>CM076578.1:310740092-311340092 GCA_034641835.2 Pinus albicaulis
TTCATGTTTAATGTATGCCATCCTTTCATATGCTTCTGAACTAAATTGAATGAGTGATTAAGGTTGAATCCATTGTTTACAGTGCTTGGCCTTTGAATTCGGTTAGTTCTATATGTTTTCAGCTGTTTGGAGAGGATCCAAGTTCTTCTTTGCCCTCTTCAGCTCCTCGTCGGTCTAATCTATCCATATATCCAATTTAAAGCATCGAGATCATCACCTACCTCGCCCCAGCTTGAACTCTGCAAAGGTCTGACCTTATCCCCGGACCCAAAATTTGTTTTCCCATTACTCCAGCGAAAAACCAAAAATCAAAAATCAAACATACCTATCTCTTTACTAGCCTAAAATCAGTTCTTATTGTAAGTCATCTCGCATCCTATTGCTCATTTTATCGAGATTGACGGAGAGAGCCCTCTCCTGTCCTCGTAGGGCTAGCTACGAGGCTGAGCGTGGTTTGATGTAGCCTTGAGTTTTACTTCATTTCAGCCTGAGGTAGATTTGAGTGCTAACAAGATGGATCAGATCTACCAGGAGGACCAGTTAATGGTAGATGCTGAAGCATTACTTTTCCCCAGATTAACCATTAGCTCACTTTGTTTACTTTGCTCGTTGTACATAACATTGCAAAGCATAGATTGGATTGGATGTTTTTCTTGCAAAGTTGAAGCCCGAAGAGAAGGCCCTAAGATTTGAAAGCGATAATATCATATGTATGAATAAAGCAGAGCTCATAAAACAGTTTCAAGGCAAGCACAGTCAAATTTAAAAGGCTATTGATATTAAAGTTCTTGACATTTCACCAGGAAATGTCATCCCCATGTCGAGCCATTGTTAGGGTCCTATAATAATAGGATTCATAATTTTGAATCGACTATGATTAGCCTTGTAATATTATACATACTTTGATTTCTGTAAATTGTCTTCCCATATTAAAAAATGTAAAGAGGGTAAGTCCTAAAAGAAAAATCAAAGGACTAGAAAGAAAAAGATCAAAAAATAATATAAAATATGAACCCCACCAAAAAGAGATAAAAAATAGGTCATGAAAGTGATGCAAATTTAAATGCCACTAAATTTTACTTTAATTTTCAAATAAGATTGTGTGCAGCTTGTCAAAAATGCTAAAAATCCATGATGGTCAAACAGCTTAATCTTGACTCATTCATGCTTTAAATTTCATGTTGATAGTTAGAGAATAAAGCTCTAGTCAAACTGTTTAATCTTGGAAAATCAATAGTTAGGTAGAGAATAATAATGAGCTCATCAGTTTAATCTGAGCCATTGGAAGTTAGGTTATAATTAGACAGTTTTCTTTAAAAAAAAAAAAAAAGGGGTCAACAAACTCAAATGCACCCATATAAATGAAGAAAAAATGTTAGGGTAAATGATGGGTTGGCAGAAGCAGTTTTCACAAAGCATGGATAACATAAATTGGTCATTTCATATTATTAACTTCCTTCTAAACTCATTTCCCTTGTAAAAATACTCCTTCCCCTTCATATTAACCTTTCCCCATTACTTTGCCCATTTTCCCTTCTTAAAAACCACTTTTCCTTAGTTAAAAAGCATACGTTCATTTGGAAAAGTAAATTCCTTTACTAACTTCCCTTTTCATTAAAATACGCCCAAAAACCCCCTTATCATAAGTCTAAAGGTTAAAATCATACGTTGGGTCCTACTATAAAAAATCCTTCCTGAGATCAGTTTTAACATTAATTCTTAGTGTATTTCATAATCCCGCTGATATATACATTCCTGCACATATTAGCATTCCACTTTATATATTTCATTAACCTCATTTCATATTAACCCCGTTTAATATATTTAATTAAATCCATTCACTTACCTTATTAACTCCCATATGTATTAACTCCTGCTTACATATACTTCCCCAACCACTTATCTTATTATAACATAGAGTTTATTTAAATTCCACTATTATAAAGCCCCAACCTACATCTAAACCATGCTAACCCCGTTTTATAATAAATCTTGGTCCCACTTGTATTTTAAACCCATCGCATGAAAAACCCGGACCCTACCTCTTATCAACTCCCCGATGGATCCTTCTCATTCGCACATTTGTCGGATCTTGATTGATCAAATCCAATGGCCAATATCTTATTTCGCACCTCTGATTGCCCGATCATTAACACTATCGAGAGCTTGCAAAATAAGTTGTTTTGTAGCCCTGCTCCTCTGCTACGTGGCAGCCCCGTATTGTATCACATCCCTCCAACCAAAACCATTTACCATATTTTTGCAATGCGAAAACCACTGGGTTGTTTTTTGCATGTACGAATAATACTACCCTGCTATTGCAATTTAACCTCGCGCCCAAAGATTAACCATTGTTGGTAAAAAACAAATAAATCCGCCATTTCCAATCTTTCCACCATTATTCTGTTAAAGATTGCGGAGAAGAAGCCCTGCCGACCTGATTTCAGTTAAAGCAACTGGTGCCGACCTGATTTCAGTTAAAGCAACTGGTGCCGATCTAGTTTTAAGCCAAATTCAACCAGAATTGAAGTATTTCACTCCCAAAATTGTTGCATAACCAGTCTGAAGCAATATAAAGACCATTGAAGCCTTAAAAACCCTCCGCTTCCCCCAAAGAACCCTTCCGCATACCAAAGCTTCATTTTCCAGGTATTCTTGTGAGCCAAGACCTGTTATTAAGAAAGCAAGTAATAAGTTAGTTAATTGAACTAGTTCCAAAAGCCTTGCAGATCATAGAAAAACTATTGTTACCTCCAAAACAATTTTTGCAGACTGTAATCATCTTCTCATGGTATTCCTAAGGGCTTGAGCTTATTTCTTGATCACAGAGAGTAATCACTTGATTAAAATTAACAAAACTATGGCTTCCCAAGGCATGGTAACAGTCAATCCCCTACAACCTTCAGTTATTGATGTTGAACATACCCCCCTTGTAGACAAAGACTTCAAAATTAGTGACCATGTCACTGATTTCAACCTCCTTGAGCTCCATTGCTAGAGCCATGATAAATTCATGGACCAAGCTAATGGCATTCATCTTTGGGAACCAAATTTGCCCAAATATGTCCTCCCACATACTTTCCAGTTCCCATAGATCATCAATGTGAAATTAACTATTTGCCAAATGAAAGAGCCCTAATAAGCCACAAGAAGGAGATCTTGTTCACCATTATTGTTGAATCAATAAACCAAATGCTTCAAATCCAACCTAGAACTAATAAAGCCCCTCTGTCAATTGAAATCCTTACTAAGTTATATCTGAAAATTGACTTTCCAAAGAGGTTTCAGATCTTCCAAACCTTTTTTCCTTCATCAGTTGAAACCCCAAAGAGAAAACCTCCCTATGTAGCCTCAATTTTCTCAGAAAGAACAAGACAAATTATGACAATGTTGTCTTGAATTCTAGGCTATTCAAACAGATGAGTTTGTAGATGCTTCAATACTAGGGTTTCTACCCTTTTTCAGTCCATGACAGCCTCCATCCTTCACATTTAAATTTGATCAGTACTTTTCAGATGTTATTCATGAGAAACTTGTTAAATTTCCTGAAGAAGGTGTCTTCAAATGTTCACCAGTGTTGTTTCACATGTTCTTATATTTCCAATCTGATAGGTTTGCAGTAAGCCTTGAAAAAATGGACACTGAAGGTAATCCATAATCAGTGGTATTATGGACTTCCTTAATTAGGAAAGATTCCACAGAGTTTACCTACAGCCACTTCATTGATTCATTTATTCACCCAATTGTAAATATGCTAAGCATTAACAGTCAACCAAGAATCAATGATGAAATAAAAAAGATCTTGTAGTTATCAGAACACAGTAGGACAGGAGATTGGTATCTTTACCAGAACCACACTGAGATTAGGGTATATGGATGTCAAATCATTCCATATAAGCTGCCTAAATACCTCCCAATGAGGTTATTTTCTCTTGAATATATCAAGAAGATCCTTAACTCTGATGAAGTGAAATCTTGTCAGCCAAAAAGAAAAAACAGTTTAAAATCAAAAATGAGATTGGTCCTTTCATATGCAATAACAGGACTACTAGTCAACAAGCATAAAAGTGTCTTCAGGAATTTAAGTTCAGTGAAATTTTTAAATGGAATTATGATCCTTTAGGAGTTATCAGCAAGTTAAGAATCAAGCTTAAGCTAACTCCTTTTGTCCATGAGTCTAAGCTAGATTTTGAGAAGTACTCCAACCAGTCAGAGTGGTTGGAGAATACTTTGAAAGAGGTAGAAAATCAAGGTGATACTAGTTCCTTCTTGCAAACTCCAGCCCCACAAGATAGGAACTCCAAGAGAGTCAGAGAAGAAGGATCATATTCAGCTCAAACCACCACTGAAACAAAATTCAAATTCATGTACAGGAAGAAGCCCAAATTAAATCCTATAAATGAACAAGTTGAGACAATTGAGATCATTGATACAGACACAATGGTAAAAGAGAATGCACCTCCAGCAGTTTCAAAGGAAACTCACTAGCCTTCAACATCTAATACTCAAATTATTCAAAAGAAGCATAGTGTTCAAGTGTCTTCATCAAGTAAACTAGCAGATAAAGAATAGGATATCATGAAGAAGTATAAAGAAATAAAACTCAGGAATGAGACATTAAAAGCAGATACTTATGCCCAATACTGGAAGTAGACACTTAGTGACCAGAATAGGTTGCTTTCTGCATTTGATTACAAGACCAGGAAGATGCACATGAATTTCTTATAGCCCATAGTATCTCTACATCACTACTTTCACTTTGGGTAGAATTATTTGGTGAATTTCGAACATAAACTTTAGCTACAGATTTGTTTGAAACCACAATATGGTCGACAAGCCCAGGTTCCAAAAGTTTTTTTTGAATTCCTGAAAACTAATCTCTTCAGATGTAGGAGGCTTAATCTTATTTCCCTCGGTGCCATGACAATCATTGATGAGTTTATCAGTCGTGGGATTGACTTGTATAAACAACGTAACATTAATTATTTCACAGTTATTCTTTGCGAATGGTGCCCCTAGATAAATTATATGAGACCAAAAAACATAGAGACGTATTCAAACAACGTGCTTAATGACCCATGGCGAGGGGGCTGTTAATGTACATGCTGAATGCATGGAAAGTTCTTATTCGAACGTATGCTGGTGATCCCTCCCTCACATGGCATGATTGCAGCAACAACATCTGATCATGATGGTGAGAAAGCTCATGAGGGGTTGGGGATAAGTCGTTGGGATGTCACTGATTGAAGGTCGGGTGAAAGACTTTAACGACTAAGCGAGCAGAGGGGGACCCAAAATTTCGAAGATACCCAAAATTTTGGGTGGTGTTTTAGCGGCTACAACACACCTGCAAACTGCCTTTTCAGCCAAATCACCAATACATAGCAGAGGTAAGACACAGGCCTACTATACCATACAACTTGAAATATTGGTAGATATTTTCACAAGATGCTCAAATCTATAACTTTATGAAGGTTAAGGGAGAATTCCAAAATTGTAACATAGATACTGATTGTAGAGTAGATGAAACTATGGATAGTGAGATAGATGTAAATAATTTAGATTTGACTAAACCCACTAAATTCACTCAAGCAGAAATAAATAAACTAGAAACTGTAGAAATAGAAGAAATAGAAAATGATGATTTTGAGATTTTAAACCTTAAAAATAACTTTTTTCCTAAGATATTAGCCCCATTAGAAGAAATTTTTTATTCAAATGATGTAGCAAGAAAACAAAAAATGGAACCATTAAGATAAAAAATAGAAGAATGAAACATAGGAACAGAACAAAAGCCTAAGCTCATCAAATTATCCAAAGCATTAACTCAAGAAGAAAAACTGAAATACATTGCTTTGTTTAAAGAATTTCAAGATGTGTTTGCATGGAGTTATGAAGACCTTAAATCTTATGACACCAGCATCATTCAACATAAAATACCTATCAAAGAAGATCAGAAACCATTTAAACAGAAGCTTAGGATAATAAATCCAGTTCTTATGCCTTTGATTGAAAAAGAAGTAAAAAGGATTTATGAAGCACATATCATTTCAACTATCAGATATTCTGATTGGGTCTCAAAATTAGTTCCCACTAGGAAGAAAACAGGGAAAATCAGACTTTGTGTTGATTTCCGAAACTTAAAAAAAATTGTCACTAAAAGATAGCTATCCTTTCCCCAAAATGGACCATATTTTACAGAGGGTAGTTGGCTCATCCATGATTTTAGTGCTTGATGGATTCTCTGGATATAATCAAATCTTAGTTGAACCAGAAGATCAAGAAAAAACTACATGTACTACTCCTTGCGGTACTTTCATGTATTTGAAAATGCCTTTTGGATTAATGAATGCAAGAGCTACATTCCAGAGAGCTATGGACATATCTTTTGCCAAATAAATTCATGATTTTTTTGTCATTTATCTAGATGATATAACAGTATCATTTGAGACAATTGTTTATTAAATGCAGAAAAAATTGGTATTTCTTTGAATCCCAAAAGACACACTTTGGACTTGAGGAAGGTAAACTTTTAGGACACATAATTTCAAAATAAGGAATTAGGATAGATCCAGCTAGAATAGAGGCAATTTTGAACATAAGTCATCCTAGAAACATCAAGGAATTATAGGCATTCTTAGGTAAAATTATTTTTCTTAGAAGATTCATTTCTGATTTAGCAGAATTGATTAGAGAACTAAATAACATGTTAAAAAGAGATTTTTCACTTAAATGGACGGTAGAGGCCAAACAATCCTTTGAACAAATCAAACACGCCCTTACAAGAACAACAGTCCTAATAAGTCCTAATTTCCAAAAAGATTTTATAATTTTTTCTTTTGCTTCAGAACATACCAGTGCAACAGTCTTGTTGCAAAAGAATGATCAGGGTTATAAATAGCCCATTTATTTTTTCAACAAATCCTTAAGAGATGCAACCCTAAAGTAAAACATAATGGAAAAACAAGCACTTGCTTTAGTAAAGGCTATTAAAGATTTCAGAGTGTATATTTTATACTCACACATTATTGCATATGTTCCAAATTCAGTAGTAAAGGAAATTCTGACTCAGAATGGGCTTGATGGTAAGAGAGGCAAATGGATTGCCACTATTTTGGAAAATGCATTGAAATTAAGCCCACCAAACTCATTAAAGGCCAAGTTTTAGCCAAACTCATCGCTAGATCAAACTATCAGGCCTTAGATATAAATTTTATTGCTCAATTAGATGATCAGGAAGAGATGGCGACTCCACAGATCGATGAATATTTTTTTGATTCACCTTGGTATGTAGATATCATATTTGTTCTATTGAACTTACAAGATCCTCCCGGTTTGTCTAAAACTAAAGATAGATTCTTAAAGTTAAAAATAAATAAATATTGTATCATAGATAATTCTTTGTTTTGGAAAGATCATGGTGGCATTCTTTTAAATTGTTTACTAAAAGATGAAGTTGATAAAGTTATGCAAGAGTTTCATACAGGTGATTGTGGAGGACACCTTTACTGGAAATCAATTGTTGATAAAATCTTAAGGGAAGGTTTTTACTGGCCCACTCTTTTTGCAGATATTAGAAAGTATGTGACATGCTGTCAGAGATGTCAAATCTTTGAAGGGAATAAAAAACTATTACCTTTACCCCTAAAACCCATCTCCACAGAAATTCCATTTCAGCAATGGGGTTTAGACTTCATTGGTGAAATTCACCCACCCTCCTCTGCCCAACATAAATGGATTTTGACAGCCACTGATTATTTTACCAAGTGGATAGAAGCCATTCCTTATAGACAAGCCACTAATTCTTTCATTATCTCATTCCTTGAAAAAAATATACTGTCTAGGTTTGGATGCCCACAAAAGATCATTACTGATAATGCAGCTACTTTCAAATCTAATAAAATGATTGACTTCTGTAACAAATATCACATCAACGTTGTCCATTCCATTGTCTGTTACCCTCAAGGTAATGGACACGCATAATCCTCAAACAAAAGCCTGGTTAATAACATCAAGAAACTATTAGAAGACAACAAGAAGACCTGGAACAAAAGGTTAGTTAATGCCTTATGGGCAGACAGGCTAACTACAAATAAGTCCATTGGTACATCCCCTTATCAGCTAGTATATGGGATGGATGTTGTTTTTCCATCCTCTTTAGGAGTGCCAGTGATGAAGATGATCAAAGAGCTACAGGTAGAATCTCATGATATCCATAGAAGGATAAATTAGACCATACACTTGCAACAAACTAGGGAAGAAGTCTATGTTAAATCACAAGTTATCCAAGATAAGATCAAAAATATATTTAACAAGAAAACAAAGGAAGATTATTTTTACATAGGTGATAAAGTACTTAAGTGGGATTCTAGAAGAGAAGATAAAGGTAAACATGGCAAATTTGGTTTTCTATGGAAAGGTCTCTATATCATTTATTGTTACAGAGGTAACAATGCATTCTTTTTGAAGGAAATAGATGGATCAGATCTACCAGGAGGACCAGTTAATGGTAGATGCTAAAGCATTACTTTTCCCCAGATTAACCATTAGCTCACTTTGTTTACTTTGCTCATTGTACATAACATTGCAAAGCATAGATTGGATTGGATGTTTTTCTTGCAAAGTTGAAGCCCGAAGAGAATTCCCTAAGCTTTGAAAGAGATAATATCATATGTATGAATAAAGCAGAGCTCATAAAACAGTTCAAGGAAAGCACAATCAAATTTAAAAGGCTATTGATATTAAAGTTCTTGACATTTCACCAGGAAATGTCATCCCCATGTCGAGCCATTGTTAGGGTCCTATAATAATAGGATTCATAATTTTGAATTGACTATGATTAGTCTTGTAATATTATACATACTTTGATTTCTGTAAATTGTTTTCCCATATTAAAAAATGTGAAGAGGGTAAGTCCTAAAAGAAAAATCAAAGGACTAGAAAGAAAAAGATCAAAAAATAATATAAAATATGAACCCCACCAAAAAGAGATAAAAAATAGGTCATGAAAGTGATGCAAATTTAAATGCCACTAATTTTTACTTAATTTGCAAATAAGATTGTGTGCAGCTTGTCAAAAATGCTAAAAATCCATGATGGTCAAACAGCTTAATCTTGACTCATTCATGCTTTAAATTTCATGTTGATAGTTAGAGAATAAAGCTCTAGTCAAACTATTTAATCTTGGCAAATCAATAGTTAGGTAGAGAATAATAATGAGCTCATCAGTTTAATCTGAGCCATTGGAAGTTAGGTTATAATTAGATAGTTTTCTTTAAAAAAAAAAAAAAAGGGTCAACAAGCTCAAATGCACCCATATAAATGAAGAAAAAATGTTAGGGTAAATGATGGGTAGGCAGAAGTAGTTTTCACAAAGCATGGATAACATAAATTGGTCATTTCATATTATTAACTTCCTTCTAAACTCATTTCCCTTGTAAAAATACTCCTTCCCCTTCATATTAACCTTTCCCCATTACTTCGCCCATTTTCCCTTCCTCAAAACCACTTTTCCTTAGTTAAAAAGCATATGTTCATTTGGAAAAGTAAATTCCTTTACTAACTTCCCTTTTCATTAAAATACGCCCAAAAACCCCCTTATCCTAAGTCTAAAGGTTAAAATCATATGTCAGGTCCTACTATGAAAAATCCTTCCTGAGATTAGTTTTAACATTAATTCTTAGTGTATTTCATAATCCCACTGATATATACATTCCCGCACATATTAGCATTCCACTTTATATATTTCATTAACCTCATTTCATATTAACCCCATTTAATATATTTAATTAAATCCATTCACTTACCTTATTAACTCCCATATGTATTAACTCCTGCTTACATATACTTCCCCAACCACTTATCTTATTATAACATATAGTTTATTAAAATTCCACTATTATAAAGCCCCAACCTACATCTAAACCATGCTAACCCTGTTTTATAATAAATCTTGGTCCCACTTGTATTTTAAACCCATCGCATGAAAAACCCGGACCCTACCTCTTATCAACTCCCCGATGGATCCTTCTCATTCGCACATCCGTCGGATCTTGATTGATCAAATCCAATGGCCAATATCTTATTTCACACCTCCGATTTCTCGATCATTAACACTACCAAGAGATTGCGAAATAAGCTATTTTGTAGCCCCGCTCCTCTGCTACGTGGCAGCCCCGTATTGTATCACATCCCTCCAACCAAAACCATTTACCATCTTTTTGCAATGCGAAAACCACTGGGTTGTTTTCTGCATGTACGAATAATACTACCCTGCTATTGCAATTTAACCTCGCGCCCAAAGATTAACCATTGTTGGTAAAAAACAAATAAATCCGCCATTTCCAATATTTTCACCATTATTCTGTTAAAGATTGCGGAGAAGAAGCCCTGCCGACCTGATTTCAGTTAAAGCAACCGGTACCGATCTAGTTTTAAGCCAAATTCAACCAGAATTGAAGCATTTCACTCCCAAAATTGTTGCAAAACCAGTCTGAAGCAATATAAAGACCATTGAAGCCTTAGAAACCCTTCGCTTCCCCCAAAGAACCCTTCTGCATACCAAAGCTTCATTTTCCAAGTATTCCTATGAGCCAAGACTTGTTATTAAGAAAGAAAGTAATAAGTTAGTTAATTGAAATAGTTCCAAAAGCCTTGAAAATCATAGAAAAAATATTGTTACCTCCAAAACAATTTTTGCATATTGTAATCATCTTCTCACGGTATTCCTAAGGGCCTGAGCTTATTTCTTGATCACAGAGAGTAATCAATTGATTAAAATTAACAAAACTATGGCTTCCCAAGGCATTGTAATACTCAATCCCCTACAACCTCCAGTTATTGATGTTGAACATACCCCCCTCGCAGACAAAGACTTCAAAAATAGTGACCATGTCACTGATTTCAACCTCCTTGAGCTCCATTGCTAGAGCCATGATAAATTCATGGACCAAGCTGATGACATTCATCTTTGGGAACCAAATTTGCCCAAATATGTCCTCCCACATACTTTCCAGTTCCCATAGATCATCAATATCAAATTAGCTATCTGCCAAATGAAAGAGCCCTAATAAGCCACAAGAAGGAGATCTTGTTCACCATTATTGTTGAATCAATAAACCAAATGCTTCAAATCCAACCTAGACCTGATAAAGCCCCTCTGTCAATTGAAATCCTTACTAAGTTATATTTGAAAATTTACTTTCCAAAGAGGTTTTAGATCTTCCAAACCTTTTTTCCTTCATCACTCGAAACCCCAAAGAGAAAACCTCCCTATGTAGCCTCAATTTTCTCAGAAAGAACAAGACAAATTATGACAATGTTGTCTTGAATTCTAGGCTATTTCACAGATGAGTTTGTAGATGCTTCAATACTAGGGTTTCTGTCCATTTTCAGTCCATGATAGCCTCCATCCTTCACATTTAACTTTGCTCAGTAATTTTCAGATGTTATTCATGAGAAACTCGTTAAATTTCCTAAAGAAGGTGTCTTCAAATGTTCACCAGTGTTGTTTCACATGTTATTATACTTCCAATCTGATAGGTTTGCAGTAAGCCTTGAACAAATGGACAGTGAAGGTAATCCACAATCAGTGGTATTATGGACTTCCTTAATCAGGAAATATTCCATAGAGTTTACCTACAGCCACTTCATTGATTCATTTATTCACCCAATTGTAAATATGCTAAGCATTAACAGTCAACCAAGAATCAATAATGAAATAAAAAAATCTTGTAGTTATCAGAACATAGTAGGACAGGAGATTGGTATCTTTACCATAACCACACTGAGATTAGGGTATATGGATGTCAAATCATTTCATATAAGCTGCCTAAATACCTCCCAATGAGGTTATTTTCTCTTGACTATATCAGGCAGATCCTTAACTCTGATGAAGTGAAATCTTGTCAGCCAAAAAGAAAAAAACAATTTAAAATAAAAAACCAGATTGGTCCTTTCATCTGCAATAACAGGACTACTAGTAAACAAGAAAAAACGTGTCTTCAGGAATTTAAGTTTAGTGAAATTTTTAAATGGAATTATGATCCTTTAGGAGTTATCAGCAAGTTAAGAATCAAGCTTAAACTAACTCCTTTTGTCCATGAGTCTAAGCTAGATTTTAAGAAGTACTCCAACCAATTAGAGTGGTTGGAGAATACTTTGAAAGAGGTAGAAAATCAAGGTGATACTAGTTCCATATTGCAAACTCTAGCCCCACAAGATAGGAACTCCAAGAGAGTCAGAGAAGAAGGATCATATTCAGCTCAAACCACCACTGAAACAAAATTCAAATTGATGTATAGGAAGAAGCCCAAATTAAATCCTATAAATGAACAAGTTGAGACAATTGAGATCATTGATACAGACACAGTGGTAAAAGAGAATGCACCTCCAGCAGTTTCAAAGGAAACTCACTAGCCTTCAACATCTAATACTCAAATTATTCAAAAGAAGCATAGTGTTCAAGTGTCTTCATCAAGTAAACTAGCAGATAAAGAATAGGATATCATGAAGAAGTATAAAGAAATAAAACTCAGGAATGAGACATTAAAAGCAGATACTTATGCCCAATACTGGAAGCAGACACTTAGTGACCAGAATAGGTTGCTTTCTGCATTTGATTACAAGACCAGGAAGATGCACATGAATTTCTTATAGCCCACAGTAAAGCATCCAAAGTCATCAAATGATTATAAGAAAACATCATATGAAGTTCAAGCCAAGGATCTTCATCCTATAGACCAAATATAATTTCATAAGCAAGCTGGTGAAATGCTATACTCCACAATGACCAACAAATCCATGAGTGTCTAAAAACTGCAAAATGCTTTAGAAAACATTAGAGGACAGTTAAAGTTAGAAAAGGCTTCCTCACAAGACAAGAACAACAGAATTAAATCACTAGAAGAACTGGTCATAGAGGTAGGATATGATCCTAAAAACATCAAAGTTGCAGAAGAAATCATCAAGAAAAAGAATGCAGACATTGTTGCTTTGAAGAAGCAGCTCAAATTTCCTCCTCCTGAACATCCACAAGAAAAATAAGTTCTAGAGAATGAAGGCCAAAAAGATGAAATGATGAATCTCATCATTCAGTTGACAGCTCAATTGAAAGAGATGGAGAATGAGATGGATAAGTTAGTGCAGGAGAAAAAGCCCAGTATGGAAGCAATCCCTGTCATTGTTATTCCTACAGTTACTATAGCAGTTCCTTCTACTTTAGCAGCTTTAGTGGCCACAACAGTTACAATAGCTACAACACTTCCCACTACATCAGCAACTACATAAGCTACAGAATCATCTACAGCAACAGATCATCCTAGTGATGAAGCAGGTAAACTAGTTAAAGCAATGCAGGATATGTCCATACAAACTAATGAAATAAATAGACTTAAAGTACAGATGAAAATTCTAGAGGATGAGAAAAAACTAGTTCACATCATGCATAAGAATGAAGTACATAAGTCAAACAGACTGACTGAGAAAGTACAGAAGTTAGAGAAAGAACTAACATTGAAAGAACCACTTGCCCAAGCCAAGCAGCAACTATGGGCCAATATCATTGAAACTATCAATGATATTTGGACATTTATCCAAGTTATTTATGAACAGAAGGATTTGATCAAGACAACAAGTGAAGCCATTCATAAAGTAAAGGGAGAACTTGGTAAGAAGCCAAAGCAGGCCAATGAAATCATTAAGTTTCTTAATTCCAAGAATAAACAAGAATTGGAAGAAATTGGCATTAGTGATAGAACTGAAACAATTCTTGAAGTTAGAAAGGTAATTTCTAAAAGAAACTTAATGGTATAACTTGAAGACAGATGTCAGAACATGGAACTTTCAATAACCAGATTCATGGTGAAATTTGATGTTCTGAGGTAGAAAGGTCTGCCAAATCCTTTGGTTATCAATGACAGATTGATGAAACATGAGGATTATGATAAGAAAATCAGAGAAGTGGCAAAGGAACAGGCCAACAATTCTGCCATGAAAGGAATTCCAACAGGAAAAGTGCTTTATCAGAGTTTTGAGAATCTCTTTTACCTCCAACATGAGGTAAAACATATATTCATCAACAAGCCTACATTTGCAAAATACACAGAAGCTGATGAAAACTTTAGAAAAATGGTAAAGATTAAATTACCAGATGCAGAGGCTTGGGAGAAGTTGAATGATTTACTTTGAAAAGTAAAAGATGACAGGTAAAATAGTAGTGTAGTTTATTTGCTGTAAAAGTGAAAACATAGTAGTCAAAGGTTAATGTAAAGCAGTAACAGGTTAAAGAGTATCAGAGCAGGCAGTTAACAGTGAAATACAAAGTTTAAAGTCAAAACAGAGATGAAAAATGGAGTTAAAGGCAGTCAGCATAAAGAACACTCCACATAAACAAGACAACTAGCGTTGAGCAATAGCAAAAGAGAGAAAGAAGCAAAATATCAAAGCAGCAAACAGAAAATCTAAATAAAAGAGGGACAAGTAACATTTAGTCTCCTAGGTGTCTCTATCTTCTTGCATGAAGATATTATTTTTCCTTGAATAATTCCTAAGTCAGTTTTAGGATATTTTGTAATAGTTTTTGTATAAATACTTCATAATTTGAAGTATTGAGTGTGGATTGTGGATTACTAAACATTTCTATAGTTGTATTGATCTGAAACCTGAGGGTTGATTGTACCATTTTCAAGTCAGCAGACTGGATTGTGCAATAAAGGCATTATATTATAGGATTCATGTGTTGAGCCACTTTAGTGAAGTACTTTCAATTGCCCTTTGTTATTTTCTGAAGTTTTCACATACTTGCATGTTTTCTGAATCTAAGTGATATAACAACAATTTTATTTCAGAACTTGTTTAAATATGCTCTGTCTTGTACTGTTATTCATTTTCATGTTTTCTTCTGATATCCAAATTAGGGAATTATTCATTGCTCCCTAGTTTCGATTGACCTCTATCCTATTCCTTCATTATCCAGATCTGAGAATCCTTAATTGCTCTCCCATCCCGATTGAAACCATTTCACCATCCAGCGTAAAGATTTGAATTTACTTAGCTATCTTGCCCTATGAACACTTCCTTTAGACCTTGATTCTGCTATGTTGCTTGATACATTGACTCCATAGCCCAATGGAAAATAGACTTTCATCCATCCATCTGAATCATTGATTCCACTACCAAACCAAATCAAAACCAAAACCAATTAATCTCACATAACTAGCCTAAAATCAACTAAAAACAACAAAGTTAAATCATAAAGAGAGAGCCCTCTCTAAGCAATGCACTGAAAGAGCCAACATGTGTCATATTTTTAATTTGTTGGAATGACGAAAACAAAGGATTCTTTTTTTTTGGGGTGAACATTTTTTTTCTCACCCAAACTTGCAAAGAAAATGCCTTTGGTGTAAATATTAAGATTCATGAATAAGACTATATATGCAGTAATCATTTGGGATTATTTTTTTTATTATGTGTATAGTTAGACATTTTTTATTAGGGTAATGGAGAGATTAAAATTTTAATTTATTAGTATGAAATATTTTTATTCTAAAAAATTTGAAGTTCATAAAACAATATCTATAGGTATAAAACCATTACAATAATATTTATTAAGGCATTATAATTCATCATGTTATTAGTGAGGATTTGAACATGAATGAGGAAGATAATAAGTCTGTGTGTGTATATTTCCACAACTTGTAGTCATGTTGATGTAATTTTCTGGATATATGTTGTGTGCAGGATTATCAGTGTCCTACGATTCTACGTTTCTAATGGTCTCACCACCCATCAAAAATTAAACCTACACACATCATATATCTGAATCTTACACCAATAACATAATAGTCATTTCACTCAACCACCCAAAATAATCTCAATTGAAAATTTTATTAGTATCAATTAGAATTTAATAATTTGATTTATTTTATAAGTTATTATTAGTAAATATTGACTTGTATTTAATTATTATATAACTGCTATATGATATTTATATGGTTTTCTATGAAATATACATGTGAAGAACTCTAGTGGAATAGGTTTTAATGGGTATATTAAGTGAGACTGGATAATGTTCACAAAAGTATCCAAATCTTGGGATTTGACCTTATGATTTTATATTTGTAATTCATAACACAAAACTAATTCATTCCATTAATACTTCTTTATGATTTATGGATGATAAATTGTTGGCCCTAGTTATGGAGCCTAACCTTGAGGGGATCAAGAGAATCAAATTAGCCCAACTTGAACCACATAGTATAAACGTTCTACGTTTTTTAACCTTTTCCGAGCATTGTTTTTCATAGCTCTAAATATGTTCATACATTCAAAAATTCATTTCAAATAAAAAAAATAGTGACATCACAATTTTTTTATTGTTAGATTCCAACAGAAAATACAAAAACATAGAACGATTAGACTTTACCATTAAAACCCATAACTTTCCCAAATTGTAGAGAAATGCCTTACATTTAATTTCCCAACTTCTAGAGAAATTTCTTACATTTAACTTCTCAATTGGGTTTATCTAGGGTGGTTGGGAGGAATGATTGAGATCCCCATCACCCAAGTTCAATTCATGCAATTGACACAATGAGCTTTGCAACCTTTTTGTTCAAAATGAATAATACCTCATAAGAATAAAACATATATATTCCAATATAGTATGTAAAGTTAGTTCTACTTAGGAAAAAAAAACCTTTACATTTAACTCATAATTACTTAGATTTGAGGGTTAGCTCAGTTGTTCAAGTCTTTGTAGTTAAAGCACATTTTCTATTAGGATGTCTCATAGTGAAAGCATGTTTGCTACTAAGAGGTCACAAATTCAAAACTCTCAAGGTCACACTGTGTGATTGAACCAACAAAAATTAATCCTTTCAGGTAAATCTGCCTAATGCCTCCAAAAACCAAAACTCATAATTACTAAAAAAAAATTGACCTTTTCATATTTATAACCTTTATAACAACTATTAGTTATTTAATAACCTTTAAAACATTTTTTCACATAGTATATTTTTATATACCCGTACTCTTTCATTGTCATAATTCTTTTATTAATACATTATCTATCATATACTTTCATCATCCTTCTTTTATTAATACAATATCCTTCATATACTTTCACCATCATATATTTCCTTTCTCAACATTCATATAATACAACTTTATTTTTTTACTTACACTTTTCTATCACTCATTTTAACCATCATATTTTCCTTTCTCTACATTGATATAATGCAACTTTATTTTATGGCACTCAAACATTTTTATCCTTCTTTCTCCCATTTACTTTCACTTAAACTCTCAAAATATGCTTTCAAACATTTCTATCCTTCTTTCTCCCATTTACTTTCACTTAAACTCTCAAAAGATGCTTCCACGTCATGGTGAGGGGTATTAATACAATATCGTTCATATACTTTCACCATCATATATTTCCTTTCTCAACATTCATATAATACAACTTTATGTTTTTACACTTACACTTTTTTATCACAAATTTTCACCATCATATTTCCCTTTCTCTACATTCATATAATGCAACTTTATTTTATCGCGCTTAAATTTCTATCATTCTTTCTCCCATTTATTTTCACTTAACCTCTCAAAAATGCTTCCACGTCATGGTGCAACCCATCATGACATTTTTCTAAAAACAAAAATCCAAAAAAATCTCACAAAGTCCCTATCCACACTTTGTTCCATTTAATCATAAAAAAAATCCGCGCAACTCATGGATTTGTGATGTACCAATTCTAGAACCACTCCAAGTTTTTGGGAAGTACCAAAGCAGGCTCCTCGTTTTTTAGGACCACACTATTAAATTGTTCTTTTAAAAACCTATTAAATTAAACAAAATATAAAAATATTAATGTGGTTTGTACTGGTTAAATAAATCCCAAAATCTCGGATAATGTTGAAGTAAACGAAGAGTTTAACTCAAACAAAATTCAGGTTTAGAATCCATGCACAATTAGCCAGAGGTAAAGTCAAAAGGGAATATATGGGGTACAATTCTAAGACATTATACATCAAATTATCAACCTCTGCATGAACCCAAACCCCATATAATTGGCGAAAACCTTCAAGTGTCTTCTCCCTGTTCTTTTCTATCCCCGGGATTAAATACAGTATCAGAGATAAAAGGTAACACAATGCAGTTACGTTTGAAATAACGAAAATAGCTCGATACGCCGAGGTGAAACGGGTTGAAAGAGTCAACATGTGCCAGATTTTAATTTGCTAGAACGATGAAAAGAAAGGCCCGCAAAGAAAACCCCTTCGAAGTAATTAAAGGAACACTCATAATTAATTATGAAAAGACATGTTGATTTAGGGATACCAAAGAGGTATACAGATTTATATTGGAGGGGACATTGTTTTTTCTTATAAATGCATTATATTATTTTGAAATATGTTGTTAGTAAAGGAATAGTTAAATTTTAGGCATTTTACATTTTTATGAAAAAAACAATAGAAAAATATGTATAACTATTTGGAGACTTTAAGTTAAATGCAAAATTGAAACTATAATATCACTTCAAATTTTATATATATATATATATATATATATATATATATATATATATATATATATATACTCAAATGTTAATCATATGTGTATTAATGTAGGAAGGGATTCAAATGTAGCAAGAGTTTTAGATTGTGTTTTCATAAATATATTTTTATTGATATAGGAAATAATAGAAAATCACAAATGTGTTAGGCTTGAATTTTTTTGTAGTTGTTGCAATATTATTGGAGTCTTAGTAGTAAGGCTTAAAAAGAGATTTTGTTAAAGATTTCTCATTATAACTTGGGAATATTTTATTTAAATAGTCACATAATAACTTTCTATGTTTTTCATATATATATATATATATATATAACCACCAAAAAAGAATATCATAAAATAAAATATGATCATTAAAATAATGAGTTTGACACACTTATTTAGACATGAAATTTTCATAAATATTGAGATTTGATGTGTGTAATATAATGACAATTGGTGTCATATAATTTATTTTTTAATAATTTTTATTTTTGGAAATTCTATATATAACCTCATCAAATTAGTCATTTTATCTATATCAGCCAATAAAAAAATAAAAATTCAAATTTCAAATAATAATTTTTATTTTCAAAATATTAAATTTAATAATTATTTTTTTCTAAACTTTAATAGACTTTATAAAATCTTTTTAAATTTTTTATAACTAATTGAAAATCAAAACATTTTGAGTATAAAATGCTTGCAATATACCCTATAACACAACTATAAAAATAAGTTATTTAAAAAAATATAATAATAGAATTTTCATGGTTATATATCAGAATTGGATGAAAACTTCTAGATTAAACAATAAGAACTTCTGGATTGAATAGGGGAGATACTTTCAATAGTTGTTCTCCTTTTTAATTTTCACCATCCAATCTTAAAATCACACACAAATTAATACAAACTATCATTTACAAAATTAAAAACTTATATGTTATTTTATATATTTATAATTATATAAGAAAAATAAATGATGTAAACAACTAAAATAATATTTTTTGTTTTTTATTTCTAAATAAGTTTATAGATATAATTTAATTTATATAACTCTTTTAATAATATAATCTTATGGTAGTTTTGGGAAATAAAACCTTATGGTAATGAAAATATTTTTTGTTTTTAAAAGGTGTGTAGAGAAGAAGAAATGAGAGATATTTGTGGAGTTCTTAATTTTTTTTTAGCAATTAGGTTTTTTCACTAGTGAGCTTATTTATGCTTAGATTGTGTGGATTTCTTTACAAATTTCTTTTGCAATTTGATCAATGGTAAATCTTAGTGATTTAACAATGAAGAAATTTTTTTTTGTAAGAATGGTTGTGAGGCAAGCAAGATCTTTTTCAATTTTATATAATTTCATTCTGAAATTTGGATTTGGCTTCCTTCTAGTGCAATTTTTTGGATTTGGCAGTCTCCTAGTGCCAAATTTTTTGAGGTTGAACCTTGATTTTTGTTATTTAAACTGATTTTTTACTCTATATATGGATTTTGCACCCTAAAAAACTCCTAAAACACTTCGATATAAATTAATTATCCATCAAATTTCTGTTTTCAATGAATTCCTACCACATAAAACTCATTAGACATATATATCTATGAAACATGATACCATTATGATACTTCTTTATTAATTTTACCAATATATACACGGAAGCATGATGCCATTATGGTGCTTCTTTATTGATTTTACCAATATGTACCCAAAATTTATTCTCCATTAGATTTATTCCTTCATGGGAAGCATGATGCCGTTATGGTGCTTCTTTGTTGATTTTACCAATATGTACGATGCTGGGCAACTGTTAATCGTGACATTCAACCCTTGACCAATCTTTATGCTCAACCATTGACCCTTGAGCCATGAGATTGACTACTGCAATATCTCAGTAACTTTCCCTAGATGTAGGCTCCTGGCCAACTGCCACCATTGATATCCCATCTTCCCCACTAAAAGCTCACTGACCCAACGATGCAGCATTATTATTATTTATTCTTTCATTCTGCTACACTAAAAGCTCACTAACCCAACGATGCAACATTATTACTCTTTAACAATTGTAATGAATGTTCTATTTAATTTTCTACAGAACCAGAACCGGCTTATCTCGAACTTAAATACACAGGTGCATGCGTTTGTTTCAAGAAATATTGGCATTGTCCAAAAGCCTGATCTTCTTCTTCACGATGGATTTGGCAGCAACTATACTCACCATTACTGTTTTTCTTTTTACTATTATGGTTGGGGTAAGCTTGCTTTGGAAGCCTTCACCATGTCTGAAAACTCTGCGTGGGAAGCATGTTCTAATAACAGGAGGGTCCAGTGGTATTGGCCTTGCTATTGCCAAAGAGGCTTTATCTCAAGGAGCTTTCGTTACTCTGATAGCCAGAAGCTCTGCCAAACTGGAGAAGGCCATAGACAAGTTGGTCCATAATAAAACTATCAGTGACGATAGAATATTCACAAAGGTACATGGATATGTTTTTCTCATTATCTTCACCTTTAGTTCAATATATTTGGAATCTGCAATCCAGTTGAGTTCAGCTTTTTAACTCATAATTTTTTTTGGGTTGCAGATAGCTATGTTTTTCTATTATTTCCTATTACTAAAGTATAGTTAGTTGAATATCTTTGAAATCTAGTTAGTTGAATATTTTTAAAATCTACAATCCAATAAATCCAACTTTTCATTTTTTTTTTTCAGGCAGCAGATGTGAGTGACTATGAAACTCTTGCTGATGCAATACAACAATCGTTTCAATGGAGACCTATTGATGTGGTTGTTTGCAATGCTGGGTGGGCGAAAGTTGGATTTATAGATGAAATTCCCATTAAAGATTTGCATGAGATGATTAACACAAATTTATCAGGCATGGTAAACACTCTGCATGTTGCTCTTCGCTTGATGAAGCATCGCACAGTCCAAGCCCATGCCCGACCTCCCATGTCTGTTGTTCTCGTCAGTTCTTTGGTTGGTCTGGTATGATTCATCAAATTGCTTTTTGGGCTGCAGATGGTTTTTATTTTTTGTGATCAGAGCTTCAAGCTAAAGTTGACTCCCTATTAACTCTAGGTTCTGGTGGCAATGGATTCACCATTGTATGTTTTATGCAGTACACGCAGTATGGGATCTCTGTTTATGCTGCAACCAAATATGGCGTGAAAGGGCTTGCCGAGGCTCTTAGACTGGAATTGATGCCTTTTAACATCGGAGTGAGCGTTGCTTTCCCGGGATATGTGGAGACTCCAATGCTGGATGACTGTGAGCAATCTAGACCTCATACGCCAGTATGCATTCACATAGAAGTTTCATTTTCTATTAAGCTCACATATTTGATTACTGGCTTACAACTAAAATCAAGTTCTATTATAGCTAGATAAGTAAGAGGATTTTGCTATTCTATTATTGATGAAATTGTAGAGAAATGTATAAGGTTGATCAACCTGGTCTTTCATCATTATTTTATTATAATTACCAATTACTTTTATTTTATTAATTAAAATTAGATTTTTTTCTTTTATTATAATTATTAATTACTTTTATTTTATTAATTAAAAATAAAATTTTCATTTATTATAATTACTAATTATTTTAATTTAATTAATTGAAAATATATTTTTCTATACATAAAAATGGTATAGATTATCTCTATCAAATATTTACATAAATATTTTATTTAAATCTTTAAATAAATATTTTATTTTTGAATTTTAGTTCTTGTGATCCATAATTTTTATAGAGATCTTTTGGTGATAATTACATAAAAGAAGAATTTGTCCACGTGTTTCCAACCACTGTGGTTCTGATAATCACATTGGAGAAAAATTTGTCCATGTGTTTTCGAACCAACGAGTGTGGTTCATCTTCAGAATAAGATGAGAAATCGGTGAAATTGTAAAGAAATGTATAAGGTTGATCAACCTTCTCTTTCATCATTATTCTTTAATAATTACCAATTACTTTTATTTTATTAATTAAAAATATATTTTTCTATACATAAAACTGTATAGATCATTTATATCAAATCTTTACAAAAAATATTTTATTTTTGAATTTTGGTTCTTGTGATCCATAATTTTTACATAGATCTTTTGGTGATAATTGCATAGGAGAAGAATTTGTCTACCTGTAACTTAACAATACACCACCTCACCTTCTATACCCATAAACTCATCTATAACAATTTTATTTTAATATATAATTTATATAATTTTATATAAATTTCTATTTCAATTATTTTATAACAATTTTATTTTAATATATAATTTATATTTCAATAAAGTCTCTAAATAATTATAAATTATAATTTATGTTACTTTGTTAAAAAAATATTATATTTAAAATTCAAACCCGGTAAATCAAATTAATAAATAAAAAATATTTTAATATATAATTTTATATAAATTTCTATTTTAATTGATTAAACACTTTAATCTTAAAAAAATATTTAAATAATCTTTTACGTTATAAAAAGATATTTAAATAATCTTTTGCATTATAAAATTCAATTTTATAGATAAAATTAAAATCCCAAATCCTAAATCTTTGAAAAGCCTTCATATAATCTATTTACCTCACCAAATCAATCTATTTACCTCGCCAAATCAATTTATCTTCATACCTGACCAATGCACTTTTCTATGTATAAAACGTCACTTTAATTTTTTTCAAAAGGCACTTTATTAACTATTATATATAAAACCTTTATTTTAATCCTTTGAAAAATACACTTTGTTTATTATCCTACATATTTTGCATTATTAAATTCAACATAAATTTCATTAAAAAAAAATGGGACATGTTTACTTGGGAAAAGATTAGGAGTTATCATACCAAAGATTGGTTTTATATATATAATTTTAAAATTATAAATATAAAAAATATATTAAAAAAATAAAAATTGATTTTAATTTTAAATTAATTTTACTCGAAACAAACAAATACTAAATAAATGATTTTTATTGAAAATTAAAAAAAAAAAAATTGTATCCAAAAGTTGTTCTTTTAATATTTATTATTAAAAAATACTTCTTAAACACTTTTGCCAAAACTAAATAAAGCTAATAGCAATATAATAACTACTTGACTTGAAATAACAATGTTTATACAAACCTATAACCATGTTGGATACAAAATTTCAAGAAATATTAACATCATATAATTTTTTTTTTTAATATTTCTATTTTTTTAAGCTATAGTTCATATAAATTACTATATACACACTTTTGTAATTTTCATTCATGTTGATACAAAATTTTAAGAAATATTAACATCATATAAACTTATTTTTAAATACTTCTATTTTTTGGTTATGGTTCATATAAATTACTATATACACAATTTTATATTATAAAAATTATTATATCAAAATTATTTTAAACTTGTATTAGGCGAAATTACACCAAACACTAACTGACCTCTCACATATTTGAAACTAATCAAAAGCTTAACAAACCTGCATCATCTTCTCAAATGAAACAGTCAATTAACCTTTCCATTTTCAGAAACTAATTAACTTATTTTTCTTTTATAAACTAAATATATCCTAACTTTACTTAAAAATTTATCAAAAATATTAACTCTCATTATTATTATTATTAATTATATAAAATACATTTAAAAAAACCAAAAATAAATCCCAAA
The DNA here is from genome assembly GCA_034641835.2 of Pinus albicaulis. Taxonomy (NCBI): domain Eukaryota; kingdom Viridiplantae; phylum Streptophyta; class Pinopsida; order Pinales; family Pinaceae; genus Pinus; species Pinus albicaulis. The sequence goes on from CM076578.1 coordinate 310,764,294, forward strand.
CTTTTATTATTTGAATTTGGTTTCACTATTAACCTAAATTAACAGTTCAACATTCTATAAATTTTATAATCACTTCTTAAAATTCATTCCTTAACGTATATAACTTATAAATAATTAATAAGAAATATTTTCACTATTATCTAAATAATTGTTAATAAAATATGACTATTATTATTATAATATAAATATAATATATATTTATTAATTTATCTTTAATATCTAATTAAATATAATATTAAAATTAAAATAATTTTTAAAATTTTATATCCAATACCATACTTATTTTGAAATAATACTTATCCATTTCAAAATTGTCAAACTATATATATAATCTGCAGCAGTCTACAGGTTAAATGACAGACATTAAAACAAAGCTATGACAGAGGAGAACCCACCATATCCATATATTTATATTTGTATTTGAAATCTTTAATCAAACCTTTGCATTTCAGGTGGTATAGAGACTCACACACAGATATTGAAGATGTGGAAGGTGATTGGGCTATACAACCGCAGCCAAGCCGAGACATCGGAAAAAGTTGCAGAGTATATATTGGAAGCAGCAAAGAGTGGAACCTTTCTGGTTACATCTCAGATTACTGGCCTCATGCTATCGACATTATCACGTGGATTTATACCTGCAGATTCAGTTGGGAGGGCTATCACGGAACTGGTTTTGTATGTACCTTTCAGAATTTTTAGCTGTCTGGCTGCCATTTACTTTGAAGTTGCTAGACGTGCCCTCAAATAAAGGACCCTGCTACCAGAAGTGTCTAGCTGTCATCTTCCATTCTATTCTGGTTGATTTTTTTTGACAGAGCAGTCAGCTTCTCATAACGTGACTTCCTAGTTTTTCTTTCTTGACCTGTATCATCATCTGCTCTGGTTGACTTTTTCCAGAGTTAGTTGGTTCTCTTTACGTGACTTAGTAGTTTTTCTTGTCATGAAGTACAAATCTGATTTTCTCAAGTTATGGTTATCTTTTTTAAGTTAATGTATTTTTTTAATAATTTATTAGGTGTATGTTAGATGGTTGAATGTGGTTTAGCTTAAATTATTTGGTTTTAGGTTAAAATGTGTGTCTGGTTTAACACATGTCTTTTCTTAGACCTCAATGCTCTTTTACTTTGGATCATAAAACAAAGTCTTTTCATTATAAATGCATGGGATTTTTAGCAGGGTGGTGATAGTGCAACGTTGCTGGTGGGTTGCGGAGAGGAAGTCTCTTCACCTTGTTGTGTATGGTTCTCAATGATGGTACTTTTTGGTTGTCATGGATGTTTGATTCTTTCTTTCTGGTAATTTTTCAGTAGTTCTTGTTTTGTTGGCAAACAACATCCATTTAATCATTTTCCTAGTTATGGGAGCACCGGGGTGGGTCAATGTTTTTCATTTTGTTTTTGCACAACATGGCTATGGGGCTGGCCATCTAATTGGTGGTTTTTCTACCTATCTCGGAACTCCAAAGAATTAATTATGCAGTTATTTCTTTTAATTGTTCGGTCTTGGTTTGTGGTGTATGGTATCTAGGGAATTTATCTGTATGGTTTTAACGATGCAATCTCCCTTCCAAATTGGTAAGGTTTTATGGGTTCCGGGTGTATTTTGTTACTTGTATTGGTCAATTTGGGTTTCTTCCTGTGTTGGGAAATTAAGGTGTATTGAGTCTATGGGGTCAACCCTTTTGTTATATCCCTATAAAAATTAGAGGTGTTTTTTTCTATGGTTGTTTTACTTTAAAGTGGGTTTTCTACCTTATAGTGCTACTAGGCTCAGTTGTTGTCAAGGGGAGTCTAAATGTAGTTTTTCAGGCTAGTCCACAACATCCAAGTAGTGGGTTCCATTTGTATGGTTTTGGAGATTACTTTCTTGTGCTTGGGCTGAGATGTATAGAGCTTGAGGTTTGTTCCTTTGATTGTCCTATTGATTATTGTGTTGCTCATCTTTGTGTGAATGACACGTTTCCATTTGTAACTACACCTCCTCGAGAGAGAATGACAAGTCGTAGAGTGGGTGTGAGTAGTTCTACCACTCACCATCGCACTTTTTTTGGGTGGGAGTTGGTGCCAAATTATTTTGATTGTGTTCTTTCTTGAAGTCATGAGGGAAATCCTCCACCTTGAATGAAAGGAGTTTGGTAATGCTTGTATGTCTTTGATTTTGAGGTGGGAGGAAATGGCCTCAAATGGATCACTGGATTGGGAAAATTCAGAAGAAAAAAAATACTTCACTTTATACATTCTCTGGTAGTGCACCATCAGATGGATACCCTCTTCAGCATGGTTCTCAGAGATAAGAAAGTGGATAATTACAAACTTTTTGCAGGACAAGAGGATATCAAATGACTTCTCTGAAATGTATGCTTCTGCTTGGATGTTGTTGTGTCATGATTGAGAAGGGTTGAAAATATGTCGTCTCTAAGTCTGAGTCAGAGATGAAGGAGCTCAATGACCCCCCTACAATCATAAATGCACCACCTGTTATTTCCTCTCCACTTGCTCTTGCATCTCCACATGCTAATTCATCTCCTCTTTCTCTAGTTATTATATCAAACTGATAAGAGTTTGGATGGATTAGTTTTTGTCTTCCTATGGAGGCATTGCTTCCTAAGATTCTTGGAAGTGCCATCGGTACCTTCGCAAGCAATATGGCAATCAACATCATGGTTTCTTCTCATCATGCATGATCTAAGGGGAAAATTTTAGGAGCTATTATTCATAGGTAGACTAATTTTCCATGATTTCTCTAAAAAAAAGATTCTTGAATCTTCGTTTTCTAAATATGGTTTGCCCAAGTTTTATATTCTAAAATTATTTTTCCAAAATTTTATAGATACTATATAAATTAGTTAGAAATTTGAATATTTTTATAAGAAAAATTCCAAGCATTTTAGAATTTGAATATTAAGGACTAGTAAGATTCGCTAAAGTTTCTAAACCTTCAAATAAATTTACATTCTTAAAATTTTCTATGGTGATATTTGGTCCCTTTTTTTACATAGGGATGTATTTGGTCTCTTTTTTTACATAGGGATGGCATAAGCTGCGTGAGCCATCTCTACAAGCTTTCAAAATGATGTATTTCGTTATAACTTTGGAAGTTTTAGTCTTGGTTTTCTTATGGACGACAACTTGGTATGGTTTTGTTATAGTGGTACAATCCTTGTCAAGCAAATACGACAGTGGTCTATGGATATATTATGTTGTCAACCATTTGGTCTTATATTTTGTCTCTTGCTTGTGTAGCACTTCATTCTTCACACATGATTATATGTAGAAATGGTGTTTAGTGTGTTATTTTGCCTCTTGCTTGTGTAGCACTTCAGTCTTCACATATGATTATATGTAGAAATGGTGTTTAGTGTGTTTTAATTGGTTGAAGACATACTCTTCCATGTCAGTCATTTTGGAATGTTGATGACTATATGTACTCAATGTAATCTTTCTTTTTATTAATAGAAAAAAGTTGAATTAGTTTACAAATCTTTATTGTTTTTACAAATCTTTTTAGTCAAATACAAAAAAAATTAAAAAATTAGTTAGTAAAAAAATTATGTTTTTACAAATTTTTTTTAGTCAAACACAAAAAATAAATAAATAATAAATAATAAATTATGTTTTTACAAATATCTTTTGGTCATACTCTTTATGTATATGAGTTGTTATTGCGTAAATGACATATACATAGATGTATGTTGTAATGAAAAAAAGACAACAGTAATGTTTACACTTCTTTGTTTTAAATGTTTTTAGATATAAAATGGTTCGTCATATTTACCAATTTAAAACCAAATTTTTTTTTGTTTTAAATGTTTTTAAGATATAAAATGGTTCTTCATATTTACCAATTTATTAATATAAAACCAAAAAAATTAATGTTATCATATAAAAGTGTCAATTTTAAAAAAGTAAATGGCAATATTTCTTGAGGCACAAACTTTTTTAAATATAAAATTGAAATAATTTTTCACACTTCAACGTATTTGAATCATCTTGATGTCTAGCAAATCTAGATTTGACGTGTGATTCATGCATATTTAAGCATTGTTGTAATTTAATAAGTATTACATCTAACAAATCTATATTTGATGTGTTTTTCATGCATATTTAAGCGTTGTTGTAATTTAATAAGTATTACATCATGGTGCGATGCTTTTAACAACAACATAATCCTCATTTATTTAAAAATATTATTACCAGTGTCATTACTATTATAACAAGGATGGCTGCAAGGCAGCTAGTCCCTGCCTTGAGCCAGAGTTAAGTTTTTCTAGCTGCCTTGAGCCAGAGTTAAGTTTTTCCTATATTTATTATGGCAGTACTAACTGTGGCTTTTGTTCGGCATGGTGGATGCACTGATCATTGAGACTTGTAATTATATTTATAGAAGCTTCGAGCTATGAACGGTTTTCTGTTTGCATTTAAACCAATAAAATTTATGTCAATAAGTTAATCATTTATAGAAGCAATTGCCTTTTTTTCAAATGCTATTTATTAATATTTTTGCAGGAAATAGAGCAAGTACTTTTAAATTATCATTTGTGTTGACATACAACAATGCTTTTGCTGTTATTTTATTTTATTTTAACTGAAACAAGTAAAGATTATATTAAAAGAGAGTTAATACAAAGAAGTCTGAAGCTATGAAATTCAAAGTAAATATAATATGCTGGGGATCTGTCACCCTCCATGCTTTCACAGTCTGCCTCAAAAAAGAAATGCGCCTAGTACAATAAATTCTAATAAACTACCCTAGTATAAGCTCAAACTTTCAAAACATGAACTTGGATAAAAGCAAGGGAAAACATCCATTGGAAACTTTCTACTCGTTTTGAGTTTGCTCCTTTTCAACAACATCATCAATTTCTGTAGGCTTGATGGCCCTGTGGACTGTATTTTCTTCAATTACCAGATCTCTTGGAGATGCATCTGATTTGTTGTGCCTTCTGGCAGAAGCAGGAATAATCTGAACATTGTTCTCAGATACCAACTTTTCAATTGAAGCATTCTGGGTATCCATGCTTAGCTCCAAGTCAGAGAATTTAGAATTTACTTCCTCCATCTGGTTGTGAACATTGGCTGCCAAGTGGGGCATGGTTGACTGCAAACCCTCTACTAGTGAGCATGGATTTGAATTAGCCTATGAATTTACTCATAATAACTACAAAGCAGAGCACTTAAGATTTACTCATGGAGTCTTATATGTATATATGCACCTGCTTAACCTGCTTAACTTACTATTAACCTTTACTCATAGAATCTTATATGTATATATGCACCTGCTTAACTTGCTTAATGTACTATGCAGTAGGACTTGAATCAAAGTGCACCAGATCAAAGCAAGGGAAAATAGTTTTGAGGTTAGACTGCAAAAGCCTGCTATGGAACAGTTATCTGTGACTGTTACTTTGCTGCTGCTAATAAAAAAATAAAATCGATGTAAAGATCCAACTTTAGGCTATGCATTTATAGGAAAAGCTACAAGCTAGTAGTTTTGTAAAAGCATAGTAGATGGTGAGCCTACCTTGATGCAATGCCTAGATAAAACCAGTGGATAAATCCTCAATATCACAAAGAAAAGATGAAAATTTTCACTTAAGCTCAATCTAGTTGAAAATTTTCAAAAAAGATGATGATGAAGAATAATCAATTACCTTGATATGAGGGATCGTATATGATCTTAGTTAGCTCTCCTCGAGGACAAGGCCATGCAGTAAATCATCTAGAAGCAACAGAACAGATTACCTCACATACCTCTCAATGGTAGCATACAAATTGACTTATCAAAATAATCCTCAATCATCAAGTTGTACATGCAGTAGCAGTATCATTCCCATGAAAGCATAAGGCAACATTGTGGTGCAGCCATATTATCAAAATTTTAAGCATTGAATACAAACAATGCTTTCAATAATAGTTTCACATTGTAAGTTTAGAACTAAGATGCTTGAACTTATCATTGTTGAAAGCAATGACATTGAAAGTTTGAAAATGCTTGCATAGCATGCAGGCATATAATACCATGAAATAGGAGAATATGTCGTTTAAAATGCTTGCATAGCATGCAGGCATATAATACCATGAAACAGGAGAATATTCCCTATTAGGGCAAAAAACTGAAGATACAGGGAAAGAATTTTGCAGACGTAGTCTCCCTAAGACATGTTATTCAGATGCACATGGGGCAAAGAAAAACCTGAGGGAATTATGTTTGTCTCAAAGATGATAATGAAGCATATATTTGGTTTAAAGATGGCTAGCAGCAAACCATGCCTAGTCATATAAACGCTTTGAAAGGACTAATTCTCCTGATCGCCATTGCCATCTCTTGATCGCCTTTCCCCTATGTAACAATTGTTATCACTTGTCTTTGCATTACTATGGTTATGGAAAGAAGTATTATTTACTGCTTGAGTTTCATTTGTGGATACATTAATAGTGGATTGAACAACACTACTACTAGATTTATTCTATAATCAAGAGACTGCATGTTGTAAAGACTTAATGAATCCAATTTTAATGTTATAAGTCCCAAGTCCAATAACCCCACTCCTAAACAAGCGCCAGGCAATAGTATATGCATGATCTTCACCACATGAAAGCAGAATCCTGCCCACATAAAGAAGGTAAATAGATAAATATGATCATACAAGCTGATCAGGCCCTCAATATATAGACGTGTAGAAAAGACTTTAACCTTCTAGCTGTACATAGTACTACAAAATTTTCGACCCTGAAAAGAAAGCCACACCATAAACGTTCTCAAGAATGAAATTTCACAGAGCCAATCCCTATATTGTGTTAGATTTTCAATCATGTATCTGAATTGTTAGCGTTTTGTTTCTAAATATACTATGGTTTTTTCTTGCTTGCTTCCTATCTTAACCACTTCATGGCTGGGCTGACAGGGTGGCAAAGGTAGTTAGAGATTCAGAGTTGAGGAGGAAAGGAAAAGAAGGTAAAGATGGCAGGTGCTAGTGTTGTTCAATTTATGGCAGATAAACTTTGTCCCGTTCTTGCGGAAAAGTTAAAGGAAGAAGTTTCTGTGGTTGTGACGTTAAAACAAGAGTTTGAATCAATATATCAAGAGGTTCTTCGTATTAAATTCTTACTGAATGATGCTGGGGAGCAGACAAACTACGAAAAGATGGCCAATTGGCTGCAAAACCTTCGGGATGCTCTCATCGATGCTATGGACCTCGTAGAGGAGTGCAAAGATGATGACAACGTCCACAGTTCAATTTCGTAGAATCCAATTTTCAACCATCCAATTGGCCATCATATTATTTTCTTGGATCAAATGTGCCATCAGCTTATTTTTAGGTATCAGAAAGGCCGTGAGATTAAGGAATTAAAAAACAGAATCGACATCGTCATCGACTTCAGCTTGCAGACATTGTCATCCACTAACGCAATATATGAATGATGACCTGAACAACAAAAGGGGTGGTGCAGTGCGCGGCCGCGTTGAAAGTCGGCGTTGAAAGCTGAAAGAAAGAGAAGTTCCCACGATACGATCAGGGTTTTCTCCTGCGGCTGGACGAGGTGCCACTACGAGCCACCAACTACTGAGACACTGAGGCAAAGAACCACCGAGACAAAGAAACTGAAACGCAGAAGATGATTCCAAAAGGAAAAAAAAAGCAAGGAACCACCGAGACAAAGAAACTGAAACGCAAAAGATGATGCCAAAAGGAAAAAAAGGAGCCTGAAAAACCCATTAAGGTAAACTGGAGAAGCGTGGGGAAACCAGCGAGAAAAGCTGAAAACTGAGGTAAATTGGAGAAGCATGGGGAAACCAGCGAGAAAAGCTGAAAACTGAGGAAGTTGGGCAATGGCCTCTGTATTCAGGAGAGGTATTCCGGAGAGGTTACAAGTGTCTGTGTGGGAGCTTACAAGTGTAAAGCTTGAGGGTTTCGACGCTGGTCCCAGACAAGTGGAACATGCAGTCTTCAATAAAAATTAGTGAATAGAAATACGATTTCACAAGATATATTCTCCAAACATTTTATGCGTGCTAACTAATGCTAGCATTAGTGAATAGAAATAGGAAAATAGAAATCAAGCTACCCTTACCGTTCCACTTACCCTAAGTTTCGAAAGGTCTGGCCTCGATATGAGGCCAAATAAGACCTCCAAACTATTCATTGGCTCTCACAGACAGCAGCCATTAAAAATCAATGCAGGAAATTGAAAACGGTCTTTAAAACTTTATAATATGCAAAATAGCGCTATTTTATTCTTTGGAAAGAACTAATAAACCGCTAAAAAGCGATTACTAATAATAAATATTACCATTTTCATCACTATTATACACATCAATGTTTTTATATATGTCGTATGTATGAATGTTTTCATTACATAAAATATGGGTTGGGTTTCAAAAATATATAATATACATTGAGAAGTATTATATATTTTGGAAGCCTCGCTAGTATTTTATATAATAAAAGCATAATGGTATATTGCATTGTTATGTTATATCTTGATAAGTATTATATATTTTGGAAGCCTTACTCATATTTTATATATTAAAAACATAATGGGTATATTTCCTTGTGGATTGGTATGTTATATTTTGTAAGCATTATAATAACAATAGTGGTAATGTATTATATATTTTTAAAGTTTGACGTATAGCAAAAGACATAGTGAAGGAATAATGGAAATAAAGTAGTAATATGTATAGGGAGTTGGAGTTGATTAGAAGAAGAGAAGAAAATTCTTAGAATGAAATTTAGTTCTTCCACATTTGAGGAAAGATAGATTTTTTCAAGGAAATATGTAATAAATTAAGAATTAAGAAGATAGGACCTCATAGTATAGATATTTTGTTACAGAACGTATATATGTTGGATTTTTCTAAATAATTGAATATTTCTCTAGATTTTAATGTGTCAGATTTGTATGAGTATCATGAAGTTACAATAGGAGAGAGAAAAAGGAGTGCATGTTGAGGAATGGAAAGAGAAAATTTCAAAGGAAGAAAGAGATGAAGTGGAAATTTTTTTGGCTGAACATGATAGCATAAGGACAAAGAAGAAAGAATACAAAGAACTCTTGGTTTTTTGGAAATGTTTGACTTCTAAAAGATGTGACTTGGATTTTGAAGTCAATTTTGGTGACCATTGACTAGATTCACACCATCTATCCTGTGAATATGATTCTTACATTTGGGAGTGTCTAATTTAATAGCATCCCTAGTTCTAAGAGACCTTTCACAACCAAAAAGACCTTTTCATTATAGTGTCAATTTTTCTTAATCCAAACTTAGTTTGTTTAATGGTAAACTAAGTCTTGGGGTCATACAATCAATTGATGAAGGTTGAAACATAGAAGTTAAGTTGAACCAAGGTTGTGTCACAACAATAATGATTGCATTCACTAGGGAGCCATGACAAAAGGTCATATTAAACACACATCATGATCACTAACAATGGTCATTCATGTAATCTGTGAATGAGGTTTATCTGAAAGGTTCTTGGAAAGTCAAAGTACAAGACCAAACCAAAATCATGATAATCATTATATTAAAGAGATGGTGATGATCCCTATTGCATATCAATATTTTTCGAGATGCTGATGAGATTTTGAAGGATAATATTCACCATTATGTAATTAAAATAGGTCAAAGGTCCACAATGTTTGGTGACTTCACAAGAACATGGGAGTACAAGAATATGTGTGGCCTCCAACGACATTGGAATCACCATTCTTGTACTACAAATCATTCTTCATAAGGAGACCAATAATTAGCACATGAAGATGATTGGAAACACTTGATGTACAAGCATTCAAAGTTTCATGAAATGTAACATGTATATATGTGTATCTTCACACCAAACATAAGGATTGAGATTCATTGTAAAACATTTAATGGTGTATATATATTAGATTGAAAATGATATATTCCAACATACACAACATTGGATGTTGTATATCGAAGTGCACATTAATAATTTGTGGTGGAGTAAATGAATTTCAAGCTATCCTTTTTAAACACAGGTTTTATTCAAATCTACCAAAAACCATATTGTAATTCCATTATGTAACCACCCCTCCCACATTTACCCAAATTCTTCAGCCTTTCAACGTAAACATGAGACGAAGAGTTACTATGACATGACCTGACCTCCAAGATCTAGTTATGGAAGTGGGGCCAACAAACTTACAACTCACAGCATCCCTGAGGGCTACAGGACACTCAGAGGCCAAAGTACCACCCCTGGTGACAAAACCCTGAGTTGGGGCTCTTTTCACTACCCTAAGCCCACAAACGCATGCATGAAAATGCCTAATTGTGGTTATAGGCCTCTGACAACATGTACAACACTGCCTGAGTGCGGTTATAGCCCAAAATATCTAGTTCAGAGGGCGCAGTCTTGAGATCTGAGCCACTTTTCCAGGCCAACCTCGAGATCACTGCACATAACTACCTGTAACTTCTCAGAATGATAAATTACAAAATGACAAGGCCTTACATACAAAACGTGAACAATAACTAACCTAGGGCATGCCTAGTCCATACAAAAATTCCATCAAACACATGGAAAACTTAAGAACTACAAGTCATGAATGCATATTTGATCATATTAGTTTGAGGTTCATCATAGAATCACAAAGAAGGCTTTATGCCCTCTCCACATAGCTGCAATAACACTTGGTATTCCATGCATTCATCAACTATTCAATAGCTTATCAAAACATGTAAAGATTCATAGATAATATACATTATATAACCAACATATAGCCAGAAAATAATGAACATAAGAATCATGGAAACTCAGCCATAATATCGCCAACATAATTACCAAAAATGCTCATAGATCACAATTGGAAATGTATTATATTAACATATGAAAAAACCAACCAAGTTAGGGACTTCCATGTACCACATGACCATAGATTGGGCTAACCAAAATCTCTCTTTCATCCAATCACCCTCACGCCATATTCCAAGCATGAATGTGGGATCTCATGGAACAAACCAAGACAAAACCAAACCAAGGCTTCCAGTGGCCAAACCACCTCAACCCTCAACCAAAGTGATTCCACCTATATGATATGTACATCACTAACACCAACGAGATTTGTCTCTACCCAAGTTATTTAGGGCTTCAAGAACTAGTAACTCAACCCACATCATTCCAAGGCTCCAGAGAGTTTATACAACCCAGCTCTAGGGACTAATAACTCATCCACCAAGAGCTCCAAAACGTTTGTTGAAACCTAGGCTTTAGGACTATTAACTCAACCCAAGTTGTTCCAGGGCTTCCAAAGCATTTGTTCAAACGCACATCCATAAATACATGAGCACCAATTAAAAAAAAAATAAGTGGAAAAACCCACAACACCATGGCTATCCAATAAATGGAAAGGCAAGGCTAAAACCACTATCAATCCAGGAAAATCTATGTTGATTTGTATAGCTTGGGAGGTACTCCAAGCCCTAGCATTTAGGGTTTGGAGGGAAAAGAACCACAAAGGTAGCTTGTGGGTTTGGAACACAAGTGAGGGGTTTTGCACCCATATTGATTTGGGCCAAAACCGTGATGAAGATACGACATGTGATGGATGAGGATGATAGTTATCAGAAATATGATTCCAACGTATCGATAATCGTCTAAATCCGAGCTGTCCTCAGAGAGAAATGAATTTTTGAAGTTGACAAGGTAATTATTGGTTACCAAGTCATGTAGGCTTGGTGTAAAAGGGTGCCAATAGACGTTTCTCTACAAGTAAATTCATGGAGGCTTTATGTCTATAAATAGAAGATGTTTTGGATTCATTTTAGTATCCATTTGGTGTAATACATCTCCAAGATTACCTCTGAAATTTTGTGGAGAAGGAGCCGCAGAAAAGGGATGACAAGAAAGCATGTAGGAGGCTTGAAAACCAATGCAGATTTATGAGTTTTCTATAGGTGACAGCGTGGGAAATTTTGGGTTGTTTTAGGCATGTTTGAGTGTTGTCTTGGGCTTGGATTGTTGGGAAAATTAGGTTGGAGCAAGGAGGGACAAAACAGGGTTGTTTGGGTGCTATTTGGTGGAGTTTGAAGAGGGCCGCAGTTACAGCAAAGTTTTTGTGCTAGGCCACGGGCCTTAACAAACAACTGGAGGGACTTCAAGGGAAGCGTCAAGGAGACAAAGACCTTCGGGCAGCGTGGAAGTGGAGGAACTTCTCCAAGAAGGATTGCAGCCCATGAGGGCTTAAATGTGTTGATTGTGTGTAGGGTGTAGGGCTGAAGTATGTTCCCTAACTAGAATTATAGGAGCAGTCAATAAGCATGGTGAACAACAACATTTTGTGGAGGTGTATTAGGTCAAATATTTGACCATGTTTTGGAACAAGAAGGAGTAGCCTGTTGAAGCCAAATATATAACACTTTGAGGTTGTGAAGTGTTATATCAGGATCAGATTCAGCAGTGACGATATTGGGTGCCATAGGACTGTTGGAGGGAAGTGTGTTGGCTACCCAAAGTAGCCTAGACGAGCTATCTTGAAGGACAAAGAGCAGCTGAAGGTTGGTTGAAGAAATTTGTCGAAGTGCAGCATGTTGATGGATGAAAGTGGTTGCTAGTTGGAAAATTGGAGCTCTGGATTAGATCTACCCAAAGAGCAGATTGGATCAACCAGTGTAGACTCTACAAAAGGATGTGCAATAGTGTTAGGTGGCATCCCTCATGGAGTCTTAATGTGTATATGCCTTCATGGACTAAGGCACTACTAGTGAGCAGTATAGAAGTGAAGGACTGACAGAATGAGATACGACATTTGTTTGTCAGTGTATCTTGTATACCATAGACTGTTGTATTATTCATATTTGGTTTAATATAACAAAGATTGGGGATTGTACATAATTGTACAATTTTTTTAAAACTGTGTATATTGTGCATATGTGATTTACTGCTTTATATTTTCCATTGTGAAAAGTAGTTTATGGTTGAGATTCTTGGTTTGGTAGCGTCAATGATTTAAGACTCTAACCTAGACCCAAGGTCATGGAAATTTAACATGGTATCAGAGAGTTTCTGAGCTAATTTGGAAGTCAGCAATTCAGAGTTTGCGCAGCGAAGTACAACGTGAGAGGGAGTTGGTCACATTGTGAGTGAATGAGTCACTACAATGTCGAAGTTTCAGGCAGGTCTCCTATATGAGGAAAGGTTGGAAGGGTTGTCCAACTACACTCCTTGGAAGGAAAGGATCAAGTTGGTATTGCAACTCAAAAGGATTTGGGATTTTTCCATGAGAGAGACTAAGCAGCCAATTGACCCTAAGGAGCTAGAAATATGGGAATATTTGGATATAAAAGTGAGGTTGATAATCCTTTATGGTGTGAAGGATTCCTTGATACCTCATGTGTCTGGGAAGAAAAATGCACATGAGATTATATGGATCTTCATAATTTGTTCCAGAATAAGAACGAGAACCGGGCACTGGTATTGGAGGATTAATTGAAGTCCACCAAGATGATAAAGGGTGAAGGAACGACTTCATATCTTATGACATTATCTTAGGTTCGAGATGAGCTTGTTGTAGTCGAGATCAAATTTTTATATGTAGAGATGGTAAGGATTGCCTTGAAAGGGTTCACCAAGGAATGTAAGCCCTTAATTAAAGGAATTGTTGCCAGGGAGAAAATTTCATACTAGAATAGAATATGGGACAAATTCATTCAGGAAGAGTTGCGAGACAAGGATCTTCATCCATCCAAGAAGGAAGATGAGGACGTGGCACTTGCAACAAGAATTAAGGGCAAGCCGAAGAAGGACAAGAGTAAAATTAATTGTTTCAACTGTGGTGAGATGGGTCATTTTTCGTCGAGATGTATAAAGAAAGGAGGTGACAAGAAAGGGAAAAAGAAATGAAATCATATCGTCGCTTCAACAGTGATGGATGATCTCTCAAGGAGACTGGAAGTGGAGGCTTTTTCTATGATTTCTCATTTCTCGTAGGGTACTATTCGAGAGTATGGATGGTATGTGGAAAATGGTGCGATGAAGCACATGACAGGGTCAAGGAGGTTTTTTAGACTCTAGCTGAATGGGACTCGAACTTGCACATGGTTTTGGGCAACAAGAGTTAGTTGGAGATATGAGGATCAGGGGTGGTTCCATTCAGGATGGAGACAATACATATGATGCAAGTCCAAGATGTACTGTTTGTACTAGGAATCAGATATAGTGTGCTCTCTGTCTCAATGATGGAGAGGAAGGTGTTTGAAGTATTTTTCCAGGATGGGAAGGCTAGACTCAGGCCTAAAGTCTCTGAGTTTGATGGGATTGTTCTTGGAGTCAGGTAGCATGGTCTCTACAGGTTGACGGGCAAGCCTGAGGATCATGAGAAGAATCAGGGGTAGGTACAGGTTCCATAGAAGCAGGAGTAGGTGCAGGCTTCAGAGGAGAAGGGACAGGTTCCCGAGAAGAAGCTACACTTTTCAAAGAAGTTCCAGGTTCCAAAGACTTAGAGTGAGTCAAGTTATAGAGGGAGTTTGCAGATTCATAGGGAGACTTTACAACCCAATAAAATCACATGGTCAGTGGGAAGCAAGAGTGCTTCCACATATGGAAAGAAGGAATCATGGTGAGATTGGAAAGAAATGCAGGAGAAGAAAAAGAAGCAGGAGGCTTCCAATGACTGCGAAATTTTTTATTAGGGAATAGTTCATTGTACAAGGATTATTGTGATTGTGAGTGACAAGAGTTGGGAAAGTGTTGCAAGAAGTTATGACGAAGACGAAGTACTTCCTATTCATGGAGGTACCTCCCTAACTAAGAGGGAGTGTTGATTTTTATATCTTGGGAGGCACTCCAAGCCCTAGGGTTCATGGTTTGGAGGGCAAAGCACCACAAAGGCAGCTTGTGGGCTTGGAACCCAAGTGAGGGGTTTTGTATCCATCGTGATTTGGGCCAAAATGGTGATGATGATATGGCATGTGATGGATGAGGATGATAGTGCTTAGCAATACGATTCCAGTTCAATGCGAATCATCTGAATCCGAGTTGTTGTTAGAGAGAAATGAATTTTTGAAGCTGAAAAGGTAATTATTGGTTACCAAGTCATATAGGCTTCATGTAAAAGGGTGCCAATAGATGTGTCTCTTCAAGTAAATTTGTTGAGGCTTCATGTCTCTAAATAAAATATGATTTGGAGTCATTTTAGCATCCATTTGGTGCAATACATGTCCAAGAGTACCTATGAAATTTCGTGGAGAAGGAGTCGCAGAAAAGGGATGACAAGAAAACATGTAGGAGGCTTGAAAACCAACATAGATTTCTGAGTATGATGTAGGTGACAACGTGGGAAATATTGGGTTGTTTTAGGCGTGTTTGAGTGTTGTATTGGGCTCAGATTTTTGGGCGGCTTAGGATGGAGAAAAGAGGGACAAAACAGGGTTGTTGGGGTGCTATTTGGTGGAGTTGGAGAGGGTCACATCTACAACAAAGCTATTGTGAAATGTTGCAGGACTTAGCAAGCAGATGGATGGGCTTAAAGGGTAGCGTAAAGGTGAAAAAGGTTTGTTTGAGGTAGTGTGGAAGTGCAGGACCTTCTCCAATAATGACCGCAACCCATGAGGGCTTAAATGTGTTGACTGTGTAGGGAGTAGGGCTGAAGTTTGTACCATAACCCTAATTGTAGGAGTAGCTAGTAAGCGTGGTGAACAACAACATTTTGTGGAGGTGTATTGGGTCAAAGAGTTTACCGTGTTTTGGATCAAGAAGGAGTAACCTGCTGAAGCCAAGTGTTGGACTATATAAATCACTTATTAAATGACTGAACAACACACATTTAATTATCAATCCAGGGACGTCTATTTATTCCAATGACAGTAGCACTGTCTGTGCCGATACACCAAATAGAAGTAATATCAAAGAAAAGAAATCGTTGCTGAAGTTAAATGCTGGAAATAAATCACTCATGCAGAAATAAAAGAATCCACAAGATTGAAATCACACTTCAATTGATTTGTTAGCTCGCCACGTAATAAGTACCCAGCTGGTGTCTGTATTAACATATGTGTAACAGCATATAAAATATAGAAATCGAAGCAGATATATTCTCAGCTGAACAACAGAAACAACACTCTAACGATGCATAAACTGAAATACAATTACATACACACACAACTACTGTAATCATTGCAATCCATACTAAGAAGGAGGGCCCTTCCTCCCTAGCAGGGCGTAGGTACAAAAGGAACTTTAACTAAAACTAAATGGAATCACACATGTAGCAGTAATAACAATATGATATGTTTTAATCTGAACAAAACTACAGAAGCAAAACAACGATGTTCTATGCTAGCCTCTCGACCTCTAGGGCCAAGAGATATATAGTGGTTACATCAGAAAATATAGGACTAGATCAGTCATGAGAATCTTACGATTCTCATGCTGATCGAAATAGAACTCATGCAGTTATAACCACTCCCTGATAAAGTTCTGATTATAAATTAAAAGATTACAATCGGAACTGACCTGAGGCGGTTATCCCAAAAATACAATGTTAACAACTCCTACAGCTATCATAACAAAACACAGTTGTATTGCAACTGCCAAAGGACAGATCAACAACAATATAGACAAGAGCAGTCAACTGTACAATTGGATCAACAGTTTTCCAACGAATCTGTAACAGTAGAGCGTAATAGTAGTTGTTGGCGAGTGTGTAACAACAAGGTGTAACAACATTGCTTTGCTGTAACATCACTATCCAAACTTCTCCTGTGAATTCCGTATTCGAGATCTTTGGTGCTACAAATGACATCTGAAAGGACAACAAAAAGACCATCGACCTTTTCCAAACATTCACTATCAATTTTTCATAAAAAGGGTAAATGGATCATAATAATTGGTGAATTGGAAAAGTAACTAAAGCAAGGTGAAAAAACACTAGTTAGGGTAAAAAGGTAGGAAAAAGGGGTAAACGATACTCCCATTGGTTATAGTTATAAAGTAAAATAAGGAAGATAAGTGTAGGAAAAATGTACAAAACTAGCACTCAAAATCTCCCCCCAACTGAAATACTTGCATTTCCTCATGCAAACTCATCTCTCATGGGAATACCTTCGGTGCAAGTCGGTGAGGTCATAAGCACTAGCTGTGTCCTCATCTGTAGACCTATATCCCTAATTGGCCATCAACTACCATACCCAGGATTCCGACTCATACTTTCTTAATTCATAATTGATCTGGTAATCCTTAATGGGCAACCAGATCAAAGGAAACTTGAACTTCAATCCCAACCACAGAGCTCCAAGAGATTTTACAATTTGTGTGTAGGCTGGTACATGTGTAACAGCCACTGTGAAATTCTAGAATGAGAATGGATCTCCCTTTAATAACTTAGCATGACTGGCCTCCGTGCATTTTAAACACCCTGTCAAAGCTCGGCTCTTCATCATTGCGAACTAATTGAGGCAAAATTTACAATTCTTCTTCAATAAGGGGCAGCTGGTTCTTTAATCCCAGGGGTGCTCAACATTCTCCTGAATTCTCATCTCAACTCAGCAACCTGTCCTAGTTTTGCCCAAACCCACAATGTTTTCTTCTCCTCCTTAGTTTCCATAGGTTTAATGGCTATATGCCATTCCATCTGATTCCTCATGAAGGATACAAAAGCCCTTAATTGAAGATCACCCATATAAGAGAAAATTGTCACAATCATCTGCATACTCACATGTTCACACATAATGTTGTGTAAAAACAATTCACACAATAAGCTTTGCTCATCAAAATATAAGGCACAAAAAACATCCAGAAATGTATGAGTGGAGGAACATAGATAAGGTATGCCCTCCATAATGGCTTTCAATTGAAACAAGAAGTAACCTTCCCACAGAAAAATAGGATATGATGGAGAAGGTCGCCTACAACCCAGCAAGTTGAGGGCGATATCATGAGGTTTCTGTTTATCCATGGTGAGGTCCCGAATCTGATCATGTAACAGCAGTAGTTGTTCTTCTTGTTTCTTCGGAGCTTCTTTCTTCTTGTAATCCTCCCACTTTTTCTTCAATTCTACTTCCCATGCAAAGTGTCTATTTCTCTTTGATGTTCCTTTAGTGAAATCATCCCATCCCAAAGGGAGATTTCTTCTTGCTTCCATTTTTGTAATTCAAAATTTAACAGGAGTTTCTCAGAGTTCCATCCTAAGGTGGGACTCGACATTCTTCTAGATTTAGTATCTATATCAACAATGGGTGTACCAGCCTCTGTTTCATGGGGTTGTTCCTCCTCTGTTGCTGGTTCTTGCGTAACAATGGCCTCTTTGGTGGGTTCTTGTGTGTCAGCTCCTTTATTTTTACCTAGACTCGCCTTTGTGTCCACTGCTGTTTCTTCTACAATAGGAGTGGCCTCCATAGGTTCTTGTGGGTCAGCTTCTAGGTCAATTATAAAAGGAGGCTTTGCTTTAACCGTTGGTTCTTGTGTAACAATAGTATCTTCAGTAGGTTCTTGTGTAACAACCTCCTGCTGTTCTATTTCTACTTCCATTGGGATGATATTCTCTCTATGGGAATTATATCCCGCTATTGTTAAGTTTTGAAAACATGTCATGCATACTGACACCGAAATTTACCTTCCTTAGATAATTTCCACTTCAATTCCTCATTTTCTTTCCTTAATTTTTCAATTTCTAAACACAAGGCATTGGTTTCATCCTTACCTGATGAGGAAGGTTACCTTTCTTCTTCTAAAACTTTTGCTTCCGTCTGCTTCTCGGCCGTAGGAAAGGGTTCTACAGGTATGCTGACCTTCACTCTCTGTTTTGGTCTTCTGTCCCCAATTGGTTGTTCAATATACTTCTTCCCAATTCTAACTCTAACAGGCTGAGTCTGGGTCTCTTCCTCTATCTGACCTTCTCCTAAGGTTGTGGTTTGTTTCCCTCGGCTTGTCCTTGGTATTTTCCTCTTGAATTATTCCCAAGTTTTTCCTTGTTGGCCTAGGGCATCCAACACAATTATCTTAATGAGTCTATGATTAGTTACGCATGCCTCCGGGTGTGCTACTGTTTTGACTGCTATTTCCATGTGCTTGATGTTTCCAAGCAAATAGAATGGAAGATTGATTCTTTGTTGATGTTGAAGGTGGTTAAGCAGAGGAAAGTGATAGTCGAATACTATCGTAGACCTCCCTTCGGAGGTGATATATTTGATCAAACCCAGGGAAACATCTTCCCAAGGATGAGGAAGTGACAATCTATCAATTCCTCTCCCTTTCTTCTCCAGTTTCTCTTCCCTTACTAGGAAATCCTCTCTCAAGGAGGGATCATTGATTTTTCTATTAAACCACCTCTTCCCTTCAACTGGTAATGAAGTTACCCTGGAAATTACCTCTTCAGTTACCTCCATTTACATGCCTCTTACTTGGGTTTGATTATTGTTCAAGTTCTGAGAAAATTCAATTGCTACGGCCTCGTCCGAGCCTTCAAGCTTCTGGAAAAACTCAACCCATCCAGAATCTCTGAATATATGGTAAGCCTCTAGGAAATTCTGCAGAGCATCCATAGATTTCGGCTCATGCCTGACCGCTGCTCCAACCATTTCTGTTGTTTGTTTCTAAATTTGCTTCTTAATGTTCGGCAACACTGCAATATTACTTAGTTTCTGAGTTCACTTCTTTGTTGTTCAATCCTGCTGTAACATCACTGTGTCTCTGAACTAGCTGCTGCTCTGCACCTCTGATTATCCTAATAGACAAGTCTTCAAATGAGGATGCAAGGTTTTAGAAGGAGGTTGATGAAAGGTGATGACTTTCAAGGATTTACCAAATTGTGCCCTACACGAATACTCATAAATGGCTTATTATGGAAAGTGATGGGATTTCGTACGCACGCTCTTTTCCAACCATATTCAGTCATCATTAGCAATTTTTTTATTGATTAGGTGCATGTTAATTTAATATATATTTATGATTACAGCCTTTTTGCAATGATTTCAATTCATATCCCCTCCCCCACTTTAATTGTGACAGCCGCCCACGGTCATCACAGGAGCATCATTACTTTGCTAATTAATCACTGAATTATTAATGAAAATCATTTACCTTTTTGATGACATACCTAAGGTGAAATTGGGAGAAGACTTGAGTTGACGGCGTCCTGCATGAAGTGCTCGTGTTGTTGTGTTTATCTAGCATAGTTATTGTTGTTTATGGAATGAATTACAAAGAACAGTATTCGTGGTTGTCGGCTGTTACATATGTAACATCCAAGATAGCTTTTGAATTATTCTCAAAAAAACATAATAATCAAAATAAATTGGTACAGAAAAATAAATTACATAAATACCATCATCCTATGACATGGATCAGGAAGGGAAGATGATATTACAGGGAGAAAAACATGAGTGTAACAGCTGCCACAAGAGTGATTTTCAACTGTTATTGGCTGTCTAACTGCACCCCAAAAAGGAATTTTCAAATTTAGATTTATTTATTTATTTATTTTTAAACAGGTGTAATAGCTGCCACAAAGGTGGTTTTCAACTGTTGCACTTATTGGAATTTCAACTTTTAAGGCTGCAGAGGATAATTTTCCCCTGCTATTGTAACATTAAGATCAGAGTCCGCGACAATGTTGACAAATGATTCCTTCGAAGCGGGTTGATGATATAACTTTATATGGTGCCCATTAACCAGTAATGGCATCTTAGCACTGTCAATAGTAACCAATTGTACAGTCCCATTGTCAAATACTGTATCCACTTCATAAGGACCTAGCCATCCGGTGCAGAGCTTGCCTTTTAAATCTTTGAACCTTGAATCATACAAAAGAGCCCAATCTCATTTCTGGCAATTTTTCTTCTTAATAAACCTATCATGTCATTTGGCTCTTTGTTGATGGATGATTTATATCTGTTGAATCGTAGCCATCTGTTTCTCTTCCAACTCATTGAGCTGGTTCAATCTTTGAGTTTGTGATGTACTCAAATCCAGATCGACCTGCAATGCTGTTCTTAATGTCTTTATTTCAAATTCTATGGGGAATAAGGCATTTTTACCATACACCAGTTCATATGATGAGAAGCCTGTAGTATTCCTCCATGTTGTCTTGTAAGCCCAGAGTACCTCTAGAATTTTCGTAGCCCAGTTTCTTCGGTGGTTGGCTACTGTCTTTGTCAAAATTCCCTCAATGAATTTATTGGTGCTTTCTACTTGCCCATTTTCTTGTGGACGATAGGGTGTGGTGATTATATGATGGATTCCATACTTCTCAACCAACTTCCTGATCAAATGAGATGTGAACTAAGGACCCCCATCTGTCACTATCTCCCTGGGTATCCTGAAGTGAACAAAAATATCTTGAAAAAAGAAGTCTGAAACAACTTGCTCTGTTGCTCTAGTTAATTCCCTTACTTCGACCCATTTTGTGACATAATTGATGCAAACCAATATGTATGCTCTTTGTTGTGATGAAGGATTGATTGGCCCTACAAAGTCGAGGGCCCATTTCTCGAATGGTTCTATTACTATCTGAGGCTATAACGACATCTCATTTTATTTTGGAGGCTAGCCCATCCTTTGGCAACTATCACATCCTTTCACAAACTTCTTGGAAACTTGGAATATAGTTGGCCAGTAGTACCCTATTGAGAGTACTTTATGTCTTGTCCTCTTGTCAGTGAAGTGTCCTCTGAAAGGTTCCTCATGACAAGCCTTTAGGATCTCAAATACCTCATCTTCTCTAACACATCGCCTAATCTGAAAATCTGGCCCAGTGTGATAGAGATTACCTTCTATCCAGGATTAGGTAGCACTCTGTTGTATAATCCTCCTTCTTTCCCTGGAAGACAATTGATGTGGGAATTTTACTGCAGCAAGGTAATTGGCTATATCTGCATACCATGGTGAGTGAGTAGAAATGGAAAAAAGATACTCATCTAGAAAAGAATCCTCAGTAGTAGTGCAGTCATCACTTATAGTTAATCTAGAAAGAAAATCAACAACTACATTATCTTTTCCGAGTTTATCTAAAATAGTAATGTCAAATTATTGTAACAGAAATAACCATCATGTAACTTTACCATTAGTAACAGGTTAGTTCATTAAAAATTGAATTGCAGCATGGTCAGTGTGTACAAATACTTGGTACCCAGTGATGTAGTGCCAGAATTTGTTGATAGCATGCACTACAGCTAAGAATTCTTTCTCAGTAACAGTGTAGTTAAGTTCTGCTGGAGTTAATTTCTTACTGATGTAATAAATGGCATAAGGCTTCTTATCCTCCAACTGCCCCAAAACAACACCCACAACCATGTCAGATGCATCTGTAGCAATATGAAACGTAAATTTCTAGTTTGGTCCTCGTAAAACAGGGGTTGTTGTTACACAGTTCCTCAACTTTAAAAAGGCCTGCTCACACTTTTCTATCCACACAAATTCCACATCTTTCATCAGTAATGAAAATAAAGGAGATGCAATATTTGAGAAATTTTCTATAAACCTCCCATATTATCTTGCATGTCCCAAAAAACTGCGTACCTCTTTCGGAGTCTTAGGGGTCAGGATTTTCGAGATTACCTCTATTTTTGCAGGAGTCATCATTATGTGGCATTTTTCTGTGCTCAGAGAAACATTAGTTTGTTCACAATGTTCCAGCAGTTTTCCAAGTTAGCTAATGTTGTCTCAAAGGCACCCCCGTAGGGTGTAAAATCATCCATAAAAATTCCAAGACAATCATTCAAAAGATCAGAAAAAATACCTAATATTTCCCTTTGAAAAGTTGTTGGTGCATTGCAGAGACCAAAGAGAAGGACTCTGTATGCAAAAGTACCCCATGGGCAAGTAAAATTTGTCTTGTCTTGATCTTCTGGAGAAATCTGTATTTGATTATAGCCACTAAACCCGTCTAGAAATGAAAATATTTTTTTTTTAGAAAGAGTGTCCAAGACTTTATCAATAAATGGTAAGGGAAAATGATCCTTTTGAGTGGCCTTGTTAAGTTCTTTATAGTCAACACAAACCCTTTATTTTCCATTCTTCTTCGGAACTATGACAAGTGGAGACACCCACTGACTGTCAAAAATCGGGTAGATGAAATTAGCATTAAGGAGTTTCTGCAATTCTTCTTTTACTATCTCCTTAAGTGTGGGGTTCATTCGGTGGTGAGGATGTCTAATAGGTTTTCAATCTTCTTTAAGGTAAATCCGGTGAGTGAATAGGGTAGGATGGATTCCTTTAATTTCGGTATAGTCCCATGAAAATGCCTTTTTGTATTTCTGTAACAGTTGTATCAGCAATTTGTTTTGTTTAGCAGTCAGGTTAGGATTGATATTTAAACTTTTTCCAAGTTCGATTTCAACAGGACTGCTGATAATAAGTGGAGTTGTTTTCAAATGTTCAATAATTTCATCATCTTCCTCACCTTCTTCTCCCAAATATCTAATGGAGGCAATAGGGAATGGATTACTGATAAAAACATTAATAATATCATCCTTCATTTCATCCTTGAAGTATTGTGCTTTTCTGAGAGTGAGAAGAGGTAGGGAAAGATCAGATTCAAGTGCAAATTCGTCCCATCAAGGACTATTCAAATCCATATGAGGTTTCTTTGGGGGATAAAGATTCAAGTTCTGAGTGGGATGTCCATCTAAGATCACCATAGATCTAGACCTACATCTAATATATGCATCTGCAGTGGCTAGCCACGGTCTTCCTAGGATTAAAGGATGACCCCCCAGATTGGATTTGGTTTATAAGATAAGAAACTCATCGGATAGTTCTAGGAGGCCACAATGATAACCACATATTCAATCATTCCTTCATGCTTAACACAGGACCTATCTGCTAGTTCAATAACTGTAGGTGTAGGTCTAATTCCACGAAGTCCTAGAGAGATGAAGAGGTCTTTAGTCATAACGTTAATAGCTACCCCTAGATCAATCAAGGTATTGGTTATAGGATGATTGTCAATATGGACAGTTACTGTCAAGTTCCCTACATCATTCTACTTAGTCAACAAAGGCTGATAAATCATAAGATCGGACAATTTTCCCAAGACATGGATAGTAGCAGGGTCCTTAGGTTTCCTTCCAGGTTTTTTAACGCATAGATCCCTCAATGTTTTGGCATAGATAGGCACTTCTTTAAGAGATTGTAACAGCAGAATCCACACATATAAATTTTGCAGCTCCTTAAGGAATTCAGATTCAGATTGTAAGGTCGACCCAGTTTTAGTTAATCATTGAGTATATGGGGGATTCTGAATGCTAACAGCTCGGTCAGATACCACAGATGTACCAACCTTACTCGAATTAGTTGTTGTAGAAACAATAGACTTCCCCGAGCTGGCTGTTATAGGTGTAACAATGGGTGTTGTAGCAGTTGTTACATGTGTAACAGCTACTTCAAAATCTTCCATATCCTTCCTGGGTGATTCACTTTATTCGATAATAATGGGTGTGTGTTCAGGTATGATTACTTTCCCTGGCCGAAGCTGAACCTCATTAAGTCCAATAGGATTGATAAGGTAAGTCT
Source organism: Pinus albicaulis (assembly GCA_034641835.2). Classification (NCBI taxonomy): domain Eukaryota; kingdom Viridiplantae; phylum Streptophyta; class Pinopsida; order Pinales; family Pinaceae; genus Pinus; species Pinus albicaulis. The sequence continues at coordinate 310,788,766 of CM076578.1, forward strand.
GGAGGGTAACCAGAGCATCCATGCTCTGAGCCGCCTTATTATTTGGATTTGGGTTAGGTTGTACAGGTAATTGGGGTTGGACAAAAGGTGTAGGATTTTGAATAGAAGGTAGTTGTAACTATTGTTGTTGCATTGATATCGAAGGGGGAACTGGACCTTGGCCATTGCCTCTCCAATTCTGACCCCAAGGATTAGGTTGTGATGGAGGATATTGCATTGGTGGAGGATATGGCCAATGGTTCCATGGTGAAAGAAATTGTGTCAAGGAAGAGGTAGGATATTGCCATGGATATTGCTAACTGTTATAAATACTATTCCAAGGATAAAAGGAAGAAAAATATGAAGGCATACCTGTAGGTCACGGCTGCCATGCTCTCTTCGAATAAAATAATAAGATTGAACATCCTCGCTTGATTCTTGGAGTGTCGCTTTAAGTATGGGAAACTCAGGACACTGATTTGTAGAGTGTGAAACTCACAAATGTTGCATAGGCTGACACTATTCAATATGCATTCTATTTCCAAATGTTTCTTTTTGCATCGGGGATAGAATATTGCCAAGGCTGCTTCAGCTTCTGCTTGTGCCCTCTTGACTTTTACCGTAGTGATCTGGGCAGAGAGAGTGCTAAGGAGATCGGTTTTTAAATCCCTGAATAAGTTCCTGATCTTTGCTCTAGTTACTCTTCCACTTATGGACTTTTGTATCCTGAGTGAAGGGTCCCAAATTGAAAATTTCCCTTTGACCAATCCTCTTGAGCTACGTAGGCAAAGCTTCATTATCTCATCAAATATTTCTTCCGATATGTCTCCTTTTCCTATTATATTCAGATGTTCCAGACAATCCTCTCTTAAACCTTGTAAGAATTTTGGTTTTAGAATCTCTAGATCTAAATTTCCGAACTTAGACCTCTATAAATTGTAGTGGAATTGCTCCAGATAATCTTCCAGGCTTTCCTCCTCCTTTTGTGAAATTCTGAAAATTTCATCCTTCAAATCCCTGGTTCAGCAGTAGTCCTGATACTTAAAGAGAACGGCTTCTCTCATATCATTCCATGTTCGAATTGTGGCAGCACCCAATCTCATGAACCACCTTAATGCTGCTCCCTTCAGAGTCGCAGGGAATAATTGCAGCTTCTGGGCATCTAAAGTATAGCGGTAGCCTCTACACAGTACATCAAATTCAAACAGAAAGGTATCAGGATCCTCAACAGCCATCCCTTGAAAGGATGGTAGGGGTGATAAAGGGTTTCTCTTCATAGGAGCCTTGTCCCATGTTACTACTATTGGGAATTCAAAAGTAATAGAGCTATCTTTTTTAACATTCTCGTCCCCCATGTCTGATTCTTCTTGATAGGATGAACTAGCCTCGGAGTGTACTAGAGATTGAAAAATAGAAGGATCAAGCTACTCCAGGATCAATTTAATAGCACTACCAGCGTCCAATTGATGGTAAATTGATTATTTTTCCTCAGGTTCCTGATGATCTCCACTGGTCTCTCTGTGTCCTTCAATTCTCAGATCCTGATCAATAATTCTCCACAGTTATTTTGAATTTGGAATTTTGATATCAGGAGTGGATATGTTGTTCGAAGGATGGTGAGGTCCAGCCACTGAAGATACCGATGGTACAGGACTTGATATAGTAGCTACTTTCTATGGTCCTGTCTTCCTATTATCTATGTATGATGTGGACTATTCCTTCTCTACCCTTGAAATCAGATCTCCAAAGAATGTTTTCCTTCCCAAATCTGCACTCTTCTTTTCCTTCTTAGGACCCGTCTTTCCCGTAGTTAGTAGAGTGGGGGGTGTTTGTAGATGTTGATGTTGTCCTACTAGCACACATGGGCCCTATGTGTATCAATTCATCCTATAAGTGCTTCAGTTTCTACAATAGTGAGCTCGCTTAAGCTTGTTAGAGCGATGCACAGGTTCTTACCTCTCGTCTTACCGCCCAACGACTTGTTGAAGCCTCGAAAATCGCTGCTTCAAACATTGGGGGAAAACCACTCGGTTTGGACCTTAAGACAACTCCTTTTCCATTTGGTGTGGTGGCTCTGACTGGATTTATAGGACCATTTTCCTAATAACTAAAAGGGTTGGTGATGGAATGATTGTGTGAATGGATAATGAATACTAAATAACTGAATTAATCTATCTAATTTAATCTATAACTTATAAATAATTCTAAAACTAACCCGGGTGTCAAATATGAATACAATTTTAAGATTGTTTCAATCAAATCAATAACCATGAAAATGTATTATAACTTAACTGAAATATGCAGCATCAAATAATGATAACTCTATTTAAGAAATTAAACAGAGTTATAATAATACACTGTATTCATCATTTTATATATCATTTGTATACACTGTGAAAGATAAAATATTTCTATACACTCAGAAATGATATGTATAAAGAAATATTTGTAAAGAAAGTACGTATAAATGATAGCAAATTTAAATAGAATATCTCATAACATAAGAAAAATAACAGTAAATCGATAGAAATACCAGATTCATATTGATACTTTTCCAGACGCAATTCAATATCCAGATCTAGTGCTTCAATGTAAAATAGACTCTAAGGTACAGAAATGCAATTCTCAAAGGTAATTTTCCATAAACCACCAGATGTGATCCTTTATAAAAATATAATAGTCAATGGAGTACAAAAATGTAACATCCAAGTAAAAAATATTACAAATTCAGGACCCCTTTCTAAATGCATGAAAGGGGTTTAAATAGGAACTTAACAAAACAAAATAACTAAAACTATTGCTACATTCTATCATCGGAAATCTAGAAATAGACTTGCGATATTACAATGAAACAAATTCATTGATTTTTCCCTGCATTCAATGTGCCAAGGTGGCAAATTTTGAGCATATCTTTAACCTCCGCTGGATGACTTAGCCTCGATTGTACCTGACCAGTATACATGGCATAAGAAAACTCTAGAATGATGCAACTAATGGCATTGGAAAGGCATTTGATTGCCATTTGTTGACTGTGTGGCTTGATTAGGAATGTCCACATGATATCCCGTGAAATCCCTTGAAGTTTGCTGATTTGTTGATTCTTATTGATTAATTCTTGCTTCCACCTGGTATCAGTCTCTCTTACCCTTGGTAATTTTCCTGGAATACAATCTGAAATTAAATTGGTGGTATATAAGCTATCATTAACCAACTGTGTTATATTATTCATCATAGTCTTGGCTCTTGATGTGGCTCTTTCTCCTTTTATTAACTGCTTTTTCCATTCAGTAAACAGAATTTCTTTGTGCCTTTCTTCAATCCTGGGAAGGTTTTCATTCCTTCCCTGCTCTGAGTCTTGCCATGAAATAAATTCAGAAATTTTCTCTTCTGCATCATCAAATTCGAGCATGAGGTTGATTCCTTCATCTATAAGAGATGATTTTATTTCACATAAGGGCTCAGTTTGTGCCATCTTTTGACATAGTTCATTCAACTGCTAAGATAGTAATTTGTTCGTTTCAAGAGCTTCAGTTTTAAATTGATCTAATTTAGGATAATCCCTAAATTTGTCCAATCTTGCTTGGAATACTTTCTCTTGCTCAGCCTTAGCAGTTTTCTCATTTTGAAATAGAGTTTGTAACTTTGCCACTTCTTGACTTAACTGTTGTTGCTTATTCAAATCTTGTTGATCAATCTTTTTCTTTTCAATGCCAAGTTTCTCTTCCAGCTGTTTAGATCTGAGCTTTTCATCTTGCAACTGCTGTTCCAACTGCCTAATATTTTGTTGATTTTCTGTTGCTTGTTCCTCCAGCATAGCTATCTGTACATATTTTTGTTTCATCATTTGGGTGACTTCTGAAGCCTTGTCTATAGTAGCTACACTATAGGCGCCTGCATATTGTGACAATTTGGTGAGATCCTCTGAAGGATTCACCTCAGTATTTTTCTAGACAATGTTCATCATTTCAACTTGTGATGTTGAAAGAGACTCTTGGTCTATTCTTATTCTCTTCCTCTGTTTCCTGACAATAGCCCTATGCTTAGGACTATAAAATATATCTAGAGGAGGAATATCTTCTACTTTCAACACAATTTCTTCTGTAGGGTGTTCGGGAATGATTTCCATATCTTGATCTGTCAGAATTTCAACTTGAGGATTATTTTGCGATCCTATTTTCTGTTCAAATTTCTCATATTGACTTAGAAAATAGGAAGAAACAATAACTTCAGTAGAATCCACCACATTCTCAGTGGTATTTTCTCTTTCAAGTTGATTATTTGGCTTATTACCGATATCATCTTTTTCTGTTTGTACATTAGCCTCACTACCTATATTTTCTTTCTCAATAGGTTTATCTGTTTTGATGCCAATATTCTCCTTTTGCACAGCAGGCTTGCCACTTGTGCTTACATTTTTAGTCCGTACATTACCCTTGTTGGTAGATGCTTCTTTTTCTGCTTTGTTTGATGTATCTTATTTTTCCTTCTGCTCTGTTTCTATATTTTCCGCTCCTTGTGAATGGATTCTTAATTGGTCAAGAGGAGCTTTTAGTATTCTCTGACTTCGAAAAGGCATGAATTTATTCATATATTCAATCTGAAACTTGGATTTAGCCAAGTTATAGACTTGGGAAAATTTATCAACAAAAACAAATAAATCGTCAAACTGATCGAGCTCATGCTCAAACTGAGCAATTGAAACTGAAGTTGTGAAATCAAATGCTACTTTTCTTGGGTCGTACTGCCTGCTTGGGACTATAAAGAGTTTAATATCCCTTATTTTGATGACCTCCTTTTCAGCATGTGTGAATTTATTAAGTGTATAATGCCTACAGTTAAATGGAAAAGTAGGCCACATTAGTTTTTTGTTATTCTTGAGAGACCTTGACATGCCTTGTACTGTTAATTGGTAGGAGATTTCTTGTGCTAACAGTTTGTCTGGGACATACAAAGGTAAAATATGGGGCTCCAATATACTCCCAAATATTCTGACATAGGTAAATTTCTCTTCTCCAAACCAGTCACCAACCTGGGATATATTAGTCTTGGCTTTTTCAGAAAGCAGGGGAGGGAATTGGTTAAAAATGGTTTGATAGACAGGGATGAGGAAACCGTGACAAATTCTATAAACATGGTTTTTAAAATGCACCTTCCATAAGAACTTATGGTAAATATGAATAGGAACGGGATCTTTGGGGGTCCACTTCTAGCCAAGAATGGGAAATTCAGAGTTAAAACATAGGGCATCTAAAATGTAGGCACAGAAGTAAAACAAGGTTGTGTTTCCAGTGTTTTTATCCTTTCTATACTCTAGGATTCTATTGGCTATCTTATCTGAAAGGATAACTACCCAATCCATGATTTCAGAATTTAAAGCAGAATGGATTAAGGGTACCATTTGTATTGAAAATCTAGCTGAATTATCATTTCCAAATATCCTGCACATCATTGTGGCGGCATAACAATATGGAGGTGAAAGGGACTCCACAGAGTACATACCTGATGATTCATTTTTATGCTTCTCTGGAGCTTTCCTCCATTCTCTGATTGGCTCAGACTGAGTTTCATTACTTGCAGCAAAATCTTTAATAAAAGCTTTGTTGTAGACCTTTTGCGGGTCTGGAAGATGGTACATTGCCTTTATGTCCTCTGCTCTGAAAGACCCAAACATTGTTCCTGCAGCTGAAACAAAGGTCCTGTTTTGGATGGCGACATTGTCTATTACCCACCGAATTACATCATAGTAAGGGAAAATGTTTGCCCGAGCTGCAATTCTATGAAGGAACGAGTTCGCATGTGCTTTAAGAGGAGTCTCAGAATCAGAATCTGAGTCATCTTCATCAGGAACTGTCGCCTTCTCTTCAGTGACTTTAGGGTTTTATTTTTCAATTAAGTTATATACATATTTCCAAGTCATTTTTCCAAGTCCCTGGCATGATGTATCTGTTACCAGCTTGAGTTTGGCTGGTTTTTCTTTTGGTACTATGGGAATAGCGGTGAAACTTGCAGCGGAAACAGCCTTTTCTTTCTTAGATATTTTAGACATTTTTTCATCTGGTAATGTCTCACTTGCTCAGTGAATGAAAGGACTGGGAATTTTCTTGTTCTGCAAATGAGAAAAGCTTTTAGACGTGGTAAAAATGAAGTAATGGGAACAGCTGTATGAAAAGATCTATTCGTTGATTTTAATTTATTAACTCTGTTTTAAACTTAAATGCCTTCTCTAAGAGTCACACTCACGCATTCAAAATAGAATCAATCATCATTAATCGTTTGATTTTCTATTTAATAGTAAACTTACAATCGGATATCGACAAATTTGAAATGCAAAAAAACTTTCTTTTTGATTTTTTGCAATTGCGATGAATAAATAACATATGTGTAGTGTAAAAATTAAGTATCGATTGCATCAGAGTTTATCAAAAGGGACGACCAATAACATTTCATGATCTCCACCGATTTTGTGATTGCGATGGAGTTATATCGCATCGACTCTTTCCAAATGAATTAAGTTGCAAATGATATTCGCCGATTTGCGATTGCGATTACTGTGGGGTCCATCGTGAATATGATATTTGTTCTTCTGAAATGTGATTGCGATGAATCGCATCGCATCGGAGTTTTGCAATTGACCAAATGAAGAGTTTTCTTTTTCGTTTTGCGATTTGCGATTTGCGATGGGTTATATCACATCGGAGTTTATAAAACAAGCATATATGACATTGCTCCTCCGAAATGCGATTGCAATGAATTGCATCACATCAGAGTTTTTCAAAGAAAATGTGACAACTTAAAACCTTTGCGATTTGCGATTGCGATTACTTTATCACATCAGACTTAAATATGAATACTTTATGGATTATGTTCATGTGATAAATTTTTTTATATCTCATCAGATTGGGAATTTTCAATGTTTCATTTGTTTATAAGCACTTTGTGATTTATGAAACAATGGACTCTTTATTTGTTTTATTCAAAATGATCGGATTTCATCTAAGTTTTTTATTCCTAAAAAGAAAAAGGGGACCTATTTCTAAATGATATTTCTTCTAAAAATTTGAAATGGGGAGGGTTGTTGTACTGTACAACACGAGTGTATATGTTAGGTCCCTATATTACTAGTATAGACCCTTATTGTTGTTAGTGCAACCCCCTTATTGTTATTATTGTAACCTTGTAACCCCCATATTGTTATTATTTTGCCCTTAAATTATTATTGTTAGGTCAGCTAGGATTACATTGTGGCCCCACTAGGATTACATTATGGCCCCATGGACTCCTATATATAGAAAGGAGGTTTTGTTAATTGTATCATCCAAGAATTGTTAATTTATGTAATGTATTGGAGGTTTCCCCTTTAAAGTGGCTTATTTCTAAGGTGTTGATATCTCTTTTCTTCTATTTTTGGAGCTGGTTACACAACATTTGGTATCAGAGCTTTGAAATCTAGGGTTTCGCTGCTCTAAACAGGTCATTGTGGCATGTTCGCTATAAATTTTCTTCTACGAAGGTTAAAAATCTGAAATTTTTAGGGTGCGAAGCTGAAATCCTAAGGAAACTCGTAAAAAACTTTTAGAGCTTGGTTCGCAAAATTTTCGGAGATATGATCTATGGAAGGTAGTGATTTTTCAGGCTCCCAAATTTCATCTCAAAGAGGTGATCGTGGGAAAATATTCATAACTCTCTCTCTAAGCATCGGATTGGAGTGCCGTAAAAATTGGTCGCAAGTACACGGACTGTAGTTTCTTGGCTATCAATTTCAGAGCCGAAGGATGAAACAGTGACACGTGGAAAGTCATACAAGTTCGCTCTACTGAACGAGTCCATAATTAGTTCATTGTGGGAGATTGGACACAACTTTGTCTTGGAGAATCAAAATCAGGTTAGACGTATGGCATTAGAAAGATAATTTAGAGGGCTACGTTGTTGTCTAATTTCAAATATTGAAGAGTTGCAATCACAGAGATAATCCAATTTCAATATCGAGCTCCTCAAAAGCAAGAAAAAGGTGTGTATTTTGTTTTCTGAATTGCATAAGTCTTGTTTGAAGAATCAATTTGAATTGATTCCAAGGGCATATTGTAGAATAGATATCAGTTTTGGGTTCTAAAAGATGCCTAGTAAAAATAATTCAACACCCATTAAGCCTTCAGAAGGCTCTACTATGACTCATGAAGATGAAGAATTGCAACATGATCTATCAAAATTACAAGAGCAAGTGCACCAAATTTCGCTCTCGCAAAGAGCAACAAAAAATGAAATGGAATTTTTGAAGAAAGGCGTGGAAGCGAAGATGGACGGTTTGAAGAAAGGTGTGGAAGCTAAGATGGATGTCATGGAAGCTGGCATGGAAGCTAAGATGGATGACATGAAAGACAACATGGAAAACATGAAGAATGATCTAAAAGCAAACATGGAAGGTTTGACAAAGTTGATACAAGAAATGTTTCCTAATGGCGAAAAGATAGTAGAAGAAACTCATGATGAGAAAAAAATAAATGTTAATCGTGATTTCATAAACTCTAATGTTGGCGGGAAGAATGACCATATTCCAAAAATGGATATGAGGAAGTTTGATAGAAAGGATCTTGTAACACGGATACTACAGATGGAGCAATATTTTGATCTCCATAACGTGCAAAACACATAAAAGGTACGCATTGCAACTTTACATTTAGAACAAAATACATTTGTATGGTATTGATGGCTTTTCTCTCGTAAAAAAATTGTCACTTGGTCAATTTTTACGGAGGAAATGATAGCACATTATGAGGATACAAAGAGCAACACCTTCTTTAGCCAATTGATAAATCTCAAACAAAAGGGTTTAGTGGGGGAGCACATTGAGGACTTCCAAAAAATTGAATATAAGGGTAACTGATATTCCAGAGGAACACAGGATTGATCTCTTCATAGGCACTTTAAAGGATAACATCCAACATGAAGTTCGCGTTTTGGAACCTGATTCATTGGAGAAGGCATTCGGGTTGGCAAGAAAAATTGAATGTAAAATTATGGCGACAAGGAAGCCTACCACTCAATTCTATAAAGAAGGAAGTGTTGCTACACCTAGATTTCCACAACCTACAAGGTTGACACCACAACAATTGGAAGAAAAAGAGCAAAAGGGCTTTGCTACAGTTGTGATAGAAAATACACTAAAGGTCATAAGTGTGCTGAGAAGAAATTATTTTACATAGATTGTGAAGAGGAAGAAGAAAATGAACAAGAATAGGATATACACCAGGAACCAACCCTAGAAGAGGAAGAAATGAATCCGACCATATCGTGTAATGCACTGGCAGGAATTACCACTCCTCAAACTCTCAAGATACAAGGACAAATCAAGAAGAAAAAGGTAATAGTGTTGATTGATTCGGGTAGCACCCATAATTTTATTCATTGTAAGGTAGCCAAGGAATTAAATTGTTTCCTATACCCAGCACCAGAATGTCAAGTGATGGTTGCAAATGGAGGAACTATAAATTGCTCTGGAAAATGCCATAATAACAAGCTAACCATGGGGGAATATGTGTTGACTAGTCCAATGCTTTCCATTCCTATGGGAGGTGCTGATGTTGTACTAGGAGTACAATGGTTACAATCTTTGGGGACGGTAGCTTTCAATTTTCAAGAACTTTTCTTGAAATTCTTTTCAGAAGGAAAGGAAGTCGAATTACGGGGTATTGAAGGGAAGCCAGGAAGGATAATAAGCTCTAATGGCATGACAAAGCTTCTAAAGAAAGAACAACGAGGCGTAATTGCACAATTATGTTCACTAGAAGTTCCAACATCAAAATCATCTATTTCTGCAGATCTCCAACAAGTCTTGGACAATCATTCCAAGGTGTTTGAAACTCCCAAAGGACTTCCACCTATTCGTGATCATGGTCATGCTATTCATTTGATTCTAGGAAGTGTTCCTCCAAACATGAGGCCTTATAGATATCCTTATGTCCAAAAGAGAAAAATTGAATGTATGATTGCAGAAATGTTAGAGGCGGGTATAATTCAACCTAGACAAAGTTCTTTCTCTACTCCTATAGTATTGGTACACAAGAAGGATGGATCATGGCACATGTGTCCAGATTATAGGGAGCTCAATAAGCTCACCATTAAAGATAAATTTCCCATTCCTGTGATTGATGAATTATTGGATGAATTACATGGAGCAATTTATTTTACCAAGTTGGATCTTCATTCAGGATATCAACAAATTAGAATGAAGACTGAAGATATTCCAAAAACAGCATTTCGAACTCATGAGGGTCATTATGAATTTTTGGTCATGCCTTTTGGCCTTACCAATGCACCTTCTACATTTCAAGGGTTGATGAATTCCATTTTCAAACCCTTCCTTAGAAAATTTGTGCTAGTATTTTATGATGATATACTAATCTACAGCAGGTCTTGGAAGGATCATGTTGAACATGTTGACAGGGTGCTCAAACTATTGCAGGAGAAACAATTATATGCAAAAACATCCAAATGTTTCCTTGGAGTACAAGAGGTGGAATATTTGGGTCATAGTATATCTCACGAGGGTGTTAAAGTAGACCCTAACAAAATTAAAGCCATTAAGGAATGGAAAGTCCCCACGACCATAAAGTAGTTGCGAGGATTTCTCGGGTTAACAGGGTATTATCACAAGTTTGTTAAGAATTATGGGAGAATAGCAGCACCTCTAACAACATTATTGAAGAAAGATGCATTTTCATGGACTCCTGAAACAACTAAGGCCTTTGAACATCTTAAAGAGGCAATGTGCCTAGCACCGGTCTTAGCTACGCCAGACTTCACAAAAACCTTTATTCTGGAATGTGATGCCTCAGCAAATGGAATTAGTGTTGTTTTAATGTAGGAAGGAAGACCCATTGCTTTTGAAAGTCGTCCAATCAAAGGAAAGTATTTACAGAAACCTATTTATGAGAAGGAAATGTTAGCAATACTACATGCACTAAAGAAATGGAGAACTTACCTAATGGGAAGACACTTCAAGGTAAAAACTTATCATGATAGTCTTAAACACTTTTTGGAACAAATACTATCTTCAGAAGAGCAGCAAAAATGGGTCACAAAGATGTTGGGTTATGAATTTGAAATAATATACAAAAAAAGGAAAGCTTAATGTTGTTGCAGATGCGCTCTCAAGAAAGAATGAAGAGGTGGAAGCATTGCTTTGTGCCATCTCTATTATCCAACCAGATTGGATAACCGAAGCAAGAGATGAATGGAAGAAGGACAAAGATGTATGGACACTCATTCAAAATTTGCAGCAAGATCCTAGTACATCTGATACAATTAGTTGGAAAAATTATTCCTTATGGTACAAAGATCGCTTATATCTTTGTAAGAATTCCCAACTAAAACAAAAGATTCTTCTGGAATTGCACACTTCTCCTTTAGGAGGACACTCAGGATTTTTAAAAACTTACCACAGGGTGAAGAAAATTTTTTTTTGGGATGGCCTTAAATCTGATATTCAAAAGTTTGTGGCGGAATGTTTGGTTTGCCAGCAGAATAAAGTTGAGACAATTAAGACCCCAGGACTTCTACAACCTTTATCCATTCCAAGTCAATGTTGGGAGGAGATTTCAATGGATTTTGTCACAGGTTTACCTAAGTCCGAAGGAAAGAGTGTCATCATGGTGGTAGTTGATAGACTTACCAAGTATGCACACTTTTGTGCATTATCTCATCCATTTAAAGCAAGTACACTTGCTACTACATTTATGGACAGAATTCAAAAGCTACATGGAAGCCCAAGGGTTATTGTGAGCGACAGAGATCCCATTTTTACTGGAAATTTTTGGATGGAGTTATTTTCTTGTTTGGGTACTCAATTAGCTCATAGCTCATCTTATCATCCTCATTCTGATGGTCAAACTGAGATCGTAAATAAATGTTTGGAAGGATATCTTCGTTGTTTTGTATCTGATAAACAAACACAATGGGTCAAGTGGTTACCTCTTGCTGAATGGTGGTATAACACTTCCTTCCATCCTGCAGCAAAAATGACCCCATTTATGGCACTTTATGGATATCATCCACCATCCATCACATCATCTTTAAGGGAAAATTCGAAGGTTCAAGCGGTGGAAGATCACATCGAGCATCAGCAAGAAGTTCTCCAACTCTTAAAGGATAACCTGAATTTGGCACAAAATCGAATGAAACAACAGGCAGATCAACATCGCAGCGAGAGAAGTTTTGATGTAGGAGATTGGGTATTTTACGGCTACAACCATACAAACAAATGTCCCTCAAGCAAGCTAAGAAGGATAATAAATTATCGCCAAAGTACTATGGTCCTTACAAGGTGTTGCAAAATATTGGTACTATGGCATACATATTGGAGCTTCCTGCTTCTTCACAAGTGCATCTAGTTTTCCATGTTTCATGCTTAAAGAAGGTTATAGGTAAAAATCTTCCAGTTCAAACAATATTTCTAGAACTTGATGAGGAAGGAAAAATCATATTGGAACCTGAAGAGGTCACAGAAACAAGAACTCGACAGCTACGGAATCGATCAATTTTAGAGTATCTCATCATGTGGAAGAACTTACCCACTAAATATTCTACATGGGAGGATGAGAATTTTATACAGAAGCACCCAGAGCTACTCAAGCGTTGAGGACAACACTTTTTTGAAGGAGAGGGGCATGTTAGGTCCCTATATTACTAGTATAGTCCCTTATTGTTGTTAGTGTAACCCCCTTATTGTTATTATTGTACCCTTGTAACCCTCATATTGTTATTATTGTGCCCTTAAATTATTATTGTTAGGTCGGCTAGGATTACATTATGGCTCCAATAGGATTACATTATGGCCCCATGGACTCCTATATATAGAAAGGAGGTTTTGTTAATTGTATCATCCAAGAATTGTTCATTTATGAAATGTATTGGAGGTTGCCCCCTCGAAGTGGCTTATTTCTAAGGCCTTGATATCTCTTTTCTTCTATTTTTGGAGCTGGTTACCCTAAAAAGAACACCCAAAATTCAATTCCTAAGTGTCTCAGCAAGACATTGGCGAGCCCGCTCAAGCTTGTTAGAGCGATGCATAGGTTCTTACCTCTTGTCTTACCGCCGGGAAATTGCATTGTTGGAGACACTCTATAAAAACACACAAAAATTGCACTTCTTAGAAACAACTCTGATTGATTGGATCGTCAGCTAGCATTAGACTCCTATACCAATAGGTTTCATTTTTCATGATTGTCTTGATTGAACTATGGAATATGTTCAAACCTTCTTTCTTGAGCAAAGGTGTTCCATATTCCTAAAAAAATAAAAAAATCAAAAATTTAAAAAATGTAAAGAGGGTATACCCTAAAAGAAAAATCAAAGGGTAAGAAAAATAAATTGGTCAAAAAAGTGAAAGAAATGAACCCCAAGCAAAAAATAGACCAAGGAAAGTGTGCAAATCCAAATGCCACTACTATTTCATTTTTGTAAATAAGTGATTGTGTGCAGCTTGTTAAACTTTGCCACAATTCATGAATAAGTCAAAATGTTTAAACTTGACTTACTCATATTTCAATTTCATGTTATAGATTAGAGAATAAATATCTAGCCAAACAGTTTAATCTTGGCAGATAAGTAGATAGGTAGAGTTAATAAGAGGTGCTCAACAGTTTAATCTGAGCCCTTGGATGTAATAAGGGTAGAATTAGATAGATTCGCCTTGTAAAAAAGAAAAAGATTGATAAGGGTTTGCAAGTCTAAATGCACCCTAATAAAGAAGAGAAAATGGTAGTGTCAAGTAGATAGGGTAGGTAGATGGTGCTGCAAAGTGTTATCTGATGAATGATGCTGCTACATGTTTTTAATCCTTTACTTCCATCACAAATACTGAAGCATGAAATACACTGGAAAATCATAGCAAGCAAAGTAAAAATCATTAACTTCCCTCATCATTTTTTCCCTAAAGTTTTACTAATTTCCCCAAAAGTGCTAAGGTATTTGGAGATCAAAGGAGCTCAAGGCATTTCCTTGACTTCTGGAGGGACCGGACCCTCGGCCTAATGATCAAAAAGACCTAAGTACTTGAGATAATTCATCATTATAATCATTCACCTTTAACTTTATCCTAAGTAAAATCCTATTTTACTTAGGGAAATCATGCAAAATTCCATAAAAAACCCTCAAGATAACTTGCTATTCTAAGTTTAAGTGTTGAAGATAAAATATTGCAATTTACTTCAGAAGTTATCACTTTCTTAGATGTGCAAAGTGTTTTGAGTTCCCTTGTCCCTTTGTCATATTGATGTTTAACTTTATTTACTAAATCCCTAGTGAAATGCCCTATCCTAAGTATATAACTCCTTTTTTATATAAATACCCCAAAAACCCCTCTATTATAAAGTTTAACCAAAGTAATTATTTCCCCATGCATTCAAATAAAAACCCACTATATAAGCCCTTTGGTTAAATTATATCATTATACATTAATCCCGCCCCTATGGTAAGTTAATTATATTAATTAATTTATCATATAATAAAACATATACGAGAAAAACTTTAAACATATGGTTTATATGTTTAACACAAAAATATAAATAAAACCCGAAGTTTTATTTTCAAAACTAAAGCTTTGGAAAAGTCCCTATGCCACCGTGGCTCATCCACCTGGCATCCCACCCGACATTTTAACTTTAATACCCGCGCCCAACAAAACCCCGCCACGACTTCGTTTTCCATTATATGATGGGATTAATTAGTTATCTGAACTAATTAATAGCCTTCCACTCACCAATCAAAAGCCTGCCGGGGTGATTAGATTAAACTTTAATTGTTTTAAAAACCCGACGGGCCCACACCTTAATCCTCCGCTTATTCCCCGTCATTGCAACCGTCCGATCACTCTTCCAAAGATCAACGCTCCCTATCAATCCCGCTACCCATCCCTTGTCAGCATTTTAACGAGCGGGGGATTGGTGGTATTGGAACTGTTCACCTGCCACGCGTCCATCGCTCAATGGAATCGCTCCCCCCGTGTTCAAAACCACTCTAGTCCATAAGCGGTGCGGGGACTAAACCACTTACCGCCCAACCCCTGCACACATCAGCCCGTACCAACGTGACGTCACTCCTCAAAAAACTAAAAACCCCCCTTTTGACTTTGGAAATAAAACAAAATTTCGCGTTTTTGTGTCATTTTCACCATTTAAACGCGACTGTGCTCTCTGCTACGGTTTTCGAATTTTCATTGAAATCCACTGTTCCATTCAATTTCGCTCCATAAATCCACCAGACCTGCGTTCAAGCGTCCTCCTGCTACCGCCTGTTACCTGTTAAGAACCAGTTTTCTTCCAAGAACAGGTATTTATCCTATTCCGCCCCGAACTGCAAGTAAAACTCTGTTTTCTTTGTTTTTCGCTGAATTAGTGATTAAAACTCATCACTAAGATCTTCCCCAGAGGTTTTAAAACTGTGCAATTGCTCCCTGAACCTACAATTGTGCCAATTTCCTTCAGTAAGATCAAAATCACGCTCGGCCTGTGAAGAAAACCCAGGAATTTCCGTTTTGAATCCACAAGAACCAAAATGGAAGCCCCAGCAGCCCTGAATGTGACCCCATTGAATGCCCCTCACAGAGAATTAGAGTATTTACCCTTAGTGGATAGAGATTTTCAGATTAAAGACTTGCATTTTGATGAAAGCCCCCTTCTGAGTTTTTGTCACTGCAGAGACGATTATTCAAAGGGGCAAGATGTCATTGGACTGTGGGAATCCAATCTCCCAAGGTACCTCATCCCCTCAGTCATTAATTTCCCAGAAATTATCCACTATTTCCATTCAAGCTATGATCCCACTCAAAGGGCTGTGATATCCCCTGACCAAAGTGTTCTATTCCCCATTACTCCCAGGGCATCAATCAAATGCTACACTTTGAACCTGACCAAGAATTGGCACATCTGTCCATGGAAGATTTGATTGAGAAGTCTAATAAATTGACCCCAGAGAAATTAGAGTCCATTTGCCATAATTTCATGTTGCCTGAACACCAACCTAAGGGACCTCCTCCCTATGGTTTTTATTATTTCAATCAATTGGGAAGACTCATCCTCAATATGATATCTTTTGTCTTGGGCTTCAACACCAGTGAATATGTTGATGAGATAACCTTGGTTTTGCTATCCATTTTTACTCCTAGGCAACCTCCTGAGATTAAATATGACTTTGCCTCCTTCATAGCCAACAAGATCCATGATCAGTTCATGAGGCTAGATGATGAAAAAGTTTTTAAATATTCCTCGGTCATCTATCATCTCATTATCTACTATCAGTCAGAAAAGTTCCCTTTCCCTATTCAAAAACTTGATGCCAAGGGAAACCCAAGGTCAGTTATATTTTGGTCTCCCATAATTCATTCTTATGAGTCTCCCTATTCCTATTCTGAGTTTATAGATCTTTTTGTATATCCTGCAACTACATTGTTGACAGGGATTCCTCCCCCAAGACTCAGTAATGAAATAAAGAAGACCTTGCAACTTTCGAGGACCTATAAAGTTGGGGATTGGTATTTCTATCAAAACCATACAGTCATCAGAATCTATGGATGTGAATTACATCCATTCAAGTTACCAAAGTATGTACCCATGAGACTGTTTGCCTTGGAATATTTCAGGCAAATGAATAATTCAGATGTGATCCATTTTTGTAGTGTGAAAAAGAAAGCTCGACTCCGGATTAAAAGCCAATTAGGTCCCTACATCTGCAATTCTAGAGAGGCTGAGCGAGAAGCAGAGGATATATTACAAAACCGCTGCAAATTTCAAAGAAGTTTTCGTTGGGTTCCTTATGACCCATTTGGTTTCATCTATGAAAAAATATTAAAGAACAAATCTTCCCCTTATATCCACCACAAGATTCCTGATATAGAGCAATATGCTAACCAAGATGAATGGGTGGAAAAAACACTTGTTGAAGAAGAAAGTGCAGAAGAAAAAATGAATAAAATTATGAAAGATCTTCAAAAGAAATATGACCTAGAATCTTATGGTCAAGTGCAGGTATCTCACATTGGCACATCTTCAGCAGCAAATCCACAACAGAGATTGCAGGAAAGCAGTTCATCAGTTGCAGCAGAACCAAAGGGCAAAGGAAAGGAACCTGAAATCCAGGTCATTGAAACTTTGGTCATGGCAGAGAAACCACAAACTTCCAAAGCACCTGAACAATCACAGGTTTCTCCTACTCAGGTAAATCATCCACAAGTTCCAGAATTACAAACTCCATCAAATGTGGAAATAGGAAAGAAAAGGCAAGTTCCAGATACCACACCTCCTAAAGAGTCCTCAGAAATACATCAAGCCAAAAAACATAAATCAGATCCACTTCCAGATGTGGAAATCATAGATGAAGTGTTTGATGATGGAAGGGAAGACAGTCAACTAACTGGCATAGTTAGTGAAACAAACACAGGACAGAAAGGAAAAGCTTTACAAAAGCAATTAAGTACTGAGGTATCCTATTTCAGACCACCAAAAACAGATACAGGGGATATTAAAAGAACCTTCATTAATATTAAAGCAAAGAATGATCCATTAAAAATGAAGGTATATGATCAATATATGAAGATGGCTCCCCATAATCAAGAAAGGCTAATGTCAGCATTTGACATGTCACAAGGCAAAATGATAATGAGCCACTTCAAGTCAAAGGTGCCAAAACCCATTACTGCAGCTGACTACATCAGAACAAATTTTGAGGTTCTGGCAAAGGACATTCATCCTCTGGACCAGATAGAGCTACACAGACAAACTGGGGAAATGGTGTACTCCACTCTTACCAATAAAGCCATGGCAGCTATAATGCTGCAAGATTCTTTGAATAACACAACTGCACAATTGCAAATTGAGAGGGCCTCTTCACAGGCCAAAGATAACAGAATAAAGTCTTTAGAAGACATAATAATTGGTTTAGGGCACAACCCCAAAGATATTAAAAGCATTGAGGCATTAATCAAGAAGAAAGATGATGACATAGCTGCACTAAGAAAGCAGCTAAAATTGCCAGCTTCAAGACATCCCCAGACCCAAGAAGTTCTGAAGGAGAATTCACAGGAGGAGGTAATGGAGTTGCTCCTAAATATGACTGAGCGACTAAGTGAAACAGAGAAGGAATTGGAACAAGCCTTACAGGAAAAGGAAGCTATCAAGCAGGCATCTGCCATAGAAGCTGCTACAACCACAGGTACTTCAACAGCAGGTCAGCAAACATAGCCATCTCAGGCAAACACTTCTGGTTTGAGTTCTGATGAACTAATAAAACAAATGGAAAGTTTACAACTAAGGGTCACAGAACTTCAAACCACAAAATTGCAATTAGTAAAATTGGAGGAAAAATATGATACATCTAAGAAGACAGTTGTTGATAACACCAGGGAAATAAAAAGGTTAGAAAAATTGGTTCAGGCTTTGGAAAAAGATCTTTCATTGGAAAAGCCTTTAAAGGAAATAAATGAAATTCTTTGGGGTAGTATCATTGAGTTAATAAAGGGTGTTTGGCCCTCTGTTCAAGCAATTTTTGAACAAAATGATTTGGTTAAAATAGCTCAAGAAGAAATAAACAGAACCAGAAATGAATTAAGAGGCAGGCCTGAGCAGGCCAATCAGCTCATTCAATTTTTGAACACCCGGACAAAGCAACAACTTGCAGTATTAGGGATTGAGGACAGGACCGGCACAGTTTTGGAAATAAAGAGAGTTTTCATCAAAAGAACTTTCATGCAGAATTTAGAAAGGAAGTGCTCAGATATTTTGGTTGATATCAATATTTTCAGAGAGAAATTTCAAGCTTTGTTGGAGAGTGGGTTACCAAGTCCTATGCTCTCAGAGGATCAAATAATGGACTTGGAAACCTATGTAAAGAAAATAAATACTCATGCTCAAAATACAGCTGCTTGTTCTACTAGTTTACCAGAGTCAACATTACCAACAGGGAGAAATATCTATGATAGAGTGAGGAATTTATTTCATTTGGAACATGAAATAAAGTATCTATTTCCTAATGAGCCCACCTTTTACAAACTCACAGAAGCAGATGAGACATTGAGAAAGCTCAAAAGGACTATGATACCAGATAATCAATGGTGGAATGAAATGTTGGAAATTCTATAAAAGTTATTTTCAGGATGAGAATTTTATCTTTACTATCAAGTAAAGGATAAAATGAGTACAGATGAAAGAGTATCAGTTACACAGGTTAAAAGAGTATCCGTAAAGACAAAGAGTATCAAGCAAGCAAAACAAATTACTCCAAAAGACAGCAACGAGCCCTTTTTCAGCACTTACCTCCATCACATCCACAAAGAAAGGAAACAACACATCAGCAGTTACTTATTATGCTATCTACGAGACCATTTGTCTCCTGTTTATTTGTAAATTACTCCTTAGTCACCCCAAATTATGGGCTAGGATAGTGTGGATATTTTCAATTATTTTGTGTATAAATAAACCCTCAAAAAGAGTATTGAGGGTGGATTCTATTACTCTGCTGTAACATTGAGATTTTCGGAATAAAAGCATTTTGGAGAAATTTATTCGTGGCTTACTGGATGACGATTTGAAGTACAGGACTTTTTGCAGGATTCATGTGTTGGACTGCAGTTCAATAAGTTTTTCTACCCTTTGTCTTAAGTTTTTTATCAGTTTATAATATCATTATGTCCATTTCTGAATAATTTACATAAAGGATTGAATCAGAATTTACTTAATTGTACTCTGATTTCAGATGTGATTGTTCTTAATGTTTTCCTCTAAATTGGTTATAAGCACGAATTCTTAAATTCTCTTGCTTTGCTAATTTAAACATTCTTGATTACTATAATAAAGAATTCTTCATTGCTCTTTGTTTGTAGTCATTTCATTTCTTTCTTTTGAACATGGTGAAAGATTCTTAGCTACCTTTCATCCCTTCAAAATCATCCCATCCACTTTAAATTTTAAGGATTGTTCTCTGTCTAGCTACCTTGCCCTGTAAAGCCATCTTGTGTGTAGAATAGAAATCCAGTAAAGCCATCCTTTGACTCCATAGCCCAATGGACTGAAAATCATCAACCTTGCCCTTAGTCAACGGATTCCACCATTCAAACAAAATCAAACTCTTGGATCTATAACTAGCCTAAAACCTTCTAAGAACAAAGATAAATCATAAAGAGAGAGCCCTCTCTGGATGCAGATTAGCTAGATTCTGCATCTGAAGGTTGGTTTGTGGTTACCTCGGGTATACTTTCCTCTTACACAACTTCTAGGAAAACCTGAGTGATAACAAGCGCCATCTGACAATAGCGTAAAATGTTGGACTATATAAATCACTTATTAAATGACTGAACAACACACATTTAATTATCAATCGAGGGATGTTTGTTTATTCCAATTATAGTAGCACTGCCTATGCCGATACACCAACTAGAAGTAATCTCAAAGAAAAGAAATCATTGTTGAAGTAAAATGCTGGAAATAAATCACTCATGCAGAAATAAAAGAATCCACAAGATTGAAATCACACTTCAATTGATCTGTTAGCTCGCCACACAATAAGTACCTAGCTAGTGTCTCTATTAAAAAATGTGTAATAGCATATAAACTATAGAAATCAAAGCAAATATATTCTTAGTTGAACAATATCAAAAACACTTTAAAGATGCATAAATTGAAATACAATTACATACACACACAACTACTATAATCATTGCAATCCCTGCTAAGAAGGAGGGCCTTTCCTCCCTAGCAGGGCACAGGTAGAGAAGGAACTTTAACTGAAACTAAATGGAATCACACATGTAACAGTAATAACAATATGATCTGTATCAATCTGAACAAATTTATAGAAGCAAAACAATGTTGTTCTCCACTAACCTCTAGGGCTGAGAGATATATCTATTCAACACACATCATGATCACTAATAATCGTTATTCATGTGATATGTAAATGAGGTTTATCTAAAATATTTTGGGAAAGTCAGAGTACAATACCAAACTAAAATCATGATAATCGTTATATTAAAGAGATAGTGATGATCCCTATTGCATATCAATATTTTTCAAGGCATTGGTGAGATTTTGAAGGAGAATCTTGACCACTATGTAAGTAACAAAGATCAAAGCTCCACAATGTTTGGTAACTTTGCAAGAACATGAGAGTACAAGAATATTTGTGGATTTCAACGACATTGGAATCATCATTCTTGTACTTCACATCATTCTTCACGAATGTAACAACCCTGGTAGAATTTCCATGTAAAAAAAAAAAGACCAAGGTCATGGGACACGTATTCCAAGATGAATGTTTGGAAAAAACATAGTGATGGGGATAACTTGTGATTGATTAATGGCTATGGAAATTGGAAAAGGAAATGGAAAAGGCTTTGGCAAAGGCAAAAATGCATTAATTGGCATTTATTTATGAAAATAATGGAAATTGGAGAAAAATAAGGTGAAAGGTCACAAGTTGCATGTAAATATAATATTGAAGAAAAATAATAAAAAATGAAGAAATTAGATGTCTCATTGATAAAAAGGATTCTCAGGATTAGTTAGTAACTTTTTTCAGTGATAACTTTTTTGTCAATTCAGTTTTGGAGCTTTCATTATCTCTCTCTCTCTCTCTCTCTTTCTCTCTCTCATACTAATAAGGAAAAAGTTATTTGTAGGTTTTGGTATATATTTGGCCTTTAGTACCGCTTATCATCCACATATAGATGGAAATACATAGAGTGTCAACTATATTCTAGAGGATATGTTGAGAATGTATGCTATGCATCGATAGTGGAAGTGGGAAGAGTATCTCCCACTAGTTGAGTTTTTTTACAACAACGAGTATCGGGAATCTTTAAGGATGAGTCTGTTTGAGGCACTTTATGGGTGGATTTGTAATACTCCTATTAGTTGGAGTGATCCAGTGAACAAGGTGTTGATTGGACTAGAGATATTGACAGAGATGTAATAAGAAATGTAGGTTATCAAGAAAATTTTTAAGGTAGCACACGATAGACAAAAGAGCTATAGAGATCAGAACAATGAATTTAAGTATTTTTACGTTGGGGAACATGTGTAATTACGCATCAAGCCTAAGAAGAGCTCCCTGAGGATTATATCATGTGTCAAACCGACACTTTAATATTGTAAGCCTTTTAAGATTCTTGAAATGACTGTACCGGTGACTTACCGACTTGCACTTCCTTTGACAATGAAAGTCCATAATGTTTTCCATGTGTCATTCCTTAAGAAATACGTGAATATGTTGATCATGTGATTGATTAGTCTATATTGTAGGTGGAGCCAGAAGGAGAATTCCAGCTAGAACCTTAGTGCATTTTGCAACAGAAATAACTCATACTCCGGATTCGAGCAATTGAGCAAGTTAAAGTGCAATGAAAGCACTTTGAGCATGATGAAGCTACACGGGAGATGGATGATCAGATTTGGGCTATGTATCCTTCCTTGTTTGTTGGTTGAGGAAAAGGATTTTTGGTACATTTTTGGTTATGTCTATATATGCATATGTATGATGTAAATATCGCATCAAGTTATGTTATAAAGCTCCAATAAGAAGTATGATTGTCATTTTTCTATGTTTTTCATGTTGGTTTTTGCTTTCAACAGGTTATCATTATAAATACTGCATTGATATTAGTTATAAAGCTACATGGGTAGTATATCTTGGTTTTCAGTGATTTTGCTGGTTTTAGGTGTCATTGAACACCGATGATGGTGTTCCCCCAAGGGGGGGGGGGGGGGTTCTGTAACAACCAAGGTCATGAGACACACATTCCAAGTTGAATGTTTGGAAAATTATCTTAGTGGGTGTTCATTTGGTTTATTATGGCTAAGGAAATTTACAAAGGCAATGGAAAGGCATTAAAAAGGAAAAGATGCATTATTTGGAATTTGTTTATGAAAATAATGAAAAATGTGAGAAAAGAAGGTGAAAGGTCACAGGTTGCATGTATGGAGCAAATTGAGGGAAAATAATGGAAAATGAAGAAAATACAGGCCTAATTGATCAAAAGGCTTATGAGGATCAATTCACAACTCTGGTCAATGTTAGCTTTTGTTATTTTAGTTTTGGAGCTCTCTCTCTCTCTTTCTCTCTATCTCTCTCATACTCTTGCACACAGAGCATTCTTGGAGCACTCTAGCATTGGAGAAAGGAATTCAAAGAAAGTTAAAAAAAAGAAAAGGGAAGCAAGGATCAAGCAAGAGTTGGATCAAGTGGCCATAGCGTGGTTAATTGTATGTATCGAGTTGCATGTAATATTTCCTTTCTATTTTTGGCATGAATGGTACATGCATGTGTGTGTTTGGTTCTCTTGTTGTCATTGGCATGGGTTTTGCCAGGTGTGATAGTGGTTTTCATCCTTGCATTGCCATTTATGGATAGCCATGGTGTGATGGGGATCTTTTACTTGGTTGAGATAATGGCCAAATGGTTTAGAAACGGAGTGGGGTGGTCTAAGGAAAATTCCCAAAGGCCTAGGAACCCCTTTACCGATAATGATAGGATAAACGTTAAAGCCTGAGGGTGGAGACAGAAAAAATTCCTTACGTTTTAGGTGGAGAGATCCAGAGGCATCCAGGCTTATTTAGGGCCTAGTGATCCCTTGACCAGTATATGGGAGGATTGCGGTAAATCCTGGTAGTGTATGTTTATTTTTTGGGCCTAGGAATCCCTTAACAGGTAATGGCAGGATACATAGTAAATCCTAGTTGTATACATGAAGGTTTCGAGCCTAGGAATCCATTGACCAAAAATGGCCGGATACACGGTAAAGCTTGAGGAAGCCATAGTTGGTTTTTTTGTGAGTCCCACATTCATTCCTGGAATATGGCATGGGGGTGATTGGCTAAAAGAGAGTTTGGTTCAGCCCAATCTATAGTTGGGTGGTACGTGGAAGTCCCTGACTTGGTTGGATTTGGCATGTTAATAAGATATTTTTCCCTCTTGTATTTCAATGAGTAATTGTACTTATTATTATGTGGCTTTGGTGGTTGTTTTATCATGGTGTATATGTTGCTCACTTGTTGGTTATATGTTGGTTATATGATGTATAGTGGTTATGGTTGTTGATGTGTTTGATTTGTTGACGAATGGTTAATGAATGCATGAGCTAATAGATTATTACATCTACCATGAGAGGGAATTATACCTTCTTGATGATTCTCAGATAAGTATCAGACCCCTATGTTAAAAATGCAATCATGAGTTGTAGATTACATGTTCACCATGTGTTTAACGAAATGACTAATGTGTTTTAGGCAGTCTAGGTCAGGTTTTGATTCGAGATTGCATGTTTAGATTGTCATTGTGTTAATTATGATTCTCTAGTAAGCTTATTGAATTAATGAACAAATATGTACTATAACCTACAGGTACTATGTACACAAAGTGTTTGAATAAAAGAGTAATTCATACCTCCAACTTCATGGGGTCATAACTTGGGCATACAATCTATGTTTTACTATCATAATACCTTATTTCGAAGATTTCCACGAGTAGGTTGAGAAGAGAGTTGTAATTTTGACTAGCATTGTTTTGATCTCTCTGTTATCCCAAAAAAAAAATTAGATAAAATATCACTATGCACACTATATTATATTAATCAAAGAGATTACATATATATACATGAAGTATAGTCTCAAGATAGGAAAACTATCTTGGACGCACAATAAGGTGGTTGAGAGAATATCTCAACCACACACAAAAATAGGTATATTTAGATTTAGCTACCTCCTATGATATAGAAAATAACTACTTACATAGAGAGTCAACACCGCAGACAAGTAGGAATTACATATTCCAACACCCCCCCTTAATGACTACTTGTCTTGATAGTGATTCACAAAATCTAGTTGTGGTCATTCATAACAAAATATGTGGTTGTGACTCAGATCCACCACAAACGAGAAAATCCCATGTTCATAACCAACAAAAGATGTGTCGGCGACTCAGATCCACCACAAACGGGAAAATCCCATGTCTAGAACCAACAATATGTGTCTGCGACTCATATCCACCACAAACGGGCAAATCCCATGTCCAAAACCAAAAAAATTTGTGTCGACATCCATATAAAGGAGCAACCATCCATCGGAATGCATGGGTACTAACCGCTGCAACCGCTAGTCTCGTAGGATTTCCTTCGCATACATGGCTCTGTCAACCATTTTCACTGCATACCTTGTCTGAATGGAATGTATTAGTTTTGTTGTGTTAATTATCCAAACAGTAATTAAATTGTGTGCATAAGGTTTACTGAAGTTTGCAGGTGAAACAAATGGTTTTATCTTAGTTAAACAGATTTCTGTGTGAGGTTAAAGCATGTAAATTGTTTCTATAACACTGTACAGTAGTAAATAACAGAGAAATAAACATCACATGTAACAATACTTAGCAAATTTGATGAAGCAGTTCACCCCTCCTTGGCTACATCTGCTGGTCTAGCTCTCAAATGTCCCTCATATATTATTGCTAAAAAACGGTAAGTACAAAAGCCTTAAATGGATGTGCTCACTGTAAAAATAGCTTCAAAATGCTTGAATTAGTTAGGAATGACTATTCATTTGCAGAAAACAGAGAACGGATGCTCAAAACACTAAAAACACCCTAGTGGCCCTACTGGCTCCTTGACCTCTCCTGAAGCTAAACCTACACAAGATGACCTCGAATGGCTCTGAAACCTCTGCCAGTGTGTTTAGAATGTCGAGAATCCCCAAATTTGACTATTCACCAATCAAAATTGGTCAAATATCCAAAGCGTTATGGCCAAAACAAAAAACTTCCCAATATACCTTAAAAAACTCCACTAAATGTGGAGGAACTCTAGATAGCGCGACTAAAACTAGCACTTCCCGCCTGATCTGGTGGTCTGCCAACAGAAACGTCGGATGGATTGCAGTTAAATTAAATGTTGGAGGGTGCATGTGACCACTCCCACTTTGACCGTTGCAATAATTGTTTCTTATATGTCGCATTAAATGTGTTGTTGGCCACATGGCCCTTAATCGTCGGAGTTACGGTTGGTATAGCCACCGTCGGTTAGCAACTGGCTCTCATTTTTTAGGGTAGGGTCAAATGAAATGGGGTTTTTCCCTTAGGGGCTGGCCCCCTTTACCCACTGGTGTACCCAATTCAAACGTTATAATAAGGCGCTGCATTATACGGGTAAGAACTACCCCAGTGGCATAGTGGTCGGGTGTTGCGCGGTCAGGTGGGAGCTCCCGCATTCAAAACCTGTTAACTCAAAAAAAAAAAATATAATGATGTTTTCCCTCTGGCCCGGGACCACGTGGTGCCCGTTGATAGGCCTAAAAACTTTAGTATATATATATATATATATATATATATATTTTGAATTTTTTAAATACAAAGTCAAAATGGGTCAAAGGTCTAGTTTTTGGAGTTTATTGGGCTTTTAAAACCTTCATAACTTCTGCATACAACCTCTATTTTGCGAACCGTTCATGGTGCTAGAATCGTAGAGACGAGACCATTCGAGTCGATCAGGTTGCAAACACTTTTTAGCACTTTCATTTTTTAGCATTTTTGAACAATGGACATGATCTCCTGATCACACGTCCCCACTGGGAAGCTTTTGGACCCAAAAATATCTCTATAATACTGAACATGAAGATGAGGAGACTGTGTCCCCACTCTTCCAATCTTAATCCACTGAAATTTCCCTGATTTTATTAATTGGAGATTTTCATGAAACGACAAATTTTTCCTTGATTTTGTTGACCAACCGTTGCTGATTTTGACCTTGTCATGTTGCACATTTTCGAAACTTGCATAACATCAACTTAACTTTGTAGTAAAAATATTGTTTCTACATCGATCTATAATCAAAGGAAGCTGAAAATTACTTTCATCTTGCATCCTGTCCTTATGGCGATTTTTTTCTGAATTTTCTTTGAACTTGTGTTGATTCCTGACCAAGTTTCCTTGGCATTGTACCATGCCTTTCTGAAATGAGAAATGATCATTGCTAAACCTTGTGCCTTCTTTGTCAAGTTTCTTTTCCCTCTCTTGGACTTTTGCAACTTCTTGCACTGACACTTTGTCTTTAGCACCGTTCAACACCAAAGATGATTGTTGCAACTGCTTGTCATCTTCTTTCAAAGACAAACTGCTTTCAAACTAAAACAACTCATTACATATATCAGCATTTGCATGAAAAGGATTATGTAAAACTTCCCTTTGTTTAATCATCATCAATGCCAAGTTTTGGCTTGCATTGATGAGCCTCTTCATCTACCCTGCATTAACTAAAGAAGAGTCTAGTTTTTTGCAATGAGCTCTCACAATGTACTCCTTGCCATCTTTGAATAAATGGTACTTGTTCTCATGGCGATGGAAGATAGCTTTCATGTCATACAAGTAAGGACTACCCAACACCATACCTGTTATATCAAGTGGAACAACATCTAATTCAACCGTGTCAATAAAATATGCAGTTATTGCAAAGCGGAACATGCACTTCTTTGAAACCTGTAAATTTGCATCCTTACAAATCCAACCAAGTGGATATGGTTTCGAATGTGGAATGGTCTCAATATTAAATTTATTGACTAAGTCTTCAGAAATAAGGTTCGCTTGTGACCCACCGTCCAATAGTGTGTCAACCTTGGTATGTTTGGAAATGACCCTCACATGAAATAATTCAATTATTTTTCCTTCACTTGGAGCTTCTATGTGATAGTTAGAAATACTAGAACTAGATTTATTTTCATTCTCTTTCCCCTTCAAGTTCTTTAGTGTCATAGCTATGATTTTTGTTTCATATCCTGATTCTGACCCTAGGTCTTGTTCAGCTATTGCAATTGTCTTGTCTTTCTCCTTGGCTTTAAAAAAATTTGGTTTAAATTCTGGATGAAGTTTCCAACAATGGTCCTCATCATGGCTTGTTTTAGAACAGTGTTTGCAGAAGAAATTTCCCTTTTCTTTTCTATAATTTTCATTTCTCTTTTTCTTCCATTTGCCTTTAAACTCACTTTCCTCATTCCCATCTAAGTTTTGTTTTCCCCTTGCCTCTAAATGTGTGGCTTGAACACAAACCTCATCTAGGCTTGTAGGGTTAAACATGAGAATGGTATGTCTTAGGTAAGTATGTAAACCTCCTATATACTTGAGTAAAGAGTCTTGGCTATGCAAATCTACTCCTATTAAAAGAGCTCTTCTTCTAAATTCTTGAGTGTACACTTGAACATTTTGTCCTTTCAATTGTTTAGAATTTTCCCAGTCCATTATGGCTTTCTGCATGTGAGCTAATGGATAAAACTGTTGTTTTATTGCATAAATGAAATCAGTCCATGATAATATAATCTTACCATATTTCTTGATCTCCTCCTTTGTCTTGGCTTCCCAACAAACAAGAGTTTCACCTTCCATTTTCAATGAAGCTAGTTGGATTTTGGTTTCATCATCATGAAAAGGTTGAATTCTCAAATAACCCTCTAATTGCCTAATCCAATTATCTAGCTTTTCTGCATTAACTTCACCATCAAACTTTGGCAATTCAAACTTAACATCAAGTTTTAGAAAATGATTTTTACCAGTGTTCTTTGACTTGTGTGTCTGGTGTACTGAAGATGAAGTAGAGGTTGATGAAGATGAAGATGAGGGTGATGATGGTGACTTTCCACTGTCTCCATTTCCTCCATTACCCTTCTTGGATTTATCTTCATAATTATGGCCTCCTGACGATCCTTGTCCTTCCTTGTGAAGTTTGGATCCTTCTCCTTCTAGTATTTCATTCCTTTCTTGATAAAGGATTCTCACCATTTCTATCAAGTCAAGAAAATATTTTCTGAACACTCTTTCTTCCTCTTTGGGATCAACTTCTTCATGGATTTATCCTTCTTTTAAACTCATGCTTATGGATTATTCTCCTTCTCTTTGAGGGGAAATTGAAGGTGGAGATAATGGCACGCTTTCCCTCCTTGGCTGAGGATTACTTTGAGTTTTCACCAAGTAACCTTCTCCTCTCTTAAGCTTCAACCTAGTAAGCATTAAAACCCTTGCAAACAGTTAAAAAAACTTTTCACAATAACAATACAAAGAGTAAAACTCTAGCTCCGATACCAACTTGGTTTGAATGGAATTTATTAGTTTTGTTGTGCTAAGTATCCAAACAATAATTAAATTGTGTGCATAAGGTTTACTGAAGTTTGAGGGTGAAACAAATGGTTTTATCTTAGTTAAACAGATTTATGTGTCAGGTTAAAGCATGCAAATTGCTTGTATAACACTTTACAACAATAAATAACAGAAAAATAAACATAACATGTAACAATACTTAGCAAATTTGATGAAGCAGTTCACCCCCTCCTGGACCACATCTACTGGTCCAACTCCCAATGGCATGTCCCTCATATCTTATTGTTCAAAAATGGTAATTACATGTGAATAAAAGCCTAAAATGGTTGTGATCTCTATAAAAAAAGCTTCAGAATACTTGAATTAGTCAGGAATGACTATTCATTTGCAGAAAACAGAGAATGGATGCTCAAAACACTGAAAACACCCTAGTGGCCCTAGTGGCTCCTTGACCTCTCTTGAAGCTAAACCTGCACAAGGTGACCTCTGATGGCTCTAAAATCTCTGCAAATGTGTTCAGAATGTCGATAATCCCTAAAATTGACTATTCACCCATCAAAATTGGTCGAATATCCAAAGAGTTATGGCCAAAATAGAAAACTTCCCAATATCCCTTAAAAGACTCCACTAAATGTGGGGGAACTCCAGATAGCGGGACTAAAACAGGAAATTCTCACATGATTTGGTGGTCCACCAGTGGAACCGTCGGACAGACTTCCAATTAAATTAAATTTCGGAGGGTGCATGTGACCACTCCCGCTCTGACCATTGCGATAATCATTTCTTATCTGCCACATTAAATGTGTTGTTGGTCACATGGCCCTTAATCGCCAGAGTTACGATTGGAATAGTCACCGTCGGTTAGCAACTGGTTCTCGGTTTCGAGGGTAGCGTCACGTGAAATGGGGGCTGGCCCCCTTTTCCCACCAGTGTACCCAATTCAAATGTTATAATAAATAATTGCATTATATGGGTAAGAACTACCCGAGTGGCATATGGTCGGGCGTTGTGTGGTCAGGCGGGAGGTCCTACGTTCAAAACCTGTTAACTCCAAAAAAATATATAACTTTGTTTTCCCTCTGTCCTGGGGCCACATGGCAGCCTCCTAGAAGGCCATGTGGCACCCGTTGATAGGCCCAAAAACTTTAGTATATAATTTTTTTTTTTATAATTTTTTTTATACAAAGTCAAAATGGGTCAAAGGTCCAGTTTCTGGAGTTTACTGGGCTTTTCAAACCTTCATAACTTCTGCATACGACCTCTGCTTTGAGAACCGTTTGTGGTACTAGACTTGTAGCAACGAGACCTTTCCGTTCACTCAGGTTGCAAACACTTTTGAGCACTTTCATTTTTTATCATTTTTCAACAATGGACATGATCTCCTGATCAATACCTGTACCTGTATTTGTGAATCCCCCCCAAAATGTGCTCAGTAAAATGAGACCTGTGAGAAAATAGATTTATCCTGTGAGTAAGTTATTTCCATAGAGCACCTACTCCGCTGTGAGCACGAAGGCTCCTTTATGAGCACTAAGCCTCCTGTGTGCACCTGGGGCACCGTAGGCACACAGGCTCTGTAGTCGTGAAGCCTATGTATGTGGTTTCTGGTTCACCACAAACCATCACTTCAAAGTGACAAAATATGGTTTTTGGTTGACCATAAATCTGTAATTACAAAATGGCAATTACAAAGTGGTTTTTAGATAACCACGAACTTCACAGGGATACATATGCCTTTACAAGGCTTACATTACACACTCCAACTCTTGGAGTTACCAGGTACATAAAAAGACCACTACAAAACTATCCCAGACTTGCTTACCATTCAACTGTGTGACTCATCATCAAGAGTCTATTCCACAAACTCACAAAAAAGACTCACACAAACTTGATTGATGTCCATTATAAAGATTTTTTCTGCTTCTTTACCTCCTCTTTTCGGTGTTCACATCTTGGGCATATTTGTCTTTGTCAATTAAGACTTGGAACTTCACGTTTCACCTGTCATTTGTTAGAGTAGCCAATTCTAACAAAATAACTTCATATTTAGATGGATAATCTCAATATCCATATTGATTTTAATTCCAAAATACTTCAACCATAAAAATATCATTTACCCAAACGTGTACAAAAAACTGTGCTTTAAAACAAACAATCGAATTTATATTGGTTGGTTATAAATACAAAGATAAAGAAGAGCATTGTTGGGTGAAAATATTGTCATTTAATTCTGTTGTAGTACTTGCCCAACCATTTAATTTGTCAATCTGAGGTTCGTAGGCTTACGAAGCACATGCACTATATATGCGGGACCGAAGTGGAACTAATCTAATCTAATCTAATCTAAATTACTGAAATCAAATTAATCTAGGAAGGCATTGAAACATTAACTATGGAAGCAAGAAAATGCATAAGGGAAAATCAATACAACATGTGAAGAGTTGAGTGACAAACAACATATGTGAGCTCACAACAATAAAGCTATCTCAAATTACATTACAAGAATCAAATGAAAAATCATAAAAGCATACAATAAAATAATATGAATCACAGTTAAGAATCCCCTTCTCCTAATTACAAGACTATCTCTCCAAACTCAAAAACTAATGAACTAATGAACTCTCCTCCCCCAAAATGAAGAGAGAGCACTCTCTTATATACATGAAGAAGATAACCATCTCATTCTCAACCACTCTCAACTACTTTCCCATTATTACAAGACATGATCCCTTTGAATCCTCCACACATCTCTCACATATCTTGAATAAGATATGCCAACCAAATCCTCCATGATCTTCTCCTTAGGAATAGGCTTGAATAATTATCTCCTTAATATGGTGGAGGAGATATTCCAGAAGTCTCTTAGAATTAATCCTTCACATATCTCCTACACATTACAAAGCTCACACATTCTTGAGATATATATAAAAACATGTATATTTTCTAATATTTAATTATAAATTCACTTATAATACAAAAATGAATAAAGTGTAAAATAAGAAGGTGAAACCCAAATGTATTTATGAAAATGATATAATGAAAGGTTAATGGGATGATGAAATGTAAGGAATAGTGAAGGGAAAGGTGGATGAAATATGACGTTTCTGAGTC
Organism: Pinus albicaulis; assembly: GCA_034641835.2. Lineage (NCBI taxonomy): Eukaryota > Viridiplantae > Streptophyta > Pinopsida > Pinales > Pinaceae > Pinus > Pinus albicaulis. The sequence continues at coordinate 310,820,962 of CM076578.1, forward strand.
CCAACAAGCATCATATAATCCAACCAGCCCATTAACTCTTTCACTCGAAATATTTCCCTCAAATTGCTTGATGTGTTACACGTTACGGTTGCACCAGTGAGGAAAAAATGCACACAACCATCAACCATGCCAATCCCAAACACAGGAAGCTGGAAGCCTCTCAACAACTCTACGTGTTCTCGTACCTCTTCCGCCACCTCAAGAAGACCCAACAATCTATCAACCTCTTCTCTATGCCAGACCATGTTGACAACACCAGTAACCAGCATAACCAGCACTGGCACTAGGTGACCTTTGCAACATAAATGGATCTGGTTGGGGATTTTATCTCATATAAAGCACCATATTGGCACTATGTTCTTTCAACTGCCCATCGAACCACAAAACAACAAATCTTCCAACCTGAAACTGTCTGCATGGAGGTGAAGCCCCAATCGATTCGTTTCAAGAGCAAGAAAACCATCAAGGTTTTTATCTTGCACAACTCAGGAAGTGACTAACTCAAATTATAATGAGGAAATCGTTTTTTCTAACATGTAAATTGTTTCATGTGTCTTAGACACTTCACTCACAATATTCCTCTCTATAGAAAGCTTCCCTTTTTGTTCACAACCATCCTAGGACGGTTGTAGTTCCTGATCTTGACATATTTTTATTGTTGGTGTGTGATCATTTGCTTCAGGAGTGCTCCACATGAAGTCCCAACATATGTGCAACTTAAATTGTTGGCCTCCTGCCATCGACAGAATCGTTTAAAGCGTCAGATAGACCTAACAGAGGCAGTCTCCAGTGCGCAGGTTCCAATAGGTACACCGCTACTATGCGGGTGCAGGATCTCTCGGGGAGAAATTTCTGCTCACAAATACCACCATGAGCACTTCTCAAAAGCAAGATCACAACATTCCACAACAATTCAATTTGTGATGTAGCATAATGAAATCTAGCAGAAAAAGATGCACACACAGATAGATCTCGATCTGGGGACAATTCTTCCTAAAACGAAGCAATGGGAACCTTTGCCATAGAGGCTGAGATCATCAATCCAAAGGAAAACAACTAGGAGATTTATGGTGTAGCGGACCACAAAGCCGCCAAACAAAAGTGGGGTCAGGGGAGGAGACGACGGATACTCCCCAAATTACACTCCAGTCATACTTGTGCACAAAATTAAAAAACTAAATTTTAATAGTGCACAAGCAAAAAATACCTCTCCATGTCAACCTAAAAAACTCGACCATCACGACTTAGATGTCTGTCATGGACCTGTTTCAGAAATTGACCCAATTTGGTGCCATCACCGTGAGCAACAAACCTTTGCTACCCAGAGGTTTCGACGGTGAAGTTCCATTAAAATATCCACCAGTCCTTCTTTTGCACATGCCTTCACAATGTCGGCACAGTTATTCCCAAATGAGAAAACCACCAAAGGGGCCTTCAATCTTTCATCCTATCCTTACCGCTAGGGCTTCTCAACTCCTTCCTATGCGCTCCATCACAGATCTTCGACTTTATATTGTAGATGCCTGATTCACCAACATGTATGCAACTCCACAAAGGTTATAGACGTCTACAGATGCAGATCAGGCACCTCCCAACCTTCTTCCACCACCGAGCCTCAAACAAGACACAAGAATATGAGAACACTACCCAACAAAATGATCTCGACCGATGTTGGCCTCAAACCCTCAAACCAATTCAATCTCGTAAGTACAACCCAGGCAATCTCGATTTGCTGCTTCATGAATCGATGGATGTCACCACTACAGAGATATGTATCCCCTACGCATGCACCAGACCAGCAATCAAATCGGCTCACAACCCGATCTGCAAAGATATCCACGCTCGATTTAAAAGCGCTTGGACAAAATCACCTCAATCCACTAATCACTCCACAATGATCCATGCAACATCCATGGATCAAGATATCACAGAATTAAGATAATACTCTATGCAGTGACTTTCGCTCTGTAGGGCCTGCTGGCACCCCACAGAATGAGTGAAAACATTGTGAAAAGAAGAGAAAAAATTGTTGATCCACATTTGGCTCCCATTCAAGCAAATCTAGTCAAAGCATAGGGCGGAAAAATATGTTCCACAAAGGATTGTTGATTGGCCTTCTTGACGCAGGCCAATCTGTGGCTCTTCGCCTCTGTCCATTTTTTGACTCACAGATACAGGGAACTGATCCTCCCGCTCGTAGATTACTCAACACACTAGAATCCATGAACCCAGGCTTTAAATGAGTCAACACGAAACCCCGACCAACTCCAAATCAACAAAAAAAAATTTCCTCAGCCTTCTTCTCGACCCCCAAATCACTTCTCCTCGATTGCTTCTCCTTCTCCTCGACCGCTCAGAATCAACTGTTATTTAAAATCCACCAATATTGTATTTACAACTAATGGGATCTCTTTAGAGTTCTCAATGCCTCATGGCTCGATCCAACAGATCCATGCCAATGTTGACAAAGGCACAACACACCGGCTCCGATTTGGCAGAAAATACAGGATTTGTGCCTCTTTAAAGCCACAAATGAATGTTCTTAGGTCAGATTCCCATGCATATCAGCGAGCTGACATCAACGAGCCCAACGAGCCTCAACAGGAACGCTTTGATCTGCAGCCACGCAACAATAACATAGGATGGGGAACACACAAAATACTAATTGAACTCTTTATTTCCCTTGGCCCAAGAGGGGCCAAGGATTAGGCCCTCACGAGCTCTAATACCAAGATAAAATCTCACTATGCACACTATTTTATATTAATCAAAGAGATTACATATATATACATGAAGTATAGTCTCAAGATAGGAAAACTATCTTGGACGCACAATAAGGTGATTGAGAGAATATCTCAACCACACACCAAACTAGGAATATTTAGATTTAGCTACCTCCTATGATATAGGAACAAACTACTTACTTAGAGAGTCAACATCGCAGACAAGTAGGAATTACATATTCCAACAGTTTTTTAGGCCCTCAAAATAGCCTCAAAAGTTTAGAACCCATGAAACTACCAAAAATATAAATTTGTATTAAATTTAAGGAAACAAAACTCAAACGAAATAGTGTTGGATCAAATTATGTTGATTACAATGTGATCATGTCTCCATGGGTGTTTGCAGTCAGTTCTGGACATGTGGACCCCATTTTCCATAAATGGATCAACCTGGATATTGGGTCTCGCACAATAAATGTCATCTCATGTTTACCCTGGCTTGTTTGTGGATTTGGGTAAAAGTGGAAGGGGTGGTTACATAAATATAACAAAAACTATATCCACATAAAAAAAAGACTATATGTATGTAACAAAATGTAATATGAAGTCTATGGGTGGTAGCACAACTAGCAAAACGCATGTTGACAATCCCTTGTGTATCCTCTTGATCGAAAGTTCAATCCCCTATCCCTGACATGTCTCACGAGCCAAACCTAAAAAACCAAAATGTAATATATATATATATATATAATGCATACTTAAAACAATAATAATATCCATATTACATTTTAAATATAAAATAATAATAATATAATAATCATATAAAAACTTAATACTTACTAGAAATATTATGTACTCTTTCCAATACTATTCTTAATATATATAATTATAATTATAATGAAGGGAACTTGAAATAAAAAAGTGAGTATAACTAACTTTATTAGACATCAATTCCTAAATATATATTTTATTTTAAATTAAATTAAATAAATATATAAAATTTAACTATATTACAAATAATATTATTAAAAATAAACATAAATTTACTATATTTTTTTAATGCAAACTTGTCATCAAATTTTGGGTTCAAAACTATAAAAATTTGATACTTTTATGGATTTAATTTCTCTAAATTATTAATAAATTAAAAAATATATATATAATAAAAAAAAATCTAAATAATATAATAGATATTTCAACCTATATAACATTAACCTCATTCTTTTCATTATACAAATTTAATTCAATTTTTTTATATATTTATTGAAACTTTTTTAAATAAATTTCCACCACTCAAAATATCAAATATTGTATGATGAGCTGCTTAAAAAATTAAAAGCTTCATAATATCAAGCTATTCAAAAATATCTCTTTCAATTGTAACTTTTCCATGGGTGATGTATTCCATTTTTCATACAAATATATTGAAAAAAAAAATTATTGAATTTTGAATTTATTTTAATTATATTTAAATGATAATGATAATTAAATTTATGTTAATAGTAAATATAAATTTTCAAAAAATAGTGATTATTAAAATCTAATATATAATTTTAAACATTATATTATTATTATAAGAACTGTATGAAAGTTAAGAATGAAATCAAAGCTTCTCGATTGAACCATAAAGATACGTTCAATTCTTATCCACGTTTTTATCTTCACCATCGAATCTTAACTCACACCGAAATTAATACGAACCATCTTTAAAAAAATAAAAATTTATCTTATTTTCCATATTTATAATTACATAAAAGTTAGGTAAAAGAATAAAATAAGGTTTTTCTTTCCAGATATATATTAAAATTGGATGAGAGCTTCTAAATTGAATAATGGATATATCTTTGTCTTTACTTTTAATCTTCACTCTTCAGCCTTAAACTCTCACATAAATATTAATAAGAACCATTATTTACAAAATAAAAATTATATTTTATTTTGTATATTTATAATAAGATAAGAACAAGTTTTTGTTTAGTATATATATATTTTTTATGGTAAAAATTTAAAAATTTCTCTCATACTTACGGATAAAAATCTTAATTTTTTTAATTATTAATTTATGATTTGCAAGGTTTTATTAACTTTTCAATTTAGGTTTTTACTTTAGAATATTAAAACAATTTTTCAAAATATTAAAACAAATAAAATTGTTAAAGTTTTCAAGTAGAGAAATTTTTATAGTTGTATTCATAAAATTAAGATTCAGTAAGTGTTTAATTAAAACAATGAAATTTCTATTTTGCATTAAAATCATTTATAACAAAAATTTACACAACAAATGACATCAATTGGTTTTTCTTTGTTGTCTATATTTTTAAAAAAATAATGCATCTACAAATGCTTATAAGTCTTTACCTTGTAGTGTTTGATAACTTGATATTTCAAGGCCTTATATGACTCCTAAACAAGTTGCCCACAAAATCAAACTAGCTATTAAAGGTAGGTAAAAAATGTTTGAAATAAAAATATGTAATATCATAAAAGCAAGCTTGCTATTAAAGGTAGGTAAAAATGTTTGAAAGAAAAGCATTATATAATATTAAAGGAGCACTCATAATTAATTATGAACATACATGTTGACTTAGGCATACCAAAGAGCTATAAAGATTTATAATGGAGGGGACATTGTTTTTACTTATCAATACATTATATTATTTTGAAATATGTTGTTAATAAAGGAATAGTTAAATTTTAAGCATTTTATATTTTTATGAAAGAAAACAATAGAAAAATATTTATAACTATGGGAAACTTTAAGTTATTAATAAATTAGATAGGGCAATAAATGAAAAATTGAGATTATAATATCAGTTCCAACTAGAAATCAATTTATAAAAGTAAATCTCTCTCTCTCTCTCTCTCTCTCTCTCTCTCTATATATATATATATATATATATACTCAAATGTTGATCATTTGTGTATTAATTTAGAAAGGGACTCAACTACAGTAAGAGTTTAGATTGAATTTTCGAAAATATATTTATAAAGGACCATTGTTAGAATCACCCTATGCTTTGATTCCAATATGGATATTTCCCCCCATTCCAAACTATCATCTGAGTCTGTCTCTAAATTGAGGCTAGATTTTCCGAAAACATTTCCAGATTGGAGACCTTGTTTGAATCTGAAGTTTATTACCCAAATAAAGATCCTCGAGAGTATTCTGTTTGAACTTAATGGTGGGGGGGGGGGACCACTATCACGTGTCTCATTCAAAACTTAATGAACTTCTTCATTTAAACACATTTTCTTCAATTTCGGTTGTTGAGGACTTAAAAGCCCGAAATGACTGTCTTAAATAAAACTCTGTTCTTCCGTGCTTTTAACCACGCAAGTCTTCATTCTCTGCAAAAATGGCTACGCCCATCAAACATTAACTTCATCTCTACAAACTCGGCTGTGGCCATAAACAATTTAATTCATCCTTACGATTTTCCCATTCTTCTTTGAATGCGCAGTGTTGTGCACGCAACCTCTTCTGCTACCCCTGTACTCTATTTCTTCCTGCTTGGGGCATGCAAGTGACTTTAATATTTCAAAACTCCCCCTTAAAGTCAGTTGTTGGGTTATCAGTCATACCCAAGTATTTTCTTAAAAATTCAAAGGTATTCTGCCCCAATGGCTTTGTCAAAATATCTGCAAATTTCTCCTCTTTTCTACAATGCTATAAAACAATTTCTCCATTGCTCACTAATTCTCTGATGTAGTGATACTTGGCATCAATGTGTTGCGTTCTCTTGTGAAACACTGAATTCTTTGACAATGCAATAGCTGAGCTATTGTCACAATAAATCACTGTCCCTTTTCCCTGTTCTTGGCATAAACTTCTCAACATTATTCTCATCCAAACTGCTTGACACGCTACTACTGTAGCTGCCACATATTCTGCCTCTGTTGTAGATAATGCTACAATCGGTTGTTTCTTAGAAGCCCATGAAATGGCTCCTGAACCCATGTGAAAAACATAACCGGAAGTGCTCTTCCAATCATATACACTTCCAGCCCAATCACTGTCAGTGTATCCAACTAAATCTGAACATTCTGAAGCAGTATATAAAATACAAAACCTTTTAGTTCCTTTGACATACCTCAGAATTATTTTTGTTACCTGCCAATGTGCTTCCTTTGACTTTTCCATGAATTTGGAAATCGAACTAACAACATGCATAATATCTGGCCTAGTTGCAGTTAAATACATGAGGTTGCCAACTATGCTTTTATACAAACTTGGATCAAAATCCTTGCTGTTATCATTTTTACTCAACTTCAATCCCATTACTGTGGGAGTAATTGTAGCTTTGCACTCCTGCATATTAAATCTTTCTAAAACTTGATTCGCATACTTTGCTTGAGCTATAAAAATCCCTTTTTCACTTTTCTCTACTTCTATTCCTAAGAAGTATCTCAGCAAACCCATGTCAGTCATTTCAAATTCTTCTTTCATGATTGTTTTAAAGTTTTCAACAAGGTAATCATCATTACCTATAAATATTAGATCATCAACATATAACACAACAATGAGCATTTTACCATCCTTTTCTTTGATGTACAATGTGGGTTCTCCATCACATTTCTCAAACCCATTTTCTAGTAGATAGGAATCTATCCTACTGTACCATGCTCTAGGTGCTTGCTTTAGCCCATAAAAAGCTTTCTTCAACTTGCACACTTTGTGCTCTTGGCCTTTCTTCTCATAGCCGAGAGGTTGTTCAACATATACCTCTTCCATTAAAACTCCATTTAAAAATGCGGATTTTACATCCATCTGATATACTTTCCATTTTTTTTGTACTTCTATGGACAACACTGCTCTCACTGTCTCCATTCTTGCAACTGGTGCAAAAGTTACCTCATAGTCTCTTCCATGCTGCTGCTTATATCCCTTGACAACAAGTCTGGCCTTGTGTCTTTCTATCTTACCTGCAGCATTACTCTTGGTCTTATAGACCCATTTTACTCCAATGACTTCTTTACCTTTTGGGAGATCAACCAACTCCCATGTTTTGTTCTTCTCTATGGCATTGATTTCTTCATCCATAGCTTCTATCCATTTTCTATCTTTTATTGCATCTTCAAAATGAATAGGATCATCAAATTGACAATATAAAGCAAACAAAGAATTGATACCTTCATTTGCTGCCTCTTGTGCATAAATGTCATTCAAATTTCTGAACTTCTTACCTCTTTCATTAGGTGTACAAATGCTTGAAGAAGCACTTGAATTTCCTCCTTGTGGTGCGCTTGGAGAAGCACTCCCATTTCTTCTCAAGGGTGTTCTCGCTGCTGCTTGAGGTGTCCCTTGTCGTCCTTATGTTGGTGGAGGTTGTGCTACCAATGAGGTGTTATTTTCAATCACATCTTCATCATCTTCATCATGAGATAAACAACTTTTAACATTAACTTTTTTCTCAATACTTCCATCCCATGCTTCCTCTTCAATAAACTGTACATCTATGCTTATCACAAACTTCTTTGAGGATGGGTTATACAATCTGTATCCTTTGGTATCTTCATAATATCCAAGGAAGATGCACTTCTCCCCCTTACTATCCAACTTCTTCCTCAACTTGTCTGTAATGTGTGCATATGCCACGCATCCAAAAACTCTCATGTGGGTGATTCCCTGTTTGCTACCACTCCACGCTTCTTCTGGAACTTTGATCATTACAGCTTTTATAGGGCATCTATTTAAAATATACACAACACAGTTTGCTGCTTCTGCCCAGTACTCATTTGACAGGTGTTTTTCTTTCAGCATACTTCTCACCATTTCCATTATGGTTCGATTCTTTCTTTAAGCAACCCCATTTTGTTGCGGTGTGTACCTTGTGGTAAACTGCTTGTGTATGCCATTCTCTCTGCAGAAACGCAGAAATTCCTTTTATATATATTCTCCTCCTCTATCAGTTCTGAGGACTTTTATATGCAGCCCTCTCTATTTCTCTACAAGAGCTTTAAAATGGAAAAATTTCTGAAAGACTTCACTGTTATATTTCAAGAAATAAATCCACACTTTCCTTGTGAAATCATCTATGAAGGTAGCATGTAATTTCTGCCTGAAACTGATGTTTTTTGCATCGGCCAACATAAATCTGAGTGAATGATTTCTAAGGGTGCTTTCGCCCTTATGCTTTTCCCTGATGGAAAATTTTCTCTGTGTTGCTTTCCCAAGATGCAGCCTTCACATAGGCTATCAGGCTTCTCAATCAATGGCAAATCTCTTACCATTCCCTTTCTGTGCAACAAATTTAATCCTCCGAAATTGAGATGTCCAAATCTCAGGTGCCATAACCAGTTTTCATCTTTCTCTTCCTTCTGAAAGACTTCTTGTGTTAAAATTGCTACACTCTTCCCTTTTCCTTTCAAGTCAGTGTTAAGCTTGAGTGGAAACATTCCATTGCTGGTCATTTGTATTTCAGCGATGATTTTCTTGCTTGGAGGTATATCCTTTATGGTGCACACATCATCCTTGAAAATTACATTGTAACCTTTGTTTATGAGCTGCCCAACGCTCAAAAGATTACACTTCAAACCAGGAACATAATACACATCTGGAACAAATTTTTTCTCACCATTCCTTGCTCAAATACTAACTCTGCCTTTTCCTTTGATAGACATCTTAGTATCAGTCCCTGTGGTTACTTCTGATTTAACTTCTTCATCTAGATTGGCAAACATTGCTCTGTTTCCAGTCATATGATTACTACATCTTGAATCTAAGGACCAAACATCATCTTCTCTATCTTGTGCTACATTACATGTTAACAACACATTACTTGGGTTCTTTTCTTCTTTTGCTACATTAGCATTCTGCCTATTCTTCATGTCATTTTTCTTCTTTCTACATTCACTGGCATAATGCCCATATTTCTTGCAATAATGACATTGGACATTGGATTTTTCATACCTTTGTCCATGAGCATGTTGGTGTCCACCTTGCTGGCTGTTGCATTGGTCGTGACTCTGATTTTGACTGTTGCTCCTTCCATGTGAATGTGAAGGGCTATTCCTTCCACCTCTATTTTGCCTTTTGCCTCTTCCTCTTCCTCTTCCTGAAGGCATTTGGGTCTTGAAGGCGTGCTCTAGAGATGAGTTTTCATTTCTACTCAACCTCTGTTCATGTGTCATCAGTGATGCATGAAGCTCATCCACTGTGAACTTTGAGAGATCCTTGGTCTCTTATATGGTGGTAACTATCACATCAAACCTTAAGGGTAAGCTCCTCAAAATTTTCTCCACAATCCTCTTGTCTTCAAGAGTTTCTCCATGGGACCTTATCTGATTTACAATCCCAATCACATGTGTAAAAAATGAGTTTATGTTATCTGACTCTTTCATGTAGAGAGTTTCGAAGTCTCTCCTCAGCAACTGAATTTTTGTTGCCTTCACTTTTTCCATGCCTTGGTATGCTACCTTGAGAGTATCCCATGCATCCTTGGATCTCTTGGTTGCTGCTATCCTTGGAAACACACTCTCATGCACTGCTTGATACAATAAGAAGAGAGCTTTGGATTATTTCTTCCTATTGCTCTTCAGCAAGTCTTTCTTTGCCTGAGTTAAATCTTCAAACTCTTCTTCATCTGCTGGCTCTTCAAAGCCATCCTCAACAAATTCCCATAAGTCTTGGGAGACAAATAAAGCTTTCATAGTTATTGACCAGTATTCATAATTTTTCCCATTAAATTATGGGAGATGGATATTTCCCATACCGATAATAGTGCTTGGTCCAGCCATTTCCTTTAAACTAAACTTTGAACTTAGACAAACTATCTTTCCTTTTCTGAAAGAACAAACTCTTTTAAAAAAAAAAAAAAAATAACTCTGTTTTCTTTTGAGAAATACTTGAAATTTATCTTCTGCTGAGCTTTCACGCTGCTGGAGAAATGCTGCAACAAGTCTTCTTCTTCTTTCAACTTCTTTGACCTTCAAAGAGCCTAAACTAGCTCTGATACCATGTTGGAATTTCTGATAATTCCAGAAAAATATACAGAGAATAATACTCTCCTTCTAACACAGAATAAATGACAGAGATTTGCAGAATAAAACTTTTCTTTCTATTTCATCAACATAACTAAAAATATTACAAATTTCTTCCTCTGTGGAGGGATTCACAAAACACTTGACTGCTACAGACGCAGTGCACTCAAAATTACTTCTCTCTCTCTCTCAAAAAACAAAATGCACAAAACAGTGCTTTGTTGGTCTTACTGTGTTTTCTCTGCCTGCGGAATATTTCTCAAATACACAGTGATACAACCAAATACAATCATTATCACAATACTACGGGCCTTTCACTTTTTATATGGCGTGGCAGAAATAAAAACATAAAAGAAATTAAAAAGAAATACATTGTCGAACATAAAAACTTAACATAAGCGCGACATATGAGTGGGGACCACTTCGCAGTCGGCAATCAGTGATACAACTATGTGCTTAAAACAAAAACTTGCAATTGGCGATTGAGCGATGGCATGACAATCGCAATCGGCAATCGAACATAAAACTTGGTGGCGTGAACTTTGCGATTTGAGCGATAAGCGATGTTGCGATTGTGATTGCGCGATTTTATAATCGACGGTTATATATTGCAATGGCGGTACATCGTTCCTTTGTGATTGCGATGATTGCATCGCATTGGAACTTCCATATCAACAAGACACTTGTTAATTCTGTTGCTGCAATTTGCAATTGCAATTGTGGTCGCATCGCATCGTGATTCTATACATCAACAAGACACTGCAAGTAAAACTTGCGATTCCGATTGGCAGTGAAGTGGTGGGGACCACTATCACATGTCTCATTCAAAACTTAAAGAACTTCGTCGTTTAAACACATTTTCTTCAATTTCGGTTGTTGAGGACTTAAAAGCCCGAAATGACTGTCTTAAATAAAACTCTGTTCTTTTGTGCTTTTAACCACGAAAGTCTTCATTCTCTGCAAAAATGGATATGCTCATCAAACATTAACTTCATCTCTACAAACTCGGCTGCGACCATAAACAATTAAATTCATCCTTACGATTTTCCCATTCTTCTTTGAATGCGCGGTGTTGTGCACGCAACCTCTTCTGTTGCCCTTGTACTCTATTTCTTCCTGCTCGGGGCATGCAGGTGACTTTAATATTTCAACAAAATAGGAGTGATAAACATGCTTATGTTGAGACAGACTTTAAAATTATAGATTGAAAATCAAATGTCTGGAGTCCAGGATATTCATATTTTGATGTTATGTTTGTTTCTTGTTCTCAACTCTCTGGTCAGAAGCTACTTGAGATGAATAACTAGTTTTAATGGAGTGTTTCTGGTTTTCATCATTTGACATAACCTTAGTATGATCACCATAACCTATCGTGTGTGGTGGAAGTTCTGCTATTCCCAATAGATGTTGTTGGTGGACTTAGCTAGTATTAAATTAGTACAATAAACCACATCAAAAATACATATTTCTTTAATATCCACCCATCACTTCATGACAGCTATCATCTATTTCTATTCTGGTTTATTTTTTTCACAAAGCAGTTTGTAACATCATGTTTTATTCATTTACTTTTTACTTATTGTTTTTTTTTCTTTCTAAGTAAGAGTAAATCTATTAATGAAACATATAGTACATCTAGTCCATGGCCTCAATGATGCAGGCCATCAGAGGCTTCACAAGTTCAGCAAGATAACAAAAATTGGGCTGCCCGCATGGGGAAACCAGCCCGTGAAACGTTTGTAAGCTGCCTCGATGGAGGAAACCAGCTATAGCATACCAAAAAACTATTACATCCCAAAACAACAAAAATGACAAAAGAACTGAAAAGAATTACTTGGACAATGCCACCGGCACTAGAGACCATAATCCTCTAAGGGGGGCTCCTCTTCAATCCTGCACCACTATCCATCATCATCATTCAGAACGGGGCATCTTCGAGTTGCTGCTGCACCTGCTTCACTGTTACTAGAGTGGTCATGACATTAATACATGATTTTTATTTAAAAGATTTAATTAAATGATAATTGTATTTGAGTAAAAGGTGAAAGTAACTGTGTGGTAAAATATTTTAAGAAACATAGGAAGAGGTTGAGACAGTTCTGATAGTTACCTTCCCAAGAAGGATTTAAGGAAAAATCATAGGATGAAAACAGCTGGCGAGAGTACCAGTGGAACTCTAGTGGAACTCAGAAGTTCACCCTAGAGAAGCAAGACTGGTTTTTTCAATCTTAAGTTCTGACTTCCTTTCTCAGAAAGAGAAGCAAGACTGGATTTTTCAATCTTGAGGTATGACTTCCTGTCTCATAAAATTACCTCAGACCTGGTGAGGAGCAAGGGGGGAGCTGAGGACATAATCGCCTCGCTCAAGGTTGGGTGGACCGACAGTTACTGTGAAACCCTGTACTCTGAAGTAGGTACATTTTACTGTTTATGTTTACAGTTAATGTTTGCAGTATTATAGTACAGAAAATAAATTGCAAAACAAATATATACTTGAATATCTATGTACTGAAAAAAAGAGCAGTAGATTAACTATGCAACTAGTTCTAGGAAACAATAGAACATGCTTGGTGCATTTCAAGAATAATACATTGTTCTTATTTTCTGTGGCATAGGAAAGAATTAAAACACCGAGGAAAATAGAAGATTTCCTACTGTTAAATTTCTTACTTTCAAAGAAGATGACTGATACTCATATACTGTTGTAATGATTAATTTAGAACATATATATTTGAGATGAATATGTGGAATACATGCTCTTTTAAGAATATGTAAATATATGATATAGTAGAGAATCTAGAAAACACATGATACTGTAATTAACACTGTAAAATATGAGCTATTGTAGTGACTTAAGGAAACATTACAAACCACAATATTGAGCTCTGTTGTAATTCCAGATATTGTAGGATACATGATATTCTTTTAAACGAGAAAGACTATATACAAGATAAGGGGGAAACCGGACAGGTGTGGGTTTAGAACCAGAACCCAGCAATGAGGTTCCATTTCCGGTCCTAACAAATCTTTGTCGGAGTCAAGGAATAGTACTAAGGGTTTCAATGCAAAAACATTTATACATGATAACCAACCAGAATGCTTCAAAAATAAAAGGAAAAGAGCTAGAACTGCTAGCCTAGTAGTGTGAACCAGTATATTAATAGAAAATCGAGAAATGATAGTACTGAATTACAAAACTACTGAACAAGTCATACTATTCCAAATTAAGCTTTGCGGCATAAACTGTATTACCCATAGTGAAGTCCAAAATGAATGTACAGAATAGAATCTGAGCAAAAAGTAGAACTTTCTAAGTTACAAGATATTGTCTGCGTGTACATAGTAAGTCTATACTGAAGATTGTCTTAAGCAAAAATTGCATATCGGAGAACCAGAAAACTCAGTTTCGGGACTGAAACCATTATAGACATTAGTTCTGAAAAATAACGAAGTTAAAGTTATGATAACAGTTATCGAATACGGGTAGAGCCTTAACATAAAATTCAGTCACTCCAATAGAGCCATGTCAAGCAACTAAGTCCACGACTGAGACACATTCATCCGAAGGCCGAAACAACCTTGCCTGCAAGATAAGCAGAGGAGGGACAGGGTATTACGAAATGATGAATGGGTTTAAAGAGTGGGGGTTAACAGGAACATAACCTACCTCAGAGTTCTGTTGGGGGAAAGCCAGTAGCCATTCCACTTTCTGAATGAACCCCGTGGCCACACCGAGGTGTGCCTCGTCTTTCTACAAACAAACAATAGAGAAAGATTTTGAGAAAACGAAAATTCAAAATTGTAAACCTCATGATACACATGTTAAAACCCCTGTGCAAAATAATTTAGCATGAAAAATTACTATAGTACCAAGCGTTGCAGGAGCTTGCAAGAGATGATTCCAACGCTCTCTGAGCTGTGGAGTCACGGTAGCAGGTACAAAACCAAAAGGCATGTTGGTAGGAGGAAGAGCTTGCCTGGATGCGGGTCTACATACAGAACCATTCACAAGGCGCCGCGAAGTTTCACCGCTGGTATCAGGTTCAATATACCTTAGAAGGAGGTAAAAAGGAACCAAGAACATGGTCGAGTAGTCCATCCTTGCCAATAGAACCTCACGGTAGAGAAATCATGGGAGGAGAAAAACCTCAAGAATTTGTTGTTGCAGAGCCAAGCCTCGACACTGGTGAAAGCAACAATGGGATAGTGGCGGGAGGCTAGGGGCGGGTGGTTACCCTAACCCACCTCCTCTGCCTAGATCTCTGTTGAATGCAATGGATAGAAGATCAACGGTGGAAAGGGTGCTAGACAACTGGGACAGGTGGAGGTCGTATCACTAATCTCGAGAACCGGATACGAAGACATAAATGGCTAATAATCCAAGCTACGCTAAGTGCAGGTGTTAACTAATTTCATTTTTAGGAAAAACGCATGTCAAAATCCCAATGTGTACCCCTAAAACATTAATACCTGTACACCTGAATCGTCGTGCTGAGGTGATGACATCAAGTGTCAAATCTTTATGTAGAACTTTTATAATGTATTTAACAAGAAATTCATTATGTAAGTATTGAAAACAATGGCTAAGGTTTTAGCTCAAATAACATGTAGTAGCAGCATGTTGATTAATGTTTTGATTTATAATTCAACCTTATAATTAGAATTGTTGTGAGGAATACACGTAGGTTTAAAATATATATATATATATATATATATATATATATATATATATATATATATATATATATATATATATATATATATATATATATATATATATATATATATATATATATATATATTTGACTAGTGGTAAATGTGATTTATTAAGTTAGTAGTTGTGACACCGTTAGATTCTCATTACTTGACTTCTTACCTTTTCTCTCGAGACTTATATTATCATCTGCTCTGGTTGATTTTTTTTTCCAGAATTAATCGATTCTCATTACGTGACTCGGTAGTTTTCCTCTTTATGAAGTACCATTTTTTTTCAAGTATTTATTTGAATAATTTATTAGGTGTAGATTAGATGATTTGAGTAGGTTTTAATTCAAATTATGAAGTTTTAGAATCAAATTTCAGATAAAGAATTGAATATAGAAGTTTATGGTGCTAAGTGTTTGTTTGAATTGTTATCTCTATTGCTAAGAAGGATTTAATAGTTGGTAAAATTAGGTAAACAATAAATGACAGTCAGTGAAATCCACTATTGAAACCCCCACTATTGAATCTTCTACTGGGTTTATGTATAAATAACCATATGTTGAATGTAATTAGTAAGCTCATTTTGTTGAGTTTACCCTTTCTGATATGGTATCAGAGTTAGTGTGGCTTGAAGAGTTGTGTTTGGCCAGAGTCATGAGGGCTCTGTGGCCAAAGTCGTGATGACTCGGTGGTGTGAAGGGTATGTGGAGTTTGCCCTGTTGTTGTCGTTGTTGGAGAGCATTCTGCAAGGATTTGTGTGTTGTTAGAGCCGTTGCAGATTAGTGTTGTGTGGACACATGTTGCTTACTAATTGAAGGTCGTAGCAGATCGTGTTTGGTAAACTAGCTACTAATAAAGCATAACAGGGCAGAGTGCAAATAACTAAGGTTGTAGTCTAACTAGCTTATTTTTTTGCAAATTCTATTAAGATTTTAATAAAATATGGTAGATATTTTTGTAAATCCAGGTTATAGCTATCAAACTTCAAGATTTGGGGTGCCCTAGAGGTTTTTGATGGTGTTGAATCCATTTCCACCATAAAAACAATGATTCAAACACTACTACTACATGTTTTCTTAAAAAAGTTACTAGATTCCAACCATTTGTTGTCGTCCAGGCAATTCCTCCGCCTCCATGGACAACTCCATAATTAAGAGTGCCTAAGTGGCATGGTGTGGATCGATCTGATCATTACGTCGAGTTGTGGTCACTGCTCAGCCCATTGAATGGTTGTTTTTGCATACCAAAAGCCGAGGGAGAGTCGTTTGGTATGCGTTGTTTTTTTTTGTGAATCGAAAGAACTCAGGGGAGCTCTGAGTTGTTGTGAGGCTGCTAAGTGTGAGGCTAGGGGCATGTGAGCTCAGAGCCTGAGTAGATGTGAGTAAGCCTGGAGCACGTGAAAGAAGCTGAGTGTGTAGTGTTGTTGTGTGAAAGTCGCTGCTCTATGAGGGGCATTGGTGTAAAATTATTAGAGCACAAATACAGATCTAGCTGAAGAATAATTGCACAAACTTGCGAGAGTTGAACAAGAAAAATTGGAATTGAGAATGAAATTGATTCATTAATATTGGTTTGAGAATCAATACATAAAAAAAAACTAAGTTAAGCTTAGTTGTACATGCAATAAATATGGATAATTAAAGCTAACTAAAGCTAAGTGTGCTTTATGTTCTGTTAATGTGCACATGCACCACATGCAAGCACTAGAGTTAACTAACTAAAGCCAAGTGCACACAACATGTAAGCACTCTAGTTAAATAGCTAAAGACAAGTGCACGTCACATGTAATAACTATAGTTGAACTAAAGCTAATTAAGGCTAACTATGTGCATGTACACCAACACTCCCCCTTAAGCATAACTTAGGTGAGTGTGATGTAAAATGAATGAGTCCTGGCAACAAGGCCATTTTAGGTACCCATATACAATGCATGAAAAGAGGAAAGAGGGAAAGTCCAGTGGGAAGAAAACGCCCCTCAAAATATAATGCAAAAATTAGAGAAAAGACAATTGATAGGTAGTTGTGTCCTTCACCCCGATACGATCTCGCAGAAATCGAAACTTCTTCTCAGTGAAAGTCTTGGTGAAGATATCATTAGTCTGCTCGGATATAGGATAGTACTGAATATCAATGATCCCATCATGAATGAGTTCTCTAATTAAGTGCATGTGGATCTTGATGTGTTTAGTATGTTGTCGCTGCACTAGATATTTGCAAAACTTTAGCATACTTCGATTATCGCGCCAGATGACAGTTGGACAATGGACACTGATCCCAAGCTCTGATAGGAAATGTTGTAGCCAAATGGCCTGAATAGTGGCATTGGCTGCTCCTTTGTACTCGACCTCTGCTGATGATAAAGAAATGACATCTTGCTTCTTGCTTGACCAACAAATTGGGTCGGATCCCAAACTAAGTACCTAACCGGAGGTGGACTTGCGATCAATGTTGTCGCCAGCCCAATCTGAATTTGTGTACCCAATGAGATCCAAAGAACAATTTGCTACATAATGAATCCCATAGGTGATTTTCCCCTAGACATATCGAAGGATGCACTTTGCAGCTTTCCAGTGTAACTCATGTGGCTCCTGCATGTATCTGGAAACTGTTCCTACAACATATGAGAGATCAGGACAAGAGTGAGTGAGATAAAGAAGACTTCCCACAAGCTGACGGTACAATGTGCAATCATCCAATGGTGTGTCCTTTCCATTCTCAAGCTTTATCCCTGATAAAAAACGTGTGGCTGCTGGTTTGCATTCACTCATGTAAAATCATGCCAAAATATCTCTAACATACTTTGGTTGAGAAATGGTAATCCAAGAACCACTCTGATTGATCTCTAGTCCAAGGAAGAAATTTAGCAAGCCCATGTCTGTCATAGAAAACTGCTTATACAATGCAATTTTAATCTCAGTAATGATAGAAGTTGAACTACTTGTTATCAAAAGATAATCTACGTAGAGTATTATGATTAACAAGGAGTCAATTTTCTTCAAAAAATAAACATTGGAATCATATTTGTAGCATAGAAAATTTTGAGATAAAAAATTTGCATACCATGCTCTAGGTGCTTGCTTGAGGCCATAGAGAGACTTCTTTACTTTGCATACCATAGATGAATTTTGCATGTATCCCTGTGGCTTCTCCATGTATATTTCCTCCTTGAGATAACCATGAAGAAAGGAATTCTTCACATCCATATGATGCACCTCCCATCCTCTTGCTGCAGCAATGGAGAGAGCTAGCCGAATGGAATCCATTTTTTCCACAGGAGCAAAGTCTCATCATAGTCAACACCATGTACCTGCTGAAAACCTTTGCTACCAATTGTGCCTTATATTGACTAACTTGGCCATTTGTTGCTTTCTTGGTCTGGTAAACCCACTTGCACCTCACAAGTTTACGATTGGAAGGTAGCAGAACCAAATCCTAAGTCTGGTTCTTAATGAGAGAGTTGTATTCCTCATCCATTGTTGCCTCCCATTCAGGATACCCAGTTGCTTCTGCATAAGTCTGTGGATCATATGCATGCATCATATAAGCATGCATGGGCATGCATGGATCCATAGCTAAGAGTGCTTGTGGATCGTCCTCAAACTAAGGTATAGAGGTATGATCATCAAGGAGATCACTCATGCTATGCCATTTTTGTGTTGAAGGAGTTAGAGAATCTTCCGAACTACATGAGGAAGTATGATCTCGATGTTCAACAACTGGTGGTCAAATAGGTGTCATAGGAAAAGGCTCGTATTCATCAGAATTCTGATCTGAAGTTTCATCTGCATACTCATCAATGAGTGGTGATGGAAACTTGGTAACAAGTCCATCTGCTGGTGCATGAAAATATCTTCGTCAAACTTTACACTCCTTTCAATAAAGAGCTCTTTAGTGTTGATATCAAGCAATATCAAAATATCAAACAAACATGCATGCTTTACTTTGAGGCTCCAAAGCCTTTCTCTTCTTTGTAGGAATGCAAGTCCATGATCGAGATCTCAAAATGTGGAAATGGCTTACTTCAGGTTGCATGCCAGTCCAAGCCTCAAAATGTGTTTTTCTAGCAACATATTTATGAGGAGATATATTCTAGATGTATGAGGCACAATTGATAGCTTCAACCCACAATTTTGACGAAAGAGATCTTGCATGCAACATGCAATTGGTCATCTCTTTCAAAGATCGATTCTTCCTTTCGACCACACCATTTTGCTGTGGAGTGTAAGGAACTGTATGCTGCAAATGTATGTTTGCTTCATTACAAATATTATTGATATCTTTGTTGACATATTCTGTCCCATTATTTGTGTGGAGTATCTTGATGCTTTTTCCAGACTAATTTTCTGCATGCGCTTTGAAAATATTTAGATGTTGAAAATCTTCATACTTGAGTTTCAAGAAGTAAACCCAAGTGAATCTCGTGTAATAATCCATAAATGACAACACATATCTTGCTTTTCTCATTGAAAATACTGGAAATGGACCCATGAGATCACTATGTACAAGTTCCAAAGGTGAAGAGGCTCTCCATGCATGCCCCTTCTCGAACTTGACTTGCGGATGCTTTCCAAGAGCACATCCATTACAAACACCATTTGAAAATTCAATGGTTGGAAATCCTTTGACCATCCCTTGCTTGCTAAGTTGTTGCATATATCTGAAATTCAAGTACCCAAATCTCTCATGCCAAATCCTACTTTCTTCATTTTCATGCGTAAGTAGCAAAATAGAATCTGATTGAGGAACAAAATTAGAAAATGTATATAGACGAGATTCATCATTTACCTTGCCAGATGCAATCTTCAAGTTGGTTTGCATGCCATAAATGCTCATGGAATCTGTGGTAAATTCCACTTTCCTTTCGGTACCTGTGTGTTTCATCTGATACACTGAAATAATATTCACAGAAAGCCTTGGAATGTGCAAGAAATTTTCAAAACTTCCATCTTTGAATTGCACTCTTCCTTGTCCAGTTGCTTCAATTGTAGAATTTTCCCCTGTAAGAATAGGAGGTCTTGAGTATGCACGTAGAGAAGAAAATTATTCCTTTAAAGAAGCCATATGATGTGAAGCTCTTGAATTGATGATCCATTCTTGCAGTGTAGAATGAAGAGAAATAAAAGCATGCCCATTACCCCTTGTTTTTTATGGTCTTTCCTCCGTCTTCTTCTTGGCACTTTCTAGAATGTGATGAACAAGATTATTTTGTTGAAAAGTATTTGCAAGCAAAAGGATTCAGGATGAATAACCTCCATTAGATGAATAGTCTTCTGCAAGCAAAAGGATTCAGGATGATAACCTCTATTACAATAAGGACACTTGGAGGTTAAGAAAAATCTCTAGATTCCATTGGAAGTAGTTATACTGAGTAAGAATTGCCAAAAATGAGAACTCCATTTTTTTTTCACCTTCTAGTTGTAGCAACAATTACAACAGTTCTCCAATATCTTGATCTGCAAATCAAATCTTCAAACAATTTCCAATTCTTTGCTCTTCAAACCTACAAAATATTGTTCATTACCTTCTCCAAAACCTTGTAGCTCTTATACCATGTGAAATTATTAGAGCACAAATATGGATCTATCTATAGAATAATTGCACAAACTTGCGAGAGTTGAACAAGAAAAATTGGAATTGAGAAAGAATCTGATTCATCAATATTGGTTTGAGAATCAACACATAAACAAAAAAAATCTAATTTAAGCTTAGTTGTACATGAAATAACTATGGATAATTAAATCTAATTAAAGCTAAGTGTGCTTTATGTTCTCTTAATGTGCACATGAGCCACATGCAAGCACTAGAGTTAACTAACTAAAGCCAAGTGCATACCACATGTAAGCACTCTAGTTAACTAGCTAAAGACAAGTCAACATCGCATGCGATAACTATAGTTGAACTAAAGATAATCAAGGCTAACTATGTGCATGTACACCAACAATTAGCCTGAGGAGACGTTGAGCCTTGAGTTACTGACATGTTGTGGTTGTTGTGGTGAGTGAACCGGTCCACCTGGCAACAGACTTGTGCGTTCTCTTGTAAGTGTTTGTGTTGACGTTTACCTATGGTGTAATAGAACCAACCGTTGAGTAAGAAAAAGTGCTTATGATGGAGCCTTTAATGTGAATAAATCATTTAGAGAATGGGTGAAAGACAGAGGCATTGTTGATGATGCAAGAGCATCAAGCTAAATTTTCATTATTCATTTGTGTAAATTAGGGGGTGAAGTGTTTTAATTATTTTATTAATTATTTTTCTCATTTTTAATAAATTAAGAGAGAAAATATCGATGTGAGGATTATTGTAAATATTCCTTAAATAATTAAGGATATGAGTGGAGTTGAATTATGTAGATTTAATCTAGGGATTTGGAACTCCATAAATGGGACTTAGTTGAGTCCAAAAAAGGATAAATCTAATTTAGATTTTAGTTGAGATTTGTGTGGAGGAATTTATGGAATGGAATGAATTCATATTTATGTATAAAAAGGAGGGTTGTGTGAGGAAGAAAAACAAGTGAGGAAGTGAGGAACATAGAGAGAGAGTCAGAAATGGGTTGAGAGCTTTTTGTAAAGGGCCGAGAGCCGAAAGGCCATCCACTGAAATATTTGGCCAAGGAATTTCTTGTGTATTTATATATCAGTGTATTTGTGTTTCTATATGCTCTCTTTTATTTATGTATGTTTTGAGAAATTGCAAATGTGTGTTTAATGAAGAGTTTTTTTTTAGAATTTTAATGTGAAGAAAGCATTTGGGATTTTTATATGCTAGGATCTGATTTAACCCAGTATCCTGGCATCATTTGGTATCGGAGCAAAGGAGATGAGTTGGAGAATGATTCTCTCCTACATTGAAGTTGTTTTTTTGGATTGCTTGTTATGAGCGTGAATTAGATTGTAATGCAGTTGCAAATGGTTGTTTTGACATTGTCTTAAACCATGATTACTATGTTGTAGTGGAGTGTGGCCAGCGATGGAGGAGTGGAGACCATGGATATGGGTTATGTGGCCGGCACTTACTAAATTTAACACCACACAGTCGCAGTGAAATCGTGGAAGTGGTGGCATAGTCTGCTCTGCATTTCGGTGTGTATGGTCGCAAATCCTCTGTGATCTTATCACCGCATTTATAATTGAACGCTATCCCCGTGAGGTCGTGGTGATAGACCCGTGTTTGGATTTTGTTAACAGAGTTTTAACATACGGTGTATCTGAGGTGGACAAATCCGTTGCACCAATTGAAATGACACCATGGCAACGCATGGATGCTAGAAGTCCACTACATTGCTATCATGCGGCACTGTGGTTTTGGGTGTGCGACTTTAAATTTTTGGAGTCTGCGTGAAGCATTAATGTGAAGGAGCAGCAGTAAGTAGTGCATCCAAGTTTGTAGACGCAGGCATCGATATCACAACGTGCAGCAATGGTCCTCGGTCAAGTCGTCGAATATCACAAGCATTCTTCTTGGAAGGAACAAGTGACAGTACTATACATGAAGCTAAGGAGGCAGGAATTGTCAATTGAGGTGAATTTTCCATTTTTCCTTCTGAATTTTCAACGAACATCTTCTTTCTTTATCTATCTGCTCTCCTTCTGGGCTTTCTTCAGTAAATTGTTTGTTATTATCATAAAATTGTTCTAGAGATTTTAGATTGTTGTAGGATGTGTGGAAAATGGTTATTCAACATTTTTAGATCCGCAACACAGAGAAGAAATATCCGGCGTTTGGTAGTTTGGTATGACGGCTTAGGTGACAACTTCCAAAAATGCCAAGATAGCCACATGAAATTTCCTTTCTCCTGGAGGACGTTTTGTCTGTGGTAACAATTTTATTGTTCACTGTGTCGATAGAGTGGCAATTACGAATTGTAAAGCTAGGTTGTAGATATCATGGGTTATCATTGTTTATGTTTCAAGTGTGATATAATTTCTGTGTGGACAGTGGATGATTTCCTTATTTTCTTGGATTGCTATTTGGCATGGAATAAAAATTTCATTATTGATTGAATGATGGTTTGTGCAGGCAGTGGTCTCAAAACAAAATGCAGCATTTTCTTCCTTATGCAATGTTCCAACATTGCTATTCGGTGTGGGGAAATGCGAAGGATTTAGAAGAAGGTTTTTTGTCAAGGATCGCAAGGGTAGCTGCAACTATGGTTCGACCCTAAAACGGTAGCTAGAGACAGGCCTTTCGGTTCAGGCCGAAAAAAATTTGTTGCCTTGAATGACTCCCCTAAGCTCCGAATTCATCACTTAGTGAGAGGAAAAATGTTAATTTGCGTAAAATTGGGTGAATGGAAATTGCGTTGGCGAATGGTGACTTCTAAAGATATTATTAGGTTATGCATACCTTGAATGTTTCTAAGATTTGTTTGTTGGGAAATATTTATGTTAGAAAATTGACATTGCATATTCAAAACTGGATGATGGGGTGGAGACAAAGCTCAGGTAGAGTTTGGAGTTGGATAAATGGGAGTCTACCAGAGACAAACTCTATAGAGGCTTGAATGTATTCCTAAAATAATACGTGAGAGAAGGGTTGGATCATTTCAACCACAAGAAGATTCGAGGTAAGTACTCATTGAATGAATCAATATTCGTTGAGTAGAGGTATTTTAAAATATGGATGATTAAATTTCCTTGCCATACTTGGGAAGATGATCTTTTGTAAATGTTATGAAAGAGTGGAAATGTTGCAAATGCGGAGGTATAAATGAATGGAAAATGAATACAAAAAATGTGCTAATCCTAGGTGATATAAAGAGAAACATGCATTTTTATGTGAGAGGGTTTATTATGCATAATGTGGATTCTTCACAGTTTTGGTTAAGTCATTTTGGACCAAAGCTTTTAGTTGGAAAAAGGAGAATTCTTTTGATTTGTGATTGAAAAAATAATTGCTTGATGTTGTAAAATCTTTGTTTTACCATCATGTGGCGGCATCTAAGGAGGTGTTATTCAGAATGGAAGTGATGTACAAGTTGTACATTATTCATCGAAGAGGTTAAAAACATGTTCTCTGTACACAGGTGAAGAGATGTGAATTGATGTTGTATGGTACATGAAATAGGAAAAATGTTGGCATTAAGATGACGAGCTTATGGTATGAAGGGCATGTGAGTATTTACAATGACAAAGATGGCACAGAAAAGTGGAATCCAGAGAAGTTGCAAATACAAGGGAAAGGTTTGTTAATAACCATAACAAGAGCATAAGGTATGATAATTTAGAAAGGTATTTTTGAATATTGGAAATTGAATGGTTTATTTATTTTCACCATAAAATAAATCTTGGAAAACATGGATTGCATTTCGATTGAAGACTTCAGAATCATGTGAAATGATAATGGGAAACTGATGATTTTTCATAAGAATGGAATATGAAAGAGAGTGAAGATTTTACATCCTAAAATGTATTAAGGGTGTATGTTTGTTGGAAGATTGTATAACTTGAATTAAGTCAAAATATCCACTATCATAATTTGGGCAAGCCTTGAAGTCAAACAGATGTTAGGGTCAAATGAAATTTTGGATAGTTTGAGTTAAGATTGAATATTTTTCATCCAAAATGAAGAGTTGATGTAAATTCTGAAGCCAAAGAGTCGTAAACCAATGTCAAAGGTTTGAATGTAATTGGGTGCATGATCAGCGGAGCTCGACACCCAAAGAGTTTGGTCATTGTAACACAAGCATTACTAAAGTTTTGTTTTCAGCAAAGTGAAGCAAGAGAATTGCCCAGAGATGATTCCAAGATAGAGAACCGAAAGAGGTCAAGCGCCAGAAGAAAGCTTGCATTATTGAATGGCAAGTGTGAGGACTTGCTGAAAAGAGGATTGAATTAAATCCACACGTGAACAGATAAAGTTCCCAAAAGAGGGGAAGATGAATGTTGATAGTCATTTCAGAAGACCTGATAAAGACCAAAGCAGAGGGAAGAAGAAGGAAAATGCCAAGGTAAGTGGCATATGTGAACAGTTGATGGATGAAGATTATGAGCGAGAGAAGGCTGAATAACAGTTCACCTTGAATTGTTAATGGAATTGTTGCAAAGAAATGTGAAAGACCAGACACATCATTGGACCATGAGGAAGAGGGTAAAGTGGCAGAGACTACACGCAAAGAGGGAAAAGCAGGTAAATTTACAGTTGACAAAAGAGCTGAGGAAGCTCAAGCAGATGTTGAGGTGTGAAGAACTCAAAGAGGCTGAGTTAAAAATGGATGTTTCCATTTGTGGGCCAGAACAAGGTGAAATTCTGGGTGAAGAGATCAATGAGGAAGATCTCATGAACTATTGGGATAGCTTAGAAGAATTTGAAGATGTGTTATCGAGAGAAGAAGATGAGGCTATAAAGCCTTGTATTTTTAAATCTCACATTTTATGTATGTTTGCAGGATGTGCGAGAGATGGTGAGTAGTCTGATGGAACTGTCACAGAGATGAATGAAACTCTTAAGGTGAAGTGTGATGGAGAATGCCTTTCAGAGGAGGAAGGTACTGATTTGTTGTAGCAGGAAGAAATCATAAATGAATTCTTGTTTGGGGTAAGACAACCAGTTGAAGCTGTTATGGAGCAGAAGCATAATGAAAATTCCGAAGAGATATTCCAACTAGGTAAACAAATGTATTTGTTTAATGAAATTGCTGACAAAATTTTGCAATGTGATGAGACAGAAACCAAGACAACTCAAGAAGATTTCCAGAAGAAGAATGAAGCTGGGAATGACGATTGTGATAAAGTGCTGGAAAGATTTCATATGGAAATTGAGTTCTTGGAACGATGGCTTAAGGAGCCTAAAGAGAAGTAAAACTTGCAGAACCTGATCCAAAAGGAATTGCAGTTACTATGCATGATAGGGATGAAATGTTTTTAAAATTTATAGAGTTGAATTAATGTTATAACTTTTCAGATAACAATGTAACTGTAGGTACAAAAACTGACATTAACAGATATGATTTCAAACTTAGAGAAATTGAGCAGAAGTTATTTGGCATTGAGATGGAAGATCAGAAGCAGCAAGAAAATTATGTCTATAGAGACATAAAGGAGACCGAAATATTGATCCAGCAGGATAAAGATGAAAATAGCTAGCAGGTCAAAACAAGATCTACTGAAATCCATAAAGTTGATGATGGGAGATTGGTACTTGAAGCATCAAAAGAGACCGAAAGGTATTATCATTTTAAAACTAATAGTTTGTTGGTGAATTCAGGTACAACACTGGACGAGAAATTTGTTGCTATAAAAGAAATCAAAGACTATAGTTGTAATCAAGAAGGAGTTCTTGATTATTCTTCATTGCAGAAAGTTGAGTGTTCAGCTCAGTTGGAGATGAAATAATTCAACAAAGAGGAATTACACCGAGAAATTGGCGGAAGCAATTGTTGTAAAGGCCGATGGAATCAGATCGACAAAGTGATTGATGAGTTACAAAAATCGAGTTGATACTTCGAAGGACTAGCGGCAGAACAGAGTTTGGAATCTTGGAGGGAGCAATTCATTAGGAATTGTGGCTGTCACATTATTACAGAAAAGCGACATACCTAATAGACAGGAGTCTATGGAAACTTCTCTACATGGGGAGTCTGATGCAAGAGCATCAAGCTAAAATTTCATTATTCATTTGTGTAAATTAGGGGGTGAGGTTTTTTAATTATTTTATTAATTATTTTGCTCATTTTTAATAAATTAAGAGAGAAAATATAGATGTGAGGACTATTGTAAATATTCCTTAAATAATTAAGGATATGAGTGGAGTGAATTAGGTAGATAATCTATGGATTAGGAATTCCATAAACGAGACTTAATTGAGTCCAAAAAAAAGATAAATCTAATTTAGATTTTAGTCGAGAGTTGTGTGGAGGAATTTATGGAATGGAATAAATTCATATTTATGTATAAAAAGGAGGTTTGTGTGAGGAAGAAAAACAAGTGAGGAAGTGAGGAATACAGAGAGAGTGAGAAATGGGTTGAGAGCTTTTTGTAAATGGCCGAGAGCCGAAAGGCCATCCACTAAAATATTTGGCCAAGGACTTTCTTGTGTATTTATATATCAGTATATTTGTGTTTGTATAAGCTCTCTTTTATTTATGTACGTTTTGAGCAATTGAAAATGTGTGTTTAATGAAGATTTTTTTTTGAGAATTTTAATGTGAAGAAAGCATTTGGGATTTTTATATGCTAGGATCTGATTTAACAAAGTATCCTGGCATCAGATGACCTTGATGTGAGGATTTGAGAGTATCTTAATCATTGCTCGTTGCAGTTTGTGTTGCTCTATAAGAATTGGAATATTGAACCTATGGGATCGCTGGAGAAGAGCAATTTGGTAGAAGAAGCCTGTTGCATTGAGACAGAGTAGGCGTTGCAAGCGTGCGGATGCTTTGCAGAGGAGCTCAACGAAGAGACTGTGTAGTGTTTTCTGAAAGAGCTGAGCGATGAGCCAATGGTGGAGCTACAACATTCATGAGTTGTGGATGCCCGCGACTATTTAAAAGGCCATTTAATTGAAACTACAAGCTGAATAAGGAGTTGTGAGAGCTGCTCAATTAGCTGATCGAGCTCTCGACAATGGAGAGCCGATTGTGGAAGTGCACGAGTGGATTTCTGGTCTTCTAGAAGTCGTGTGAAGTGTGTGAGTTGACATGTGTAGTGAGTAGAGCCTCATAGAGCGTGGAGGCATCGGAGTAGATTGTATATGTGTTGAAAGCACGTTGGCGAGCCATACATATATTTTTTGTTCAAAGTATGTTTAGATCAGAGATTTGTGAAGCCGCGTTTTGTTGTTTGTCGGCTTTTTTTGAATCGACTGTGCGTATAGTCATGGAAGACTATTGCAAAATTTTCCATGTTAATGTGATCATTGCCTACTATAACGAATAAGGGCTTCGTTGTTGTGTGTTGAAATGTTCGGTGTTTGGTGAGCTAACTAGTGTGGTTGTTGTGTAGTGTGGCTGCTAGTGAATCCTTGTGAAGGTGTGGCTGAGTCGAGGGTGTGTGAAGTGCAAAGTGTTAGAGTATCTCTTGTTTGGAGAATTTATGGATGAAAGAATTGAACTTAAAGTGATATATGATGATGAAAACTTTTTAAGTGAAGATTAGTTACAAATGTTGCAGAAAAATAAACTTATAGATAAACTGCTCCTGGAACGGTAGTCCAGGTTGAATATCAAGTTGGTGAGGCAGATGAAATTAAGTATAAATATTTGGCAGATAAAGATGAAGGAAGGAAAGCTTTCTTAAAAGAGCAAGAAGAAAAGAATTAGTAGGGTTCATTTTATGATCTTTTATATAAATCTAAGATTGATTTGGAGCGTGTAGATATTGATAGTGAGGAAGAAGCAATAAAACTTGAAGAAATTGCAAAGGACAAGTAATATAAGTCCCAAGAACATGCAACATTGTTGAATGCAAAGAATGTTAACCCACAATCAAGATCAAGAAAGAGCACATTAATAGTTTAAGTTTTCCACTATCTTATGGTAAGAAAGGTGAAGATGAAATTGCACTAGCAAATGAACAAAAATGGACCCTTTATCAAGAAGGAAAAAATGAAATGTATCATTGTCAATCTAGCTGAGGCTGAGACTAGTAGGAATGTTAACATTTAGGTCGTGATTAAGGGGAGGTGTTAGAGTATTAATCACTGCCACTTTTCATATGACAACAATGCACTCTTACTTGAAAAAGTGGTTAATAGTTGGAAACGATAGTTGAATATAGATAAGAAAATAAATGTTAGTTTGGGAGATTCACTGTTGAATCTCTAGCGCATCCTTATATAAATTCATGTGTTTTTAATGAAATAGTTAAACTCTTTGTAAGTCTTCAATTTCTAATATGATATCATAGTTCAAGTGAGGTGTGAGAAGAGCCTCGTTTGCATAGTGGTTAAGGAAGATCACAGCCCATGGAAGTGTATTAGGAGGCCGAGCTTCAGGAAATGTGAAGATTAGTGAGATTGGTTTGTGTTTGTGGCTGTCAAGTTGGTCTACTACGTGGAAGAACGTGGAAACTGTGATCAAGTCTTCCTTTTCTCATAAAAAGTCACTTTGAAAAAATTAAACCATGTCAAAGAAATAAACTCGATTATTTTTCTATCACATAAGTATGCTAATATTAATTTAAAATTAAATGAAAAAAATGTATACATATTTATTTATTTATATATATTACAAAATATAAAATAAAACTCTTATTAATTAGTTGAAAACGGAAGTGACAAGTTTTTTTTTTGTAAGTCAGAAACAGAATATTAGATTATGAAACAGAGATTACAGGAAAGTACGGAGGCCCGAGGAGAAGTCGTTGTGGAGCTACCTAGGCCTGCTCCTTATCAAGCTTACATTGGACTGAGAATAATTGGGCTGTGAATAGCCAGACTCTGTAATAGCATTAGCCCTTAGACAAAACTGCAGGTCCACCACGCAGGGTTGCCTGTGAGATAAGAAAAACTGACCAAAAATGTGCTGACGGCCAGGAGGGCATTTTACAAGCCGATTACTACTTAAAACCAACAAAGACATAAAAGAAAATAGAGATATAAGCACCAACCGAAAATGATACCAGAAAGACAACATAATCATTCTTGAGTGGGAGTGGAAGCTCCAGAGTGTCCAACCGCGCTCAGACTGACTCCCTCGCCACCTTTCGACTGAGCTCGGGGCTTGAAGCGCCAAATGACAGTGGTCTGAGAGTCGTTCGTCAGAATTTCAATGGATACATGGGTTGAAGGCCACTTCCATTTTTTCAAGCCGTGCTGTGTTCCTCGCTGACGCCATAGAAGTGGCAGCAAATGTTTCTTTGACCGCGGCTCCCTGCATGGCTATCGCCTTCACCAGCATAGTCTTCATTTGCCAAGCCACTACTTGGGTTTGTAAGAATTGCGTGTGGCGGGTGGAGGGTGTTCCAGGGTCGACTAACCAGTCGACTTCTTCACTAATAGTGTTGTCATCGGTCTTAGCCTGAGAGAGCTCTACTTCTTCTTCCAACACCTCGAACGTTTGCTTGCCCCGTTTTGAGACAGAGGCTTCATAACTATCCTTGGCCCGCTTGAGGGTCTACGAGGCTTTGATGCTGCAGAGATTGAAGTCAGCCATAGAGTCTAGGTAGAAAAGAACAGAGAGATCGCCGAGAGACCGAGAGCCCAACCTTAACCTTAGCTGTGAACAGAGAGGCCACCTTTCGAAAATATGAATGGGACTGAGGAGGCAAGTGGTCGTATAAATGGAAAGACGTGAAGTGGGGCGATAAATGCGGCAGGATGGCCATTCAAAGCTATAATGCATAGCAGATCGCCAAGTTATCCTTCCGCCAATGCTGAGGTGATGTTGATCAGAGATTTCTGTTCTACGAACGAACCCTTTGCACGCTGGCAACCTCCATTTGATCCACTGAATAATGCCAATTCCTTTACAAATGTCCTTACTAATTAAGGATCGCTGAACCCAAGAATGTCTAGGAATCCTTACCGGTTTGTGCCGTCTGACGAAAACAATCATAATATCGTTAGTCATGATCTGCTGATGATGGATGAGTTGTCGTCTGTCTTCGTGGATGTACCGGAAATTAAATCTTGCCTTGAGATGGTGTAGCATTGATCCTGAAGCTTTTCAATCGTAAGATCCCGCCAACACGTGTCCAAGGCATCAGTCAGGTTTTCTACCACAGAGTTAGCAAGGTGGTCCGCAAGGGAATTAGCTTTCCTTCTCACAGCCTGAGTAATGACATCGCTGAGGGAGGTAAGGTGTTGTGCAATGATCTCCGTGACTGCTACTAGTCGCCATTGTTTCATAGCCCGACTTGGCTTCGTCCCATGCTGAATTTTCTTGATGGTGGTTATGGCCAGTTGGGAGTCGCCTTCCATAATGGCCATACCTTTGCCTAGTCAAATTAAAAGTCGCAGCCCTTGTTCTAAGGCTACGAATTCTGCTTCGTTGTTTGTAGTTTCTCCCAGGTTCCTGCACAGGATATGTATAACTTCACCCTTCTCGTCTCGCAGGACTCCACCTATGCCGACTGGGCCTGGATTGCCTTTCGAGGTGCCATCAAAATTAAATTTGCAGTATTCGGGAGGTGGACATTGCCATATTGCAGGGGAAGGAGCCATCCAGAGGGCATTTTCCTTCACAAGGCGCTCTGCCGTCTCAGCAAGCCCAAAGATACCTAAAATTCTTTGGTCATTAGGAGATAACGACCCAGCCTCCTCTTCTTTACACCAGGTGAGAGTAGTTTCTGTTAACCCCTGCATTATAATGACTTTTAATTCATCGATCTGTCGAATGCTGTGTTTTTGAAAAATACGATTATTTCTTTCTTTCCATATGGTCTAGATTAGGAATCCTGGACTGATCCTCCATAGATTATTTACCATGGTGCTATTAGAGTAGTTTGACCGCCAGTTGGTTATAGTTTCGTGAATGGAATTTCTCTGTCTATCCGATTGGTGGAAAATACTTTGAAGCCAGTCCCAAACGTTGCTAGTCCACATACAGTCATTGAATAGATGATTGATGGTTTCCTCCTGTTGCTCACACATGGGGCAACGTGAAGGCCCTATGAACCCTCTTTTTACTAGATTATCCCAAGTTAGGACCTTCCTGTTCTGAAGAAGCCAAAGAAAGGTCTTGATTTTGGGCCATAGGTTGCCACCCCAGACATTGTCATACCAGGCTACCTTATCATCTTCATCCCTATTTTCCAAATAGTAACGGGCTTCTTTGAGGTTGAATGATCCTCCGGTGAGCTTGCCCCAGCGAAGGATGTCCGGTCCTTGCACTTCTCTTATTAGCCTCTGCCAGAGGATGGTGTTGAGGTTATTGAGGAGATGCGTTAAGTGTTCATCAGAAGGGGGGGGGGGTTGGATTCCAGATCCTCCATTTCTGCTCCTCCATGCTACTAGCCCAATAATGATGAAATTTTAATTTATCATTGCTCTGAAACCATTGCTGCAGAGGTTGTAGATCAGGAGTTTCGATTTTCGGGAGTTGTTGCCAGGCATCCTCCCAAAAAAGAGCATTGTGACCATTCCTGAGCTCCCAAAAACAGTGGTCTTGTATAATATGCCAGTTGGCTCGGGCAAGGTTCCATATGGGGGAGCCTGCAGGGACATCAATTATTCTTATGAGCTCCTCTTGCTGCCAATGCGCCGCATATTTAGCTTTCCAGAATCGTGCCCACGGGGTATGCGGTTCTGAGAGCCACCTCCACCAAAGTTTGGCGCCGCAAGCCTTGTTGGTTGTGCCTGGATACTGTAACCCTATCCCTCCGAAGCTCCTAGGCTTGCAGAGTTTGTCCCAGGCTGCGAGCGCCCATTTCGGCTTCCCAGAGTTGCCAGACCAGAGAAAGTTTCGTTGGATGTTCCTGATTTTCTGAAGGACGCCCTGAGGAGATAGAAGGATCGACAACAGGTAATGAGGAATAGCTTTGAGGATGGCCTTAGTCATGATCAGCCGACCAGTCAGGTTGAGGACCCGATTGGTCCAATGATTACTTCTGTCTGCCAGTTTGGTGATACGCTTCTCCCAGTGACATCTCTGCCATGGTTTGTCTATGAGGGGGATACCCAGGTACTTGGAGGGGAGACTACTTCGCTTGAACCCAAGGATATCGGTTAAATGCCTCTAGACCGCTAAATGAGTGTTAAAAAAGAAAACTGAGGGTTTCTCGAAGTTAAAATCCATACCTGAAGCTTGACTGAACAGATTTAGAATATGCTTAAAACCTTTGGCTTCTTTAACAGTGGGGGTTCCATGAAGCATAGTGTCATCCACGAACTGTTGATGCGTGGTGGCCGGGAAATTGCTTAAGGGCTGCAGGCCTTTTATAAAATTATTCTCCTTGGCTGACTTGATGAGTCGGCTAAGGCCTTCCATTAGAATGACAAAGAGGAAGCGTGAGATAGGGTCCCCCTGCCTGATACCCCTTGAAGGGTAAAAAGGTTGAGAGGGAGCTCCATTGACCAAAATAGAATGACTGGGCAATTTAATCAAAGCCAAGGTCCAGGCTATCCATCTGGTGCTGAAGCCAAACGCTTTGAGGACAGCTTCCAGATAGTCCCAACTCACCTTGTCATATGCCTTAGAGAGGTCCAATTGAATTATCATGCCAGCTTTTTTGAGCGTCTGCAGCGTGTGGACCATCTCATGAGCCAGCAGAACATTGTCCATGATCTGTCGCCCCTCTACATAACCCGATTGTTCCTCAGAGATGATTTGAGGGAGAATGGGCTTTAACCGATTTTCCATGACTTTCGAGATGATCTTGTACACCACATTATAGAGCGCTATGGGCATAAACTTGGAAGGAGTGCAGGCATCAACTTCCTTGGGGATTAGCGCTATGAATGTGGAATTCAGGGACTTCAGAATGGATGAAGAGGTTTTGGAATCTTTCACTACCTCCCAAATGTCTTCTTTAACTATATCCCAACAGGCTTTAAAGAAATCCACAGTAAAACCATCCGGTCCCGGAGCTTTCCCGTTGGCCATCTCTTTGACTGCCTCCTCCACCTCCTGGAGGGAGATTGATCTTTCCAGGGCTCTGTTTTGATCTTTTGTGATGAGGGTGGGAATGGAAGATACTACTTTGGTAATGGCTTCCTGTCGATCCAAGTTAGGTTCAGTGGCAATAAATTTGAAGTGGTTTCGTAATTGACAGGCAATGTCCTGGTGCGAGTGGAAGATAGTCCCCTGCTCACCTTGGATTCTGGTTATTCTATTATTGCATCGATAGTCCATAGTTGATCTATGGAAGAACTTTGTATTCCTTTCTCCTTCCTTCAGCCACTGAATTCAGGATTTTTGCTTACAGAGAATTTCTTCCTGCTCACACCGTTCATTCCATTTCTGCATGAGTTCCCTCTCCATGTTGATAGACTCCTGTGACATGCTTCCTAGAATCCAATTGTTATGAATCTCTTTCAGCTGTTGTTCCAGTTGGCGTTTGTCTGCGAATATGTTGCCAAAGACTTCTCGATTCCAAGATTTCAACTTAGCCTTGATGAACTTGAGCCTTTCTTGTAGCTTGAACATTTTCGTTCCCTCTATAGGCAGAGGTTCTTTCCACCAGGTTTTAATGTTGCTGAGAAAATCCTTGTGAGTTAACCAGAACTTCTCAAAGCGGAAAGGCCTGTTCTTAGGGGTGCCCATAATGGAGGCCTGCAGCGTGATAGGCCAGTGTTCCGAGCCACCGGAGGGGAGGATATCTGAATCAATGATGTTTCCATCTAGGAGAATGTTTTCAAAGACTAAGAAGCAGTCCAAATGGGAGGCTATGAGCCTATCTCCCCCTCTTTTGTTGGTCCAGGTGAAAATACCACTGTGGGGCTGGATATCCACCAAGTTGACTTCTTGAATGAAGGAAATAAAGGCAAAGGCATCGTTGCTGAGGGCTCTGGTACCCCCCTTCTTTTCATTGAGAGAAGTTATCATGTTGAAGTCACCTCCATAGATGGCCTTGGAGAGGAGGTGTCTTTGATGCAAATTAGTGAGATTGCGGAGCAGCAGTATTTTGTCCTCCTGTCGCTGAGGGCTATAGACATTGGTGAATAAAAAGGAACCTTGTTCCCCTATGATCTGCATTTCCAAGGCCAGGAAATTTCTTATGGCTTCAGCACTAAGAAGATGGAAGGTGTTCGGGGTCCAAAGAATAGCTAGACCTCCACTCATTCCATTCCCTTCGACAGCTAGGTGTTCAAGATGTTTGCCCAGACGTTTAACCATCTCAGCTAATTTCTGATCCGTGCATTTGGTTTCCTGGAGGAAAACCATATCCGGTTTTTCTTGCATGATTTTCTTTTTCATGAGCCTTTGTTTCCTAAGGCTGCCCAGTCCTCTTGCATTCCAGGAGAGGACTTTCATTGGTAACGAGAGCTTAAGAAGAGAAGGAGAAAGCCTCAAGGGCTTTCATCTTTCCCGAGTTTATCAACATCTGACCCAGTTCATGAAGAGCATCATTGTTGGATCTTCTTCCCCGTTTCTTCCTGTGCTGGAGACTGGCTTGAGTGTGGTGGAGAGTTTGTGATTTTATACCTAAGCCTTTGGTTACTCCTCGTCCTCACTTCATTCCCTTTGATGTTGCATCCTGTCTGGTTAGGAATAGGTGGTTGACCCGATTAATTTCTTTTTCTGGTATTGTGTCTATTCCTTTATGTCTCCATTGTTCCACTATTGAGTTGAGATCCAACCCTTCTTTCTCTAGGATCTCACCTAATTCCAGGTCTTCCGTGCCCAGTTCACTGAGGACCATGTCCTCATCCTCTTCCTCGTCTTTTTCTTCAGATGTGGCTAAGCTCAGATCTGAAGGTTTGGAAGGCTCTCTGGCTTAGTTGCTTGGCTTTTATATTCTTATAGTCGGCTGCTTAGCTGCTGGGGCTTGTTCTGCCTTTTCAGCCTGAGAATCTTCTCCTAATATTTCAAAGGTGTTTGTAGTGCTGATGTTCAGATCTGCTGCTTTAGGGGTGTTTTTGCGATTGGCCCAATGTCTGCCAGTGGGTCGGATGAATCCATCCGACGTCATGGAGGGCTTCTCTTTGGGATTCTCTGCCAGTTTATTTTGAGGGCATTCACGAATTAAATGCCCATGCTCGTGACATTTCCAGCATCTGAAGGGTATCTGCTCGTAGTCGATGGTCTAAAAATAGGCTTCATCTCTATATTCCAGCCATAGACCCTCGTGCAGAGGCCTAGAGACATCCATTTCCACACAGATGCAGGCATAGGAGGTGTACCTTTTTTGAAGAGTGGCTTCAGAAGCACGGACAAAAGTTCCCAAGGAGTTTCCAATCTGTTCCAATGCTGCTGGTCTCCAGTAGTCTATTGGCAAAGAGAAAATTCGGATCCAGACTGGGACTTGTATGAACATTTCCTGCTCAGGCGCGAAGTTGGGTTTCCAGGGTCTCATGTAGAGGCCAGCGGAGGCGTAAAAATATGGGCCCCCCTCGAAGATCCGATCTTTATCCTCCAGATTTGCGAAAACAACTATGAAGAAACCTTTGGCTCCCAGGTGAAGCTGAACTTCTCCTCGTGGCTTCCAGACTTGTTTGATCCATTGACAGAGGGCTCTTTCAGTGGGCCAGAACCCCATGAATTTGCAGATCACCGCGTGAACAGACATATGATCCCAGTAATCCTGCAGATCTGGGTCCGTAATGATTACCCTAAGGCTGTCAGGAGCTTTTGGTTTAAACCGGCCTTGGTATTTCGGGTGGTTACCATTTTCCCCAGAATCCCTAGATCGATTAAGATTAGGGCTGCGATGCGCATTATTGTTCAGATCTGCTGCTTCTCTTTGCGGATAATCTTCTAGCGAGGTTTGTTCAGTGCTTGTTTCTTCCGTTCTTGTGGTGCCGATCACCGGATTGACTGCACGATTGCTTGGGATCGATTCATTAGTCTTGGTACGGCTTCCGGTCTCTGAGGATCCGAGGATCTTCAAACCCTCAACCTGCTTCTTACCCTTGTCTATGATAACCTGCTTGAACGTGGGGGCTCCAGGGGCCCCCGGTCGCCCTACTTTCTGAGCCAGCTTGATGCCTCGTTGTCGCAGATCCTGGAGAAGATCTGGGCTCGTCGCCAGTGAACTGGCTAGGGTGCGAGAAATTTTTGTAAAACAGAAGTGATAAGTTATTGAAAGGATAATGTTTAAAAAAAAAAATTGTCTAAAACTATTTTGTCAATGATAATTGAAATGATATGTGAGTTGTCGTTATTTTGTCAATGACATATACATAGATGTTGTTATCAGCGTGTTTTGTAGATTTTGTAACATAAATTTAATATTATCAAGTAAAATGCCACTATATAAAAGGTAAATGTTAATATAGATTTTGAATGATAAAGAATCAAAAGGGATTTTTTTTGGGATGTAAATAATTTTTTAATTTGTCGAAAACTATTTCTATATATGAGTTAATGACATAATATACATAGATGTTATCATCGTGTTTTGATAGATGTTGTAACATAAATTTAATATTATTAAGTAAAAGTGTCATTCTATAAAAAGTAGTTGTTAATATAGATTTTGGATGATAAAGAATTAAAAGGGATTATTTGTTTGAGATGTAAATGTTTTTTTAAGTGTAAATTTTTTTAAAAAAAAATATCATTTAAAGTTATTTCATCTTTCTTGACCTCTAATAAATTTTGATTTTCCTTGACCTCTAATAAATTTAGATTTTATGTGTGGCTCATATAGTATATAGTATTTAAGTATGGTTGTAATTTAATAAGTTTTATTTAATAGTGTGATGTTTCTAACAAAAATAAATAAATATTATTTGTTTTGACAATATTATTATTACTATCATTAATATTATAATAATTATTACCATCGTCATCATTACTATACACATCAATGTTTTTATATATGTCATATGTATGAATTCTTTCATTACATAAAATATGGGTTGGGCTTCAAAAATATATAATACACATTGACAAGCATTATATATTTTAGAATTCTCACTCATAATAAAATCATAATGGGTATATTGTGTTCTGCATTGTTATGTTATATCTTTAATAATTATAATAGCAATAACAAGAGTGGTAATATATTATATATTTTTAAATTTTGATGCACAGTAAAGCAAAAGATTTGGTGAAGAAATAATGTAAATAAAGTAGTAAAGTATAAGGAGTTGGTTGATTAGAAGAGAATAGAAGAAATTTTGTGAATGAGATTTAGTCCTTAGCATATTTTAGGAAGGATATATTTTCCTAAAGAAATATATAATAAATCAAGAATTAAGAATATATAGAGAAGTTTTTAGAGAATGTGTATATGTTGGAGTTTCTTAAAGAATTGAATGTTTCTCTAGTTTTTAATGTAGCATATTTGTATGAGTATCATGAAGTTAAAAAAGGTGAGAATGTTGAGGACTAGTTGGTAACTATTTTCAGTGATAGCATTTTTGTCAATTCAGTTTTGGAGCTTTCATTCTCTCTCTCTCTCTCTTTCTCTCTCTCATACTAATAAGGAAAGAGTTATTTGTAAGTTGGGTACATATTTGGCCTTTAGTACTGCTTATCATCCACATAAATATGGAAAGACATAGAGGGTCAACAAGATTCTGGAGGATATGTTGAGAATGTATGATATGCATCGACAGTGGAAGTGGGAAGAGTATTTTCCACTAGTGGAGTTTTCTTACAACAACGGGTATCAAGAATCTTTAAGGATGAGTCTGTTTGAGGCACGTTATGGGTGGAGTAGTGATACTCCTTTCAGTTGGAGTGATCCAGTGAACAAGGTGTTGATTGGACCAGATACATTGGCAGAGATGGAACAAGAAATGTAGGTTATCAAGAAAAATTTAAATGTATCACAGGATAGATAGAAGAGCTATGGAGATCAACACAGTGAATTTAAGTAGTTTTAGGTTGGGGAACATGTGTAATTACACATCAAGCCTAAGAAGATCTCCTTGAGGATTGGATCGAGTGCCAAGCCGACACTTTAATATTGCGGGCCTTTCAAGATTCTTGAAACGATTGGACCAGTGACTTACCGAGTTGCACTTCCTTCGACAGTGAAAGTCCATGGTGTTTTCCATGTGTCATTCCTTAAGAAGTATGTGAAATATTTTATCATGTGATTGATTGGTTTGTATTTTAGGTGGAGCTAGAAGGTGAATTCCAGCTGGAACCTTAGTGCATTTTGCAGCAGAAACTCATACTCTGGAATCAAGAAATAAAGCAAGTTAAAGTGCAATGGAAGCACTTTGGGCCTGATGAAGCTACATGGGAGATGGATGATCAGATGCGATCTATGTATACTTCCTTGTTTGTCGGTTGAGGCAAAGGAATTTTGGTATAGGTTTTGGTTATGTCTATATAGGCATATCTAGATGTAAATATCACATCGAGTTGTGTTATAAAGCTCCAATAAGCAGTATGATTGTCATTTTTCTATGTTTTTCATCATGGTTTTACTTTCAGCGGGTTGTCAATGTAAATATTCCATTGAGCTTAGTTATAAAGCTTATGAGAAGTATGTCTTGGTTTTCAGTGATTTTGTTGGTTGTAGGTTTCATTGAACACCGATGATAGTGTTCCCCCAAGGGAGAGGGTTTTGTAACAGCCCTAGCTTAAAATCCATGTAATAAAGTTAATAAAGGAAAAATAAGGCCAAGGTAATGGGACACACATTCCAAGTTGAATCTTAGGAAAATCATCTTAGTGGGTGTTCATTTGGTTTATTATGGCTAAGGAAATTGACAAAGGCAATGGAAAAGGCATTAAAAAGGAAAAGAGGCATTATTTGGAATTTATTTATGAAAATAATGAAAAATGTGAGAAAAGGAAGGTGAAAGGTCACAAGTTGCAAGTAAGGAGGAAATTGAGGGAAAATAATGGAAAATGAAGAAAATACTGGCCTTATTGATAAAAAGGCTTATGAGGATCAATTCACAACTTTGGTCAATGTTATATTTTGTTAGTTTAGTTTTAGAGCTCTCTCTCTCTCCATCTCTCTCATACTCTTGCACACTTAGAGCATTCTTGGAGCACTCTAGCATTGGAGAAAGGAAGACAAAGGAAGGAGAAAAAAGCAAAGGGAAGCAAGGATCAAGCAATTAAGAGTTGGATCAAGCGGCTATAGTGGGGTTACCTGTATGTATTGAGTTGCATGTAATATTTCCTTGATATTTTTGGCATGCATGTGTGTGTTTGGTTCTCTTGTTTTCATTGGCATGGGTTTTGCGAGGTCTGATAGTGGTTTTCAGCCTTGCATTTCCATTTATGGATAGCCATGGTGTGATGGGGTTTTTTTACTTGGTTGAGCTAATAGTCGAATGGTTTAGAAACTAAGTAGGGTGGTCTCAGGAAAATTCCCAAAGGTCTAGGAACCCCTTGACCGATAATGGAAAGATAGACGTTAAAGCCTGAGGGTGCAGACAGAAAAAATTCCTTACATTTTAGGTGGAGAGATCCAGAGGCATCTAGGCTTGTTTAGGGCCTAGTGATCCCTTGACCGGTATATGGCAGGATTGCGGTAAATCCTGGTAGTGTATGTTTATTATTTGGGCCTAGGAATCCCTTAACAAGTATTGGTGGGATACATAGTAAATCCTAGTTGTATAGATGAAGGTTTCGAGCCTAGGAATCCATTGACCAAAAATCGCAAGATACACGGTAAAGCCTAAGGAAGCCCTACTTGGTTTTTTTGTGAGTCCCACATTTATTCTTGGAATATGGCACGAGGGTGATTGGCTAAAAGAGAGATTTGGTTCAGCCCAATCTATAGTCAGGTGGTACGTGGAAGTCCATGACTTGGTTGGGTTTGTGCATGTTAATTAGATATTTTTCCCTCTTGTATTTCAATAAGTAATTGTAATTTTTATTATGTGGCTTTGGTGGTTGTTTTATCGTGGTGTATATGTTTCTCATTTGCTGGTTATATGTTGGTTATATGATGTATAGTGGTAATGGTTGTTGATTTGTTTGATTTGTTGACGAATGGTTAATGAATGCATGAGCTAATAGATTTTATTACAGCTATCATGAGATGGAATTAGACCTTCTTGATGATTCTCATATAAGTATCATACCCTTGTGTTTAAATATGCAATCATGAGTTGTATATTACATGTTCGCCATGTCTTCAATGAAATGACTAGTGTGTTCTAGGCAGAGTAGGTCAAGTTTTGATTCGAGATTGCATGTTTAGCTTGTCATGATGTTAATTATGATTCGCTAGTGAGCTTATTGAATTAATGAAAAAATATGTACTTATAACCTACAGGTACTATGTACACAAAGTGTTTGAATAAATGAGTAATTCAGACCTCCAACTTCACAGGGTCATAACTTGGGCATACGATGTAGAAATTTTAATACAATTATGTATTGCCTGGATTCTCGTGATCTAACAATTATATGCCACTATTAAATACATAATCCTTCTACTTAAATCTTTGTGGAAATTTAATCGCTAATTGCAAACACATGAAGAAAGATCAATCGCACATAACACATATGTTTTTACTGGGAAAGCATAGAGCTAAAAACCCCACTATCATATAGTATGTATATATCATGGATAATGAAACAATCTCATACAAAACTCTAATCCAAGAGCTCTCAATACAATATACAATTGTCTCACACTATCATGCAAAATTAGCTCACACATGCACCAATTTACTGCCTCCTAACAGCCTGCTTCCACTATGCAATCCTTCTTGATCACAATCCCTGAATGAATTCGATCTTGTCTTGCCTTGAATGCGCAATCCTTGTTGGCATCTCCAATGTGTGTGTGGTTGCATGAGTGCACCCACTAATGTCACAACAGATAGTCAAACTGTCCCTTTCACCTATCTCTCCACTAGGTCTCCACTGTATCTGACATGCATGTAGTTAACACTAGTAAATTTTTAGTTGCATGTGAGATAACTCCATGTGAATTAATTTAATATTTAATTCACTGATCTCTCACTAGTGTATCTTTAGTTACAACTAGCACAACTGAGTTTAACTCACTTAACTGAGTTAAACTACTTTACAACTCACATAACTACACATCCAACTCTGTTACAACTTTGTATCACTCAGTTACAATGAGGTCCACTTGCATGTCCCACCAACCAACCTTACAACTCAAAATTCCTTCAGTCAACTATTTTGCCACATCATTTAACTGAAATCAATTGCTTCAAGAGAATAGATTACTATTTATTGTCTAATTATTATTAAGAGATAATAATAATCGACATGCATTATATTTTTAGACATGCAATCCACGAACTAGCTTTGCACATGTATTCCAAAAATATACGTTCATCCATAAATATAATTTTCTCAACCATCTATAAATAGACTCCTGCTATAAATAGAATTTTCTCAAAATTCTAAAAATAGACATACACCTAAAGATAGCCTGCGGGCCCCACCTAGTGTAGGTGCTTAATTTTCACTAGGATCATCATCTTGTTGAATCTCAACAAACGATCTATGTTTTACTATCATAATACCTCGTTTTGAAAATCTCCACGAGGAGGCCGAGAAGATAGTGGTAATTTGGAGTGGCACTGTTTTGATCTCTCTGTTATCCCTGAAAATGTTTTTTAGGCCCTCAAAATGGCCTCAGAAGTTTAGAACCCGGAAAACTACCAAAAATATAAAGTTGTATTAAATTTAAGGAAACAAAACTAAAATGAAATAGTGATGGATAAAATTATGTTTATAACAGTGTGATCATGTGTCCCTAGGTGTTTGCAATTAGTTCTGGACATGTGGACCCCATTTTCCATAAGTGGATCAACTTGGATATTGGGTCTCGCATAGTAACTCCCATCTCATGTTTACCCTGGTGAGTTTGGATTTGGATAAATGTGGAAGGGGTGGTTACATAAATATAACAAAAACTATATGCATATAACAAAATGTAATATGAAGTCTGTGGGTGGTAGCACAATTGGAAAAATGCATGTTGGCAAGCCCTTGTGTATCCTCGTGATCGAAAGTTCAATCCCCCTATTCCCGACATGTCTCACCATCCAAACCTAAAAAAATCAAAATGTAATATATATATATATATATATATATATACATTACAAAAATTAATGCATACTTAAAACAATAATAATATCCATAAGTTACTCCCCGCTGGGGGTGTCCAATCACCGAGACAAGTGGGAAGTGGGTAGTTAAGGCTCGCTTGGTCCCCAGCCATGCGCCCGCTGACTCACCACCCTCCCACGTG
The DNA here is from genome assembly GCA_034641835.2 of Pinus albicaulis. NCBI lineage: Eukaryota > Viridiplantae > Streptophyta > Pinopsida > Pinales > Pinaceae > Pinus > Pinus albicaulis. Next base: position 310,864,073 of record CM076578.1, read on the forward strand.
CGAGTGGTAAAGAGCCTCGGGGCAAGAATTCCTACAACATGTAAGTTTATTGTTAAGCGTGGAATGGACATCGTTCAGAGCATTTAGTTTCCACGAGCGATGGTGAAGGTCAATGTTGTGGTATGTGCAAAAGATCATCTGTTGGCCCTCAAGCCCTGGCTTGAGCTCCGCCGGCTTGAGAGGAGGAGGGTGACAGGTCCGTCAGGAAGTATGTTGAGATTTTGTGTATTTGGGGTAGCATCAGTTGTACTCTAGCTCCCAAATTTTGAGGACGGACTAGAGTACATTTGATCTACAAGACCGAGAAATGGATTTGGGAAATTTCATTTGGTTTAGGAGATATTAAATTAATTAATTATTTTAATATATTTCCTAAGTTAAAACTTAGGGAACTTAAATAATTAAAGTGAATTTAATTAAACATGTGATGAAATTGTCTTAAGTCACACAGATCAAGCTTTCTTTTAATCTTAGCCATTGATTCAATATCTGATCATGGTCATTTGTTTCCCAACAAGAAAACTATAAAGGAAATGCTTGGGGTCATTTGTAAAGACACACAGAGGCAGAGCACTAAAGCTAAGCTGAGATTCTAGGGCAGGGTTTGCTAAGAATTCTCATAAGTGTTTCAGCTGCAGAGAGGGGAATTTAGGCCAGGGGATGATCTCATCCCAGGGTCTAGAATACACAAGAGGCAGAGATCAGCTCTGAGGACAATGTAGAGAAGCAGGGAAGCTACAATAGCAAGGACAACGTGATTTTTCAGCAGGAAACCCTCAAGGGTTACACAAATACCCGAAGGGGTAGTGTAAGGCCTGTGTCACCGATTCTAGGGTAACACAGACCTTTCCGGAGCAGCACTGAGGGTCAGAGGAGCTTCAGAGGCTTCAGGGGCAGTGCTAGGGTTTCTAGGCCCTAATTTTGGCCGAGTTTTGTAAATATCATTTGAGGGTGTGGATCAGTCATTATTTTGGCCCTAGATCAGCCAGTGAAATGTAGATCTATTATTTCTGTGTCGGGTGTTCCAGATGTGGAATCCAGGCTTGGTGTATTCAAAAAATTCTTAATAATAAAACCCTCCAGCAGCCAGAACATCGGTTTTCCCACATTGGGTTTTTCCGAGGACTATTTGTCCAGAAATAATTGTGTCACTTTGTCTATGTGTGCATGAACTTGTTCTAGATCTCGATTGGTGGAGATCTGTTATGTGTTTTACTTCGATTTTAACTTGAATTTATTCAGTTAATAACCTATCTAAGTAGGAGGAGCATAACCATATTAACAGTAAATAATTGCTACATAAAGTCTAAAGATTCGGAAATTTCCACACATTAGTGGTGAGAGCTTGGTAGCTGGGATGCATCCTGGAAATGGCATGAGAATGAGCACGTTGCACCAGGAGGCGGACGAGGGTGGTGGAGGTGAATTCAGAGTGGAGGATGCACCTTTGGATAGGAGGTTCGGGTATTCAGCCTAGGCACCTGCTCAAAATATTCGGACTGTGTAGCAACAATTCCTTTGTGGCCCAGTCCCTAGGTGGTTCTTCCTCGGGCTCACGGAGCATTCAGACTCTCCTTCAATTCAAATATGTAGGTGGTGGACCTTTTGCACATTCTTGGACGACAATATGGAGACTATTGGCAGTCGTGTGTCCCTCATCTACGGGGCTCAGGACGTGGTCAGTGGCAAGCTCAACCGAGGGTGCAGGGGTGGAGCATGGGTTTCACGGGCTGAGGGAATTGGAGCAACTCAATGCTACAGCCTAACACAGCGAGTAGAAGATGAGGGTGACTATATTTCGTGCAAACATGGTCGAGCTCGGTGTGGTGGTTTCGGATGAGGCATGGACAATCGCGATGTACCAGGGGACTGGAGCTCCCACTCAGATTCTGCGGAGAGCCAGCATTCAACAACGGCCATGGCAGTTTCTCTGACCCAATATCCAGGCCAGATTAAGGCTTCGGCCACCCTTGAAGCCACTTCCACTCAACCTAGACACCCTCAATCTAGACACCCTGCGTGAACAAAGGTATGATGATCGAAACGAATTAGTGGCCTACATCAATGTTGTTCAAAACCTGCAGACGAAGACCCTTGAGGCTCTAGAGAGCCTGCGCCATTTACTGAGGCACTCCCAAGACCACCTCCGAGCCCTGGAGACCCAGATAGATCACATCAGCTACCATATGCACCATCAGGATCGTCTCTTCGCGGCTTCTCCGCTTGGCCCTGTGCACCCACCCCCATGATGATAGTTTCGGTATGTTTTTTTTGTAATTTTGTGTAACAAATAACCAAGTGCTTCGAATGCCTTGACAAGCCCCCAAGTTCTTAAAGTCAATGCATGCCTTCTGGATTGATTGAATGTAATTAAGCCATAATAGCTCCTACTGTAAATTTTGTTTCTAATATAATAATATAATACAAACTTGGACTGACAAAAAAAATATCCATATTACATTTTAAATATAAACTAATAATATGATAATAATCATATAACAACTTAATACTTACTAGAAATATTATGTACTCTTTCCAATACTATTTTTAACATATATAATTATAATTATAATAAAAGAACACGAAATAAAAAAGTGAGTATAACTAACTTTATTAGACATCAATTCTTAAATATATGTTATATTAAATTAAATTAAATTAAGATACAAAATTTAACTATAATGCAAATAATATTATTAAAAATAAACATAAATTCATTATATTTTTTTATGCAAACTTAAAATCAAATATTGTGTTCAAAACTATAAAGATTTGATACTTCTATGAATTTAATTTCTTTAAAAATTTGATAAATTAAAACCATATATATAACATAAAAAAAACTTCTAAATAATATAATAATAGATATTTTAACATATATAACATTAAACTCATTCTTTTCATTATACAAATTTAATTCAAAATTCTTATATATGTTTTTAAGCTTAAAATTACACTATAAATCAATTTCCACCACTCAAAATATCAAATAATGGATGATGAGCTACTTAAAAAATCAAAAGCATCATAATATCAAACCATTCATTTATTTCCACCACTCAAAATATCAAATAATGGATGATGAGCTACTTAAAATATCAAAAGCATCATAGTATCAAACCATTCAAAAATGTCTCGCTCAATTGTAACTTTGCCATAGGTGATGTATTCAACTTTTCATACAAATTGACGAATTTTTTTTTATTGAATTTTGAATTTATTTTAATTAAATATTTAGATATTTAAAGTAGGATGATAATTAAATTTATGTTAATAGTAAATTTTCAAATAATAATGATTATTAAAATCTAATATATAATTTTAAACATTATATTATTATTATTATAGGAATTGTATGAAAGTTAAGAATGGAATTAGAGCTTCTCGATTGAACCATAAACCTACGTTCAATTCTTATCTTCATTTTTAATCTTCACCATCGAACCACAAACTCACACAGAAATCAATACGAATCATCCTTATCAAATAAAAATTTATCTAAAGCTTTTTTCTTTGAAAATAACTTTGTCTGAAAATTCTACCATCAGACCACACGAAAGAAAGGCACCATATAGAATCTCTTTAAGTTTTCTTCTCTAGAATATGAGATCTGATTGAAAGATAGATACGAATTCTATATCGGTGTTTTATTTTGAAATATTGTCATTGCAAGCCTTGTTGGACACTTAGATTTGCAAAGTTTGTCATCCTAAACAAGAATATTGAAGGTAGAGAAAGATTGGTTGTTTATATAATTCTCAAATTAGAGGCTAAATATTTTGTATTTTTAAAATTTTTAAAGACTATATATATGGAAAAAATTAAATTTTCAAAAATTCAATAATGAATTGGAAGAAATATGAAAAATAATTATTAGCTTTTTTGTCATCTTGAGAAACCCTTTGACACATCACACTAGAAAATGATACAAGATTTCATCATTGCAAAGTGTTTGTTATCCTCCATAATTTACTCCTGCAAAAAATTATTACACTTTTTTTTATAATATGTATTCAGCCAAGAATACTTTGCTTTATTTTATATTCCTCTGCGACTATTTCAACTAATTGTATTTTGAATTTGAAGTTAGATGATTTGTGAAATTAATTTGATGATCTTATAGGTGAGAAGAGTTGGTATTCTTATTTCATTTGGAAAACTCTAGATTGTTTTTTTACACTATGGTTAATTAGATTTTTAAGGATTTTAAGTAAGTTTTGGTAAACAAATCTTGTATTGATTACAACATATTTTTTGAGCTTAATTAATTGTCTAAGATTCTTTGAGCATTTTTCTAGTTAAATTCCTAAAGTTTTATTTAGATTAAATTCTTTTGAGTTAAACACATTAATGTAGGTTGCTAAGTTTAATAGAAATTTTATATTTTTGTTAACTATTTGATATTTTGACTATAAAATGATTACAATATAACCTATAGTACAAATATAAAAATAAGTTATGTAAAAGAAAGATTTTTTTGATTATGTATAAGAATGGGATGAAAACTTCTAGATTGAACAAGATACTTTCAATAGTTATTCTCCTTTCTATTCTTCACCATCAAATATTAAAATCACACATAAATTAATACAAACTATCATTTATAAAAATAAAAATTATATGTTATTTTACATATTTATAATTTACAAAATTAAAAATTATATGTTAATTTATATATTTATAATTACATAAGAAAATAAATTAGGTAAAAAAAAAAATAATAAATTTTTTAATTAAGTTTATAGATATAATTTAATTTATATAATTCTCTTAATAATAAAATATTATGGTACTTTTGGGAAATAAAATTTTTTGTACTGAAAATATTTTTATTTTATTTTTGAAAAGTGTGGAGAGAAGAAGAAATGAGAGATATCTATGGAGCTCTTAAAATCTTTGTCCCAATTAGGGTTTTGCACTAGTGAGTCTATTTATGCTTAGATTGTGTGGATTTCTTTGCAAATCTCTTTTGCAACCTAATCAATAACAAATCTTAGTGATTCAACAATGAAAGTTTTTTTTGCAAGAATGGTTGTAGGATAAACAAGCTCTTCTTCAATTTCATATAGTTCCGTTTTGAAATATGGATTTGGTGTCCTAGTAGTTCAAGAAGTTTTTTCCCTCCATGTTCCTTTGGATGAGGAAGCGGAAATTTTGTTCCCTTCATGTTCCTTTGGATGAGGAAGCTTTCCGCTGTGAGATTTTTTTTTCAGAGCAAGGTTTAGTTTGTAGGTTTAATGGATTTGGGATATGGTTTGAAAGCAAGGTTTAGTTTGCAGGTTTAATGGATTTGGGATATGACTAACACGTGGATATCTCAGACATGGAAACCTTGTATAATGGATGATTTAAATATCTATCCCATGGCTCAAAGTCTTTTTGTTGTTGTTTTCAATAATATTGAGGGCAAGAAGGCCATTTGCGAATCTAGGCGGTGGTTCTAAGGTAGTGTCAATCTTAGCCTTGCTCTCACACCTTTGAATGGGTAATGGCATCAATCTCCATAGCTCTAGTTTGGGTAAGAATTTTAAACCTACCCTTGCATCTTTAGAATCTCCAATCCTTGTCTCCTCTTGGAAATTCTCTTCGAAAGTTTTATTTCCCCAACCCAAATACAAGAAATTATTATAAAACTACTTATGCTTGAATTTGTGTGGAGATGGACTTCCATAATGGTTTTCTCACTAAGATCAAGTTGTTTCCCCCAAATTATGTCTACGTCCACAATCTCAACTAAGAAAATGTTTCATTTCAGTTTAGATCATTGTAATTAAAAACCGCCCCAAACAAAGATTGGAAAAAATACCAAAGGTCTAAATGGTGGGAAGGAGCTCCGAGTGATCACTATACACTATACAAAGAGAAAGAGCTCAAGATAAGATAGAACCAAAAGATAAAAGAAGTTGATGCTACCAAAGAAAAGGCATTAGAGGCAACAAAAATCAATCATGAAAAAACACATGCCAATGAGGATTCTTCAGACTCAGTGAAAGTGGAAAAGCAGCAAACCCTCATGAAAAATGGACCCCCTTCAAAAACCACAAGGAATAATGTTGGAAAGGCAACTTGTTGGGAAAATTAGGCATATGAGGAAGACTTCAAGAACAACTATGCTACTTGCCTAAGAATGGTCAATCCAAATTTTTGGAAAATGTAGGTTAGACTCAAGTTGGGAAGAAATGAAGAAATACTTCACCAAGAAAAAACAAGTAAAACTAAATCAAAACAAAAATAGTGAAAAATAGAATGTAATTGGGGATTTTTGGAATTTTTTTTGTCCGAAAAAAATTAAAATTTTTGTGTCATGAGAAACTCACCTAAATATTTGGATTGAATCTAAAAAAATGAAATATATAAAAATTTTAGCCTTGTAGTCCAGATTTTTATAATAATACAAATCTCTATTCATTTTGTTAAAAACAAAACTTATAATAACCCTCAAGGTTAGGTCAATTCGCCAAATTTTATACTGCAGTAGATTTATTCCTTCATCGAAAGCATGATGCCATTGTGGTGCTTCTTTATTGAATTTACCAATATGTATTCCTTCATCGGAAGCATGATGCCATTGTGGTGCTTCTTTATTGATTTTACCAATATCTACGATGTTGGGCAACTGTTAATCCTGACATTCAACACTCGAGCAATCTTTATGCTCAAACATTGACCGTTGAGCCATGAGATTGACTAGTGCAATATCTCAGTAACTTTCCCTAGATGTAGGCTGGTGGCAACTGCCACCATTGATATCCCATCTGCTACACTAAAAGCTCACTGACCCAACGATTCAGCATTATTATTCTGTAACGAATGTTCTATTTAATTTTCAACAGAACCAGAACCAGCTCATCTCGAACTTAAATACACAGGTGCATGCGTTGGTTTCAAGAAATATTGGCAGCATTGTCCAAAAGCCTGATCCTCTCTTTCACGATGGAATTGGCTGCAACTATGCTCATGACCATTACTGTTTTTCTTTTTACTATTATTGTTGGGGTAAGCTTGCTTTGGAAGCCTTCACCATGTCTGAAAACTCTGCGGGGGAAGGATGTTGTAATAACAGGAGGGTCCAGTGGAATTGGCCTTGCTATTGCCAAAGAGGCTCTATCTCAAGGAGCTTTCGTTACTCTCATAGCCAGAAGCTCTGCCAAACTGGAGAAGGCCATCGACAAGTTGGTCCATAATAAAACTATCAGTGCTGATAGAATATTCACAAAGGTACATGGATATGTTTTTATCATTATCTTCACCTTTAGTTCAATATATTTGGAATCAGCAATACAGTTAAGTTCAGCTTTTTAAGTTATAATTTCTTTTTTGCAGATAACTATGTTTTTCTATTATTTTCTATTACTAAAGCATAGTTAGTTGAATTTTTAAAATCTACAATCCAATTAAGTTCAGCTTTTCATTTTTTTCAGAGTGACTATGAAACTCTTGCTGATGCAATACAACAATCGTTTCAATGGAGACCTTTTGATGTGGTTGTTTGCAATGCTGGGTGGGCGAGAGTTGGATTTATAGATGAAATTCCCATTAAAGATTTGCATGAGACGATTAACACAAATTTATCAGGCATGGTAAACACTCTGCATGTTGCTCTTCGCTTGATGAAGCATCGCACAGTCCAAGTCCAAGCCCGTGCCCGACCTCCCATGTCTGTTGTTCTTGTCAGTTCTTTGGCTGGTCTGGTATAATTCATCAAATTGCTTTTTGGGTTGCAGAGGGTTTTCATTTTTTGTGATTAGGGTTTCAGGGTAAAGTTGATTTCCTATTAACTGTAGGTTCTGGTAGCAATGGATTCACCAACGTATGTGTTTTGCAGTACTGGCAGTATGGGAACTCTGTTTATACTGCAACCAAACATGGCGTGAAAGGGCTTGCAGAGGCTCTTAGACTGGAGTTGATGCCTTTTAACATCGGAGTGAGCGTTGCTTTCCCGGGATATGTGGAGACACCAATGCTGGATGACTGTAAGCAATCTAGACCTCATAGGTCACTATGCATTTACATAGAAATTTCAGTTGCTATTAAGCTCACATATTTGGTTTTTTCAAAAATGCCTTAAAACTAAAATTTCCTGAAAAGGTTTAAAACTAAGATTAAGTTCAATTATGGTTAGAGGGTTTTGCTATTCCATTATTGGTGAAATGGTAAGCTCATATATTTATTTTCTTAAAAAAGGGTTTAAAATTAGAATTAGAGGGTAATTAAAGAAGAAAATAAAGGGTTTAAAATTCTAATTAGAGGGTAATTAAAGAATAAAGTTGATGATCATGTAAGGGTTTGGTTTCTCATTATCATTCTATCATAATTACCCATGGCTTTTATTTTATTAATTAAAAATATTTTTATTATTATTATTTTATTAATTAAAAATAATTTTTTTATACATAATTATTTATATTAAATTTTTCATGATTTTTTTATATTAGATTTTTATGAATTTGTAAAAAATATAATTTTTTAATTTATAATATTTTTATTCAAATATATGCATTTTTCTATCTCAATTATTTTATATAATATTATAATCAAATTTTAAAAAAAAAATTAAATAATCATTTTTCCTTATAAAATTCAATTTTATAAACACTCTTAAATCTGTGAAAAGAATTCATATTATTTATTTACCTCACCAACTCACCAAATCAATTTATGGTAATAGGGAATATGCACTTTTCTGTATATAAAACCTCAAAAAAATTGGCTTTCTTTACTATTATATATAAAACCTTTATTTTAATTTTACTATTATATATAAAACCTTTATTTTAATTTTTTTTAATGCACTTTGTTAATTACCTTACATAAACCTAAGAAATTTGGAGTATCATTTTGCCTTATTAAGTTCAAGTTTGTTTTAAAACAAAGTGACATGTTATTTTCAAAAAGATTACCAGTCATCCTACAAAGCGAGTAAAATAGAGATGAAAAATTTCTTAAAATATAGATGAAAGATTCAGAGTTATTTTTCTCTAATTATTTTATGTGAATTATTTTATGTAAATTAAGAATATTTATAAATAATAAAATATATATATTTAAAAAAAAATTAAAATTAAAATAAGAATATTTATAAAAATTTTATAAATTTAGTTAATGAGATATAGTCAAAGAGATTGAATTTTAAATCACTTGAATTTAAGTAAGTTATATATATGACCATTTTCATAAGGGGTAGTCTTAAGTCACTAATTTCTCATTACTTTTGAATAGTCCACTTAGCACTCATGAGGGTGAAAAAGAAACTAGTGAAATTAATCACATAGCGTCAGTCATCACTTCCGGGTCTTGCACCTAGTAACCAGGACTTCTGGGGAGGTCACCCATCCCAAATTGCTTACGGCTCAAGTGCGCTTAATTGTGGAGTTTTTCCCACAATCAAGCCCACTTAGCTTGCTACCCCATTTGCAAAGCCTTAGCAAGTATTGTGCCTCATGAACCACTCATGTAGAGCTCCCTTCACTTAACACAATTGAATCCCAAAACATGGTATCTAATATAATGCACTACAGAACATCTGGATACTTAAATATAAAGAGTGAAGAGAGCTCTACTTGAATGGTTCATGAGGCACAATACTTGCTAAGGTTTTGTAAATGCGATAACAAGCTAAGTGGGTTTGATTGTGAGGAAAACTCCACAGTTAAGCTCCCTTGAACCAGAAGTTATTGATGATTGACCCTATGTGATTCATTTCACTAGTTTCAATCTCACTTCTTCACCCCACATGATATCTAATATTAATATTATTTTAAAACTATAAATATTAGAATGTATTAAAAATAATAATTTTTTATTTTAATTTTAAAGAAATAATTGTATATATCTTTATAATATTTGCTTTGACCATAAATAAATAAGGCTAGTAACTATTGCTATAGAACACCTTATTTCATAGTTAAAGAAAAACTTAATTTGAAATAACAAAATTTATATAAACATCTAAACATTCCTCATAACTATGTTGGATACCAAATTCTAACAATTTTTAACATCATATAAATATTTTAAAATATTTTTATTTCCTTTACTAATCAGAAATGTCTTATATAAAATTACCATATAAAATAAAAATTCAATATTTTAAAGATCATTATTTCAAAATTCTCTTATAAAATAAAAATTCAATATTTTAAAAATCATTATTTCAAAATTCTCTTAAACTTGTATTTGGCCAAGCCACACCAAATACTAAGTGACTTCCCACACTTCATCACACTTGATGAATAAGTTAACAAACCTAATACTAAGTGACTTCTCACACTTAATCAATAAATTAACAAACCTGTATCCCATATGTGAAAGGTTATTATTCCAAAAAGGTCAAATTAACCTTAAACTTATACCTGGCCAAACCACACCAAACACTAAGTGACCTCCCACACATTATAAATTAATCAGTAACTTAACAAATCTCCATCACCTTCGCCACATTATAAATTAATCAGTGACTTAACAAATCTGCATCATGTTCACCAATAAACCAATAGTCAATTAACTTTTTCAATGTATCACTATCTAAACAACATTCCCATTCACTTATTTTTCTTTTATAAACCAAATACATCTTAACTCTAATTTTACTTAAAAGTTCAACTATACCTGAATTTGATTCTACATTCCATACCATATATATTGAGAGACATTGAAACAAAGCTATGACATAGGAGTACACACCATATCCATATATATCTGTATTTGTTTGTGAAATCTTTAATCTCAAATTATACATTGCAGGTGGTATAGGGACTCATCCAGAGATATTTAAGATGTCAAAGTTAATTGGACTGTACAGCCGCAGCCAAGCCGAGACATCGGAAAAAGTTGCCAACTACATATTGGAAGCAGCAAAGAATGGAACCTTTCTGGTTACATCTCAGATTGCTGGCCTTATGCTATCAACATTGTCACGTGGATTTATACCTGCTGATTCAGTTGGGAGGGCTTTCATAGAACTGGTTTTGTATATACCTTTCAGGATTTTTAGCTGTCTGGCTGCCATTTACTTTGAAGTTTCCCGACGTGCCCTCAAATAAAGGACTTTGCTACCTTACCCAAAGTTATTTAACTTAATAAAGGACTCTGCTACCTTACCCTAAGTTGTTTGACTTTCTGGTAAGTTAATGTAATGGCATGAGTGTTAGAAATCGGAGTGATAAACATGCTTGTGTTGAGACAGACTATAAAATTATAGATTGAAAAGCAAATATCTGGAGTCCAGGATATTCATATTTTGATGTTATGTTTGTTTCTTGGTCTCAACTGTCTGGTCAGAAGCTGCTTGAGATGAATAACTAGTTGTAATGGAGTGTTTCTGGTTTTCATCAATTGACATAACTTTAATATGATCGCCATAACCTATCATGTGTGGTGGGAAGTTTTGCTATTCTTAATAATTTTGTTGGTGGATTTAGCAGTTTGTTTGATGTTGTCGTTGGTGAAATTAGTCAATTATGACTATCTTTTATGAAAATAGTCATAACTAACAATTGCACCAAATGTTGCAAAGGAAACGCCGTCAGATAACATAATATGAAATTTGCATTAAGAATAAAATTGTGTTTTTCATTCAAGACGGTGTTTTACTCATCATTAATAAAATATGTATTAGAAACGATAACAACTCAATTAGATGATTTTGTCTGTTATTTTCTTACAAATGTGAAACTTATTCTTTTTCGTTGTAACAACTTGTTATATGCCACGGTTTTTGTAAGTGCATAAGATGGCTTTGTAAATGTGGGTAAAAAGCAAATTGTGGCGGAATGAGATGCTTTGCATTAGTGGATCTACACCTTGTGGTAAAAAAAATATGATATTTACCTATGTTCTAAAGGCTTTTTCATTGTACAATTTGAATCATAGTAATACAACTTGAGGTTGGTTTTGTATAAATTAATGAGCCAACATTGATATTCACACTCATCCCATAATTATAGAATATATGACGGAAATTTTTGAATCTCAAGGCTACAAATATGTCTTGGAAATGATTTGGATTGAATACTCAATCTTGTGTTACACCATTGCAAACCATCATAGGAATACAACTTGAAGTTGGTTGTGTATAAATTAATGGACCAACATTGATATTCACACCCATCCCATAATTATACAATTTATGATGGAAATTTTTTAATACGGCTACAAATCTGTCTTGGAAATTGATGAGTAGGCGCCAGCCCACACCCCAACTTCGCTGTTTTAATTATCAATGTGTTTGAAATAACTGTCAACGTGTTAATACATGTCAATATTACAACGTAATAAAAGGTTGGTGTAATGTGCCAACGTGTTCATACGTGCCGTTATATTAAAACCATGCGTTAATACAACGCGTGTTGTGGATGATCACAATGAATATCTTATCTCAATCCCTGTTCTCCGTAAGATATTTGTTGTTGCTATTTTGGTTTGCAATTAATATGGCAGTAAATAGTTGTTGGTTCGGTCGTCGTGCCACTTGGTTTCCTCGCCTGTTATTCGGGATCATTCCATTTTGGCGGTCATTGTTATTGTTTTCGGTTCTCTGTGTGAGGGCTCCGCCTTTGGGTTTCCACTGCTATGTTGGTCTGTGAACTTCGGCCCTCGCTGTGGAATGATGCGTAGTTGGCGAACTGGCTTCTGTGTGAGCAATGGTGAATTATTCGTCTGTCTCGGCACAATCAAACTCTTTCTCTGCAACTATTTATCCCACTGTTCTTATCATTTTCATTTTGGTTCTGTGTTTAACTTCAGCTATGATTCACGCCCTTCTTGTTTGCTTGCAGGGGTTTCCAGTCAAGTTATCTCACGGACTCACTCGGTCTCTTCAGGCGCTCGAACTGGTAAGTCGGCCCTCCATGTTTCACTTCCGCATTCTCCTTCGACACGAACTGACCTTTTGGCTCCTCGTGAGCAGGTCTGGTCCTCGTTTCGTTTGATGGTTATTTGTTCGGATGAAAGTCTCTTCGTTATTTCTTTCCCTCCAGGTACTGATGTCGAACCCTTCCTCTGCTCTTTGATTTTTATAAACGCGCCACGATGGCCAACTGACTGATGCCATTGTTCTGTCTCTGTGCAGGTGGACGTCTCTGTCACACGGTCCTGTTCTCGGTCTCGGCTCCTCCTTTCCTCACGGGTAGCATCCAACTTTGTTACACTCCCGTTTTAAACTGTGTTGCATTTCAATCTCGCAGACAGTTTTTGTTTCAATGTTTTTTGGGCATCTAGCTTGTGGCAACCTGTAGGTCGACTATGGTTAAAGTCCGGCCTTGTCTTTCTTTGTTTTCGACCAGTCCAATCTTGTATAGGTTTTTAATCTTCTGGGGTTCGAGGAACCCGCCTGTAACTTGTGACTGTTGCACAATCCGTTCGTTTACAAACCCCGAGGGTTTCTGGTCAAACCCTAACTGTCGTTTCTTGTTCCCAGGGGCTTCGTTATTTTGCAATGTAATTTTTGGGATTGTAATATCCGGAATCTTAATGTGACTATTTCATATCTATATATGTAAAATTTGAAAGAAAACTTCAAATTTCGTTTCAGTTTTGCTCAAGAAATGTACTGGTATAATAGTTGTTACCTGTAGATTGTATTTGGCTGCCTGTGTCTAATTTCGACTTGCGTTTCTTTCGTTTCAATGTCTGCTCTTTGGTGTTGCTTGGCCACTTTCTTCTTCGTTCTCGGTTTCATAAAAAGAAACTCGTACTGTCACCTTCCTGCACTGCTCGGACTTGCAATTTGTGAAAGGGAAAAGAAATGAACAATGTTAATGGTTGTTACTGTGGTTCTGTCTTTAATCGATTGTCAGTACTCTGCATGTTAGGTTATAATTAACAGGATGTTACTCAACATTTGACACAGATGAATGGCTGAACAATTTACTACTTGTTATATTACTCTTTTCATTAACACGTTTGTAGAACCCCTCGTTTGTGACCTTCCTGTTCTTTTTGTATCTCAGCTACAGGCAAATTCATTACCAGTTGGTAACTGCCACTGTTGGTTATACAGTTACATTATTCACCTTATTTCTCTTTTTACTTTATCACTAAAAAATCTTAAAATAACTTAGCAACTCACTACAGTTTCTTAATGAAAATTAAAATAAAAGTCAGCTAAACTAAAACAACTCCTACTGACAGCTAATCCTCTAATCAAAGAAAAACAAATTAAACCCTGACAGGTGTCAAGACCTGTAGAATAACACATCACCGAAACAAATCATGAAAACCTGCTGTCTGTTTGCCGCCCTAGTCGGATGCTCCTGCATCAGGCTCCCGGGGTAGCAAAAAGTCATGGCTCCGCTCCATGAGGTCATCTACTGAATAGCCAATTTTCTGAATCTGTGCTACGTCAAGCCAGGTACTGTCCTCGATAGGACGGTTCTTCCACTTGACCAGGTACTGTAAATAATCCTTCCTGCGCGTTCGTTTGGCTACTTATGTATCGAGGATACCCTCAATCTCAAGGGGCTGCGCTGTAGGCATCTGCTTTAACCAAACATCCTCTTCATCTGGGGTATTCCGTTCTGGCCTTGTTGCCTCTTCGTTTCTGGGACTAGTAGTGTAAGGAAACAAGTTTGCCACGTTAAAAATGGGCGAAATGCCTATTCCGGGTGGCAGTTGTATTTCATAGGCATTGGCTGAAAACTTGCGGAGAATTCTGCAGGGGCCAATTTTTTTAAACTTTAACTTGTTATACTGCCCTCTTGGAAACCGTTCCTTGCGCAAGTGGGCAAGGACTTCATCCCCAACATTGAACTGAACTTCTCGCCTTTTCAAATCTGCCTGTTTTTTGTACCTTTGACTGCTGTCTACCAACTTCAATTTCACCTGCTCATGCAGATCACTCATTGCTTGAGCGAAATCTTCTCCATCTGCGCTTCTTTTCTCGAGCTTTCCCAAATCCCGCAGTTCATGCACTCCGCGAGGATGCATGCCGTACAGAACCTGAAAAGGACTATATCCCGTACTGCGATTGGAGAATCATTATATGCAAACTCCGCTTGGGCAAGTACGCGATCCCACATCCGTGAATTTTCTCCGATTAAGCTTCTTAGCAGGTTTCCCAAACTCCTATTTACCACATCTGTTTTCCCATCGGTCTGTGGGTGATAAGCGGAGCTGAAATTTAGTTGCGTGTCTAGTTTTTTCCACAGGGTACGCCAGAAGTGTCCTGTGAATCGTACATCCCAGTCTGAAATAATGGACCTCGGCAAGCCATGCAGTCGAACAATTTCTGTGAAGAACAAGTGGGCTACGTGAGTAGCATCACTGGTTTTCCGACAGGGTATAAAATGCGCCATCTTCGAGAATCTATCCACCACTACCATCACGGAATCAAATCCTCGCTGTGTCCTAGGTAAACCCAGGACAAAGTCCAAACTGACTGAGTCCCATGGCCTACTTGGTATGGGCAATGGCGTATAGAGTCCTGCATTCTGGCTGTGGCCTTTTGCCAACTGACACATTTTGCACCTGCTCACATATCTCTGCACATCTCGCCGCAACTTTGGCCAATAATAGAAATGCTATATCTGAGATAATGTCTTGTCTATACCGAAATGTCCGGCTAGACCTCCGCTATGTTTCTCCCGAATAATGTTTTCCCGCATTGAACAATCGGGAATACACAACTGTCCTCCCTTAAATAGCAAACCCTCTTGCAGATTGTAGTCCAACCACGGACTGTGATTCCGCAGTAAAGGGTTCTGACATGCTTCATGTGCCTCCTTAAAGTCTGTATCCGTTTGATATAGATCCATCAAGTGTTCAAAACCCAGTACCTGCACTGTACTCTCCTGCAAAAGCAGAGCTCTTCTGCTTAATGCGTCTGCCACCTTGTTGGATTGTCCGCTGATATGCTTCAATACGAAAGTAAAGCTTTGCAGATATTCCACCCACTCCGCATGCTTGTGGTTCAACTTGTGCTGCTGCATAACATACTGTAAAGCATAATTGTCAGAAAATAACACAAACTCATTACCTAGTAAATAGTGCCTCCAGTGCTTCAAGGCTTGAACGACCGCATAAAATTCTTTGTCGTAAGACGAATACCTCTGCCTGCTTTCGTTCAATTTCTCACTAAAATAAGCAACCGGTCTATCCTCCTGGCTAAGTACTGCCCCAATGGCTGTACCGCTGGCATCAGAACAAACTTGAAAAAGTTTGTTGAAATCTGGCAATCTCAAGATCGGCCTCTCAGTGATCTTTTTCTTCAGAGTCTGAAAACTATTTTCTGCTGCTTCAGTCCAGTAAAAAGGCTGATTTTCCTTCTTAATTGTGTCCAACATAGGTGCACAGATCCCGCTGAAATTCTTGATAAACTTCCTGTAAAAACTTGCTAAACCATGAAAACTTCGAACTTCAAATAAGTTCTTTGGAGATGGCCAGTTAACTATTGCTGCAATCTTTTCCGGATCCATCTTCAACTCGTTTTCTGCAATCACAAAACCCAGATAAACTAATTCCTTTTGAAAAAAGGTACACTTTTTCAAATTTATCAGCAGCTTGTTTTGCTGCAAACTTCTCAATACACTTCGAACATGTCGAAAGTGTTCCTCCTTCGTTCTGCTGAAAATTAGTATATCATCTAAATACACAATCACAAATTTTCCAATGAACTCCTTCAGTACTTCGCTCATTAGGCGCATGAAAGTACTGGGAGCGTTGCTTAATCCGAATGGCATCACCAGCCATTCATACAGTCCTTCATTTGTCTTGAAAGCTGTCTTCCACTCATCCCCTTCTCTGATTCAAATCTGGTGGTAGCCACTCTTCAAGTCGATCTTCGATAAATATGCTGCCCCACTCAAACAGTCCATCATGTCATCCATTCTCGACAATGGAAACCTATACCGAATCGTAATCTTGTTGATAGCTCTCGAATCTGTACACATTCGCCATTCGCCACCTTTCTTAGGAGCTAATACTGTCGGAACTGCATAGGGACTCGTACTCTCTCTGATCAGTCCTTTATCAAGCAATTCCTGCACCTGTTTCCGAATCTCTTCATGATATTTTGGACTCATACGATAAGCTGCCTTGTTTGGCAAGCTAGCTCCTAGTATAAAATCAATGCAGTGGCTGATACCTCTCTCGGGGGGTAGCTCATCTGGAAGATCATCCACTATGATATCTCCAAAATCTTGCAACATGTCTTGAATTTCCTCAGGTAAATCTGAAATCTGTGTGTGCAGTACCACTGTTCTTGGCCTCCTCACAACAACAAAATTCACATCATTGTCTTCAATCTGTTTCAAAAATTCTTTTCCACCCATCAGCAGCGCTTTTACTCCACTAGCTTCTGTTGTACCTTCCTCTTTGATGGGTACAAGTGTGTGCTTGACCCCATCTTTAACAAACTTGTAGCAGTTCGTTCGTCCATCATGAACCACTTTTCTGTCAAACTGCCAGGGCCTTCCTAACAGTATATGACAGACATCCATTGGCATAACATCGCAGACAATTTTGTCCTTATACCGGCCTATCTAGAACTCCACCTCGCACTGTTCATCAACTAACAGTTGATGTCCTTTCTGCAGCCACAACACTTTGTAGGGAGTGGGATGTTTCAGCTTTTTCAGTCCCAACTTCTCCACCATTTCCGTGGCCACCAAATTATCAGTGCTCCCGCTGTCAATGATCAGTTTGCAGCACTTTCCTTGTGATTTGCAAACTGTCCAGAACAAAGCCTTCCTTTGATCTGGATCCATAACCTCCTTTGCTGGTTTTAACAGCACCTTGTTCAACACCAAGACTTCCCCTGTCTCTGGTGCATTTTCCACTTCTTGAGGCGGTGCTTCCGCTTCCTCAGGTTGGGCAACATAAGCTCCTCTCCCACCTGTTGGTTCACCTTCAGGACATTCATACAATTTTTGCCCCCACTTGTGGCACCTATAGCACTGGACAGTTCCTCTGCCCCGACCATTGCCTCTTCCTCGCTGGGTTGGTCGTCCTCCTCTAGTGCTGTTGTCCTTTTCTCCTGTTCTTGCAGTTTTAGAACTGCTGCCTTCCTCATTGGAACCTGTACCTCTGCCTTTACCAAAGGCCTTCCCCTTTCCTCTGCCAGATCCACCTCCTCTCCTGGCATTATGCTTCCTGTTTATTTTCTCCTCTGCCTTTAGAGCAAACTGATATGCTTCTTCCAAGGTTCTGGGTGAAAGGATACCGATTTCGTCCAGTATCTCCCCTCTCAGCCCATTTACGAACCTTGTTGTCTTCTCTGAGGTATCTTCCACATAACCTGCCCTAAAATTTAGCTTATAAAATTCTTCGGTATATTCCTTAATCGTCATTCCCCTTTGTCTCAAGTTTTGTACTTATCTGTACAGCATAATTTGATAATCTTTAGGCAGAAACTTCTCTTTCAGTTTTGCCTCCATTCTGGTCCACTTCCTTATAGGCTGTTTTCGTATCCTTTTCCTTTCTGCCTGAACGCTGTCCCACCATAAGGACGCATGTCCTTTCAACTTGGTGGCAACAAAATTCACCTGTTTTTTCTCACTGGTTTCTTCAAACTCAAAATATTTGTTTACTTCGCTCAACCAATCTAATAACACATCTGCCGACAAACTTCCGTCATAAGTGGAAAGCTCATGCTTTGGCTTATGACTGGACAACAAGACTGATTTCAAAAATCTAAGTTCAGGTGTCACCCCTTCGAACTCATCTTCGGGTTCTGCAACATCATCATCACTGTCATCTGCTGGGTCTCTCCTTCCCCCAGCTTCTACTGCTGCCAATCTTTGATTCAAAATTCGAAGCTCTTCTCGCAGTCCCTCTTCTGCCACTCTTCGGACTACTCTACCTCTTCCTCTTCCCCGCCTGCCAACTTCCATCTTCTTGTGACCTCAAACTTCTGCTCCGATACCACTTGATGAGTAGGCACCAGCCCACACCCCAACTTCGCTGTTTTAATTATCAATGTGTTTGAAATAACTGTCAACTTGTTAATACATGTCAATATTAAAACGTAATAAAAGGTTGGTGTAATGTGCCAACGTGTTCATACGTGGCGTTATATTAAAACCATGCGTTAATACAACGTGTGTTGTGGATGATCACAATGAATATCTTATCTCGATCCCTGTTCTCCGTAAGATATTTGTTGTTGCTATTTTGGTTTGCAATTAATATGGCAGTAAATAGTTGTTGGTTCGGTCGTCGTGCCACTTGGTTTCCTCGCCTGTTATTCGGGATCATTCCATTTTGGCGGTCATTGTTATTGTTTTCGGTTCTCTGTGTGAGGGCTCCGCCTTTGGGTTTCCACTGCTATGTTGGTCTGTGAACTTCGGCCCTCGCTGTGGAATGATGCGTAGTTGGCGAACTGGCTTCTGTGTGAGCAATGGTGTGACTATAATTTCCGTTCCCAAGACAATCAAACTCTTTATCTCACTATTTATCCCACTGAATCCTTAATTTTCATTCCGTTCTGTGTTTAACTTCAGCTATGATTCACGCCCTTCTTGTTTGCTTGCAGGGGTTTCCAGTCAAGTTATCTCACGGACTCACTCGGTCTCTTCAGGCGCTCGAACTGGTAAGTCAGCCCTCCATGTTTCACTTCCGCATTCTCCTTCGACACGAACTGACCTTCTGGCTCCTCGTGAGCAGGTCTGGTCCTCGTTTCGTTTGATGGTTATTTGTTCGGATGAAAGTATCTTCGTTATTTCTTTCCCTCCAGGTACTAATGTCGAACCCTTCCTCTGCTCTTTGATTTTTATAAACGCGTCACGATGGCCAACTGACTGATGCCATTGTTCTATCTCTGTGCAGGTGGACGTCTCTGTCACACGGTCCTGTTCTCGGTCTCGGCTCCTCCTTTCCTCACGGGTAGCATCCAACTTTGTTACACTCCCGTTTTAAACTGTGTTGCATTTCAATCTCGCAGACAGTTTTTGTTTCAATGTTTTCTGGGCATCTAGCTTGTGGCAACCTGTAGGTCGACTATGGTTAAAGTCCGGCCCTGTCTTTCTTTGTTTTCGACCAGTCCAATCTTGTATAGGTTTTTAATCTTCTGGGGTTCGAGGAACCCGCCTGTAACTTGTGACTGTTGCACACCTGCTCGTTTACAAACCCCGAGGGCTTCGGTCAAACCCCTAACTCGTCGTTTTTTGTTCCTGTGGGCTTCGTTATTTCGCAATGTAATTTTCGGATTGTAATATCTCGACTTTAATGTGACTATTTCATACCTATATGTAAACTTTGAAAGAAAACTTCAAATTTTGTTTCAAGCTGCTCAAAGAAATGCACGGTATACATTACCTCAGAGATTGTATTTGGCTGTCCGTAAGTTCACTCACTCTCCATGCTTTTCGTTTCAATGTCTGCTCTTTGGCGTTGCTTGGCCACTTTCTTCTTCGTTCTCGGTTTCATAAAAAGAAACTCGTACTGTCACCTTCCTGCACTGCTCGGACTTGCAATTTGTGAAAGGGAAAAGAAATGAACAATGTTAATGGCTGTTACTGTGGTTTTGTCTTTAATCGATTGTCAGTACTCTGCATGTTAGGTTATAATTAACAGGATGTTACTCAACATTTGACACAGATGAATGGCTGAACAATTTACTACTTGTTATATTACTCTTTTCATTAACAGGTTTGCAGAACCCCTCGTTTGTGACCTTCCTGTTCTTTTTGTATCTCAGCTACAGGAAAATTCGTTACCAGTTGGTAACTGCCACAGTTGGTTATACAGTTACATTATTCACCTTATTTATCTTTTTACTTTATCACTAACAAATCTTAAAATAACTTAGCAACTCACTACAGTTTCTTAATGCAAACTAAAATAAAAGTCAGCTAAACTAAAACAACTCCTACTGACAGCTAATCCTCTAATCAAAGAAAAAAAAATTAAACCCTGACAGGTGTCAAGACCTGTAGAATAACACATCACCGAAACAAATCATGAAAACCTGTTGTCTGTTTTCTGCCCTAGTCGGATGCTCCTGCATCAGAAATGATTTTGTATAACTTAATGGGCCAACATTCATATTTACACCCATCCCATAATTATAGAATTTATGATGGAAATTTTTGAATCACAAGGCTACAACTGTTTCTTGGAAAATTTTGAATCAAGGCTACAAATGTGTCTTGGAATCTTATGTTACAGCATCCCAAACCATTTCTTGGAAATTTTTGAATCTCAAGGCTACAAATGTTTCTTGGAATCTTATGTTACACCATCCCAAACCATCATAGGCATACAAAATGAGGTTGCTTTTGTATAAATTAATGGGTCAACATTGATATTGACACCCATGCCATAATTATGCAATTTATGAGGGAATTTTTTGAATCTCAAGGCTACGAATGTGTCTTGGAAATGATTTGGATTGAATATTCAATCCTATGTTGCACCATCACATTTCCTCTTAAGAGTTTGATATGAAGAAAAATAGTCTTGGTATACAAGAAAGTGAATGTCATTTTAATATGGAGACATTTTTGGAAGGAGATATTTTTCTTTATGTTATGGTTTATTTTCTTAACTCCAAGCTTGGTTTAGCCTTTCTCTATATACATAAGAAAAAAATACAAAGTAAAATCACAAATTTAAGTTATAGTTTTATATTTTATAATTATGAAATTTAGTTTCTTATTAAAATATTTTACACACATTTATTTATTCAAATAAATTTAATCCTAAAATCCTCTTACCTAATCCTCTTTTTAATTATATAGTGGATTTCTATTTATTAAAAAAAAAATGCAATATTAAGAACCTCCTAAAGTTATAAAAAGTAACTAACATTAAAAATAAAAATAAAAACTCTTAGTGACAACATAAAAATGTTAATTTTAGTTGAATCATTAAAAAAATAAAAAGTGATAATAACTCTACACGTTATATCATTAAAAAAATCAATTAAATTTCTACAAATTTACTATTTTTCACAATCAAATTTGGACAAATTTACAATTTTTTTATAAATGTATTAAACAATAAACAAATTATAAAAGCACAAATGTAAAATAAAATGTGATTCCTATTAGAAAAAAAATTATTATAATTACTAAAGAGAAATTCTCTAAATGAAACTAAACACTAATCAAAATAACTACTAAGAATGAACATTAGGATTTGTTTTATATGTAAATGATTATTAAGCTTGACATTTAAATAAAATAATAAAGAAATAAATAAAAAATCAATTAAAAATTAAATTATATATTTTTATTTATTAAAAAACTGTTTACAGATAATATGATCATTTAAATAAACTGATAAAAAAAAATAATTTAATTATGTTTTTATTTATTTATTTATTGATATGATGATCCTTAATCATATATTTATATAATAAATAATAGTGAATTAGTGTTGTATGAGGTAGTTGGGTGGAACAATTAGCCTAAAGAGCAGGCTCTAAACCAAAAAGGCTAAGCAAAGTAGATATTTTGTTAATTTAAGATTTGAATTCGTATAAAATTTGGTTGGATCATATTTATAAAATTTTATAAAACTTGCGTCACACTCTAACTTGATCATGAATAAATTTTTAATTATGGTGAGAAAAAATAAAAAATTGACTTACTTCTAAAATATTATATGATATGAGCTTCGAACTTCCCATTATATTATTGAAGTTTTTGTTTCTTAAAATTTAAACCAATGATAAAGTACGTTATGCTAAACAACGCGGTTGAAACAATCGATTTAACATAAACAATTATTTACCTTAATTGTTTAGACATTTTCTTGTGTGTTACCATCATACACATTTACAACACTGTAATACAATTCTCGAATATCAATTATGGAGGGAAAATAATTCAAGTAAATGAAAAGGAGATGAATATGTCCGCAATAATTAGATAGTGAGAGTACATGGACTTGAGTGAAATAACACGTAACACACCCAAAAAAAAAATACGAAGTATAGAATATACTTCCGGCTGCAAAACATTTATCGCAATCACTAATAAACTCCATCTCCATCTCCATCTCCATCTCCATCATCCGTCTATGTAAACGAAGACGGAGAGGTGGGCCCGAACAGCCACGCAAGCAGATTCAGAGAATCTGTGAAATCGGGATAAGTGTTACATTATGTTATAATTGGAGATATGGCATCAGGGGGCACTTGAATACACCATGTAAACCTTTCCTCTTGGCACAAATTTTATATAATCATGAGTTATCAATTGATCAATGGTGAGCAAGCAGGGAATAAGATACATACTTCACGGAAACAAAGAAGTTTCATTTCAAAATATCACGGACAATGCCCATAAACACAATTCAAACTTCTACTTTTCAAGATTATTGAAAACCATCACATACTTGTAGTGTTGATTTATAGAAAAAGACATTGATGAAAATGCACAGAAATGGAACGGAAAGAGATGTCAATTCATTTGTAACTTCCCATTAGTTTACTAAAGATTATTATACAAATGCATACGATGATCACAGTAGCATATTGTCGAAATCACCTATTTCCTGTTACATTTCAAGCTTTCCCATTTCTGATTTGAATGCTTCCATTGCTTCAAAGGGCAAGCATGTAATAACTCTGATGCCATTCTTTCTCTTATCATCTGTATTTTTATTTGGAGGTGAAACAAAAATGCAAACATGAACAAACGGAAAGCTCGCTGGAGTCACGTTCACTGCCTCACCCCAACCGAAATCCACTTGTGAGTATCCCATGCGACTCCAGTCAGACAAATATACTTCTGTTGCGGAAGGAGGCCCAACTTCCGGTTTAGGGTCATGGCAGGCCGAAGGTATTCATTTGTCAGTCTCACCTTTTCTTGCTGCACCATTCTCACTAAATCCCAAAGCGAAGCCTCCAATATAACTTTCGCAGAAACCGCAATGCAAGCACCGTAGAAACCGTTACCATAGTACCCCTCCGGGAGTGGTGGTTTGTACACCTTTCTCACGTTTACAGCAAAAAGAAGCCGTACTTCTTCATCAAAAGGAATTTGAAGAGCCTTCATCCTTGATTTCCACACGAATGAGGCCAAGGCTTCAAATTTCGAACAATATAAATACTCTCCATCATCTTTAGTCTTTCCTGCTAAAACACTCTTCTTGAGTTTATCAAGATATTGAGAAGTGAGCACAAATGAGCCCGTCACTAGACCTACTACTGCATTTACATCGATGAGGCAGCTGGATTGAATTACCAGAATCAAGATTTGCAATGCACGCGGCTAATGCTGGTGGGGAGGGAGACGAAGGCTAATGAGTGCCGTTAACTAAGACGGTTAGATCCATGCCTTAGGAACCAAGGCCGGTTGCCACCTTGCCAAGCAATATCGAATTCAACACTCTATTGCCACCTCGTCAATCAAAACTAAATTTAAATACCGAATTCAAATCAACGTTTGAGGATTTTTTAATCGTCTAACAAAACATCTAACGATGCAAACGAAGGACAGGTGGACAACAGGTGAGTTGTTTTCAAATAAAGACGCCTACAGCGTAATTAACTTACTAAATCTCAAAATAATCTCTACAATAAACCACATTAAAAAAAAACATATTTCTTTAATATCCACCCATCACTTCATGAGCGCTATCATCTCATTCTATTCTAGTTGATTTTTTTTCACAAAGCAGTTAGAATCTCATTACCTGACTTCTTACCTTTTCTTGTCCACCGTGGTCACTACTCGGCCCAATGAATGGTTGTTGTTGCAGACCAAAAGCCGAGGGAGAGCGTTTGGTATGCGTTGTTTTTTTTTTTTTTGGAATCTTAAGAACTCAAGCGAGCTCTGAGCTGTTATGAGGCCGCTAAGTGTGAGGCTAGGGGCATGTGAGCTCAAAGCCTGAGTCGCTGTGAGCTAGCCTGGAGCACGTGAAAGAAGTTGAGTGTGAAAGTTGCTGCTCTGTGAAGAGCATTGGCCTGAGGAGGCGTTGAGCCTTGAGTTGATAACCCGTTTGTGTTGAGGTTTCACCTCTAATATGGGTGAGGTTCATCTATGGTGTAATGGAACCAACCGTTGAGTAAGAAAAAGTGCTTATGATGGAGCCCTTAATGTGAATTAATCATTTAGAGTGTGGGTGAAAGACAAAGGCATTGTTGACCATGCCGTGAGGATTTCAGAGTATCTTAATCACTGTAGTTTGTGTTGCTTTATAAGAATTTGTCTTTATAAAGATAATATAGGAGAGATGTATTATTGTCTGAGAATTTATTTTTTCTTAACTTGAGACAAGAAAAAACTTGTAAATTGTCTTAAATATTGTTTTTGAGTGTCAAATTATTGTCTTAAAAAATTGTTTTTATAAAGACAATATAGAATACATGTATTATTGTCTTTTAAGATACAATTTATTTTTGTCTCTCAATAGACTACGATTAAAAACATGTATTATACATGTATTATTGTCTGTTAAGAGAATTCATTTTGTCTTAACTTGACAAGAAAAAACTTGCAAATTGTCTTTAAGTGTCTCAAATTATCATAAAAAAAAATTGTCTTTATAAAGACAATATAGAATACATGTATTATTGTCTCTTAAGGGACAATTCATTTTTGTCTATCAATAGACAATAGCTACGATTAAAAATATATTGTCTCTATAAACACAATTTGTCTTTAATCCAAGTTATTGTCTCTTTAGAGACGATATAAAATTATATTTTGAAAAAAAAAATATATATATATATATAATGTGAATCTGTTTGTTTCTTCAATGACTAAATCATTTTACGGCATGATGGAATCAAACCACCAGCCAACCACATGCTTGCAGGGTAGGTTCTCTTCCATTGAGCTAGCACCCTTTAAATAAATGTGTTATCTTGAGAAGAAAAGATAAAAATCAAATAAAAAGAATGTCATAATGTGTTATCTCAGTAATGTATCTCAAATAAAAATTACCTCCCATCAATATGGCAATGCCATCCAAGTATTGGCTTTTCCTCTCTCCAAATCCATGAGCTTTCAAAGCACCAACCTTCAATGCACCCCAGAGCTTGTTGACAACAATAGTAGCTAAAGCTTCTTATTCAATGTCCTCCACAATGATCAAAATGGGATACATCCCACAGATGGCATCTTTTTCAATGACCTCCACAATGATAAAAATGGGATACCTCCCACGGATGGCATCTTCTAATATTGTGATTATGTCTCTTGCATTTATGATCTTCTTATCAACCAATAGAAGTTGCAATTTACAAAAAATAATGATTCAATTCCAGTCCTTGATAAGTAGAATGAAAAAGCAAACACGAACAAATATATATTTAGCAAAACCTTTTCTTATCAATGTTCATCTTTCTTTTTAATAATTAAATCAACGCTCCCAATTTAATAAACAAACCAAAAAAAAAGTTAGGGCACAATATGCAATTTCATACAAACCAACACAACCCAAAATCAACCTCGAGGGTGTATGATATGCATACTAGTAAGATGGAAGTGACTAGGAAATCATTTCACAATTTCATGAAAGCAAGGGTTAAGAACCAAACAGAATTTCTTGGAACCTTGATATAACAGGGTTTCTACCTAGCTAGAACCTTAAAAACATCAAATCTCCACCTAAGTTTAGGCCACGTTCCAACAAAACATAAAATTTCCACCTACATTTATGCCAAGTGTGTATGGTGATGAAAGATTGAGGGTTTTATTTAAAAAAGAGTGTGATTTTCAATTATTCTCTCACATTACGAGGAAAACAAATGAATAATAGCACAACAAAGAAATAAGAAGGAACTTCTTTTGCATCAATTACCTTGCAATTCTTATACTCCAAAAACATCTTCTCACTGTTTTTCACAAAGTGTGGAGAGATATAACCACGTTCAAATTGCATTCCCTCCACAACATATAGATTATTTTATGCACGTTTTCCCTCTTCAAGTGTCACAACACCTTTCCTTCCAACTTTTCTCATAGCCTCTGCTACCATTTTTCCTATTTAATAGTTATTCAAAATACCCACTAAAGAAACATCTACTAATTCATTGTATTCAACCTGGAAAATAATACAGATTATAAAGTGTCATGTGTAACCATTCACACATAACAAAATTTCCAAAAATACAAATGTTTCACAAGAAACTCCTCAACATGCTACCCTGCAGTAAGGATTAAATGATAATGTTGTATCAACTATTTCCGTAATAAAAGTGCAACTCAACCATAAGACTAAACAACTACAGCTATTAAATATATAACAAGACCACACAACCAAATGTATTCCTTGAGAAAAATACTGTATGAAAAATGAAAAATATTTTGCAACCAAAAATACCTTAGGTAACTAATTCATTCAATTAGATGCAACACAAAATCATCATAACAATAGAAAACCAGCCTAATCAAAATATGAGGATTTACTTCCTTTGAAAAACTTTTGAGTTCTGAAAGAAATTCCTTTGTCGTCATGTCAATGCCCCTAGTAATTTGAATGGGATTTTCACCTACTGCAACAACTTAAACAAAAATGTTTCATTTCAAATTCTATTTCAGAAATTTTAGTTACAATATTTATCTGTTGGGTCCTTCCTAACAAGCTCATAACAATTGACAAAAGGATCAAAATTTTCAAATACCTGATGACAATTTTTTCATTCAAGTACCATCTTAAACTCATTAAATCCCAAACCAAAACTAAAAAAAAAAACACAATAAAACCCTACTAAAATGAATAGGTCTTAAACCAATACTAGTGGAAAAAAATTACCTTTACACCTTCACTTATTAAACCCTGTGAAAGCACAACATATGTGGTAGTTCCATCCCCAACTAAATTATTTGTCTTTGTTGTAGCTTGTCTTACCAAATTGGCCCCAATATTTTCAACTGGGTCCTCTAACTCAACCTGTCAAGAAGATGAAACCATGGCATTGAAATACATTTCATTAGATTTTCCATTACAATAGAACTTGACTCAGCCACAACTCTTTATTTTCAGTTGTTAAAATATTTATTCATTACTCTCATGTGACTATTCCACAGGCCAAGTAGACCGTTGATTAATAAATATATTGTATTTTACCTTTCAGTTTGCAATTTTTTCCTACAATATCTAAGACATTTAGGAAGGGGAAATTAATACAACATTAAAAAGAAAACTAGAACACACATCTACAAATTACCTACTTAGCTATTGTCATGCCATTGTTTACTATTTCAGAGAACCATACTTTCTCCCCAAAACAATATTTATGCCCTTCAGTCCAGGGGTGACTCCAACAAGATCAACAAGTTTGTTCACACCTACCTGCAAGACAATTAGAATGGGCTTTCATTAAGAGTGCAATTGAATGCAAGATTATATGCCAAAACAACCCTCCATGAAAAATTAAAACCAAACATTAACATCAAATATAAGTGGACAAGGAAAGATCATCCATAGTGAAGTTTTACGTGCATGTGACCTTCCATTAAACAGGCATTTTTCTTTGGTCTGTTTTTTTGTCGTTGAGACATCCCAGTTGAAGTACAACTCCTTTTCCATGGCTCATGTATTAACTACCCGCTCTCTGGAGTGTAATCTCAAAGTGCATCTTTTGCTTAAGCAATTAAAAGAAATGGGTGAAAAAAATTGAAAGAGAAGACAATTGTCTGCCATAATTATTAAACACTACACACAACTTCCTCTCCTTTCACATGTTACCCAAAGAGGTAGACATGGAAATTGTTTTCACATTTCCTAAAGAAGATGCCATCTTCTCATATCCTGAATATATTACAAGATCTTCATATTAGTATCTATGTTTGAAAAACATGAATGTCATTTCATAAAAGCACTTATAAGTGTTAAAAGGAAAACTAAACATCTATCAAGACTTTAGGCAACTTATGAAGCATCAAGAAAGAAACAACCAAATAGAAATCCAAACACAATCCTCATTTTAATGAGACAAAACTATATATTTACATTAAGCTAATACAAAGAAAACCCATCTATATTAATACTAGCACAAAACAACGTTAAGCTAATGCAAAGAAACCCCATCTATATTAATACTGGCACAAAACAATCTAAGCTAGTTTATGTTGCAAGCCTCCAGGTTGCACATTTTTAATTTGAATTTTTGACCTCTATGTAATGTGCTAGGGTAATTTTGCCCTAGTTTTCAACAAAATTTATCCTTCTTGTACAACAGTTTAACACAATAAATCCAATAGTGCACCCCTACCATTGATATTATTGTAGAGTGTTGTGATAATTCACCCTAGAATTTCTTGATAATTAACCTTTCTTTTTCTATTACAGTGGTTAAATTTTAATTCATAATTGCTACTCTGTCTTCAGTTATTACAGTGAACAAAGGTATCTGAAATAATAAACAACAATACAACAGTCTTTGGCAATACACTAGCCACTATCATATAAACCCAGAGTCACAACATGAAATTCAATTCAAACAACTTCAATTCCTCACTGATGAGAACTATGAACCACAAGTTAAATCCAAATTCCACAATATCAGTTACTCTATTCGGGATTCACAACTTAAATGAGTTATGTTTCCTACACTTCTTGGGCTTTACACCGTCTAAGAAGTCAATTATGACCATGTTACAGAGTTGGCTTCACCACAATATGCCTCCTACCAGACTACATCATTCTATTGGAGGATCTGAATTACTGGCAATCACAAATTGTAGGAGGTGTCTTTGCTGGCCTTATAGGACTTGTTATCCACAGATTTAATGGAAGACAAACTCAGTAGTTTCCTTTGGATCCAAAGACAAGAATCAAATCCTCGCAACTTGGAAACCCTCCTTGATGCTTAACTTGAATAGGCCCCACTTCAGGAAACTCTAGTTTAGACTATATTTAGGCTTTGGAACCCTCCGATGACTGTTGAGTCACTACTCCACTACATTTTAAACCTCCAACTAACCATCCACTTTGGGTCCAACTTGTTGAGATAATACCAAGGCTCATTCTATGACAGGTAACACCAAAGGGACAGGCAAGGACCTCGCTTGCCAAGACAAGAACTAGTCAAGTAAATTTGCTTCCTTCTAAAGATATTTATTGTGCCATAACAAGAGAAAATTCACTTGCCAGTACAAGAACTAATTTGAGTAAATTCGCTAATCCTCGTGGATATTGGTGACCACCCACCTATTCCATTTGGACCTGCACTGTCAATTCTTTGAGTTTTTCACTTTCAGCACAACTTACTATTTTTAGCAGGTTGACAGTTCCTGAACTTTCAGAGCCGTTTGGAGGCCCTAATGAGCCACGTGGATATTGGTGGCCACCCACCTATTCCATCTGAACCGCCACCATCGGTTCTTTCAGTTTTTCAATTTCAACACAACTTACTATTTTTAGCAATTTTTTGGGTTCTAAACTTTTGGAGCCATTTTGAGGTCCTAAACGATGTTTTTTGGGAAAACTGGGAGAAACATGGGTCCATGGATCGAAGTTGCTCACACCAAAATTTTTACTCCTCGGATAGATCATTCTAACGAGGTATGGTGCACATCAAATGAAGATCGTATGCCAAGGTTATGTCCTCGGGAAGTTGAAATACCGATTTACTCAAATGGGGCCCTTAGTTTTGGCGCTTCATCTCCTAGGGTTATGTTTTTGGATGTTTAGAGTTTTCCATTGTTTCTCAATAATAAATAGGCCCTCAAGCCTCATTGTAACACAGTTCAGCAGCATGTAGCCGCCACATCTCTTCTCAGAGATAAGCTACCATCACCCTAGCTAGTTTACTTCCATTATGTCTATAAACACATTTCAATTATTTGATATTAATGAAATGAAGTATTATTTCCACTGCATCTCTGCATTTAGATCTAATTCTGTATTTTATTGTGTTCCTACATAAATACAGATTATACAACTTAAATGAGTTATTTTTCCTACACTTCTTGGGCTTTACACTGTCTAAGAAGTCAATTCTGACCCTGTTACAGAGTCAGCTTCACCACAATATGCCTCCTACCAGACTACATCATTCTATTGGAGGATCTGAATTACTGACAATCATGAATTGCAAGAGGTGTCTTTTCTGGCCTGTATAGGACTTCTTCTCCACAAATTGAATGGAAGAAAAACTCAGTAGTTTCCTTTGGATTGAGAGACAAGAATCAAATCCCCGCAACTTGGAAACCCTCCTTGATGCTTAACTTAAATAGGTCCCACTTCAGGAAACTTTGATTCAAACTATATTTAGGCTTTGGAACCCTCTGATGAATGTTGAGTCACTACTCCACTACATTTTAAACCTCCAACTAACCATCCACTTTAGGTCCAGCTTGCTGAGATAATACCAAGGCTCATTATGGGACAGGTAAGACCGAAGGGACAGGGAAGGACCTCACTTTCTAGGACAAGAACTAGTCGAGTAAATTCGTTTCCTTCTAAGATATTTATTGTGCCATAACAAGAGAAAATCTGCAATTTTTTTTTGCTTTTCCAATGTCCTTCCTGTGCCAAAAAATCCCTAGCCTACTTTTTCAAATCTTCTTCAGGAGATGCCTACACCCAGACAAAACTGCACTACTTATTTCTAGACTCTGTCCCACAATAACACCTCACATACCATGAAAAATACCTCACTAGTCCATATGGGAACCTGTTCCAAACCAAAACCCTGGAATTTTGTGCTGCCCAACCAGAAAAAATTTGTCCCAAAAAATAGAAAGATTATCTTAGAATTTTGTTCCTCCTTCAACGTATTCCTATACCAAGAAACAAAGAGAGAGAATGGGAGAGTGTTGTAGAATGTAACTAGATTCGGTCTTCATAATTACCGTTGTACTTATGACTGTATATTTTTGTAAAAAAAAAAAATTTATTATTTTAATCATGGGTTTCATGTTCAAGTTGATTTGTCTTCTAGGTAATTCATGTTCTTAAAGCTTTTAGGGTTTTTTAAGTCAAAAGAATATTTTTCATAAGTGTAGAAGTCAAGTCCCATTTGGTTCTTTGATAAGAAAGTGGAAAAGGAATTTTGTTTTGAGCCAAAATGTTAATTTTAGTCTTTACAAGACCAATTCGTCCCTGCCTCATCAAGTCCGCCATGTTTGGGGTGATTCAGCCTCCTAAGATGTGTATATATAAGAGCAACTTGACATCAATTGGAAAATACATCAAGCAAGTTTGATATCTTGAGAAAGGAGGAGGAAAATAAGTGAAAAAGACAAGAAAATAAGTCAAAGTCAAGGAGAGAGAAAGCAAGGTCAAAGGAGAATGAATTTTTCCCTAAAAACTCCCACCTGTGTGAAATTTCAAAGTTGCAGGTAAGCCAAAAATTGCAGGAGGCCAAAATTCTATGGTAGGGGCCAAAATCTAAAGTTTGACCACTTTTGGAGGGACTTGACCATTGTTGACTTGTGGGGACTTTGAATCTGACTGGTTGGAAGGATTTATTTGTGTGCTTGTATCCTTAACAAAGGAATTGATATTCTAACAATTATTTAAGGAAAAAAAATTGGGATGATGGAATTTTTCGTGTTCATGATTTCCACAATAAAGATGCTAAAAACTCGTAATATGCAGGGGCCCGAGCGGAGAAACATTTCATGTTTTTCATCCAATCCCTCTTCTTGGGGACATCCTAGATATTCAGAAAGGTCCATAAACATTGAAGAAGATGAACACTTGTACTTGTATCCTGTGGTTTATTAATAATGATGTGGATCCCTGCAAATGTGACATTGAGTGATTCAACTGATTTCAATGATTGCTTAGGAAATTACAAGTTTTCAGTTCATAAATCAAATGTAACGCAGGTAATACAAGGGTATAATGTGGATTTCCTCCCAATGCCTCTCTTATTGGTTACTGTAAATAAGAATATTGCAATCTGGTTGCATAATATGCATCCTTTCTCTTCTGTTAGTGAACCAAACCATTGTCACAAATGAACACGCAGATAGATCATCACAACGTCAAAGAAAAAATTACATGTCCACATGTCGATCATCTGGATATCAGACCAAAGAATCCAGCAAACCACAAATACACGAGGTGGCGATGGTTGAGTGAGATCAACAATTTGTGCCTATGAGACGCAGCGGAAATCAAGCACGCACCTTGTAATCGATTAAACAACAGAAGTAGAGATGTAGTGTTCGACAAAAGATGGGGAAAGTAAAAGCAAATTTTAGGAATTTCGGGTTAACTTTTTGCCAAATTTCAACCCGATGGATACAAAATCGAACCACGAGGAAGAGATATTGGTGACAAATTTCACCCGAAGACAATAGGAGGTGCCAAGATCAATCATTGGGGTCTCTAAATCTATTGGAGTTCGTCCGTTCAGAATGATTGGCTTGCGCAATGAAAATGAATTAATATAAATTATTCATTGTGTGTATGATTTTTGTTTCTCTCCATTATTTTCTTTTATATGAAATAGAAAACTTGTCCAAATAATGGCCAATCATCTCAAGTTTGATTTCAACCTGATTGAATGTCTTCTGATTGTAAAAACCAATAATGTTCCAAATCATTTTAGGAACAATTATCATGTTACGGAGGTGGGTTCTAATTGTTATCTGGTTTCTCACCAACAGGAGTTTCTCATTCGCCTTACAGAGCTTCTTGATCAGGTTCATTGGCTACCTCTTCAAACCTCATTGAAACCTTCTTCGAGCACGAGCATGGAAGAGTTTGGCAAGCTCTTCAGGGGTCATGCCCAAAAGGGCATCCAGGGCAACACCCGAACGTTCTCTTCTTCGATTGCACTGTGCTAACATACACATCGGCGTCTGCCATGGCTACAACTGAATCATGTTACGAAGGTGGGTTCTAACTGGCTCTGGTTTCTCACCTGCAAGAGATTCTCATTTTGCCTTGCATAGCTTCTTCATCAAGGCCATTGGTTGCCTTTTCAAACCTCGTTGAAACCTCTTTTGAGCACGAGCATGGAAGAGCTTCATGAGCTCTTCATAGGTCAGTCCAAAAGCGCATCCAGGTCAACACATGAGCGTTCTCTTCTTCTACTACATTGTGTCTGTTAGGGTCCTATAATAATAGGATTCATAATTTTAAATTAACTACGATTAGTCTTGTAATATAGTACATAATTTGCTTTCTGTAAAAAAATTTCCCATATTAAAAAATGTAAAGAGGGTAAGTCCTAAAATAAAAATCAAAGGACTAGAAAGAAAAAGATCAAAAAAGAATATAAAATATGAACTCCACCAAAAAGAGATAAAAAATAGATCATGAAAATGATGCAAATTTAAATGCCACTAATTTTTACTTTAATTTGCAAATAAGATTGTATGCAGCTTGTCAAAAATGCCACAAATCCATGATGGTCAATCAACTTAATCTTAACTAATTCATGCTTTAAATTTCATGTTGATAGTTAGAGAATAAAGCTCTAGCCAAACTATTTAATCTTGGCAGATCAGTAGTTAGGTAGAGAATAATAATGAGCTCATCAGTTTAATCTGAGCCATTGGAATTCATAAGGTTAGAATTAGATAGTTTGCTTTTAAAAGAAAAATAAAAAGGGTCAGCAACCTCAAATGCACCCATATAAATGAAGAAAAAATGTTAGGGTAAATGATGGGTAGGCAGAAGCAGTTTTCACAAAGCATGGATAGCAGAAATTGGTCATTTCATATTACTACTTCCTTCTAAACTCATTTCCCTTGTAAAAATACCCCTTCCCCTTCATATTAACCTTTCCCCATTACTTCACCCATTTTCCCTTCCTAAAAACCACTTTTCCTTCGTTAAAAAGCATATGTTCATTTGGAAAAGTAAATTCCTTTACTAACTTTCCTTTTCATTAAAATACGCCCCAAAAACCCCCTTATCCTAACTCTAAAGGTTAAAATCATATGTCGGGTCCCACTATGAAAAATCCTTCCCGATATTAGTTTTAACATTAATTCTTAGTGTATTTCATAAATCCCACTAATATATACATTCTCACACATATTAACATTCCACTTTATATATTTAATTAACCTCATTTCATATTAACCCCATTTAATATATTTAATTAAATCCATTCACTTACCTTATTAACTCCTATATGTATTAACTCCTGCTTATGTATACTTCCCCAACCACTTATCTTATTATAACATATAGTTTATTAAAATTCCACTATTATAAATCCCCAACCAACATCTAAACCATGCTAACCCTGCTTTATAATAAATCTCGGTCCCACTTGTATTTTAAACCCATTGCATGAAAAACCCGGACCCTACCTCTTATCAACTCCCCGATGGATCCTCCTCATTCGCCCATCCATCGAATCTTGATTGATCAAATCCAATGGCCAATATCTTATTTCGCACCTCCAATTGCCAGAGCATTAACACTACCGAGAGCTTGCGAAATAAGTTGTTTTGTAGCCCCGCTCCTCTGTTATGTGGCAGCCCCAGATTGTATCACATCCCTCCAACCAAAACCATTTACCATATTTTTGCAATGCGAAAACCATTGGGTTGTTTTTTGCCTATACGAATAATACTGCCCTGCTATTTGAATTTAACCTTGCGTGCCCAAATATTAAACATTGTTGGTTAAAAACGAATAAATCCACCTTTTCCAGTCTTTTCACCATTATTCTATTAAAGATTGTGGAGAAGAAGTCTTGTCGACCTGATTTCAATTAAAGCAACCGATGTCGACCTAGTTTTAAGCCAAATTCAACCAGAATTGAAGCCTTTCACTCCCAAAATCGTTGCAGAACCAGTCCGAAGAAGTATAAAGACCATTGAAGCCTCAGAAAGCCTCTGCTGCCCCCAGAGAACCCTTTTGCATACCACAGCTTCATTTTCCAAGTATTCCTAAAGAGCCAAGACCTGTTATTAAGCAAACAAGTAATAATATAGTTAATTGAACCAGTTTAAAAAGCCTTGCAGATCATAGAAAAGCTATTGTTACCTCAAAAACCCTTTTTTTCAGACTGTAATCATCGTCTCACAGTATTCCTAAGGGCTTGAGCTTATTTCTTGATCACAAAGAATAATCAATTGATTAAAATTAACAAAACTATGGCTTCCCAAGGCATTGTAACAGTCAATCCCCTGCAACCTCCAATTATTGATGTTGAACATACTAATCTTACAAACAGAGACTTCAAAATCATTGAACCTGTCACTGACTTCAACCTCCTTGAGCTCCACTACTGGAGCCATGATAAATTCATGGACCAAGCTGATGACATTCATCTTTGGGAATCAAATTTTCCCAAATATGTCCTCCCACAGACTTTCCAGTTCCCATAGATCATCAGATTATGTCAAATTAACTATCTGCCAAATGAAAGAGCCCTAATAAGCCACAACAAGGAGACCTTGCTCACCATTACTGGTGAATCAATAAACCAAATGCTTCAAATCCAACCTAGACCTAATGAAGGCCCTCTGTCAATTGAAATCCTTACTGAGTTATATCTAAAACTTGACTATCCAAAGAGGTTTCAGATCTTCCAAACCTTTTGCCTTCATCATTTGAAACCCAAAAGAGCAACCCTCCCTATGTAACCTCAATTTTCTCGGAAATAACAAGACAGATTATCACAATGTTGTCTTGAATTCTAGGCTATTTCACAGATGAGTTTGTAGATGCTTCAATACTAGGTTTTTTGTCCATTTTCAGTCTAGGATAGCCTCCATCCTTCACATTTAACTTTTCTCTTTACTTATCAAATGGTATTTATGAACAAATTGTTAAATTTCTTGAAAAAGGTGTCTTCAAATATTCATCAATGTTGTTTCACATGTTCTTATACTTCCAATCTGATAGGTTTGCAGTAAGCCTTGAAAAACTAGACACTGAAGGTAATCCACAATCAGTTGTCTTCTGGACTTCCTTAATCAGGAAAGATTCCACATATTTTACCTACAGCCACTTCATTTATTCATTTATTCACCCAATTGTAAATATGCTAAGCAGTAGCAGTCAACCAAGAATCAATGATGAAATAAAAAAGATCTTGCAATTATCAGAACACAGCAGGACAAGATATTGGTATCTTTACCAGAATCACACTGAGATTAGGGTATATGGATGTCAACTCATTCCATATAAGTTTCCTAAATGCCTCCCAATTAGGTTATTTTCTCTTGAATATATCAGGAAGATCCTTAACTCTGATGAGGTGAATTTCTTGTCAGCCAAAAATAAAACACAGTTTAAAATAAAAAACTAGATTGGTCCTTTCATCTACAATAACAGGACTACTGGTCAACAAGAAAAAAAGTGTCTTCAAGAATTTAAGTTCAGTGAAAGTTTTAATTGGAATTATGATCCTTTAGGAGTTATCAGCAAGTTAATAATAAAATTTAAACTTACTCCTTTTGTCCATGAGTCCAAGCCAGACATTGAGAAGTACTCCAACCAGTCAGAGTGGTTGGAGAATACTTGAAAGAGGAAAAAAATCAAGGTGATACTAGTTCCATCTTGCAAACTCCAGCCCCACAAGATAGGAACTCCAAGAGAGTCAGAGAACAAGGATCATATTTAGCTCAAACCACCACTGAAACAAAATTCAAATTGATGTACAAGAAGAAGCCCAAATTAAATTCTGTAAATAAACAAGTTGAGACAATTGAGATCATTGATATAGACATAGTGGTAAAAGAGAATGCACCTCTAGCAGTTTCAGAGGAAACTCACTAGCCTTCATCATCTAATACTCAAATTATTCAAAAGCAGCATAGTGTTGAAGTGTCTCCATCAAGTAAACCAGCAGATAAAGAACAAGATATCATGTAGAAGTATAAAGAAATAAAACTCAGGAATGAGGAATTAAAAGTAGATACTTATGCCCAATACTAGAAGCAGACACCTAGTGACCAGAATAGTTTGCTTTATGCATTTGATTACAAGACTAGGAATATGCAGATGAATTTATTACAGCCCACAGTAAAGCATTCAAAGTCATCAACTGATTATAAGAAAACATCATATGAAGTTCAACCCAAGGATATTCATCCTATAGATAAAATAGAATTTCATAAGAATGTTGGTGAAATGCTATACTCCACAATGACCAACAAAGCCATGAGTGTCCAGAAACTGAAAAATTCTTTAGAAAACATCAGAGGACAGTGAATGTTAGAAAAGGCTTCCTCACAAGCCAAGGACAACAGAATTAAATCACTAGAAGAACTGGTCATAGAGGTACGATATGATCCTAAAAACATCAAAGTTGCAAAAGAACTCATCAAGAAAAAGAATGCAGACATTGTTGCATTGAAGAAGCAGCTCAATTTTCCTCCTACTGAACATACACAAGCAAAAGAAGTTCTAGAGAATGAAGGCCAAAAAGATGAAATGATGAATCTCATCAATCAATTGACAGCTTAACTGAAAGATATGGAGAATGAGATGGATAAGTTAGTGGAGGAGAAAAAGGCCACATGGAAGCAATCCTTGTCACTGTTATTCCTACATTTACTACAACAATTCCTTCTACTTTAGCAGCTTCAGTGGCCACAGCAGTTCCAGTAGCTACAACACTTCCCAATACATCAACAACTACATAAGCTACAGAATCATCTACAACAACAGCTCATCCTAGTGATGAAGCAGGTAAACTGGTTAAAGAAATGCAGGATATGTCCATACAGACTAATGAAATAAATAGACTTAAAGAACAGATGAAAATTCTATAGGATGAGAAAAAACTAGTTCAAATCATGCATAGGATTGAAGTACAGAAGTCAAACAGACTGACTAAGAAAGTACATAAGTTAGAGAAAGAACTGACATTGAAAGAACCACTTGCCCAAGCCAAGCAGCAGCTATGGGCCAATATCATTGAAAATGTCAATGATATTTGGCCATCTATCCAAATTATTTATGAACAGAAGGATTTGATCAAGGCAGCAAGTGAAGCCATTCAGACAGTAAAGGAAGAAATTGGTAAGAAGCCAGAGGAGGCCAATGAAATCATTAAGTTTCTTAATTCCAAGTACAAATAAGAATTGGAAGAAATTGGCATTAGTGGTAGAACTGAAACAATTCTTGAAGTTAGAAAGGTAATTTCTAAAAGGAACTTAATGGTACAACTTGAAGACAAATGTCAGAACATGGAACTTGAAATAACCATATTTGTGTTGAAATTTGATGTTCTGAGGCAGAAAGGTCTGCCAAATCCTTTGGTTATCAATAATAGATTGATGAAACATGAGGATTATTATAAGAAAATCAGAGAAGTGGCAAAGGAAGAGGCCAACAATTCTTCCATGAAAATAATTCCAACAAGAAAAGTTCTTTATTAGAGTTTTGAGAATCTCTTTTACCTCCAGCATGAGGTAAAACATCTATTCATCAAAAAGCCTACATTTGCAAAATACACAAAAGCTGATGAGATCTTCAGAAGAATGGTAAATATTAAATTACCAGATGCAGAGGCTTCGGAGAAGTTGAATGATTTTCTTTGAAAAGTAAAAGATCGTAGGTAAAATAGCAGTGAAGTTTAAAAGAGTAGTAAAAGTGAAAACAGAGCAGTCAAAGGTTAATGTAAAGAAGTAACAAGTTAAAGAGTATCAGAGCAGGTAGTTAACAGTGAAAGACAAAGTTTAAAGTCAAAACAGAGATGAAAAACAGATTTAAAGTAAGTCAGCGTAAATAACACTCCACATAAAGAAGACAGCCAGCGTTGAGCAACAGCAAAAGAGAGAAAGAAGCAAAATATCAAAGCAGCAAACAACAAATCCAAATAAAAGAGGGACAACTAGCATTTAGTCTCTTAGGTGTCTCTATCTTCTTGCATGAAGATATTTATTTTTCCTTGAATAATTCCTAAGTCAGTTTTAGGATATTTTGTAATATCTTTTGTATAAATACTTCATAATTCGAAGTATTGTGTGTGGATTGTGGATTACTAAAATTTTCTATAGTTGTATGATCTGAAACCTGAGGGTTGATTGTACCATTTGCAAGTCAGCAGACTAGATTGAGCAATAAAGGCATTATATTACAGGATTCATGTGTTGAGCCACTTCTGTGAAGTACTTTCAATTTTTCTTTAGTTATATTCTGAAGTTTTCACATACTTGCATGTTTTCTAAATCTAAATGATATAACAAGAATTTTATTTCAGAACTTGTTTAAATACACTCTGTCTTGTACTGCTATTAATTTTCATGTTTTATTCTGATATCCAAATTAGGGAATTCTTCATTGCTCCCTAGTTTCGATTGACCTCTGTCCTATTCCTTCATTATGTGGATCTGAGAATCCTTAATTGCTCTCCCATCTCGATTGAAACCATTTCACCATCCAGCCTAAAGATCTGAATTTACTCAGCTATCTTGCCCTGTGAACACTTCCTTTAGACCTTGATTTTTCTCTATTTCTTTATACATTGACTCCATAGCCCAATGGAAAACATACCTGCATCTATCCATCTGAATCATTAATTCCACCACCAAACCAAATAAAAACCAAAACCAATTAATCTCACATAACTAGCCTAAAATCAACTAAAAACAACAAAGTTAAATCATAAAGAGAGAGCCCTCTCTGAGCATTAGGAAGGCTAGATCCTAAGCTTAAAAGTAGGTTTGTGGTTACCTCTAATATTCTTTAAAAAAAAACATAACAACCCTAGGAATTATTGGAGTGATAACATACTGGCGACTGTACTGGGGAGATCAGTCCTCAGTTTTTAAATAAACCTTAATGGAAACATTTTCCCTCATCTTTTCACCTTAATTTTTATTTAGGGTTGTTACAATCTTTCATTAATAAATTAAAATTCTGGCTTCCAAAAGAATATACTATACCAGGTCTCATCCTGATCCACAACCTGCTATAATTGTGGATGAACCTGATAGAATTTTAAATAAAAACAAAAAGTAGAAAGTCTAGGGAATACTAGTCAATTAATCAAAGCTAATTCACTACCCAAAGTACTATCAAGCTTACAAGAAATTGAATTTGATTTATCTTTTGAACACTCTATGCTTAGAACTAAATATTAAAGTTCAATTTATGATAGTGTAATAGATCCTAATTTCATTCAATTCATTGAAATAGAGAAGGAGATTGTTTCACTTGATTCAAATCAGCAAGCTCTAGAACCATTTGATAAACTTGAAGCTTTGACTGCCACTTTGATTAAGGATATTAATGAAGCCTATTTTGAACATTCTGTTGAATTAATAGCTTTATCTGCTTATACCCCTAAGCCTTCTACCATTCATTCAAATCTATAAATTCATCTTTGTTTAGTACCACCTCATCTATTATTTCCACTACACTTCACTCCACAAATTCATTCATCCCCAAGCTTCCCCTTCAACCTAGAGTTTTATTTCCATCTCCAAACACCTCAAGTTCATCATCTATCATTTCTGCTACATTTTCTAGTACTTCATTCTCATTTCCAAACACATCTTCTAGCATCTCAACTACATCTTCTAGTGTTCCAACTTCATCTACAAGTACTACAAGCTCATCACCAAGAACTACCACATTACCCCCTAGCAAGCAAGAATCTTTGCCATGGTAGCCAGATATCCTCCTTTGGTCCTCCTAGCTCAATTACATGCCATGCCCCAATACCACCAAAGTAAAATCTTTCAATTTGATGGTATTGGTCAATACACTGAACAACAGCATGTTAACAAAACGACTGATTACTTTGAATTACATGAAATTGATGAATATGATGTTTAAATGAGATTATTTGCCCAAAAATTAGCTGGAGATGTAAAGAAATGGTTTAAAGCTTACCTGCCAATCATATTGTTGGTTTATAAAATTTCCATAGATTGTTTATCAATAGATGGGAGAAAAAGAAGAATCCTTTACAAATATTGTCTGAATATGAAAACATTAGAAGAGCTCCTAATGAACTAGTTAGGGACTATTGTACTAGATTCAACAGTGTCTATAATGTTATTCCAGCAAGCATCAAACCCCCACCAGATCTAGCTTTAATCAAATTTCCTGATGGTTTTGATATGGATATGTCATACCAATTGTAAGAAAGAAACCAAGAAACATTAGAACAAATGAAAAGTAATGCAGTTAGTGTAGAAGAAAATTTTTTAGCTAAGAGAGCCAGAATGAGAAATGAAAGAAGAGTAATAATTAAGGATGAACCATCTACATCAGACATTAAGATAGATAGCTTAGAAAAAACCATGGAAAGAATGATGGATAGATTAGAAAATATGGAAAGGAAACCACAATGGGT
Organism: Pinus albicaulis; assembly: GCA_034641835.2. NCBI lineage: Eukaryota > Viridiplantae > Streptophyta > Pinopsida > Pinales > Pinaceae > Pinus > Pinus albicaulis. The sequence goes on from CM076578.1 coordinate 310,906,146, forward strand.
TAATCAACAACAAGGTCCTCAAATAAGAAATCCAAACTTTAGAAAGAATCCCAACACTAGTAAATCTAGAGAATCAACACCTGATCAACAAATAAGACCTCATTTCCAAGAGAACTATGTTGAAAGTTCTCATCAAAATGAAGAAGATGAAGACACTCATATTAACTTAATGGGAATAAATGATGATAATACTATTTTTCTTACACAAGAAGAACATGAATTATACATGCTACAACAATTACAGTTAGAATCTAGAGAGTCTTTTGATTATAAACAAGGTTATGAATTTTCCATTAATGAAGTTCACAAGAAATATAACCTTAGGAGGAAGAAAAACATAGAAGCTCCTACTGATAAAACAACCCAAAATCAAACCAAGAAAACAGTAGAAGTTCCTGCAACCAAATTAATGCAAATTCTCCCTAGAGAAACCCAAAAAAACTCTAGTTCAACTCAGAAAAATTCCATTCCTAATCAAAAAATTTCTAGTCCAAAAATTGCACCCAGTCCTAAAATTGTAGATATTACAGATACTGTTGTTAAAACATTAGTTGATCCTAAAAAAACTATTGTTGTTAAAACAACAGTTTATGATAAAACTTCTGCTGCTGATCCTAAAACATCTGTCGCTGATAAAAAATTAGTTGATCCCAAAACAACTGCTGAAAATTCAAAAGCTGCCAAAGTTACAACCGCAACTCAAATTGTTCCACAAAGGAAGATTGAAAATAGAAAAATAGTGGAAACACAAACAGAAACTGAATTACCAACTGAAGATAAGAAAGAAAAGACTACGCAAACTCCAATTGCTAAAGAAGAAATTATTTAGTTAGGAAAAACACAGATTCCATTTAATATCCAAACTGAAATTGCCAAATTGAAAATATCAGTTCCTTTAACAGAATTGATAAGAAATGATTCCTACAAAGCCCAGATCACTGAAACACTGAATATAGTAGAAGGTGAAGACTCTATTAATTTTTATGATGATCAACCTGAATTTTTATTTGGTCCAGAGGTAAATGGTAAACATCAAGAAGGTGATGTTCCTCCTTTTTACATTAGCTTGAGTATTCATGATCAAATCTTACACAATGCTATGCTAGATTCAGGAGCATCTCACAACTTAATGCCTAAGTCAATAATGGAAATATTGAATCTAGCTATCACTAGACCATACAAAGATCTTTTCTCTTTTGATTCTAGTAAAGTGAAATGTCTTGGCTTAATAAAAGACTTGTGTGTCACTCTATTCCAATACCCAGGTAAGGGTATTGTCATGGATATTATAGTTGTTGATATCCTTCCAAATTATGGAATGTTATTATCTCACCCATGGGGAGAAAAATTGCAGGTATCTCTACAGTTAGACATGTCATATGCCACAATTTCAGTATTTGGTCAACCCAAAAAGCTTTACAAAGAAACTCTAATGAAATACATGGTCAGTAGTGCAGAAAAACCACAAAAATATCCCACTTATTCTGTACACTCTGATATGGATTATTTCATCTTATGTAATTCAGGTTCTGGCATAAAACTTAAACATAAAGAAGTTGATAGTGACAATATATTTCATGAATCAATGTGGCACTTAGACTTTGATGGCTCAATGAACAGATTAGGAGCAGGAGCAGGAGCAGGATTTTGGATTCATAACATGGAAAATAATAATTCAGAAGGTCATGCCTTTATATTAAACTTTAAATGTACAAACAACATGGCAGAGTATGAACTTTAATCTTAGGACTGCAGATTGTTAGAAAACTAGGAGACAAAAGAGTTTCTACAATGGGAGACTCAGAATTGATCATAAAACAAATTAGAGGAGAGTGTTCTGTGTATAATCCTAGACTAACCCAATACAGAGAAACAGTTTTAGATCTTATTAAAGAGTTTCTTGAAATTGACTTTGCAATTATTCCAAGGAAACAAAACATGTAGGCACACATTTTGGCTACTTTTTCTAACACCTGCAAACTGCCTTTTCAGCTAAATCACCAATACACAACAGAGGTAAGACACAGGCCTACTATACCAAACAACTTGAAATATTGGTAGATATTTTCACAAAGATGCTCAAATATATAACTTTATGAATGCTAAGGGAGAATTCCAAAATTGTAACATAGATATTGATTGTAGAGTAGATGAAACTATAGATAGTGAGATAGATGTAAATGATTTAGATTTGAATAAACCCACTAAATTCACTCAAGAAGAAATAAATAAACTAGAAACTGTAGAAATAGAAGAAATAACAAATGATGATTTTGAGATTTTAAACCTTAAAAATAACATTTTTCCTAAGATATTAGCCCCATTAGAAGAAATTTTTGATTCAAATGATGTAGCAAGAAAAAAAAAAATGGAACCATTAAGATCAAACATAGAAGAATGAAACATAGGAACAGAACAAAAGCCTAAGCTCATCAAATTATCCAAAGCATTACCTCAAGAAGAAAAACTGAAATACACAGCTTTGTTTAAAGAATTTCAAGATGTGTTTGCATGGAGTTATGAAGACCTTAAATCTTATGACACCAACATCATTCAACATAAAATACCTATCTAAGAAGATCAGAAACCATTTAAACAGAAGCTTAGGATAATAAACCCAGTTCTTATGCCTATGATTGAAAAAGAAGTAAAAAGGATGTATGAAGCACATATCATTTCACCTATCAGATATTCTGATTGGGTCTCAAACTTAGTTCCCACTAGGAAGAAAACAGGGAAAATCAGACTTTGTGTTGATTACTGGAACTTAAAAAAAGTTTCACTAAAAGATAACTATCCTCTCCCCAAAATGGACCATATTTTATAAAGGGTAGTTGGCTCATCCAGGATTTCAGTGCTTGATGGAATCTCTGGATATAATCAAATCTTAGTTCAACCAGAAGATCAAGAAACAACTACATGTACTACTCCTTGCGGTACTTTCATGTATTTGAAAATTCCTTTTGGATTAATGAATGCAGGAGCTACATTCCAGAGAGCTATGGACATATATTTTGCCAAATAAATTCATGATATTTTTGTCATTTATCTAGATGATATAACAGTATCATTTGAGACAAGTGTTTATTAAATGCAAAAAAAATTGGTATTTCTTTGAATTCCAAAAGACACTCTTTGGACTTGAAGAAGGTAAACTTTTAGGACACATAATTTCAAAAGAAGGAATTAGGATAGATCCAGCTAGAATAGAGGCAATTTTGAACATAAGTCATCCTAGAAACATTAAGGAATTATAGGCATTCTTAGGTAAAATTAATTTTCTTAGAAGATTCATTTCTAATTTAGCAGAATTGATTAGAGAACTAAATAACATGTTAAAAAGAGTTTTTTCACTTAAATGGACAGTAGAGGCCAAACAATCCTTTGAACCAATCAAAAAATCCCTTACAAGAACACCAGTCCTAATAAGTCCTAATTTCCAAAAAGATTTTATAATTTTTTCTTTTGCTTCAGAACATACCATTGCAGCAGTCTTGTTGCAAAAGAATGATCAAGGTTATGAATAGCCCATTGCTTTTTTCAACAAATCCTTAAGAGATGCAACCCTAAAGTACAACATAATGGAAAAACAAGCACTTTCTTTAGTGAAGGCTATTAAAGATTTCAGAGTGTATATTTTATACTCACACATTATTGCATATGTTCCAAATTCAGTAGTAAAGGAAATTCTGACTCAGAATGGGCCTGATGGTAAGAGAGGAAAATGATTGCCACTATTTTGGAAAATTCATTGAAATTAAGCCCACCAAACTCATTAAAGGCAAGGTTTAGCCAAACTCATTGCTGAATCAAACTGTCAGGCCTTAGATATAAATTTTATTTCTCAATTGGATGATTAGGAAGAGATAGTGACTCCACATATCAATGAACCTTTTTTTGATTCACCTTGGTATGCAGATATCATATTTGTTTTACTGAACTTACAAGCTCCTCCTGGTTTGTCTAGAACTAAAGATAGATTCTTAAAGTTAAAAATAAAGAAATATTGTATCATAGATAATGCTTTGTTTTGGAAAGATCATGGTGGCATTATTTTAGATTTTTTACTGAAAGATGAAGCTGATAAAGTTATGGAAGAGTTTCATACAGGTGACTGTGGAGGACACCTTTACTGGAAACAATTGCTGATAAAATCTTGAAGGCAGGTTTTTACTGGCCCACTCTTTTTGCATATATTAGAAAGTATGTGACATGCTATCACAAATGTTAGATCTTTGAAGGGAAGAAAAAACTATTATCTTTACCCCTAAAACCCATCTCCACAGAAATTCCATTTCAGTAATGGGGTTTAGACTTCATTGGTGAAATTCACCCACCCTCCTCTGCCTAGCATAAATGGATTTTTATAGCCACTGATTATTTTACCTAGTGGATAGAAGCCATTCCTTCTAGACAAGCCATTGATTCTGTCATTATCTCATTCCTTGAAAACAATATACTGTCTAGGTTTGGATGCCCACAAAAGATCATTACTGATAATGCAGCTGCTTTCAAATCTAATAAAATGATTGACTTCTGTAACAAATATCACATCAACCTTGTCCATTCCATTGCCTATTACCCTCAAGGTAATGGACTCGCATAATCCTTAAAAAAAATCCTAGTTAATAGCATCAAGAAACTATTAGAAGACAACAAGAAGACCTCGAACAAAAGGTTAGTTAATGCCTTATGGGCAGACAGACTAACTACAAAGAAGTCCATTGATACATTCCCTTATCATCTATTATATGGGATAGATGTTGTTTTTCCATCCTCTTTAGGAGTGCCAGTGATGAAGATGATCCAAGAGCTACAGGTAGAATCTAATGATATCCGTACAAGGATAAATCAGACCATACACTTGCAACAAACCAAGGAATATGTCTATGTTAAATCACAAGTTATCAAAGATAAGATCAAAAACATATTTGACAAGAAAACAAAGGAAGATGATTTTTACATAGGTGATAAAGTACTTAAGTGGGATTCTAGAAGAGAATATAAAGGTAAACATGGTAAATTTGGTTTTCTATGGAAAGGTCCCTATATCATTTATTGTTACAGAGGTAACAATGCATTATTTTTGAAGGTAATAGATGGATCAGATCTACCAGGAGGACCAGTTAATGGTAGGATGCTGAAGCATTACTTTTCCCCAGATTAACCATTAGCTCACTTTCTTTACTTTGCTCATTGTACATAACATTGCAAAGCATAGATTGGATTGGATGTTTTTCTTACAAAGTTGAAGCCCGAAGAGAAGGCCCTAAGCTTTGAAAGAGATAATATCATATGTATGAATAAAGAAGAGCTCATAAAACAGTTTCAAGGCAAGCACAGTCAAATTCAAAAGGCTATTGATATTAAAGTTCTTGACATTTCACCAGGAAATGTCATCCCCATGTCGAGCCATTGTTAGGGTCCTATAATAATAGGATTCATAATTTTGAATTGACTATGATTAGTCTTGTGATATTATACATATTTTGATTTCTGTAAATTGTTTTCCCATATTAAAAAATGTAAAGAGGGTAATTCCTAAAAGAAAAATCAAAGGAATAGAAAGAAAAATATCAAAAAATAATATAAAATATGAACCCCACCAAAAAGAGATAAAAAATAGGTCATGAAAGTGATGCAAATTTAAATGCCACTAATTTTTACTTTACTTTGCAAATACGATTATGTGCAGCTTGTCAAAAATTCTACAAATCCATGATGGTCAAACAACTTAATCTTGACTCATTCATGCTTTAAATTTCATGTTGATAGTTAGAGAATAAAGCTCTAGCAACCGTTTAATCTGCGTATCTAATAGTTAGTAGGAGACAATACGTAGCTTTATTGATACCTGAAAGCACAAAGTTAAGGTTATAATTAGATAGTTTGCTTTTAAAATAAAAATAAAAAGGGTCAACAAGCTCAAATGCACCCATATAAATAAAGAAAAAATGTTAGGGCAAATGATGGGTAGGCAGAAGCACTTTTCACAAAGCGTGGATAACATAAATTGGTCATTTCATATTATTAACTTCCTTCTAAACTCATTTCCCTTGTAAAAATACCCCTTCCCCTTCATATTAACCTTTCCCCATTACTTCGCCCATTTTCCCTTCCTAAAAACCACTTTTCCTTAGTTAAAAAGCATATGTTCATTTGGAAAAGTAAATTCCTTTACTAACTTCCCTTTTCATTAAAATAGGCCCAAAAACCCTCTTATCCTAAGTCTAAAGGTTAAAATCATATGTCAGGTCCTACTATGAAAAATCCTTCTTGAGATCAGTTTTAACATTAATTCTTAGTGTATTTCATAAATCCCGTTGATATATATATTCCTGCACATATTAGCATTCCACTTTATATATTTCATTAACCTCATTTCATATTAACCCCGTTTAATATATTTAATTAAATCCATTCACTTACCTTATTAACTCCCATATGTATTAACTCCCGCTTACATATACTTCCCCAACCACTTATCTTATTATAACATATAGTTTATTAAAATTCCACTATTATAAAGCCCCAACCCACATATAAACCATGCTAACCCCGTTTTATAATAAATCTCGGTCCCACTTGTATTTTAAACCCATCACATGAAAATCCTGGACCCTATCTCTTATCAACTCCCCGATGGATCCTTCTCATTCGCACATCCGTCGGATCTTGATTGATCAAATCCAATGGCCAATATCTTATTTCGCACCTCCGATTTCCCAATCATTAACACTACCAAGAGCTTGCAAAATAAGCTGTTTTGTAGCCCCGCTCCTCTGCTACGTGGCAGCCCCATATTATATCCCATCCCTCCAACCAAAACCATTTACCATCTTTTTTCAATGCGAAAACCGCTAGGTTGTTTTCCGCATGTACGAATAATACCGCCCTGCTATTGAAATTTAACCTCGTGTCCAAAGATTAACCATTGTTGGTAAAAAATGAATAAATCCGCCCTTTCCAATCTTTTCACCATTATTCTGTCAAAGATTGTGGAGAAGAAGCCTTGCCGATCTGATTTCAGTTAAAGCAACCGGTGTCGACCTAGTTTTAAGCCAAATTCAACCAGAATTGAAGCCTTTCACTCCCAAAATTGTTGCAGAACCAGTCCGAAGCAATATAAATACCATTGAAGCCTTAGAAACCCTCCGCTTCCCCCAAAGAACCCTTCTGCATACCAAAGCTTCATTTTCAAATTATTCCTGTAGAGCTAAGACCTGTTATTAAGCAAGCAAGTAATAAGTTAGTTAATTGAACTAGTTTCAAAAGCCTTACAGATCATAGAAAAACTATTGTTACCCCCAAAAAAAAATTTCAGACTATAATCATCTTCTCACAGTATTCCTAAGGGCCTGAGCTTATTTCATGATCATAGAGAGTAATCAATTGATTAAAATTAACAAAACTATGGCTTCCCAAGGCATTGTAACAGTCAATCCCTTGCAACCTCCAGTTATTGATGTTGAACATACCCCCCTTGCAGACAAAGACTTCAAAATTAGTGACCCTATCATTTATTTCAACCTCCTTGAGCTCCATTGCTAGTGCCATGATAAATTCATGGACCAAGCTGATGACATTCATCTTTGGGAACCAAATTTTCCCAAATATGTCCTCCCACAGACTTTCCAGTTCCCATAGATCATTAGATCATGTCAAATTAACTATCTACCAAATGAAAGAGCCTTATTAAGCCACAAGAAGGAGATCTTGTTCACCATTATTGTTGAATCAATAAATCAAATGCTTCAAATCCAACCTAGACCTGATGAAGCCCCTCTGTCAATTGAAATCCTTACTAAGTTATATCTGAAAATTGACTTTCCAAAGAGGTTTTAGATCTTCCAAACCTTTTTTCCTTCATCAGTTGAAACCCCAAAAAGAAAACCTCCCTATGTAGCCTCAATTTTCTCAAAAAGAACAAGACAAATTATGACAATGTTGTCTTGCATTCTAGGCTATTTCACAGATGAGTTTGTAGATGCTTCAATACTAGGGTTTCTGTCCATTTTCAGTCCAGGACAGCCTCCATCCTTGACATTTAACTTTTCTCAATACTTATCAGATGCTATTCATGAGAAACTTGTTAAATTGCCTGAAAAAGGTGTCTTCAAATATTCACCAGTGTTGTTTCACATGTTCTTATACTTCCAATCTGATAGGTTTGCAGCAAGCCTTGAAAAAATGGAAATTGAAGGTAATCCACAATCAGTTGTATCATGGAATTCCTTAATCAGGAAATATTCCACAGAGTTTACCTACAACCACTCATTGATTCATTTATTCACCCAATTGTAAATATGTTAAGCATTAACAGTCAACCAAGAATCAACGATGAAATAAAAAAGATATTGTAGTTATCAGAAAACAGTAGGAAAGGAGATTGGTATCTTTACCAGAACCACACTGAGATTAGGGTATATGGATGTCAAATCATTCCATATAAGCTGCCTAAATACCTCCCAATGAGGTTATTTTCTCTTGAATATATCAAGCATATCCTTAACTTTGATGAATTGAAATCTTGTCAGCCAAAAAGAAAAAACAATTTAAAATCAAAAACCATATTGGTCCTTTCATATGCAATAACAGGACTACTAGTCAACAAGCAGAAAAGTGTCTTCAGGAATTTAAGTTCAATGAAAGTTTCAAATGGAATTATGATCCTTTAGGAGTTATCAACAAGTTAAGAATCAATCTTAAACTAACTCCTTTTGTCCATGAGTCTAAGCTAGATTTTGAGAAGTACTCCAACCAGTCAGAGTGGTTGGAGAATACTTTGAAAGAGGCAGAAAATCAAGGTGATACTAGTTCCATCTTGCAAACTCCAACCCCACAAGATAGGAACTCCGAGAGAGTCAGAGAAGAAGGATCATATTCAGCTCAAACCACCACTGAAACAAAATTCAAATTGATGTACAGGAGGAAGCCCAAATTAAATCCTATAAATGAACAAGTTGAGACAATTGAGATCATTGATACAGACACGGTGGTAAAAGAGAATGCACCTCCAGCAGTTTCAAAGGAAACTCACTAGCCTTCAACATCTAATACTCAAATTATTCAAAAGCAGCATAGTGTTCAAGTGTCTTCATCAAGTAAACTAGCAGATAAAGAATAGGATATCATGTAGAAGTATAAAGAAATAAAACTCAGGAATGAGACATTAAAAGCAGATACTTATGCCCAATACTAGAAGCAGACACTTAGTGACCATAATAGGTTGCTTTCTGCATTTGATTACAAGACCAAGAAGATGCACATGAATTTCTTACAGCCCATAGTAAAGCATCCAAAGTCATCAACTGATTATAAGAAAACATCATATGAATTTCAAGCCAAGGATCTTCATCCTATATACCAAATATAATTTCATAAGCAAGCTGGTGAAATGCTATACTCCACAATGACCAACAAAGCCATGAGTGTGTAGAAACTGCAAAATGCTTTAGAAAACATCAGAGGACATTTAAAGTTAGAAAAGGCTTCCTCATAAGCCAAGGACAATAGAATTAAATCACTAGAAGAACTGGTCATAGAGGTAGGATATGATCCTAAAAACATCAAAATTGCAGAAGCAATCATTAAGAAAAAGAATGCAAACATTGTTGCTTTGAAGAAGCAACTCAAATTTCCTCCTACTGAACATCCACAAGAAAAAGAAGTTCTAGAGAATGAAGGCCAAAAAGATGAAATGATGAATCTCATCATTCAGTTGACAGCTCAATTGAAAGAGATGGAGAATGAGATGGATAAGTTAGTGCAGGAGAAAAAGGCAAGCATGGAAGCAATCCCTGTCACTGTTATTCCTACAGTTACTATAGCAGTTCCTTCTACTTTAGCAGCTTCAGTGGCCACAACAGTTATAGTAGCTACAACACTTCCCACTACATCAGAAACTACATAAGCTACAAAATCATCTATAGCAATAGCTCATCCTAGTGATGAAGCAGGTAAACTAGTTAAAGCAATGGAGGATATGTCCATACAGACTAATGAAATAAATAGACTTAAAGTACAGATGAAATTCTAGAGGATGAGAAAAAACTAGTTCACATCATGCATAAGAATGAAGTACATAAGTCAAACAGACTGACTAAGAAAGTACAGAAGTTAGAGAAAGAACTGACATTGAAAGAACCACTTGCCCAAACCAAGCAGAAACTATGGGCCAATATAACTGAAACTGTCAATGATATTTGGACATATATCCAAGTTATTTATGAACATAAGGATTTGACTAAGGCAACAAGTGAAGCCATTCAGAAAGTAAAGGGAGAACTTGGTAAGAAGCCAAAGGAGGCCAATGAAATCATTAAGTTTCTTAATTCCAAGAATAAACAAGAATTGGAAGAAATTGGCATTAGTGATAGAACTGAAACAATTCTTGAAGTTAAAAGGTAATTTCTAAAAGAAAATTAATGTTACAACTTGAAGACAGATGTCAAAACATGGAACTTTCAATAACCAGATTCATGGTGAAATTTTATGTTCTGAGGTAGAAAGGTCTGCCAAATCCTTTGGTTATCAATGACAAATTGATGAAACATGAGGATTATGATAAGAAAATTATAGAAGGGGCAAAGGAATAGGCCAAAAATTCTTCCATGAATGGAATTCCAATAGGAAAAGTGCTTTATCAGAGTTTTGAGAATCTCTTTTACCTCCAACATGAGGTAAAACATCTATTCATTAACAAGTCTACATTTGCAAAATACATAGAAGCTGATGAAAACTTTAGAAGAATGGTAAAGATTAAATTACCAGATGCAGAGGCTTGGGAGAAATTGAATGATTTACTTTGAAAAGTAAAAGATGACAGGTAAAATAGTAGTGTAGTTTAAAAGAGCAGTATAAGTGAAAACATAGCAGTCAAAGGTTAATGTAAAGCAGTAATAGGTTAAAGAGTATCAGAGCAGGTAGTTAACAGTGAAATACAAAGTTTAAAGTCAAAACAGAGATTAAAAATGGAGTTAAAGGCAGTCAGCGTAAAGAACACTCCACATAAAGAAGACAGCCAGCGTTGAGCAACAACAAAAGAGAGAAAGAAGCAAAATATCAAAGCAGCAAACAGAAAATCTAAATAAAAGAGGGACAGCTAGCATTCAGTCTCCTAGGTGTCTCTATATTCTTGCATGAAGATATTTATTTTTCCTTGAATAATTCCTAAGTCAGTTTTAGGATATTTTGTAATATTTTTTGTATAAATACTTCATAATTTGAAGTATTGAGTGTGGATTGTGGATTACTAAACATTTCTATAGTTGTATTGATCTGAAACCTGAGGGTTGATTGTACCATTTTCAAGTTAGCAGACTGGATTGAGCAATAAAGGCATTATATTACAGGATTCATGTGTTGAGCCACTTCAATGAAGTACTTTCAATTGTTCTTTGTTATTTTCTGAAGTTTTCACATACTTGCATTTTTTCAGAATCTAAGTGATATAACAGGAATTTTATTTCAGAACTTGTTCAAATATGCTCTGTCTTGTACTGTTATTCATTTTCATGTTTTCTTTTGATATACAGATTAGGGAATTATTCATTGCTCCCTAGTTTCGATTGACCTCTGTCCTATTCCTTCATTATCCATATCCGAGAATCCTTAATTTCTCTCCCATCCCGATTGAAACCATTTCACCATCCAGCCTAAAGATCTGAATTTACTCAACTATCTTGCCCTGTGAACACTTCCTTTAGACCTTGATTTTGCTATGTTGCTTGATACATTGACTCCATAACTCAATGGAAAATAGACTTTCATCTATCCATCTGAATTAGTGATTCCACTACCAAACCAAATCAAAACCAAAACCGATTAATCTCACATAACTAGCCTAAATCAACTAAAAACAACAAAGTTAAATCATAAAGAGAGAGCCCTCTCTGAGCAATAGGAAGGCTAGATCCTAAGCTTAAAATTAGGTTTTCGATTACCTCTAATATTCTTTAAAACAAAACATAACAACCCTAGGAATTATTGGAGTGATAATAGTGTCGACGTCCACATCTATGTCTGCCATTACTGCAACTGAATCAATAGACGATGCCTCTGCTCTATTCCTGCACACACACTCAATGAACACCTTACCTCAATCGAGCGTGATGCAAAAGATAAGAGGCGGGCATCTTCTCCCTATTCTTTTCTGTCCCTAAGACTGAATACAGTATCAAAGATACAAGACAATGCAATATCGTTTGACTCAATAGCGAGTTTGATACGCCGAGGTGAAATGCGCTGAAAGAGCCAACATGTGTCATATTTTTAATTTGTTGGAATGATGAAAACAAAGGATTCTCTTTTTTTTTTTCCTTTTCTTTTTCTTCTTCTTCTTCTTCTTCTTCTTCTTTTTTTATTTTTTTATTTTTTTTCTTTTTTTCTTTTTATTTTTCCTTTCTGGGGTGAACATTTTTTTCTCACCCAAACCCGCAAAGAAAATGCCTTTGGTGTAAATATTAAGATTCATGAATAAGACTATATATGCAGTAATCATTGGGGATTTTTTTTTATTATGTGTATAGTTAGACATTTTTTATTAGGGTAATGGAGAGATTAAAATTTTAATTTATTAGTATGAAATATTTTTATTCTCAAAAATTTGAAGTTCATAAAACAATATTTATAGGTATAAAACCATTACAATAATATTTATTAAGGCATTATAATTCATCATGTTATTAGTGAGGATTTGAACCTGAATAAGGAAGATAATAAATCTGTGTGTGTATATTTCCACAACTTGTAGTCATGCTGATGTAATTTTCTGGATATATGTTGTGTGCAGGATTATCAGTGTCCTACGATTCTACATTTCTAATGGTCTCACCACCCATCAACAATTAAACCTACACACATCATATATCTGAATCTTAAACCAATAACATAATAGTCATTTCACTCAACCACCCAAAATAATCTCAATTGAAAATTTTATTAGTATCAGTTAGAATGTAATAATTTGATTCGTTTTTATAAGTTATTATTAGTAAATATTGACTTGTATTGTATTATTATATAACGGCTATATGATATTTATATGGTTTTCTATGAAATATACATGTGAAGAACTAATAGATTTTAATGGGTATATTAAGTGAGACTCGATAATGTTCACTAAAGTATCCAAAACTTGGGATTGACCTTATGGTTTTATGTTTGTAATTCTTAACACAAAACTAATTCATTCCATTAATACTTCTTTATGATTTATGGATGATAAATTGTTGGCCCTAGTTATGGAGCCTAACCTTGAGGGGATCAAGAGAATCAAATTAGCCCAACTTGAACCACATAGTATAAACGTTCTACATTTTTTAACCTTTTCTGAGCATTGTTTTTCACTGTTCTAAATATGTTCATACATTCAAAAATTCATTTCAAATAAAAAAAAATAGTGACATCACAATTTTTTTATTGTTAGATTCCAACAAAAAATACAAAAACATAGAATGATTAGACTTCACCATTAAAACCCATAACTTTCCCAAATTCTGGAGAAATGCCTTACATTTAATTTCCCAACTTCTAGAGAAATTCCTTACATTTAACTTCTCAATTGGGTTTATCTAGGGTGGTTGGGAGGAATGATTGAGATCCCCATCACAAGTTCAATTCATGCAATTGACACAATGAGCTTTGCAACCTTTTTGTTCAAAATGAATAATACCTCATAAGAATAAAACATATATATTCCAATATAGTATGTAAAGGTAGTTCCACTTAGGAAAAAAAAAACCTTTACATTTAACTCATAATTACTTAGATTTGAGGGTTAGCTCACTTGTTCAAGTCTTTGTAGTTAAAGCACATTTTCTATTAGGATGTCTCGTAGTGAAAGCATGTTTGCTACTAAGAGGTCACAAATTCAAAACTCTCGATCCTTTCAGGTAAATCTGCGTAATGCCTCCAAAAACCAAAACTCATAATTACTAAAAAAAAATTGACCTTTTCATATTTATAACATTTATAACAACTATTAGTTATTTAATAACCTTTAAAACATTTTTTCACATACTATATTTTTATATACTCGTGCTCTTTCATTGTCATAATTCTTTTATTAATACATTATCTATCCTATACTTTCATCATCATTCTTTTATTAATACAATATCGTTCATATACTTTCACCATCATATATTTCCTTTCTCAAGATTCATATAATACAACTTTATTTTTTTACTTACACTTTTCTACCACTCATTTTAACCATCATATTTTCCTTTCTCTACATTCATATAATGCAACTTTATTTTCATATACTTTCACCATCATATATTTCCTTTCTCAACCTTCATATAATACAACTTTATTTTTTTACACTTACACTTTTTTATCACAAATTTTCACCATCATATTTCCCTTTCTCTACATTCATATAATGCAACTTTATTTTATCGCACTTAAATTTCTATCATTCTTTCTCCCATTTATTTTCACTTAACCTCTCAAAAGATGCTTCCACGTCATGGTGCAACCCATCACGACATTTTTCTAAAAAAAAAAATCCCAAAAAATCTCACAAAGTCCCTATCCACACTTTGTTCCATTTAATAATAAAAAAATCCGCGCAACTCATGGATTTGTGATGTACCAATTCTAGAACCACTCCAAGTTTTTGTGAAGTACCAAAGCAGGCTCCTCGTTTTTTAGGACCACACTGTTAAATTGCTCTTTTAAAAACCTATTAAATTAAACAAAATATAAAAATATTAATGTGGTTTGTACTGGTTAAATAAATCCCAAAATCTCGGATAATGTTGAAGTAAACGAAGAGTTTAACTCAAACAAAATTCAGGTTTAGAATCCATGCACAATTAGCCAGAGGTAAAGTCAAAAGGGAATATATGGGGTACAATTCTAAGACATTATACATCAAATTATCAACCTCTGCATGAACCCAAACCCCATATAATTGGCGAAAACCTTCAAATTGTTCTCTAATTTCGATCCAAATGCGCTCAGCGAGCACTCCAAAATCCGTCTGAATTGCTCCCAAATTATTTTCAACGCATATGTGAGCCCCTTTTGCATTCGAATCCGCTGTAGATTTTATCGAGAACTCGCCGAGTGAATTCAAACCAAGTACCGAAGCTCCGGATCTTCAAGCACAATTAATTGTTTGCATGTTTTTCAAAATAAGATAGCAGCAAAGATCGAATGAGTGCCCAATGTGCCTCTAGTCCCTTTCCCGTTCTCTTTTTAACAGACGACGCCTCCGCCATTGCTACAACTAGATTAACAGACGACGCCTCTGCTCTACTCTCGCAGACGCAATCAACGAACACCTTACCAGTCTCCCTGTTCTTTTCTAAACTTTAATAGAATTTATGAAATCTTTTTAAATTTTTTATAACTAATTGAAAATCAAATCAAAACATTTTGAGTATAAAATGCTTGCAATATAACCTATAACACAACTATAAAAATAAGTTATTTAAAAAAATATAATAATAGAATTTTCATGGTTATATATCAGAATTGGATGAAAACTTCTAGATTAAACAATAAGAACTTCTAGATTGAACAGGGGATATACTTTCAATAGTTGTTCTCCTTTTTAATTTTCACCATCCAATCTTAAAATCACACACAAATTAATACAAACTATCATTTACAAAATTAAAAACTTATATGTTATTTTATATATTTATAATTATATAAGAAAAATAAATGATGTAAACAACTAAAATAATATTTTTTGTTTTTTATTTCTAAATAAGTTTATAGATATAATTTAATTTATATAACTCTTTTAATAATATAATCTTATGGTAGTTTTGGGAAATAAAACCTTATGGTAATGAAAATATTTTTTGTTTTTAAAAGGTGTGTAGAGAAGAAGAAATGAGAGATATTTGTGGAGTTCTTAAATTTTTTTTAGCAATTAGGGTTTTTCACTAGTGAGCTTATTTATGCTTAGATTGTGTGGATTTCTTTACAAATTTCTTTTGCAATTTGATCAATGGTAAATCTTAGTGATTTAACAATGAAGAAATTTTTTTTGTAAGAATGGTTGTGAGGCAAGCAAGATCTTTTTCAATTTTATATAATTTCATTCTGAAATTTGGATTTGGCTTCCTTCTAGTGCAATTTTTTGGATTTGGCAGTCTCCTAGTGCCAAATTTTTTGAGGTTGAACCTTGATTTTTGTTATTTAAACTGATTTTTTACTCTATATGGATTTTGCACCCTAAAAAACTCCTAAAACACTTGGATATAAATTAATTATCCATCAAATTTCTGTTTTCAATGAATTCCTACCACATAAAACTCATTAGACATATATATCTATGAAACATGATACCATTATAATACTTCTTTATTAATTTTACCAATATATACACGGAAGCATGATGCCATTATGGTGCTTCTTTATTGATTTTACCAATATGTACCCAAAATTTATTCTCCATTAGATTTATTCCTTCATGGGAAGCATGATGCCGTTATGGTGCTTCTTTGTTGATTTTACCAATATGTACGATGCTGGGCAACTGTTAATCGGGACATTCAACCCTTGACCAATCTTTATGCTCAACCATTGACCCTTGAGCCATGAGATTGACTACTGCAATATCTCAGTAACTTTCCCTAGATGTAGGCTGGTGGCCAACTGCCACCATTGATATCCCATCTTCTACACTAAAAGCTCACTGACCCAACGATGCAACATTATTACTCTTTAACAATTGTAATGAATGTTCTATTTAATTTTATATAGAACCAGAACCAGCTTATCTCGAACTTAAATACACAGGTGCATGCGTTTGTTTCAAGAAATATTGGCATTGTCCAAAAGCCTGATCTTCTTCTTCACGATGGATTTGGCAGCAACTATACTCACCATTACTGTTTTTCTTTTTACTATTATGGTTGGGGTAAGCTTGCTTTGGAAGCCTTCACCATCTCTCAAAACTCTGCGTGGGAAGCATGTTCTAATAACAGGAGGGTCCAGTGGTATTGGCCTTGCTATTGCCAAAGAGGCTCTATCTCAAGGAGCTTTCGTTACTCTCATAGCTAGAAACTCTGCCAAACTGGAGAAGGCCATAGACAAGTTGGTCCATAATAAAAATATCAGTGCTGATAGAATATTCACAATGGTACATGGATAAGTTTTTCTTATTATCTCCTATTATTGAAGTTTAGTTGAATATTTTTGAAATTTGCAATCAGATAAGTTTAGCTTTTTAACTTATAACTATTTTCTTTTTTTCCTTTCTTTTTTTACAGACGGCCATATTTTTCTCATTATCTTCTATTATTGAAGTACATGTTTTTTTCATTATCTTATATTATTGAAATACTGTTACTTGAATATTTTTGGAATTTGCAATCGAGAACTACTTTCTTTCCTGTGCAGACAGCAAATGTAAGTGACTATGAAACTCTTTCGGATGCAATACAACAATCGTTTCAATGGAGACCTATTGATGTGGTTGTTTGCAATGCTGGGTGGGCGAGAGTTGGATTTATAGATGAAAGTCCCATTAAAGATTTGCATGAGATGATTAACACAAATTTATCAGGCATGGTAAACACTCTGCATGTTGCTCTTCGCTTGATGAAGCATCGCACAGTCCAAGCCCATGCCCGACCTCCCATGTCTGTTGTTCTCGTCGGTTCTTTGGTTGGTCTGGTATGATTCATCAAATTGCTTTTTGGGCTGCAGATGGTTTTTATTTTTTGTGATCAGAGCTTCAAGCTAAAGTTGACTCCCTATTAACTCTGGTGGCAATGGATTCACCATTGTATGTTTTATGCAGTACACGCAGTATGGGGTCTCTGTTTATACTGCAACCAAATATGGCGTGAGAGGGCTTGCCGAGGCTCTTAGACTGGAATTGATGCCTTTTAACATCGGAGTGAGCGTTGCTTTCCCGGGATATGTGGAGACTCCAATGCTGGATGACTGTGAGCAATCTAGACCTCATACGCCAGTATGCATTCACATAGAAATTTCATTTTCTATTAAGCTCGCATATTTGATTACTGGCTTACAGCTAAAATCAAGTTCTAATATAGCTAGATAAAGTAAGAGGGTTTTGCTATTCTATTATTGATGAAATTGTAGAGAAATGTATAAGGTTGATCAACCGGTCTTTCATCATTATTTTATTATAATTACCCATTACTTTTATTTTATTAATTAAAAATAGATTTTTTTTAATTATAATTACTAATTACTTTTATTTTATTAATTAAAAATAGATTTTTCATTTATTATAATTACCAATTATTTTTATTTTATTAATTAAAAATATATTTTTCTATACATAAAAATTGTATAGATTATCTCTATCAAATATTTACATAAATATTTTATTTAAATCTTTACACAAATATTCTATTTTTGAATTTTAGCTCTTGTGACCCATAATTTTTATAGAGATTTTTTGGTGATAATTATTTAGAAGAAGAATTTGTCCACGTGTTTTCAATCCAACCAGTGTGGTTCTGATAATCACGTTGGAGAAAAATTTGTACACGTGTTTTTGAACCAACAAGTGTGGTTCATCTTCGGAATAAGATGAGAAATCCGTGAAATTGTAAAGGAATGTATAAGGTTGATCGACCTTCTCTTTCATCATTGTTCTTTAATAATTACCAATTACTTTTATTTTATTAATTAAAAATATATTTTTCTATACATAAAACTGTATAGATCATTTATATCAAATCTTTACAAAAAATATTTTATTTTTGAATTTTGGTTTTTGTGATCCATAATTTTTACATAGATCTTTTGGTGATAATCTCATAGGAGAAGAATTTGTCTACCTGTTTTTGAACCAACCAGTGTGGTGGTTCATCTTCAGGATAAGATGAGAAATCACATATGATTTCTTATGTTGTCTTGAAGATGAACCAAAGCCCTTAACGGGACTAGATTTTTGCCCAGTAAATTTTGAACTAATACCCTTCACATCACAGAGTAACTTAACAATATACCACATCACCTTCTATACCCATAAACTTATCTATAACAATTATATTTTAATATATAATTTATATAATTTTATATAAATTTATATTTCAATTATTTTATAACAATTTTATTTTAATATATAATTTATATTTCAATAAAGTTTCAAAATAATTATAAATTATAATTTGCGTTACTTTGTTAAAAAAACATAATATTTAAAATTCAAACCCAGTAAATCAAATTAATAAATAAAAAAATATTTCAATATATAATTTTATATAAATTTCTATTTTAATTGATTAAATACTTTAATCTTAAAAAAATATTTAAATAAACTTTTGTGTTATAAAAAGATATTTAAATAATCTTTTGCATTATAAAATTCAATTTTATAGATAAAATTAAAAACCCAAATCCTAAATCTTTGAAAAGCCTTCATATAATCTATTTACCTCACCAAATCAATCTATTTACCTAGCCAAATCAATTTATCTTCATACCTGACCAATGCACTTTTCTATGTATAAAACCTCACTTTAATTTTTTTCAAAAGGCACTTTATTAACTATTATATATAAAACCTTTATTTTAATCCTTGAAAAATACACTTTGTTTATTATCCTACATATTTTGCATTATTAAATTCAGCTTAACTTTCATTAAAAAAAAATGGGACATGTTTACTTGGGAAAAGATTAGGAGTTATCATACCGAAGATTGGTTTTATATATATATATATTTTTAAAATTATAAATATAAAAATATATTAAAAAAATAAAAATTAATTTTAATTTTAAATTAATTTTACTCAAAACAAACAAATACTAAATAAATGATTTTTTATTGAAAGTTTAAAAAAAAAAAAAAAAAAAAAATGTATCCAAAAGTTGTTCTTTTAATATTTATTATTAAAAAATACTTCTTAAAAACTTTTGCCAAAACTAAATAAAGCTAATAGCAATATAATAACTACTTGACTTGAAATAACAATGTTTATACAAACCTATAACCATGTTGGATACAAAATTTCAAGAAATATTAACATCATATAATTTTTTTTTTTAAATATTTCTATTTTTTTAAGTTATAGTTCATATAAATTACTATATACACACTTTTGTAATTTTCATCCTTATAATCATGTTGATACAAAATTTCAAGAAATATTAACATCATATAAACTTATTTTTAAATACTTCTATTTTTTGGTTATGGTTCATATAAATTACTATATACACAATTTTATACTATAAAAATTATGATATCAAAATTATTATTTTAAACTTGTATTAGGTGAAATCACACCAAACACTAACTGACCTCTCACATATTTGAAACTAATCAAAAGCTTAACAAACCTGCATCATCTTCTCAAATTAAACAGTAAATTAACCTTTCCATTTTCAGAAACTGATTAACTCAATTTTCTTTTATAAACTAAATATATCCTAACTTTACTTAAAAATTCATCAAAAATATTAACTCTCATTATTATTATTAATAATTAAATAAAATACATTTTAAAAAACCAAAAATAAGTCCCAAACTTTTATTATTTGAATTTGGTTTCACTATTAACCTAAATTAACAATTCAACATTCTATAAATTTTATAATCACTTATTAAAATTCACTCCTTAACATATATAACTTATAAATAATTAATAAGAAATATTTTTACTATTATCTAACTAATTATTAATAAAATATGACTATTATTATTATAATATAAATATAACATATATTTATTAATTTATCTTTAATATCTAATTAAATATAATATTAAAATTAAAATAATTTTTAAAATTTTATATCCAATACCATACTTATTTTGAAATAATACTTATACATTTCAAAATTGTCAAACTATATATATATAATCTGCAGCAGTCTACAGGTTAAATGACAGACCTTAAAACAAAGCTATGACAGAGGAGAACCCACCATATCCATATATTTATATTTGTATTTGAAATCTTTAATCAAACCTTTGCATTTCAGGTGGTATAGAGACTCACACAGAGATATTGAAGATGTCGAAGGTGATTGGGCTATACAACCGCAGCCAAGCGGAGACATCGGAAAAAGTTGCAGAGTATATATTGGAAGCAGCAAAGAATGGAACCTTTCTGGTTACATCTCAGATTACTGGCCTCATGCTATCGACATTATCACGTGGATTTATACCTGCAGTTTCAGTTGGGAGGGCTTTCACAGAACTGGTTTTGTATGTACCTTTCAGAATTTTTAGCTGTCTGGCTGTCATTTACTTTGAAGTTGCTAGACGTGCCCTCAAATAAAGGACCCTGCTACCAGAAGTGTCTAGCTGTCATCTTCCATTCTATTCTGGTTGATTTTTTTTGACAGAGCAGTCAGATTCTCATAACCTGACTTCCTAATTTTTCTTTCTTGACCTATATCATCATCTGCTCTGGTTGACTTTTTCCAGAGTTAGTTGGTTTTCTTTACGTGACTTGGTAGTTTTTCTTGTCATGAAGTACAAATCTGATTTTCTCAAGTTATGGTTATCTTTTTTAAGTTAATGTATTTTTTTAATAATTTATTAGGTGTATGTTAGATGGTTGAATGTGGTTTAGCTTAAATTATTTGGTTTTAGGTTAAAATGTGTGTCTGGTTTAACACATGTCTTTTCTTAGACCTCGCGTGTTCAGATAAATGCTCTTTTACTTTGGATCATAAAACAAAGTCTTTTCATTATAAATGCATGGGATTTTTAGCAGCGTGGTGATAGTGCAACGTTGTTTGTGGGTGGTGGAGAGGAAGTCCCTTCACCTTGTTGTGTATGGTTCTCAATGATGGTACTCTTTGGTTGTTATGGATGTTTGATTCTTTCTTTCCGGTAATTTTCCAGTAGTTTTTGTTTTGTTGGCAAAACAACATCCATTTAATCATTTTCCTTTTTCATTTTGTTTTTGCACAACATGGCTATGGGGCCGACCTTCGAATTGGTGGTTTTTCTACCCATCTCGAAACTCCAAAGAATTAATTATGCAGTTATTTCTTTTAATTGTCTGGTCTTGGTTTGTGGGGTATGGTATCTAGGGAATTTATCCGTATGGTTTTAACAATGCAATCTCCCTTCCAAATTGGTAAGGTTTTATTGGTTCCGGGTGTCTTTTGTTACTTGTATTGGTCAATTTGGGTATTAAGGTGTATCGAGTCTATGGGCTCAATCCTTTTGTTATATCCCTCTAAAAATTAGAGGTTTTTTTTCTGTGGTTGTTTTACTTTAAATTGGGTTTTATACCTTATAGTGCTACTGGTGGGCTCAATTGTTGTCAAGGGGAGTCTAAATGTAGTTTGTCAGGTTAGTCCACAACGTCCAGGTAGTGGGTTCCATTTGTATGGTTTTGGAGATGACTTTCTTGTGCTTGGGACGAGATTTATAGAGCTCAAGGTTTGTTCCTTTGATTGTCCTCTTGATTATTATGTTGCTCATCTTTGTGTGAACGACACGTTTCCATTTTTAACCACGCCTCCTCGAGAGAGAATGGCAAGTCGTAGAGTGGGTGTGAGTAGTTCTACCACTCACCATCGCAATTTGTTTGGGTGGGAGTTGGTGCCAAATTATTTTGATTATGTTCTTCTTGAAGTCATGAGGGAAATCCTCCACCTTGAATCAAAGGAGTTTGGTGAATGCTTGTATTTATTTGATTTTGAGGTGGGAGGAAATGGCCTCAAGTGGATCACTGGATTGGGAAAATTCAAAAAACAAATACTTCACTTTATACATTCTCTGGTAGTGCACCATCAGATGGATACCCTCTTTACCATGGTTCTCGGAGATAAGAAAGTGGATAATTACAAACTTTTAGCAGGACAAGAGGATATCAAATGACTTCTCTGAAATGTATGCTTCTGCTTGGATGTTGTTGTGTCATGATTGAGAAGGGTTGAAAATATGTCGTCTCTAAGTCTGAGTCAGAGATGAAGGAGCTCAATGACCCCCCTGCAATCATAAATGCACCACCTTCTATTTCCTCTCCACCTGCTCTTGCATCTCCACATGCTAATTCATCTCCTCTTTCTCTTGTTATTTTATCAAATTGATAAGAGTTTGGATGGATTAGTTTTTGTCTTCCTATAGAGGCATTGTTTCCTAGAATTCTTGGAAGTGCCATCGGTACCTTCACAAGCAATATGGCAATCAACATCATGGTTTCTTCTCATCATGCATGATCTAAGGGGAAAATTTTAGGGGCTAATATTCATAGGTAGACTAATTTTCCATGATTTTTCTAAAAAAAATATTCTTGAATCTTTGTTTTCTAAATATGGTTCGCCCAAGTTTTATAGTCTAAAATTATTTTTCCTTAGAAATCGCCAAAAATTTATAGATACCATATAAATTAATTAGAAATTTGAATATTTTTATAAGAAAAATTCCAAGCATTTTACAATTTGAATATTAAAGACTAGTAAGATTCGGTAAAGTTTCTAAACCTTCAAATAAATTTACATTCTTAAATTTTTCCATGGAGATAGTTGGTCTCTTTTTTTACATAGAGATGGCATAAGTTGCTTGAACCATCTCTACAAGCTTTCAAAATGATGTATTTTTCGTTATAACTTTTGAATTTTTTAGTCTTGTTTTGCTTATGGACGACAACTTAGTATGGTTTTTTCATAGTGGTACGATCCTTGTCAAGCAAATATGACAGAGGTCTATTGATATAATTTATGGATATATTATGTTGTCAACCATTTGGTTTTATATTTTGTCTCTTGTTTGAGTAGCACCTCAGTCTTCACATATGAATATATGTAGAAATGGTGTTTAGTGTGTTTTACTTGGTTGAAGACATACTCTTCCATGTCAGTTATTTTGGAATGTTGATGGCTATATGTACTCAATGTAAATTTTATTTTTATTAATAGAAAAAAATTGAATCAGTTTAAAAAAGAAAAATTAGTGTTTTTACAAATCTTTTTAGTCAAAGACAAAAAATAAAAATAAAAAATAAAAAATATAATTAGTAAAAAATTATGTTTTTACAATTTTTTTTAAGTCAAACACAAAAAATAAAAATAAATAAATAAATAAAAATTATGTTTTTACAAATATCTTTTGGTCATACTCTTTATGTATATGAGTTGTTATTGCCTAAATGACATATACATAGATGTCATCATGTTTTGATAGATGTTTTAATGGAAAAAAAACAACAGTAATGTTTACACTTCTTTGTTTTCTTTGTTTTAAATGTTTTTAGATATAAAATGGTTCGTAATATTTAATAATTTATTAATATAAAACCAAAAAACCTTTGTTTTAAATGTTTTTAAGATATAAAATGGTTCGTCATATTTACCAATTTATTAATATAAAACCAAAAAAATTAATGTTATCATATAAAAGTGCCCATTTTTAAAAAGTAAATGGCAATATTTCTTGAGGCACAAACTTTTTTAAATATAAAATTGAAAGAATTTTTCACACTTCAACCTATTTGAATCATCTTGATGTCTAGCAAATCTAGATTTGATGTGTGATTCATGAATATTTAAGCATTGTTGTAATTTAATAAGTATTACATCTAACAAATCTATATTTGATGTGTTTTTCATGCATATTTAAGCATTATTGTAATTTAATAAGTATTACATCATGTGCGATGCTTTTAACAACAACATAATCCCCATTTCTTTGACAATATTATTACCAGTGTCATTACTATTATAATAAATATTATAATTGTCATCACTATTATACACATCAATGTTTTTACCATTGTCATCACTATTATACACACCAATGTTTTTATATATGTCATATGTATGAATGTTTTCATTACATAAAATATGGGTTGGGTTTCAAATATATATAATATATATTGAGAAGTATTATATATTTTGGAAGCCTCGCTAGTATTTTATATAATAAAAGCATAATGGTATGTTGCATTGTTATGTTATAACTTGATAAGTATTATATATTTTGGAAGCCTTACTCATATTTTATATATTAAAAGCATAATGGGTATATTGCCTTGTGCATTGGTATGTTATATTGTGTAAGCATTATAATAACAATAGTGGTAATGTATTATAATAACAATAGTGGTAATGTATTATATATTTTTAAAGTATGTTGTATAGCAAAAGACATAGTGAAGAAATAATGGAAATAAAGTAGTCATATGTATAAGGAGTTGGGGTTGATTAGAGGAAGAGAAGAAAATTTTTAGAATGAAATTTAGTTCTTCCACATTTGAGGAAGGATAGAGTTTTTCAGGGAAATATGTAATACATTAAGAATTAAGAAGATAGGACTTTATAGTATAGAGATTTTGTTACAAGATGTATATATGTTGGAGTTCCCTAAATAATTGAATATTTCTCTAGATTTTAATGTGTCATATTTGTATGAGTATCATGAAGTTATAATAGGTGAGAAAAAAAGGAGTGCATGTTGAGGAATGGAAAGAGAAAATTCCAAAGGAAGAAAGAGATGAAGTGGAAAATGTTTTGGATGAACATGATAGCATAAGGACAAAGAAGAAATGATACAAAGAACTCTTGGTTTTTTGGAAATGTTTGACTTCTAAAATATGTGACTTGGACTTTGAAGTCAATTTTGGTGACCATTGACTAGATTCACACCATCTATCCTATGAATATGATTCTTACATTTGGGAGTGTCTAATTTAATAGCATCCCTAGTTCTAAGAGATCTTTCACAACTAAAAAAAACCTTTTCATTTTAGTGTCAATTTTTCTTAATCCAAATTTAGTTTGTTTAATGGTAAACTAAGTCTTGGGGTCATACAATCAATTGATGAAGGTTGAAACATAGGAGTTAAGTTGAGCCAAGGTTGTGTCACAAAAATAATGATTGCATTCACTAGGGAGCCATGACAAAAGGTCATATTAAACACACATAATGATCACTAACAATTGGCATTCATGTGATCTGTGAATGAGGTTTATCTGAAAGGTTCTCAGAAAGTCAAAGTACAATACCAAACCAAAATCATGATAATCATTATATTAAAGAGATGGTGATGATCCCTATTGCATATCAATATTTTTCGAGATGCTGATGAGATTTTGAAGGATAATATTCACCATTATGTAATTAAAATAGGTCAAAGGTCCACAATGTTTGATGACTTCACAAGAACATGGGAGTACAAGAATATGTGTGGCCTCCAACGACATTGGAATCACCATTCTTGTACTACAAATCATTCTTCATAAGGAGACCAATAAATTAGCACATGAAGATGATTGGAAACACTTGATGTACACGCATTCAAAGTTTCATGAAATGTAACATGTATATATGTGTATCTTCACACCAAACATGAGGGTTGAGATTCATTGTAAAACATTTAATGTTGTATATATATTAGATTGAAAATTATATATTCTAACATACACAACATTGGATGTTGTATATCGAAGTGCACATTAATAATTTGTGGTGGAGTAAATGAATTTCAACCTATCCTTTTTAAACACGGGTTTTATTCAAATCTACCAAAAACTATATTGTAATTCCATTATGTAACCACCCCTCCCACATTTACCCAAATTCTTCAGCCTTTCAACGTAAACATGAGACGAAGAGTTACTATGACATGACCTGACCTCCAAGATCTAGTTATGGAAGTGGGGCCAACAAACTTACAACTCACAACATCCCTGAGGGCTACAGGACACTCAGAGGCCAAAGTACCACCCCAGGTGACAAAACCCTGATTTGGGGCTCTTTTCACTACCCTAAGCCCACAAACGCATGCATGAAAAGGCCTAAATGTGGTGATAGGCCTCTGACAACATGCACAACACTTCCTGAGTGCGGTTATAGCCCAAAATATCTAGTTCAGAGGGTGCAGTCTTGATATTTGAGCCACTTTTCCAGGCCAACCTCGAGATCACTACACAGAACTACCTGTAACTTCTCAGAATGATAAATTACAAAATGACAAGGCCTTACATACAAAACTTGAACAATAAAATTCACAATTCTTCTTCAATAATTGGCAGTTGGTTCTTTAATCCCAGGGGTGCTCAGCATTCTCCTGAATTCTTGTCTCAACTCAGAAACTCGTCCTAGTTCTACCCGAACCCACAATGTTGTATTCTCCTCATTAGTCTTCATATATTTAATGGCTAGATGCCATTCAATCTGATTCCTCATGAAGGATACAAAAGCCCTTAATTTAAGATCACCCATATAAGAGAAAACTGTGACAATCATCTGCATACTCACATGTTCACAAATAATGTTGTGTAAAAACAATTCACAAAGTAAACTTTGCTCATCAAAATCTGAGGCACAGAAAACATACAAAAATGTACGAGTGGAGGAACATAGATAAGGTCTGCCCTCCATAATGGCTTTCAATTGAAACAAGAAGTAACGTTCCCACAGAAAAATAGGATATGATGGAGAAGGTCACCTACAACCCAGAAGTTGAGGGCGATATCATGAATTTTTTGTTTATCTATGGTGAGGTCTCGAATCTGATCCTGTAATAGCAGAAGTTGTTCTTCTTGTTTCTTCAGAGCTTCTTTCTTCTTGTAATCCTCCCACTTTTTCTTCAATTCTTCTTCCATCCATCTTTCATGCAAAGTGTCTATTTCTCTTTGATGTTCCTTTAGCAAAATCATCCCATCCCGAAGGGAGATTTCTTCTTGCTTCCATTTTTGTAATTCATAAATTAACAGGAGTTTCTTAGAGTTCCATCCTAAAGTGGGACTCGACATTCTTCTAGATTCAATATCTATATCAACAATGGGTGTACCAACCTCTGTTTCATGGGGTTGTTCCACCTCTTCTGCTGGTTCTTGTGTAACAACAGCCTCTTTGGTGGGTTCTTGTGTGTCAACCCCTTTGTTTTTACCTAGAATCGCCTCTGTGTCCACTGTTTTTTATTCTACAATAGGAGTGGCCTCCACAGGGTCTTGTGGGTCGGCTTCTAGGTCAATTATAACAGCAGGCTCTGATTTAACTATTGGTTCTTGTGTAACAGTAGTATCATCAATAGGTTCTTATGTAACAACCTCCTGTTGTTCTGTTTCTAATTCCATTGGGCTGATATTCTCTCTACGAGCATTATATCCTACTGCTGTTAAGTTTTGAAAACATGTCATGCATACTGACACCGGAATTTCCCTTCCCTCGGATAATTTCCACTTCAATTCCTCGTTTTCTTTTCTTAATTTTTCAATTTCTAAACACAAGGCATTGGTTTCATCCTTACCTGGTGAGGAAGGTTGCCTTTCTTCTTCTAAAACTTTTTCTTCCGTCTCCTTCTCGGTCGTAGGAAAGGGTTCTACAAGTATGCTGACCTTCACTCTCTATTTCGGTCTTCTATCCCCAATTGGTTGTTCAATAGACTTCTTCCCAATTCTAACTCTAGTAGGCCGAGTCTGGGTCTCTTCCTTTGTCTGACCTTCTCCTGAGGTCGTGGTTTGTTTCCCTCGGCTTGTCCATGGTATTTTCCTCTTGAAATCTTCCCAAGCTTTTCCTTGCTAGCTTAGGGCATCCAGCACAATTAGCTTAATGAGCCTGTGATTAGTTACACATGCCTCCGGGTGTGCTACTATTTTTACTACTATTGCCATGTGCTTGATGTTTCCAAGAAAATAGAATGGAAGATTGATTCTTTGCTGATTCTGAAGGTGGTTAAGCAAAGGAAAGTGATAGTTGAATACTATCGTAGACCTCCCTTCCGAGGTGATATATTTGATCGAACCCAGGGCAACATATTCCCAAGGATGAGGAAGTGACAATCTGCCAATTCCTCTCCCTTTCTTCTCCAGTTTCTCTTCCCTTACTAGGAAATCCTCTCTCAAGGAGGGATCATTGATTTTTCTATTAAACTACCTCTGCCCTTCAACTAGAAATGAATTTACCCTGGAAATTACCTCTTCATTCACCTCCATTTGCATGCTTCTTACTCAGGTTTGATTATTGTTTAAGTTCTGAGAAAATTCAATTGCTACAGCCTCGTCCGAGCCTTCAAGCTTCTGGAAAAACTCAACCCATCCAGAATCTCTGAATATATGGTAAGCCTCTGGGAAATTCTACAGAGCATCCATAGAGTCCGGCTCATGCCTGACCGCTAATCCACCCATATCTGTTGTTTGTTTCTAAATTTGCTTCTTAATGTCTCGAAACACTGTAATATTACTGAGTTTCCGAGTTCACATCTTTGTTGTTCAATCCTGCTGTAACATCACTGTGTCTCTGAGCTAGCTGCTGCTCGGTTGTTATGTATAATTTATTAATTGTTAGTTAAATATAGTTGTCTTAGGTTTATTAAAGTGGAAAGGCATGATCAACAATCACGCCTCTTCGCCAAGGGACATCGTAAGGCTATATTTAAAGCCTTGGTGATTCCGAATTGTAATCATCTCATCTTTTATCAATAATAATATATACTTATTCAAGTTTACCATAGTTTTTACACTCCATTGGTATCAGAGGGGTCGATCCTCCACCTACAAACACAGATTTTTTTTTTCCATTGGTTCGATCCTAAATTATAGAGAAATCAACAAAACGAAGATACTATCTCAGTACGAAGGCAGAAAAACCAAATTCTGTGTGAGAAAAATTAATTCTGTGACAACAAGTTTAATTTCTGAAACAACGAATTAAAACTCCGAGGAAAAGCATCTCGGTCTAATTCATCTATCCATCCAACACCATTCCTTCTTGTTCCACAGCCACAGCTGCCTGATAGCATGATTAGTAGCTTGTTGTAGGTTGTCCTACCA
Organism: Pinus albicaulis; assembly: GCA_034641835.2. Taxonomy (NCBI): domain Eukaryota; kingdom Viridiplantae; phylum Streptophyta; class Pinopsida; order Pinales; family Pinaceae; genus Pinus; species Pinus albicaulis. Next base: position 310,935,836 of record CM076578.1, read on the forward strand.
TTGCCGCCGAAAGCGAAGTCTCGTTATCACCACCGCAGCAGTGTTCTCTCCCCACTCCCGCCATCCACCATGCGTCTGACCTTCGTTCCGCCAAACCCTTCTGCCGCCATTTTCTCCAATCCCTCTGAGCCAATTACGGGTCGTGACAACTACGCAACAATAGCCACGCTACACCTTGGTCTTCACGTCGGCATCCTACCTATCGTGGTCCAATTTCACAATGGTCATCATTTTTCATCGGGCCCCAATACCCTGAGCGACAGTTGTCCACGTGAAACACATCCTTTCAACTAAAATTGATGTTGTCAAAAAGGAAGCCGATATAAAAATATTGTATCGAATATACATTGACTTAAACGAGCATTTTTTTTAAACGGTGTGGCGTTTAAAATACACAGTGACAGATTCTGGTACGCGAACAAATTTTTCAAGTGGACGTCTAAACCGGAGTAGACGTTTAAACCGAACAAGTAATTTTTTTTTTAAAGTGAACGATTTTTTTTTAAATAATTATAATATATATAGTATATAATTCTCAACGCATAATTATATATATATATATATATATACAATAAAATAATTATTCTTATTATTATTAAAAATAAAAAAATAAAAAATATTCACCACCTCATACACGCTCAATGTCTTCGTCAATGTCGATGGCCGAATTCCAAAAAAAATTGTTGGATCTTGAGAAACAGATCAATAATAATTCCGATGACTTCGGCAAAAGATTAGTCGATCTCGAGGGTACAGTTGCAGGACACTCCAAAGATATCAAAAAGCTTCAAGATACGACAAATCGAATAGAAATACAATTTTGGTTAAATCATAGCAAGGCCACAGAAAATCATAGCCAATAAATGCAAAAGCTAACAGAACTCTGCGACAAGATAAATCAGACACAATGACCAATATTCCCCAATATGGAACATAATCAACAGAACAATTTGTTGAGATTGTGTATATTAATTTGGCTACAAATCTCATGGATAATTCCAACAATAGGATTTGTTCCAAATCTGAAGGCATCAAATCCTGAAGATAAGATAACAATCTTACTTTCTTGTGATAGGATGGAATTGAATTTAATATTCAGTTTTTCTTCTACATCTATAAATTGTAAAGCCCATAGAGGCATAAGATATATGAGGGATGAGGAAGAGGAAGTGCAGATGTGAGAAATATGTTGTTGTAATCTCCTGTTGAATAATAAGAAAGCCGATACCTCTGTTTGGTGGATGTAGCCCAAATTGGTTGGGTGAACCACGTTACATTCTGTCTCTATTGTTAATCCTGTGTTTATGAATTATTTAGTTTCTACTACGTATACTCTAACACAATTCAGTAGATTCAGGGAATTCAGAAGAGCATCATGAAAAAACTGAGTCCCCACATCATCACGAAGATAGTAATGCAGATTCTCAAAATAAGAAGCTCTGAAATGCATTTGTTAATCAATATCCCTTCCTCGTTCCACCGTTAGCATATCATCGAAGAGAAAAAATCGAGCTACCCAAGTTTTAGGGTAATGAAAAAAATAGCGTTGCATGGCTTAATAAAGCCAAAGAATATTTTGAGATTTACGACATTAATAGTGATGACGAAAAAATTTAAGCATGCTTCCATGAAAATGGAAGGAGAAGCATATAATTGGTATATGTGGTGGAAAAAGACGAAGCTTTCTATTAGTTAGATTAAATTTAAGGATGCATTCTTTAAAATATTTCAAGGTATAAAAGAAGAAATTTTTTTTTCAACATTCATCAAATTACGCCAAAAAGGAGATGTGGATGAGTACACTCGAAAATGGGAGACCTTAGCAACATGAGTACCTAGATTGTCAGAATCTCGTTTAATCCAGTCTTTCATCTCAGGACTTAAAATCCATATACAAGAAGAGCTCGAACTTCACGACATTACATCAATAGAACTAGCAAGTAAAAAGCAAAAGCTGCTGAAAAGAAATTTGAAAGGTTATCTTGGTCAAAACCAGAAAGAGTATATTTGAGATGAAGGTTTCCTCAATCTACAAAAGAAGATAGCATGAAATATGTTCCACCACGCCTTCATGAAGGAGATAAATCTAACATGGAAATACAAAGGATGAGAGAGGGCAAGTGCAAACGTTGTGGTGAAAATTGGAACCCTAAGCACAGATGTGCTAATGGAAAAGAAAAAAAATGTATAATTGTGAAGCAACGAATGACTCTAACAATGATGATTCAGATGTAGAGGGAATAGAAGACACCCTAGAGTTCTCTCCAGAAGTAGATGATGAAATCATTCCGCAAGTGTCATTATCAGCCATGACAGGTATATCACAACCTCAGACACTAAAATTAAGAGGACATATTAAGAAAAATAACGTAATGGTTCTCATCGACATTAGCAGCACCCACAATTTTCTAGATTCAACCATGGCCAAAAGAATCAACATCTTTATTTTTCCCATGCCTAATATGAAGGTAATGGTAGCCGATGGTAAGAATATTGAGCAAGTAGGGAAATGCCATAAGGTCAAATTACAGATTAAAGACTTTAGTTTAGAGTCTCCATTCTATGTCGTACCACTAGGAGGAGTAGATGTGGTCTTAGGAATGCAATGGCTACAAACCTTAGGTACTTATTCTGCCAACCATCAGAAGCAGTTTATAAGCTTTAAGTGGGAAGGGCAGAAGCACAATTTATATGGATTCCAAGCCCCAGAAGATCAAATTGTATCATCATCCCAGATGATGAAGATGATTCTAAAAGGAGCGTCATCAGTTCGAAATTTTATCTACAAAAAGGAACCACGAAGAGTCACCATAAGTACAAGGACTATTTCATAAACACGAAAAATTATTCCAAGACCTACCAATGAAAATGCCTCCTAATAGGGAAATCGAACATACAATAGAAGTCAAGGCAGGATCAGACCCTGTTAACATCAAGCCTTATCGCTACCCGCATCACCGCAAAACTGAAATTGAGAAGATAATCCAAGACCTTTTAAAATGTGAGGTCATCTCAAAAAGCAAGAGTCTGTATACTGCCCCAGTTATATTAGTAAGAAAAATAGATGGATCGTTCCGGCTATGCATTGACTACAGAGGATTTTTTTTTTTTTTTTTCTAAATTGTGCTAATTCTATTAAGTAATCATAATGTTACAAAACTGTCGCGGTTCAGCTGTGGGAGCCTGAAACCGGGCTTGAAGTCGATGCTCTAACAATATTACGAACTGCCCAACGTGGGAAACCAGTTCTTTTAAAAGCAGTTGCACCGCCCTTGAAATGGAAACCGGTGAGAGGTCCATTATGTTCAGCATTAGATAACTACAAAAATACAACTTTAACATGCAACTTCTGCTGCTGTAGACATCAAAAATTAAAAAAACCAGTGTTTCTAGCTAAATAGGTATGAAAAGAAGTCATACTGGGCCAATTCATAGCAGAATTAATGAGTGTGATCTGGAGACGGTGGCTCCTCCTCAATGCAACACCCATACTGCTCCTCAGAGTCTTCAGCATATGCGCTCGGATCTCCATCTTTGTCTGAGAGGTTGGCACCCACCTGCATGGAAAGATGACCCAGGGAGGGCGAGGCTATAACAAGAGTATCGCACAGACCAGTGGGAGGCGTTATAACAGGGTTGGAGCGGGGAACGAAAGGAGCAGGGGGAGGGTCGTGCACCGGGGGAGGGAGAGGAGTAGACTCTTCTCGCAGGGTAATGGTAATGTAAGCTGTGATAGTCGGGCGATTGAAGGCACAGTCAAACCTGAGCTCCGCTCTCTGTGAGGTTTGCCGCAGATAATGGCTTCCAGAAGGTAGGGGGGCAGAGGGAACAGGTTCCTGAGGCGCGTCAAGGTGAGGAGAGGAGGATTGATGTTCGCGAGCCAAGCCTGGAGGGCTACTGAGGTTCCATTGACGAGAGGGATCCTGATCATGCTGCCTTTCAGAATGCTCGGGGAGGTGAGCTCCATCAAGGCTGGAAGACGGACGATCGCTTGCAGACCTGCCGCGAGTGGCGCCACGACGGCACCTCATGCATTGCCTCAACCTCGACATTTCAGTCTCAGCAGTTTGATCAGCCCGAAACCGAGGGGAAAGAGCTTGAGCAGGAGTGAGACCGTGGAAAGAGCCAGGAGATATTTGCAAGTTGAAGTTGGAATAGAGAACACTATGCGAAAAATGATACCCAAGCACAATTTCTATGCAGCTAAGCAGTGAGGTGCGACGGCCAGTGTGAGTGCGGGCACTGGGCTCTGCAGAGGCCACCGGACATGCACAACAAATAGGCTTCCAAGAACTGCAATTAGCACCAGAAGGATCTTGAGAACCTGAAACAGAGTCCATAATATGCCGATTGAGAAAACCAAGGAGGAAGAAACGCCGGCGTCGGGGAGTTAATGGGCTGCTCTCTTGTGAATTTAAGTCGAACTTAATGGCACCGCTGGGAGCCATATGGCCACCCCACGTGAAATGCCTTGAGAGCTGGCCTGGGATGGAGGTCCCATCAGATCTATTAATCATCCACATTCGGAACATTGACTACAGAGGATTAAATAAGATAACAATTAAAAATAAGTTTCCAATTCCCTTTATTAATGAAATGCTAGATGAGCTACATGGTGGAAAATACTTCTCTAAGTTAGACTTAAGGTCAGACTATTACCAGATCAAAATCAGATTGGAAGATATACCAAAAACTGTGTTTCAAACACATGAAGGTCATTACGAGTTTAAATTAATGCCCTTTGGATTGACAAATGCACCAGCTACATTCCAAGCTACTATGAACGAATTATTTCGTCCATATCTTAGGAAATTTGTACTATTATTTTTTGATGATATTTTGATTTATTGTAAAACTTGGAAAGAGCACTTGCAACACTTGGATAAAGTTCTCACATTACTAGTAGATCATCAATTTTATGCTAAGAAATCCAAATGCACCTTTGGAAAAGAAGAAGTCGAATCTCTGGGACACATAATATCCCATGAAGGGGTAAAAGTGGATCCTTATAAAATCAAGGCTATAAGGGAATGGAATAAACTGGTGAATATACCCAAACTAAGAGGATTCTTAGGGTTAACGGGATATTATCGAAGATTTATTAAAGACTATGCACACAGAACTACACCTCTTACAAATATTTTAAAGAAAAATTTGTTTCAATGGAATGAAGAAGCACGAAAGTGTTTTGAAGATTTGACGGAAGTAATGTCTAATGCACCAGTATTGGCAACTCCCAATCTTTCTAAACCATTTATCATCGAATGTGATGCCTCTGGCTTCGGTATAGGTGCAGTATTAATTCAAGAAGGGCACCCTATCGCTTTTGAAAGTAGGAAGCTAAATAAACGAGAGCGTCTCAAGTCCTCATACAACAAGGAAATGCTCACAATTATGCACGCATTGGCCAAATGGAGACAATATCTATTAGGGAGTAAATTTTCCATCCGAATGGATCATAACAGTCTTCAGTATCTTCTTCAACAAAAAACGCTCTCTGAAGAACAACAAAAATGGATCGAGAAAATTTTTGCTTTCGACATGGAGATATTACATAAGAAAGGAAAAGACAATGTAGTAGCAGATGCCCTGTCCAGGAAATATGAAGAACCAACACTACTTGTAGTCTCGGTTGTTGTTCCTAAATGGCTTAATGAGATTCGAAGTGAGTACGCCAAAGATCAAGAAATATCAGCTATAATCAATAATCTCCTAGGAAATTCAAAATTTGAGTGGAAGAACGATATCTTATGGTACAAAGGAAGAATTTATCTAAACTCCAAATCCAAGTTTATATAAAAAATACTCAAAGAATCACATGATTCCGTGTCATCCGGGCATGTAGGATATTTTAAAACCTACTATAATGCACATTAGTCATTTTTTTGGAAGGGTATGAGTCACGATATTCAAAAATATGTAGCAGAATGTGACAAGTGTCAAAGAAATAAAAGTGAAAATATTATGATACCTGGGTTACTTCATCCCTTAAAAATTCCAAATCAGAAATGGGAAGAAATATCGATGGATTTTATTGAAGGATTACTTGTATCTGATGGGAAGGATAAGATCTTCGTCGTAGTAGATAGATTCACTAAATTGCGGAGATATTCTGCAAACATATTTATAAACTACACGGCTTCTCAAAAGTCATTGTCAACGACAGGGATGCCAAATTTAAAGGAAATTTTTGGAAGGAATTGTTCAACCATATAGGAACCTACCTCAACATGAGCTTGGCTTATCACCCCCAAACAGATGGACAAACAGAGGTTGTAAATAAATGTTTGGAAGCTTACCTATGGTGTTATGCTACGGAAAAAAAAAAAAAAAAAAATTTGGGTTCAATGGTTGCATCTCGCTGAATGGTGGCATAATTCCACTTACCATACATCAACAAAAATGACTCCATTCCAAGCTTTATAAGGATATGAGCCCCTGAAGTGGAAAGATTTTGCTTCAGTCCAATCAAATCTGCCAGCAGTTAAAAACTAGCTAGAAGAACACCAAAAGGTCATCCAAGTTCTAAAAGAAAATCTGAATATTGCACATAATCGTATGAAGAAACAGGCTGACCGTAATCGAACTGAGAGATCATTTGAATTTGGAGACTGGGTGTTTGTCAAGATCCAACCATACAAGAAGTTGTCCCTGAAACAAAAAAGGAAACATAAATTAGTTCCGAATTTCTATGGTCCGTATCAAATCATCAAAAAGATCAGTCAAGTCGCTTATGGGTTGAGCCTTCCCGACACAAGTTGTGTTCACAACGTCTTCCATGTGTCATGCTTAAAAAAAGCACTGGGTGAAATGACACTCCCAATTTTGGATGATGAAGGAAGGATCATTTTGGAACCAAAAAGTATCCTATCTACCCAAGAAAATAAGCTACGCTCTCGTGTTAGTATGGAATATTTAATCAAATGGAAGGATTTTCCCATAGAAGTAGCCTCTTGGGAATCTGAAGCGTTTCGTTAGCAACACCCATCGTTACATATGCTTTGAGGACAAAGCATCTTTAAGAGAGGGGCAATGTTATGTATAATTTATTAATTATTAGTTAAATGTAGTTATCTTAGGTTTATTAAAGTGGAAAGACATGATCAACAATCATGCCTCTTCGCCCAGGGACACCGTAAGGCTGTATTTAAAGCCTTGGTGATTCCCAATTGTAATCATCTCATATTTTATCAATAATAATATATAATTATTGAAGTTTACCAGATTTTTTACACTCCATCAACACCTCTGAATATCCCAATTGACAAGTCTACAAATGAGGATGCAAGGTTTCAGAAGGAGGTTGATGAAAGGTGACGGCTTTCAAGGATTTACCAAATCGTACCCTACACGAATACTCATAAATGGCTTATTATGGAAAGTGATGGGATTTCGTACACACACTCTTTTCCAACCATATTCATTCATCATTAACAATTTTGTTATTGATTAGGTGCATCATTACTTTGCCACTTTAATAGTGACAGCCACCCACGGCCATCACAGGAGCATCATTACTTTGCCAATTAATCACTAAATTATTAATGACAATCATTTACCTTTTTGATGACATACCTGAGGTGACATTGGGAGAAGACTTGAGTTGACGGCGTCCTGCTGCAGCGCTCGTGTTGTTGTCTTTAACCGGCATAGTTATTGTTGTTTATGAAATGAATTACAAAGAACAGTATTCGTGGCTATCGGCTGTTACATATGTAACATCCAAGATAGCTTTTGAATTATTCTCAGAAAAACATAATAATCAAAATAAATTGGTATAGAAAAAGAAATTACATGAATACCATCATCCTCTGACATGGATCAGGAAGGGAAGAAGATATTACAGGGAGAAAAACATGAGTGTATCAGTCGTCAAGAGAGTGATTTTCAACTATTACTGGCTGTCTGACTATGCCCCAAAAAGGATTTTTCAAAGTTAGATTTATTTATTTATTTATTTTTATTTTTTAAACAGGTGTAACAGCTGCCACAAAGGTGGTTTTCAACTGCTACACTTATTGGAATTTCAACTTTTAAGGCTGCAGAGGAGAATGTTCCCCTACTATTATAACATGAAGATCAAAGTCCGTGACAATGTTGAAAAATGATTCCTTCGAAGCGAGTTGATGATATAACTTTAAACGGTGCCCATTAACTAGTAATGGTGTCTTAGCACTGTCAATAGTAACCAATTGTACAGTCACATTGTCAAAGACTATATCCACTTTGTAATGACCTAACCATCCGATGCAGAGCTTGCCTTTGAAATCTTTGAACCTTGAATCATACAAAAGAGCCCAATCTCCTTTCTAGAAATTTTTCTTCTTAATAAACCTATCATGCCATTTGGCTCTTTGCTGCTGGATGATTTCTATCTGTTGAATGGTAGCCATTCGTTTCTCTTCCAACTCATTGAGTTGGTTCAATCCTTGAGTCTGTGTTGTACTCAAATCCAGATCAACCTACAATGTTGTTCTTAATGTCTTTATTTCAAACTCTATGGGGAATATTGGCGAGAGAACAAGTCTCACAGAGAAGACCCGGGTTCAGGTTTAAGGGGCCAACAAGGTTTTCCACCATAGTCTAGTTTCACACCGACATTTGCACTCTTCTCCGAAGGGCAGAGACTCTCACCTGAGGTGTGCCGCGACCTTAATGTGATAGGGAGTCGCTCGGTATCATCCCAACAACATAAATATAGTTGAATCAAAGCTAAGCTAAAAGTCTAAACAGCCATAACACAACGTTCCATAACATATAACTCTCGGGAAAGCATTCAGACTTATGGTAAATAATATTTTAAAAGGTGCTTGTAAAATCATTCATTAAAAACCATAACAGATACTCGAAACAACACTCCTGAATATATTAATCATCAGCCATCAGTGGCGAACTATTACAAGGCTCAGCTGCATGAGAATAAATAGATCAGAATACAATACGTCCTATTGGACAGAGGGAAAATGCAGAAACATAGAGGAATGGAGAATAGTACAACACAGAAATAGCTCTCTTGCGGCTCCCTATTTCCTATTCCCATCTGTGCCAACCTCCTTACCTGCTGGCTAGCTGTCTATTTGTTCTGCTGCCAGTGCGACTGATAGTTCCTCCTTTCTTCTTGCTCGGCTGTCTTCTGTTTCTTTTTGTTCATCGGGAGTTCACTGCTCATTTCCTTTCGTGCTCTTCCATCATATATGCTTGCTCCCGCAACAACCACGACACCTGTCCTTTGCTCCTTTGCAACCTTGACACATTTCTTCCTACCGAGGTTTCATTCTGCCATGTACTTGTCGCAAATCAAAATCTGTTGAATTTCAAAACAAGGGCCCCAACAAGCCCTGACCACATCCTATTGACTCGCCCCGAGTCAATTGATCTGCACTGTCTCTACTTCCATGGGTCCACTCAGCCCTGCACCCTGCTCTACCTGCCTTCCTTCTCTTGGTTTTCCAAACAAGGGCCCCAACTCTGGGACCTTCTTTAGCGTTGATGCCTTGAGCTCTTGGACGGTTTCCATGGCCTGCTGGCACCCTTGCATTAGTTCTTTAGTTCCGGCCCTGACTTTTGTGACAAATTCTTCCCCTACATTCGGTGGCAAGGCACCAAATACAGAGTTGATTTGAGTGTTGGTCTCAAAGGCCAATTGCTGCATTGTCTATGCACTAAGTTTTACAGGCTGACAAAGCTCCCGAATGTCTTGTTTGGCTGTCATTGAAGTCTCCTCTATTTGTTGTATTTGGACCTCTAACACATCTGCATGGGCGTAGAGTTGGTCCAGTCCAGTTGGGTCTGTTTCTTCTTGGATTTCCTTAGATATCTGTTGAAGTTGTAGCGAGACCAACTATGCCTTCATGGTAAGGGTTGTTGAGAATTTTTTGCAGACCCTTCAGTAGGTCGTATGCTTCTCTTGCTACAGTACTCAGAACTTCCTAAATTTTCGTTACTTGGCCCTATCTCTCTGATATGTGTGCCGAGTACACAACCTCTGGGTCGGGCAATCCAGATCGAGCTGCCAATGCCGCTTTGAGTTCCACATTTTCCTAGTGAAGATTTGAATATGCCACCCTGAGGTGGATCGCCCTCCTGACTACATCAGTCTCCTACATTTCTTCTAGTATTTGACTGCTACTGGCCGTTACTGTAGGCCACACTTCCCTGAAAACCCTGGTCACTATTTCTAGCTGTCCCTATAGCTGCTCCTTTTCCATCGTCATTTGTTCACGTTGTTCAGTAAGCACTCTTATCTATTGCTGTTGCTGCTCACATTTATGCTAGAGCTCCGAGTGGAGTCGCTCGGCCTGTTGTGATGCCCTCTAAATGAAATGGTACAATTGAGTTGTCCCCCATGTCTCCATGCTTTCGGCACCTGAGGTACCTTGATCTGGCATTCGCACCCGAAGTGGTTGTCTGCTGGCAATCGATCTCGCTGACTGGTCCTGAGGTGACTGAAATGGTGTTTGTTGTGGTACCCGGTCACTGGAGTCTACCATATTTAGGTCTGGTTTCCCTTCTTGACCTGCTATTTTGGGTGGTTGGAGCGGAGTCTGCTCGGGGAGTGGCCCAGTTGTGTCTTCAATTGACTGCTCTAACTGATTGATGAGGTTGGTAAAAGTAGTTTGCGGGGTCACGGTTGGGTTAACTAGGGGTACCACTTCTATACCTGAGTTAACCTCCATTCTGTGGTCCCCATTGTTTATTCTTCTGATGATTGAATCGGACATGGTGGCGGACGAAGTGGACAGTGCGGAGTTGTGGGGTTCTCAGGAGACAAATGAGGTGGTGGGTGGTAGTTGATCTAGGCAGGGTGGCAACATGCAGATGTTTAAAAAATCAAGGGGGTTTATGGGGTTGTGGGGTGGCAACCCTCTTGCTTCTTCAGGCTTAACTATCTGCTCTTCTCGGATTGGTACCCCTATGCTTAACTGTCGAGGTGGATCCTCTCCTGTGAGGTCGACCACCGGGCTTGATTCTGCAACCTTGGCCCTTTTGGCCTTCGGTGCCACTGCTGGTTTCGCAACTTTACACTTTCCCACCAGCGTTGTAGTTGCTAGGGGTGGTGAACTGAACAAGACATTGGGGATGGGTACAAATATGGAGGCCGTGCTGGGAGATGGGTTAGACTAGGATGTATGAAATTCTGAAAAAGTTGGAAATGGAGTAGCATCACTTGCTAGTACCTGAAATACTTTATTAAAGCTTTTTACCTTAATGTTCATCTGCTGAATAATCGGGAAGAGCTGCAGGTTTGACATCCTGTTCGCTGCCTCCTCCGACGTTTCTCCCGGTAACCGGTGTGGTAGCATTCTGTCAAAGAAGTACGTGTACACTCCATCCCTGATCTCCATCGCCACTCCTGGCCATGAATAAACCTCTGTGTGGAAGGCCGCTTCATCAAGTTGGAACTTCAAAGGCCTCATCTAGAATGTTGTTTCTGGTACACATGTAGGCCTGAGAAAAGTATGTTTATGTGTGACTCCGAACCAGACCTGCTCACTATATCCATCTAGTAAATTTCTTGGAACACTTTTTTGACTCATTACGACGTCAACCATTTGACCATACCAAATTCTGAAGGCTTCTACATTCACTTCCTTTGTGCTCGGGTCTCCAGACACTTTCCACGGCACAAACTTCATAGCCACAGGTTGGTATTCTGCTATCTCCACTGGTCTCCTGATGCTGGGGAAGGTCCACTTCCACATGGCCAACGCCATGATCAAATATCCATAGATAAACCTGGTCGCTCTCTTGTAATTGTCCTTGCAAGATTTGAACAACTCTTTTAGCAGGAAGGAGCACCAATTCATCCTTGTCCCTTGGAAATAGTGCTCCGCAACTGAAATTGTGTCTAATGTGCACTCTCCTTTTGTATAATGCCTCATCATCTTGCTAGCAATGAGATAGCAAGCGAACCTGACCTCCGGCCTGTTAATTAACTAAATCTTTGCTCCCTTTCCTCCTCTTTGAGTGCCATACTTGGCATAGTAGTTTGTGTCTCCCGACTTCTTCACCCTCTTAGATATGGTTTGGAACGCTGAAGATACGTCCCTTCCCCTATGCGATAGTCCTTTCAACCTATGAATGTCTTCGGCATGAATTGGGATTTCCTTTCCCAACCACAGAGAGCCATTCTGAATCCTGCTTAACAGAAATTTTGTGCACTACATCGCAGTGCCTGTAATCCTAAACACTGGTAAGTTGCTTAAATTCATTATCGTGGACTGCTGGATACCCCTGAACTCAGGCATGACTCTTGCTGCTGCTCATCCTGCTTCTGTTGCATAATTCTCAATGTACACCTGCCTTTTTAGCATAGGAAACTCAAAGGAATCCATGAGGTCTGCGTCGATCAGGGTTGCGCTGTCATATTTTCCCATAAGGGACTGCATTTTCTGAAATCTATTGTCAAGCTCTTGTTCCACGACTGTTGGGATTACTCTTGTCATTCTTGCTTGTCGCTGGTATACCTGAAGAGCAGTTCTTTCTCTTTTATTTTGAATTTCTTCTTCCGAATGCCTTCTCTGTTCTGGTTCTGGTCCAACTTCCTTTTCTCTTTTGGAGGTTTCTAAGTCTAACTCGGATTTTTCCGGCATTCTCGCTCTTCTCTGCATGCAGGTTATGTAAGTAACCGGCACAAGTGAGGTTGATGATACCCCATAACTAATTAATTTTTCTCTGGCTTCTCCCGCGTCTACAATTGTGCGATTAGTTAGCTGCTGAGGTGGGTTCTGACATTTTTTACTGTGGTTTTGAGATTTGGGTAGACGCGATGGCTGGTGGTTATGTCTAATTATGGAAAATTTATTACAGTATGGGTGATGCTAATTATGGTAATTATTTCCAAATATTGGTAATCGTATGGACTAACACTGGTACTATGCTTAATGATGATGGGCTAATGTTCAGCACGCTTTTCTGTACGTGGATGACACGCTAGACACTACCCTTCCCCGAACACTATTAGTTGCATTGCGGTCCCTACAACTCAACTATATTTTGTCTCATTATGTTGAATCCTATCTATGCTCATCTCGAGTGCAAGAGAGTTATTGACTCTAACCTAGCCTACTGAATCCTCTCGGTTGCGAGAGTTATTGGAATTGAAATGGTAAACTTACTCATGGTAGGGCTTCAAGCGTGCGTCGATGACCCATCCCTGTAGAACTTGGCCATTCAATTGTGCCCACCGAACTGCTCCTGTCTCTTTAATGTCTATGACATGAAATGGTCCTAGCCAATGCATCTGCAGTTTCCCTGGGAACTTCTAGCATTTACTGTCATAGAGTAGAACTTTCTCCCCGACCTGAAAATTCTTATGCTTAATATGCCAGTCGTGCCAAGCTTTATGTCTCTCCTTCTGTACCGTCTGATGAAATTCCACAAGAAATCGTTCTTCCTCAAGTTCTTGCAGCTCCTGCAATCGCTCTTTCAGGGATTCTTCTTCAGATAGCTGTAGGGTTGTTGCGATTAGAAGGCTTGGTATGATGAATTCTGCTGGGACTACCGCTTCTCTCCCATAAACTAGCTGGAATGGCATCTGGTTGTTTAATCATTTTATCATGGTTCGGTATGCCCATGGTGTTGCTGGTATCTGTTCATCCCAGTCATTGTGTTGCGCGTTGCATATCTTCGTTAGGCCCTTCTCTAGGATCTTGTTGAATGCTTCCACTGTGCCATTTGCTTGTGAATGATATGGACTACTTTTATGGTGTTGTATCATGAAGCCCTCTAGGAGGGACTTAATGGTATCATTTATGAAGTGGGTACCTTGGTCGCTGGTCAAGGTTTTTGGGCATCCAAATCAGCTGATTATATTTTCAAATATGAACCTAGCAGCAGTCTCTGCCATGCAATTCCTCACTAGCACTACTTCTTCCCAACGCGTCAGGTAGTTGGTCGTCGTTATTATGTACCTTGACTTTGAGTACCTTGCAGCCAGTGCAATTGGTCCTACAAAATCGACTGTCCACTTCTCGAATGGTTGTAGTACTTTTATCGAATGAGGCAGAAGCTCATCTCTGTGAGATGGCCGTCTTGTCCGCTAACAAACGTCACACTTCTGAACAAATGTTTTATTGTCCTTGTGCACTGTTGGCCACCATAAGCCTGCTTACAGTACCTTGTGTGCTGTTGGTTTAGCTCCCACATGCCCTCCTGCAACACCACTGTGGCTTTCCCATAGTACAGCTTCCCTTTCGTGGTCCAGGACACATCTTCGAAGAACGTGGTCTAGCCCCATCTTGTATAGGTGTCCTGCTATCAGCTAATACTCTATGGCTCGAACTACCAGGTGCCTCTTCTATGTCATAGTGTACTCCTGCGGACACTGCCTTGTGGTGATATAGGCTGCTATCTCATTCAGGTAGTCTGGGATGGATTCTAATCTAAAAATATCAGCATCTGGCAACTGATCATCTAGAGATCCTCCGTTTTCTCCATTCTCTAGTCGGGATAGGTGATTAGGCCCTACGTTGAGTCTTCCAAGCTTTACAATTACTTCAAAGGTGAACATCTGGAAAAGTAGGAGCCATCTGCAGATTCTGCCTTCTAAGACTGGCTTGTTGACTAAGTATTTCAATGCTAAGTGATCTGTGAAAAAATTGAACTTACTTCCCAATAGGTAGTGGCAGAATTTCTGAAGAGAGTACACCATTTCCAATGCCTCCCGCTCTGTTGTCGTATATTTCCATTCTGTTGTTGACAACTCGCGACTGGAAAAATATACCGGGTGATCGACAGAAGTGTCTCCAGGTTGAGCCAAGACCACTCCAAGCGCAATGCCGGACGCATCAATGTATACATGGAATTTTTTGTCGCAATCCGGGTGGACTAGCATTGGCGCACTCACCAGCTTTTCCTTTAGGGTGTCCAATGTCATTTTTCAGATGTCTGTCCACTAGAACTGTTCTTATATCTTCAATAGTTTTTCTAAGGGAGCTATTATCTTTGTGTAGTTGTGAATGAAACGCCGGTAGTAACCTGTGTGGCCTAGCAGTGACCTTAGCTATTTTACCATTTCCGACACCTCCATACTAACAATTACTACTACTTTGGTCGGGCCTACGTAGACACCCTGATTACATACCATGTGCCCTAGCAGTGTTCCAAACGGATAGGAAAATATACACTTCTTCAGGTTCAACGAGATCTGCAGTTGTCGACATCTATCAAACATTACTCTCAACAGGCTCGCATGATCCTTCAGTATGCTATAAATAGTCCAGTCATCCATATAGACTTCTAAGAAATCGTGGATGTATTCCCGGAATGCAGCTATCACAATGTGAGAGAAGACTGCAAGTGCATTCTTTAATCCGAATGGCATCACATTATATGCGAAAGAACCCCATTCGGTGGTGAATGTTGTCTTTCTCTTGTCTTCCTCTGTTATTCATACCTGATGGTATCCTGAGAACCCATCGGTGAATGAGTATGCCTCGTTCCCCGCGACGTTGTCGAGGACTTCATCACTGAACGAAGTAGGAAACGGATCATGGATGCAAGCATTGTTTAAGCTTCTGTAATCTACACAGAATCGTATCTCCGATTTCTCCTTTTTTCTCTGTATAACTATGGGACTTACCCATTCTGCTTCCTCTACTAGGAATATTAATCCGGCTTTCAACATTTTTTTTATCTCTGCTTTCACCTTTTCCTTTACTCTTGGGTTTAGACGATATGCTCTATGTTTGACAAGCCTTGCATCGGGCTTTAGTATTATCCACATTTCCCCCATCTCTCCTTTTATTCCCTTTAGATCCGCTACTGATGAAGGAAACAAGTCCTCGTATTCCTTGAGTAGACTGAATATTTCCTTAGTTGTTTTTTCATCCCAGTAATCTCCAATTGTCACCAGTTTAGGTTTTTCTTCTGTTCCAATATTTACTTTCTTGGTTCTGAGAGGTAACATATGGATCCATTCTGTCGTTAGTTCTTCTTTGATGTCCCTCTGCCCTTCTGTTTCTTCAAAATACAAGTGCCTGAGATCCTCCAGATTTTCGTCGTCCATCTCACTATTAAGTTTTTGACATGCCACGTTTTGTTGGATACCCTGATGTTGAAATGACTGCTCGTCCGTCTATTGGATATCTAGGAAGAACAGTACCTTCTTGATTTCCTGCAATACCTGTGTAACTGGCTCTGTCTTTCCTTCAAACAAGAAACACTGTGTGAATTTGTCCACAAATTCCTGCCATTTGTGGGTCCCTCTCGTTTTTTCCTCCGTCAGGTACCAGGCTTTTGGAATTACATCCAGAGAGTGGATAAACTGATGGACCCACAGTTTCTCTGGATATCCATCAGTCCTCCATTGGGCTTTACATTTCTCCAGATGGTTTCTAGGGTCTGTATCCCCTTGGTACTTGTCCTTACTTCCAGGTCCTTCCTCTTCCTTAAATCTAGCTTTTAATGCTGCCACAACTTCGTCCCATCGCATCAATGAGTTGCGATGGTTACTCCACCATCTTGCGGATGTGGATTGTAATGTCATGTCCATCAATGGTACTTTGTGACTTTCCAGTACCGTAGTTTTTTTTTATCATGTTAGCTCCATATGAATTTTTTGACAAACAAACAAGGGGTCAAACTGTCTTTGAGCTATCAAGGAATGCATTCCCTCTGAAAATACATCATCCTCAAAGCCTCCTTGTGCTTTTTTCCTTTGGGGAATCCTCACCGATGTTCCGAGTTTTGAAGCCTCTCTGTTAGTGAAGAAGAATGCCCAAAAAGGCCTTTTCCCTCTTGTTTCATTCCCACTTAACCTCTGCTTCTTCACCTTTTTCCCCTTTCTTAATTCCTCATTAACACCATAAAATCACCCAAATCACCTTTTAAACCTTACAAATACCCTTTGTTGGTCTAAAAATCCCTTTTCCTCTCTACCGTTACCCCTTTTCAGCCTTAAAATGCATTAAAATAGGCCAAAAGACCCACTTTTTCTTTATGCAGGCTAAGCCCCTTTCGGCCAGCCCCCTCGAACCACTTCCCCATATGCCCTGCACCCAGGACCAGGCACTTAAGCCTGGGTGCTTATCGCAGTCAGAGATTTTTGGGCGAGCGCATTTCTTTGTTAAACTTAAAACCCTCGATGTGATTGGGCTTCGTTATATGAACTCGTGCGGAGATCTCGACCGTAGATTTACAAAGATCTAATGGCCAGCACGAGTCATATCACATAATCACAACACCGCTCAAATCGCAATTGCAATTTTTAAAGTGTGCCACCCACCGCACTCCCCGATTGCGATCCTCCGATTGTAATCTCCACCCTTGATCCATCGCTCTGATCTGACGACTCTTATTTCTCCCACTCCGCTCCTTTACCCTCATCTGTCTCCCCGCCGATTGAGTCTCCGTCGTCGATCTTGTTCCAAATCGGACGGCTGGCGCTCAATCGTGCATCACCAATCGCAAGTCCTTAAAGTGTCAACCCCCACCTCCCCCGATTACGATCCGTCGATCCAATCGTGACTGTCCATTTGATCCAAATCGACGACCCACAATGTATCACACATTTCACCATTTCTCTTCATCCATTGTCCCCATTAACTCCATCAGGTGATCCCAACCGTCAATCTTTTCCTGCGATCCGACAGCTCACATTAAATCGCCCTCCACCTTAACTGGGTCCCACCATTCCTCTAGGCCTACACAACATTCCTTCCACCACTCCCTGGATTTCTTGATGAGTTTATCGTATTATGCAGGGTTGTTACAGAGCGATGATTTCACTCTAGGTTCCACAATCACGGTCACTGTGATTCAGAACGCCAAGAGGTTATTGTGGCAGCAGTCAGAGTATCAGTGTCGAAGACCTGTCACGGCAGAAACATAAGATTGAAGACAATTTGGGGATTTCGGCTAAATATTGATTATCAAAAGCCCCTCCTCCAAATTAAATCAGAACTAGAGAAAATCGTGAAGATCTACAGGCAGAAAAGCTTCTACTGCCATATCAGAGGCAAATCGATTCCTTTTCGCCAACCTTACGCCATTTGTGACAGCGACCGCCTCAACTCCACCTCGTCAGTGAACAATTCATGATTCGGCCCTAGTGGCCTTTAACTTCCATTTTAGTTTGTTACTTTTAAGTTTTGGGTATAATTCACCTTCCACTCCTGCATTTTACTTTCTGTGAGAAACTGTTGTTTAATATTTTTGTTTAAAACAGTCGTGAGCCTAACTGTCAATGATGAGATGTCCCTATTCCTCATCATGATTTTGGTTATTTTTGATGGAGACCTCAAACTGATTACCAGCATGCGAGGAAGATATTCTTCCCAAAAAATATCTTCTCGCTCATGTTTCTGAGGCCTCTATATAAGCAAGAACTAAAGAGAAAAACAAGTTCCAGATTTTCTGAAGAATTTGCTGTGAAAGAGTTTCTTGTATGCATTTTGTTGAAGTTTTAATACAAATGTGAAGAGCCCGTTGGGTCTCAACAATAAGGAGTTTTACCTTTAATGAGGATTCTGGTCTTGATGCTTTATAGTTTGTAATTCTGTCTTATGTGATATAGTTTAGCTGTTCATTTCACTATTTCCATCCTTCTTGTATCATGCTCTGGAATGCGAGTGGCTCACTGGTTCTGGTATGAATATATCACAATCGATACTCATGCTAAACCTGTCCAGCGCTTTAAATATGGCTCAGTCATGATATGTTGTTTCATTTTCAACTTCATCCACGTTACTTCTATATTAAGTGCTATGGGATGTTATTTTTTGAAAGCTATGGAAATGTATGGATTCTTATTATCTTAAGCCCATCTCATGTTCAGATATGTTTATGGAATTTCATCTCATTAGTAGTTAGTATTCCTTCTATATTTCTTACACAGCAAATGTCGTCTGATTTTCAATCTCTGTAAAGAATTTTTAGAATCCAGCCCTCCTTACAACAAGCTGTCTTTGAGTTGTCTGATACATTTATATTGAGAATTCACTCCTTGCCTCTGCAGTGTTCCTTTCATTATGCTGAGTTTGTGAGAATTCTGGTTCCATTTATATTGAAATTTCATGTTAAAGTTGAAATATCCAAAGAGCCTTGTTCTGATAACTATCTTTGTTATATCATATGCTTCTTGCTATATAAGATGTCCTAGGCATTGGTCTTTCACAACTCAAGGCTATCTCTAGGATTGACAACAGTTTCTATCTTGGCTATGAAAATACTTACAACATTCATATCCAATAAGATTGGGTATTCCTGAATCTTGGCCCCGATCCAATTAACTCTTGCAATATTGGCACATCTCCTTGTATTTGTTTCATAGCCTCCTTGCT
This sequence comes from Pinus albicaulis, assembly GCA_034641835.2. Taxonomy (NCBI): domain Eukaryota; kingdom Viridiplantae; phylum Streptophyta; class Pinopsida; order Pinales; family Pinaceae; genus Pinus; species Pinus albicaulis. The sequence continues at coordinate 310,955,119 of CM076578.1, forward strand.
GCCAATCATCCCAAGCTATTTCTGATCCAAATTCTAAGCTTTGAATGCTTCTCTAGCTTACAGAACCTTCTGCCATCAGGTTGATGTAATCTTCTCTTCTTCCTGTAGCCATTTGGTAGAGATGGTCTAGGAGCTGAACATCTTCCCTGTTATCCATAGTCTCTTTATCTTGGTCCTTGGTAGGGGTCGAGTGGCTGAGTGACTCTGATTTCCCCATCCTCGAAGATCATCAATTCTTTTTTTAGATCAATTACAACATAATTTTCAAAGGCCCAATCAATTCCTAACAGTGTAGGGTATGGATCCTTATCCCCCATGATTTCGATGACTTCAAAGTCCGTAAATGTCTTTACTCCTGCAATGTCAACTTCAACCTCCTCTAGTCGGCCGATGGGAACAATGCAATACTAGTTTTCCATCTGAAGTTGAATCGGAGAATATGTCAATCTTGGCTTCCCCAATGCCTCCCAAGTTTTACTTGGTAGGATGTTGACATCAGATCCCAAATCAAGCATGGTATCTTTAATCAGGAATCTCGCAACTTGTGTGTTCACTCGAAATTCTTTTCCCATCCTTAGTTTGTTTCTCTTTATTCTTTGTACATACTTCTAGTCCGCTTCTGCTGATTCTTTTGCTCCAGTGTTCTTCTTCAGCACCCCTTCCAGGTTCTGCTTCAGTCGTTCTAGCATTGGTGCATTGTTAACAATCTTCAGGAATAGATGGAACCACTCCTGGATCAAATCTTTAGAAGTATTCTGGGTTTCGTTGTCTTCCCAATTTTTCTGTAACTCGATTCCTTTGTTTCCCCCCAATTGGGCAAATGTTTCTGCTGCTTCCTGGAAAAATTTCTTTTGTCATTCTGGTTTGATCAAGAGCTTTGGGGATGCTGGCCTGATCAATTTTATTGGGTCCATAGCATGTGCATCCTCCCCCATTATTTTTCCTCCTCATGTTACTATGGCCACATTTTTCATTGTTTGAGTTCCCATTAGCCTGGGTTCTGCATTTACTAGATTTTCCCCCCTCTGTCTATCTCTTTCCTCCCATCTTTTGATAAGCTCCGGGAAATCTTCTGTTGCGTGTGTGTTAACTCGGCACTGAGAACACCAAGGTATTCTAGGGAGTGGACATTCTCTAGCTACATGTCCTTCCTGGTCGTAGTTATAGCATCTTACTGGACCTCTACCTCCTTCTCGGCCTCCTCTCATGCCTCCTCGTCTTCCTCGGGGAGCTTCGTTTACTCTGTATGAAGGCCGGTCCAGTTGCTCCACCAATGCATCTAGTGCTCAGCACTGCTCTGTGATGTGTTTTGTTGAGGCACAGAATTCACAGTATATATTATTTGGAACATTGGAATATTTTTGTAAGATCAGACATAGGCAAGGTTGATGGCCCATACTTTTGCATATTTCACAATACTCATTGGTGGCCAGACTTTTTTGTGCAGGGAACCCTGTGTACTGTTTTTGCGGTGGTTATATCCCTTGGGTGTTTATTTGCATAACCCCTCCTAGTCGTGGAGCCCCTTGTGCCCCTGCGGCCGATGTCCCCATGTTTTGGCCCCGCAACCGGGGACATTCCGTTGCTACATGTCCCTCCACGAGACAATGCATGCACCATGCATTCGATCTCACCAGTTGCATGGGTTTCATTTCCTTGAATTTTTCTGTCAAACTGGCTATTTGATGCTGCAGGCCCATTATAGAAGGGTCCTATACCACTAATCCTCCTTTAAACTCTTGCGGGTAACATGCCATATCTTCTATATTCATTGCATGCTCTAGTGCATCTTGCAATGTGTCGATCCTCTGTTGAGTCAATGGAGTTCGGGTCAAAGGTAATAGAGCTTTAATGAACCAGTCTCTCTGGTGGTTTGGATCAATTGGATAGCTGAGTTTTCCTATTGTGTCCTTGAATCTCTGCATCAAATCCCAAGCAGTTTCCCCTTCTCGTTGCTTGATTTTGCACATCTCTGACAAGCCCTGTTGGTCTGTCTTAGGCAGTTTGAATTCCTTAATGAAATCCCTCTTTACATCTGCCATCGCTGGATTCGGGTGAGCTTCTGACCATTTCATAAACCAGCATAGGGCTCTCTCCCTAAGGGTGGTCTGAAATTCTATAAACTTCCTAAAATCTAGTGTCTATCGTGCCCTCCATATGGCCTCGCAGAGGTACCAATGTTGTTCGATGTCATCGTTCCCCTTCCCAGAGAATTTTGGGTACTGGGTGAGTGATCCCGCCATGTTCACTTGAGTAGGTGTTACCAAAATGAAGTCGTTGGATCCTGGTTGTGAGATGGTTCCACTAGCAATCCTACTACTAGTTTTTGTTCCAGTTGGAGACTGAATATTGTGCAATCTACTTAATTCACATAAATTAACAAAAATTTCACTTATGGGCTTGTAGAGCACCAGGGGAAGGTTGGGACTGGAGCTACTTGAACTGTGGGGACTAGGAATACCTTGAGATATGGATGTCGGCCTTTCTTGAAATAGTTGCTCCATTACAACGTGCATCTCCACATCGGACACCTCCTTTGGGCGCGCGTCTGTACCTTCTCTGTCAGACTCTTTCCTTTCTTTGGGTTGGACTCCTATACACCTGTCGCACTTCTTTCATGGCCCCTCCTATATCATGGGGACCCACCTGACCTTCCATTTCCTTTGTCATCTGAGGCACCTCCTCCTTGTTCTTTCGACCGCTTTCCTGTCTTTTCAACTCCTTCATCACCCTCTCTCGCCACCTTTCTGCAATCTGCGCCCTCCAATGTGCTCGTCGCTCCCTAAGCCTGTTGGCGGTCTCAACATCCATACTCATACTCCCCCTTCTCACGGTTCTTGTAACATCTCTCCCTTAGTCCCTTCCCCCGAACCTAGAGGGTTTACACTTCCATCTCTACATTTTGGAATCCCATCAATCCATCATCTACCATCAATGTCTTAATCCACAGAGGAATCTCCTTCAGCAGCTTCCCCCTTAACCCGGATCTGAAGGTATCTTCTGCTCTTGAGAAATAATTGTAGCACTCGGCTACAAACTCCGCTATATATCCTTCCAAGGTAGATTCCACCCAAAAATCTACGACTCGGGTTAAATCGGTGTTTAACTGATGAAGGGCCACCAGATCCTCATGCGCCCACTTGCGATTAATCTTCTGCGACCTTTCTTTGACGGTCTTGGTCTGAAGCCTCCGCAACCAATTATAGAGTTCTTCTGGGAACTTTCCCCAAAAATTTTAGTAGGTATCACTAGTAGAGTCGGAGAATAGAACCAGGTTTTTAATTGTTTTCTCCTTTTGTCGTCTCAGCTTGCTGAGCAATAAATTTATCTAGGTGGTTATCCCACCAGCTTCGTATTTCTCTTTAGAAGATCCGAGATACCATGATCTAGGTCCCAAATGGATTTTCAAATCCTGGCAACGGAACTATTTGTTGGCGAGAGAACAGGTCTCGCAGAGAAGACTCGGGTTCAGGTTTAAAGGGCCAATAAGGTTTTCTGCCATAGTCTAGTTTCACGCTGGCATTTTCACTCTTCTCTGAAGTGCAGAGAGTCTCACCTGAGGCGTGCCGCGACCTTACTGTGATATGGAGTCGATCGGTATCATCCCAAAAACATCAATACAGTTGAATCAAAGCTAAGCTAAAAGTCTAAATAGCCATAACACAACGTTCCATAACATATACCTCTCGGGAAAGCGTTCAGATCTACAATAAATAAAATTTTAAAAGGTGCTTGCAAAATCATTCATTCAAAACCATAACAGATACTTAGAACAACACTCCTGAATATATTAATCATCGGCCATCAGTGGCGAACTATTACAAGGCTCAGCTACGTGAGCATAAACAGAGCAGAATACAATACGTCCTATTGGACAGAGAGAAAATGCAAAAACACAGAGGAATGGAGAACAACACAACATAGACAGAGCTCTCTTGCGGCTCCCTATTGCATATTCCCGTCTGCGCAAACCTCCTTACCCGTTGGCTGGCTGCCTATTTGTTCTGCTACCAGTGCGACTGAAAATTCCTCCTTTCATATCGCTCGGTTGTCTTCTGTTTCTTTCTATTCATCGGGCGTTCACTGCTTGTTCCTTCCGCACTCTTCCGCCATATATGCTTTCTCCCGCAATAGCAGCGACACCTATCCTTTGCTCCTTCGAAACCTTGACACCTTTCTGCCTACCGAGGTTGCGTTCCACCACGTACTGACCGCAACTCAAAATCTGTTGAATTTCAAAACAAGGGCCCCAACAGGGAATAAGGGATTCTTACCATACACTAGTTCATATGGTGAGAAGTTTGTAGTATTTATCCATGTTGTCCTGTAAGCTCAGAGTACCTTTGGAAGTTTCGCAGCCCAGTTTCTTCAGTGGTTGGCTATTGTCTTTGTCGAAATTCCCTCAATGAATTTATTGGTGCTTTCTACTTGCCCATTTTCTTGTGGATGATAGGGTGTGGTGATTATATGATGGATTCCATACTTCTCAACCAACTTCCTGATCAAATGAGATGTGAACTGAGGACCCCCTTCTGTCACTATCTCTCTGGGTATCCCGAAGCAAACAAAGATATCTTGAAACAGGAAGTTTGAAACAACCTGCTTTGTTGCTCTAGTTAATGCCCTTGCTTCAACCCATTTTGTGACATAATCGGTGTAGACCAATATGTATGCTCTTTGTGGTGATGAAGGATTTATTGGCCCCACAAAGTCCAGGGCCCATTTTTCGAATGGTTCTATTACTATCTGAGGTTGTAACGACATCTCATCTGATTTTAGAGGCTGGCCCATCCTTTGAAAACTATCACATCCTTTCACAAACTTCTTGGCATCTTGGAATATAGTTGGCTAGTAGTACCATGTTGAGAGTACTTTATGTCCTGTCATCTTGTCAGTGAAGTGTCCTCTACAAAGTTCCTCATGACAAGCCTTTATTATCTCAAATACCTCATCTTCTCTAACACATCGCCTAATCTGAAAATCTGGCCTAGTGTGATAAAGATTACCTTCTATCCAGGATTAGGTAGCACTCTGTTGTATAATCCTCCTTATTTCCCTGGAAGACAAATGATGTGGGAATTTTACTGCAGCAATGTAATTAAATATATCTGCATACCATGGAGAGTGAGTAGAAATGGAAAAAAGATACTCATCTAGAAAATAATCCTTAGTATTAGTGCAGTCATCACTTATAGTTAATCTAGAAAGAAAATTAGCAACTACATTATCTTTTCCGAGTTTATCTAAAATAGTAATGTCAAAATCTTGTAACAGTAATAACCATCGTGTAATTCTACCATTAGTAACATGTTTGTTCATTAAAAATTGAATTGCAGCATGGTCAGTGTGTACAAATACTTGGTACCCGGTGATGTAGTGCCCGAATTTTTTGATAGCATGCACTACTGCTAGGAATTCTTTCTCAATGACAGTGCAGTTAAGTTCTGCTAGAGTTAATTTCTTGCTGATGTAATAAATGGCATAAGGCTTCTTATCCTCCAGCTGCCCCAAAACAACACCCACAGCCATGTCAGATGCATCTGTAGCAATATGAAACGGAAATTTCTAGTTTGGTCCTCGTAAAACAGGTGTTGATGTTACACAGTTCTTCAACTTTAAAAAGGCATGCTCACACTTTTCTGTCCACACAAATTCTGCGTCTTTCATCAGTAATGAAAATAAAGGAGATGCAATCTTTGAGAAATTTTCTATAAACCTCCCATATTATCCTGCATGTCCCAAAAATTTGCGTACCTCTTTCAGAGTCTTAGGGGTCGGGATTTTCGAGATTACCTCTATTTTTACAGGATCTACCTTGATTCCATCTGCTGAAATGAAATTTCCCAGAAGAATTCCCTCGGTCATCATCATGTGGCATTTTTCTGTGCTGAGAGCAACATTAGTTTGTTCACAGCATTCCAGCACTTTTTCCAAGTTAGCTAATTTTGTCTCAAAGGCACCCTCGTAGGTTGTAAAATCTTCCATAAAATTTTCAAGGCAATCATTCAAAAGATCAGAAAAAATAGCTAATATTTCCCTTTGAAAGGTTGTTGGTGCATTGCAGAGACCAAAGGGAAGGACACTGCATGCAAAATTACCCCATGGGCAAGTAAAGGTTGTCTTGTCTTAATCTTCTTGAGCAATCTGTATTTGATTATAGCCACTAAACCCATCTAGAAATGAAAATATTTTTTTTCCAAAAAGAGTGTCCAAGACTTTATCAATAAATGGTAAGGGAAAATGGTCCTTTTGAGTGGCCTTGTTAAGTTCTCTATAATCAACACAGACCCTCCATTTTCCATTCTTCTTCAGAACTATGCCAAGTGGAGACACCAACTGACTGTCAGAAATCGGGTAGATGAAATTAGCATTAAGGAGTTTCTGCAATTATTCTTTTACTATCTCCTTAAGTGTGGGGTTCATTCAGCGGTGGGGTTGTTTAACAGGTTTGCAATCTTGTTTAAGGTAAATGCAGTGAGTGCATAGGGTAGGATGGATTCCTTTCATATCAGTATAGTCCCATGAAAATGCCTTTTTGTATTTCTGTAACAGTTGTATCAGCAATTTTTTTTGTTCAGCAGTCAGGTTAGGATTGATATTTAAACTTTTTCCAGGTTCGATTTTGAGAAGACAGTTGATAGTAAGTGGAGTTGTTTTCAAATGTTTAATAATTTCATCACCTTCCTCACCTTCTTCTCCCAAATCTCTAATGGAGGCAACAGGGAATGGATTACTGATAAAACCATTAATAATATCATCCTCTATTTCATCCTTAAAGTATTATGCCGTTCCAAGCGTGAGAAGAGGTAGGGAAAGATCAGATTCAGGTGAAAATTCATCCCACCTGGGACTATTCAAATCCATATGAGGTTTCATTAGGGGATAAATATTCAAGTTCCGAGTGGCATTTCCATCTGAGATCACCATAGATCCAGACCTACATCTGATATATGCATCTACAGTGGCTAATCATGCTCTTCCCAGGATTAAAGGATGACCCCCTAGATTGGATTTGGTTTGTAAGATAAGAAAGTCAGCCGGATAGTTCCAGGAGGCCACAGTGATAACCACATCTTCAATCATTCCTTTGGGCTTAACACGGGACCTATCTGCTAGTTCAAGAGCTATAGGTGTAGGTCTAAGTCCATGAAGTCCTAGAGAGACCAAGAGGTCTTTAGTCATAACGTTAATAGTTGTCCCTAGATCAATCAGGGTATTGGTTATAGGATGATTTTCAATATGTACAGTTACTTTCAGGTTCCCTAGATCATTATACTTAGTCAAAAAAGGCTAATAAATCATAATATCGGACAATTTTCCCAAGACATGGATAGTAGCAGGGTCCTTAGGTTTCCTTCCAGGTTTTTTAACACATAGATCCCTCACTATTTTGGCATAGATAGGAACTTCTTTAAGAGATTGTAACAGCGGAATCTGCACATACAAATTTTTCATCTCCTAAAGGAATTTGGATTCATATTGTAAGGTCGACCCAGTTTTATTTAATCGTTGAGGATATGGGGGATTTTGAATTCTAACAGCTGGGTCAGCTACCACAGATGTACCAGCCTTACTCGAATTAGCTGCTGTAGAAACAATAGACTTCCCTAAGCTGGATGTTACAGGTGTAACAACGGGTTCTATAGCAGTTGTTACATGTGTAATAGCTGCTTCAGAATCATCCATATCCTTCCTCGGTGATTCACTTTCTTCGATAATAATGGGTGTGTGTTCAGGTCTAATTACTTTCCTTGGTGGAAGCTGAACCTCATTAATTCCAATAGGAGTGATAAGGTAAGTCTGGAGGGTAACCAAAGCATCCATGCTCTGATCCGCCTTATTATTTAGATTTGGGTTAGGTTGTACAAGTAATTGGGGTCATATAGAAGGTGTAGGATTCTAAATAGAAGGCAGTTGTAACTGTTGTTGTTGCATTGATATCGGAGGGGGAACTGGACCTTGGCCATTGCCTCTCCAGTTCTGACCCCAAGGATTAGGTTGTGATGGAGGATATTGCATTGGTGGAGGAGATGGCCACTAGTTCCATGGTGAAAGAAATTTTTTTAAGGAAGGGGTAGGATATTTCCATGGATATTGCTAACTATTATAAATACTACTCCAAGGATAAAAGGAAAAAAAACCTGAAGGCATTCCTGTAGGTCGTGGCTGCCATGCTCTCTTCAATCCAATAAAATAAGAAGATTGAACATCCTTGCTTGATTCTTGGAGTACCGCTTTAAGTATGGGGAACTCAGGACACTGATTTGTAGAGTGCGCAACTCACAAATGTTGCATAGGCTGACACTATTCAGTCCGCATTCTCTTTCCAATTTTTTTCTTTTTGCATCGAGCACAGAATATTGCCAAGGCTGCTTCAGCTTCTGCTTGTACCTTATTGACTTGTACTATAGTCATTTGGGCAGAGAGAGTGCTAAGGATATCGGTTTTAAAATCCTCGAATAAGTTCCCTATCTCTGCTCTGGTTACTCCTCCACTTATGGACTTTTATATCCTGAGTGAAGGGTCCCGAACTGAAACTTTCCCTTTGATCGATCCTCTTGAGCTATGTAGGCAAAGCTTCATTATCTCATCAAATATTTCTTGCGATATGTCTCCTTTTCCTATTATATTCAGATGTTCCAAACAATCCTCTCTTAAACCTCTTAAGAATTTTGGTTTTAGAATCTCCGGATCTAAGTTTCCAAACTTAAACCTCTATAAATTGTAGTGGAATCGCTCCAAATAATCTTCCAGGCTTTCCTCCTCCTTTTGTGCAATTCTGAAAATTTTGTCCTTCAAATCCTTGGTTTGGCAGTAGTCCTGATACTTAAAGAGAAATGATTCTCTCATATCATTCCATGTTTGAATTGTGCCAGCGCCCAATCTCATGAACCACCTTAATGCTGATCCCTTCATATTAGTAGGGAATAATTTCAGCTTCTGGGCATCTAAAGTATAGTCGTAGCCTCTACACAGTACATCAAATTTGAATAGAAAGGTATCAGGATCCTAAACAACCATCCCTTGAAAGGATGGTAGGGATGATAAAGGGTTGTTCTTCATAGGAGCCTCGTCCCTTGTTACTACTATTGGGAATTCAAAAGTAACAGAGCTATCGTCCCCCATGCTTGATTCTTCTTGATAGGATGAACTAGCCTCAGAGTGTACTGGAGATTGACAAATAGAAGGATCAGGCTGCTCCAGGATCAATTTAATAGCACTACCAGCGTCCAATTGATGGTCAATTGATTATTGTTCCTCAGGTTCCTGATGATCTCCACTGGTCTCTCTGTGTCCTTCAATTCTCATATCTTGATCAATAACTCTCCACTTCTGTTTTGAATCTGAAATTTTGATATCAGGAGTGGATATGTTGTTCGAAGGATGGTGAGGTCTAGCCACTGAAGATACCGACAGACCAGGCCTTGATATAGTATATTATTTCTATGGTCCTATCTTCCTATTATCTCTGTATGATGTGGATTGTTCCTTCTCTGCCCTTGAAATAAGATCTCCAAATAATTTTTTCCTTCCCAAATCTACGCTCTTCTTTTCCTTCTTACAACCTAACTTTCCCGTAGTTAGTAGAGTGGGGGGGGTTTGTAGATGTTGATGTTTTCCTACTAGCACACATGGGCCCTATGCGTATCAATTCATCCTATATGTGCTTTAGTTTCTATAGCAGTGAGCCCGCTCAAGCTTGTTAGAGCGTTGTGCAGGTTCTTACCTCTCGTCTTACCGCCCAACGACTGTATAGCTGAAGGCACCCTAAAAAAACAACCAAAATTAAATTCCTAAGTGTCCCAGCAAGACATTGGCAAGCCCACTCAAGCTTGTTAGAGCGATGCGCAGGTTCTTACCTCTTGTCTTACCACCCAGCAATTGTGTTGTTGGAGACACTCTATAAAAACACACAAAAATTGCACTTCTTAGAAACAAATCTGATTGATTGGATCGTCACTGCCATCCCCGGAAATGGTGCCAAAATGTTGGAATATATAAATCACTTATTAAATGACTGAACAACACACATTTAATTATCAATCTAGGGACGTCTGTTTATTCCAATGATAGTAGCAGTGTCTATGCTGATACACCAACCAGAAGTAATTTCAAAGAAAAGAAATCATTGCTGAAGTAAAATGTTGGAAATAAATCACTCATGTAGAAATAAAAGAATCCACAAGATTGAAATCACACTTCAATTGATCTGTTAGCTTGCCACACAATAAGTACCCAGCTGGTGTCTCTATTAACATATGTGTAATAGCATATAAACTATAGAAATCGAAGAAAATATATTCTCAGTTGAACAGCAACAACAACACTCTAACGATGCATAGACTGAAATACAATTACAGACACACACAGCTACTGTAATCACTGCAATCCTTGCTAAGAAGGAGGGCCCTTCCTCCCTAGCAGGGCGTAGGCAGAGAAGGAACTTTAACTGAAACTAAATGGAATCACACATGTAACAGCAATAACAATATGATTTGTATTAATCTGAACAAAATTACAGAAGCAAAACAATGTTGTTCTCTGCTAACCTCTTGACATCTAGGGCCGAGAGATATATAGTGGTTACATCAGAAAATCCAAGAATAGATCAGTCATGAGAATCTTACGATTCTCATGCTGATCGAAATAGAACTCATGCAGTTATAACCACTCTTTAATAAATTTATTATTAGAAATTAAAATATTACAATCGAAACTTCTCATAGGTTGTTATCCCAAAAATACAATGTTAGCAACTCCTACAACTATCATAACAAAACACAACTGTAGTGCAACCGCCAAAAGGACATATCAACAGCAATATAGATAAGAGCAGTCAACCGTACAACTGAATTATCAGTTTTCCAATGAATCTGTAACAGCAGAGCGTAACTGTAGTTGTTGGCGAGTCTGTAATAGCAAGGTGTAACAGCATTGCTTTGCTGTAACAGCACTATCCGAACTGCTCCTGTGAATTTTGTGTCCAAGATATTTGGTGCTACAAATGACATTTGAAAGGACAACACAAAAACCATCGACCTTTTCCAAACATTCACCATCAAATAGTCATAAAAATGGTATAATAGATCATAATAATTGGTGAATTGGCAAAGTAAAGAAAGTAAGGTGAAAAAACACTAGTTAGGGTAAAAAGGTAGGAAAATGGGGTAAAATACACTCCCATTGGTTATGGTTATAAATAAAAATAAGGAAGATAAGTGTAGGAAAAATGTACAAAACTAGCACCCAACGCCAAGTATATGACATTCCAAGGTGGTGAAGTGTCATATAAGGAGCAGATTCAACAGTGACGAGATTGGGTGCCATAGGACTATTGGAGGGTAGTGTGTTGGCTACCCAAAGTATCCCTAGACGAGCTGTCTTGAAGGACGAAGAGAAGTTGAAGGTTGGGTGAAGAAAGGTGTCGAAGTTCAACACTTTGATGGATGAAAGTCATTTCTAGCCTAGCAGATTGGAGCTCGGGATTAGCCCTAAACAAATATCAGATTGGATCAGCTCGTGTACACTCTACAGAAGGACGTGCAACAATGTTAGGTGGCAACCCTCCTGGAGTCTCGATGTGTAGATGCCTTGATGGACTAAGACACTACTAGTGAGCAGTACAGAAGTGAAGGACTGGAAAAATGAGATACAACATTATGTTTGTCATTGTATCTTGTATACCATAGACTGTTTTATCATTCATATTTGGTTTAATATAACGAATATTGGGGAGTGTACATTATTGTACAATTTTTGTTAAAATTGTGTATATTATGCATATGTGATTTACTGCTTTATATTTTCAACTGTGAAAAGTAGTTTATGGTTGAGATTCTTGGTTTGGTAGTGTCAGTGATTTAAGACTCTAACCTAGACCCAAGGTCATAAAAATTCAACAATCTCCATTCCAATGACAACAAATAACAAGAAAATCACATGTATATACCATGCATCTAGAAATCAACAAGGAAATCACACATGCAACCTATTACCTGCCAACCAATCCAACTGTAGTTATTTTTCCCTTGTGATTTCCTACTTTCCTTTGCCTTCTTTCGCCAAATCCAAGTGAATACTAGGGTGCTCCAAACATGCTCCAATAATGCTCTAAGTGTGCAAGAGTATGATAGAATGAGAGAATAAAATGAGAGCTCCAAAACTAGACTATCAAAAGGATAACAACTGACCCTCATAAGCCTTTTTATCATTGAGGCTTCTATTTTCTTCATTTTCCTTCATTTTCCTTCATTTTTCCTCTAATTTCCTTCTCATTCAAATATGTGTATCTTCACCTTCCTTTCTCCTATTTTCCTTTATTTTCATAAATAAATGTTAATTATTACCTCTTTTCTTTTTCCAATTTCCTTAGCCATAAATAAACTAAAAGTGATCCCCACTAGGATATTTTTCCCACCATTCAGCTTGAAAATGTGTCCCATGACCTTGGTCTTATATTTTTTACATGGAAAATCAACCAGTGACTATTACAAACCCCTCCCCCTTGGGGAAACGCCATCCTTGTTGTTCTATGACACCTATGACCAGAAACCATTGAAAACAAAACATACTGCCTATGGAGCTTTATAACCGAGATGGATGTAGTATTTACAATGAAATCCTACTGAAAATATGACAATCATATCATTTATTGGAGCTTTATAACACAACTCATTACATTATTTACAATAACAACCACTTATATACTCATGCACATTTGTTTCAACCAACAAATAATCATATTGTGTATGGATATTTATAACCACAACTCGATACAGTATTTACAATAATATACACACATACATATACACATTTTCTCTAACCAGCAAATAAAAGGATACAATGTCTACATTAGTCAACAATGGAATCCAGAGGCGCACACCTCCAACGTCAAAAGTAGTACCAAGGTTCACCTCCTTCCCAGTAAGTCCAAAATCCACTACCAAAAACAAATTATGCATCCAATGTCCAACATTACGGTCCTCATGCTACTTATTCTCTCAATGAACAATTAGCGGCCCATTGTTTCAGGGAACACTCCCAATGTGATTCTGATTCCATCTAGAATGATAATGACCAAAAAAAATTCATTTCTTGGGCTTCCCTTCTCTGCTACACAGTCCCTCGGGAAATTTGATCACCCCCTTCCATGCAGTGACACAACTTCCAAGTTCTGTTGGCATCCCTTTCTCTACTATACATTATGTCAAGTGATCCATCCCTTGGAAAGGTTTCCTTGCAACAGAAGGTCCAAAAATGAAGGCATATCCCTGCCTCAAAAAACCATCATACCGGTCATATCATGCTCATGGAAATCAATAGTCACTATTGGGTACTAGTGTCGCGAAATGAAACTTGTCTTAAACGCTTTACCAACATATTTTTGTTTGTTCCAATTCCTTTTTTTTTGTTGCTAACTTTCTTGCAGCCAGTTCCAACCACCCCAAATTAATTTAAATAAATTCAAATCATACATCATTGGTGGCTCATCAATAAGATACACTTGAAATTATGTTCACTTCCTGTCACAACAAGTCAAACTATCCATTTGATCAAATCACCTTGTTTAAACATACCACATCTAGTTAGCTCAAAATGAAACCATCATAGATAATATTCATAAATCATGTGCATAATTAAAACTGAAATAAAATATTGATACTTATCTTGCAATATGTTCGGTGCTTCTACCTTGTTTCATTGTCCTTTTCGTACACACATGAATTAGTTTCCACACCCAAAAAGCACCTAGTGCTTCTCTTTTCTTCAATCATGTACACATACACACAATGTACATCACATGCATACACCCACACATGATGTACCAAAAAATACATACACCTACTCCTAGTGTACAAAATAGAACATACACCTACACCCAGTGTACAACACAACATGTACACCTACACCCGGTGTATAACACAATGAATACACATGTCATGATACAATGACTACACAATCCACATAACATAGTACCATAAGTACACAACACAACATGTACGACATGTACACAATCCCACATGTACAACATGTACACAACACTAGTACATGTACAACATGTACATAACACCACGTGTACAATATGTACACAACACTATATGCACAACATGTACACAACATGACCTGCACAACATGTACACAACACCACTTGCAAAACATGTACATAGCACCACATGTACACAACACCTCATGTACAACATACACACAACACCACATGTGAAAAATTCACATACCACCGCATGTACACAACACCACATGTAAACAACACCGCATGTACAACTTGCACACAACACCACATGTACACAACACCGCATGTGCAACATGTACACAACACCACATATACACAGAACCACATGTACATAACACCACATGTACTACACATCCAAAGACTGCACTGTCTCTACCAAGAAACCTTGCTTCCAGTGTCTTTCCCATGCCTTATTGCGTGCATCCACAATCCAAATTCCGATTTTGTGGCTATTTCCACTATCCATGCTTATTCCAGCATACTGTAAATCACACTACTTTCATTCCACTGATGTATCCCTTTAGCATTTCCTACCATAGCATAAACATAGGAATAGTATAAGCACATAATATTAATTCATATCCACATGATACTAACCTCATAAATCTATCACAACTACTCTGCCCACTTGATTCCTCTTAATAATAGGAACCTCTTCATGCCATTCACTTGTGTAGGTAATCATTCCTCCACAAAAATGGTCCTTAACGACCCTACCAAACCACGACATACATACATACATATATATAATCATTATCATATTCATAATCACAACACAATTACTATCGTTAATAATATAAAGGTTAAGAGAACTCCATTTATTTGTGCATCACATGCACAACATTGAGAATAAAAATTCCTAAATTAACGAAGGAATTTGATGCCTAAAATCCATTTACTTTACCTTTCATCTTACCTTTATCATGACTATCATGCCACTTTCCATTTACCCCAATGGACCCAACCAACCCAATTGTTTTCATATTATTGCCTTCAACT
Source organism: Pinus albicaulis (assembly GCA_034641835.2). NCBI lineage: Eukaryota > Viridiplantae > Streptophyta > Pinopsida > Pinales > Pinaceae > Pinus > Pinus albicaulis. The sequence continues at coordinate 310,970,147 of CM076578.1, forward strand.
TCCCTTACTCATGCACTGGGATTCATTCAAGTCTTACATTACCTATTAGGTTTCATTCAACTCCCCCCGAGCTCCATTAACTTTCCTCTTTCCCCAACCACTTCCCAAGACCCTCAAAACATAAAAGGAAATAATAAGAAACAAATAAGAATAAAATCGTGGAAACCCAATAGTAATATGACACCACAAAAAAAGTTCCATGGTCATGCACTAGACATAATCAAAACCGAAAATCAAATGAAAATAAATCACAAAATACCGAAAGTACAAAACTAGTAACAAACGTCATGACTCAACCCCATGGTTCCCAACACTTCCAATGGAAAGCTCAATCTGAGCCTTCTTCAATATTTAATGGAGGTATCCTTTTCCATGAAACTCCCTGCATCATACTGCCATAAACACATAATTTCCAGTGCATAAATAAATATAAAATATACATGTTTCCTTAATGTGTTATGCCAAGCACGTTGCCTTCTAATTGAACATGTACACATATCATTTCTCAAGGGATTCTAATTCTCTTAACAAATCCAGCTATAAATAGAATCCAATTGTTATACCTATCTAATACATGTTCATGAATCTAACACATATATACATAATGTTAGAAAAAATCAATGTTAGGAAGACTTCCTGTATTCATGCAAAACACTCATTTATTTGGAATTGTGGTTTCCAAAAATAGCCAAAGGAATTCTCACCCAATTCCTTTCTTTTACCTTTTACCTTGTTGCAATTGAGTCTTGTTATGTGTTATCACATCACCCAACTATTAGTTATATAAATAAATAAATTGTTACCTTGTCATGCTAATACCAAGCATGTTTCCCTACAACTGTTCACACATGTTAGTCACATGTTCCAAAGATCAATACATCGTGTCTATTAATTTTAAATTATCCTTCACCGAGACTAATAGCCAGGTCATAATTTGCAATTAACTCATAGTCATTATTCATAATGCTACAACAAGCACCCACTTTCACTCAAATGTACATCTGTTGTCTCAACACATACTGTGTTAGTACAACCATCTTAAAACAAAATCCTTCCTTCATGCAATATTTTAGACACATCTCATATCATGCAAATAATCAAACATTAAAACAACCTATAAACATAACCCCTTACTGTCCATGGTAAACATTAAGGTAGAAGGAGGAAGCTACCATAATGGTCTGATCTCCAATGTCCAACTATGGAAATGGGATATCCAAAGCTCTATTAAATTTAATGACACTTGCCAAAACTTGATTTTCATTTGTTGTAGATTTTGTACTTGAAAACATACCACATAATCATGCCACTTTTCCATTCTGTAGTTTTCACGTAAGGCCTATAAGGGGAATCATGTGAGCCATAGTCCACTACTTTTCTCTTCATCCTTGATATTTTATTTCCTACAAACATACCATGTTAGATAAACAAAATATGAAACACAATCAAACTCGTACCTCGGTGTATCTCAAGGGAGGTTATCACATCTACACAGCTCAGTCCATATTAGTATGGCACAATATCACATGTATATCGACTCATACGTGAATATCATAACCATATCCATCTGCACATGCCAATCCCAATTAGAAAGATACATATAACATCAATATATTAATTGCAATGACCATAATCCTCATGTGTATGACCGAAATTCATACAACAACAACTACCATGCATGACTATTTGATGCATGTGCATATGACCTCACTAATCAACTAGCATCTATCACACATGTAACCACAATAGAAATAGAATGATCGGCATGCATATAACCATAATTCATGTAACAACCATCAAACATCATACCTACATTCCAAGCATACAACACCATATGATGATATGCTTTTACCCTAAGTTCCAGTTTTCCAACCCTGATCTGACAATCTGCATCTCCTGCTCCATCTCATCCAACATATAAGTGTCATAACATACCAACAACATCATGATGACACAAATTTCATAATGACCACCACGATGCATGTTTGACCTACCATGAATGCATAACCATATACATTTATCCCATATAATCCAAGTGTTTGAACCTGGTATCTCTAATACCACCCTATGGTATCAGATATCACCAAAATAGAATGAAACCTGCTCTGATGCCACCCTGTAATTGACCCTCCCACATTTACCCAAATTCACTGATCTGCCAAGGTAAACATGAGACGAATAGTTATTATGAAATTTCCTGACCTCCAAGCTCCAATTATGGAAGTGCGGCTGAAAATTTGACAACTCACAACATCCCTCAGGGCTACATGACACTCAGAGGCCAAAGGACCACCCCAGGTGACAAAACCTTGAGTTGGAACTATTTTCACTACCTTAAGCCCAAAAACACATGCATGACAAGGCCTAAATATGGTTATAGGTTTCCAATCGCATGCACGACACTTCTTGAGTGTGGTTATAGCCCAAAATCTCTAGTTAAGAGGGTGTGATCCCAAGATTTGATCCACTTTTCCAGGTTAACCTTCCGACCACTGCTCAGAACTGCTTGTAAATTCTCATAATGATAAATGACATAATGACATGGCTTTACATACAAAAATTAAACAAGAACTAACCTAGGACATGCCTAGTCCATACATACATTTCTTCAAACACATGGCAAACATAGGAACTATAGGTCATGAATGCATATCTGATCATATTAGTCTAAGATTCATCTAAGAATTACCAAGAAGTCTTTATGCCCTCTCCACATAGTTTTAATAACACTTTTTATTCCATGCATTCATCAACCATTCAATATCTTATCAAAATTGTTGGAAATACTGAGAGGGGGCATGAATCAGTATTTCTTTTCAATTGTTATTTTTACCAGTTAGATCACTTATATTTAGAACACAAAAATGAACAATAAGAATAAATAATTTTATTAATCTCTTCTTTACAATAAATCCAATACAATAATGTAGGGATCCAACCCTAAATGAAGCCACCAATCTTCAATTCTTCCATGCACCAACCTGTACTTTGCCAAGCACCGACTTAGACTTCACAAGGCTCTGACCTTTAGGGCTCCAACCCTATCTTCCCAAGGCACCAACCTTGTCACTTTGAAGAACAAACCTATAGGGCTCTAGCCCTATCTCTAGTACAGGCTCCAACCTGGTTTCTTGAGGGTCCAATCCTTTAGGGCTCCAACCCTATATTCCAAGGCACTAACCTTGTCTCTATGAGGCTCCAACTTCTTGGGCTCCAACCCTTAGCTTCACTTTGTCAAAATATGTTTGGTTATTCTTCATGACTCCCAATATCTTCTTCAATGAGCTCTATCAATCTTCAGCAATGTCTTCAATCGGTCTCCATGTTACACCATCAATGACAACCTTTATCTTCACATGAAGGTGTCTTTGTTGTCCTTCATGGTACCCAATCAAATTCTTCAAGTCACATCATGATGACATCCATGATGCATCATGATCCTCAAATTTCTCCACAAGAATTCAACGTTTCTTCATTTAACTTCACTAAAATCTACACCTACTCTATGTCTCTTCAAGGGCTTCTTCAAGAACTTCTCAAGGGAGTCTTCACAACGCTTTCCTAATAAGGTATTTCTTCACAAGACTTTAATTGTTTCAAATGATCTTCCAATATTCCTTCAAGGTTGCTTCAAGGTCTTCAATAAGGTGCTCCAAGAATTCTTCAAGGTAACTTCAATAACCTGCACCAAGCTTAAATTTCTTCATTGTTAAGCACTTGGTCCAAACAAAGCCAGTAATTTTCTTTAGAGATATCAATGGGTTGCTTCCAAATTTTCTTCTCAATACTTCGCCACCTAAACTGAACTCAAGATTTAACTTCTCAAGAGTGTCTTTATATCAATTTCAAACAATTGTTTCAAGCGCATTGAATCCTTCAAGAGTGCCTTCAAAATGTCACACGAGTTTACTTCAATATGCCCACAAATAGCAACAAGTCGTTGGAATCCAAAATTTACACCCACAAAAATTTATTCTTGTGAGATCTCCAATATTGTGCCTTCAAAGTGACTATCCAAGGGTACTTGTGATCACAAGTTGAAAGTATCACAGGTTCAAGGATGGGTTTCTTATGATTGTTAATCCCAGATTCAAGTCCAACAATTCTTCCAGGAAGACTAGGTGCAGATCAGAGCCTCTTCAAATGCTTTTTTAAGTAGTGCCTTCAACAATTTCAATGTTATGAAAGTACTTCCAAGATTGGCTCCAAAAAAGTGCCCAAAATACTGCTACGGGTTGAAAATTTCAGGACTGTCCATAAGAATCTCTAAGTTTCTATGGGTATTGTTGCTCCCTAACACAGATCCAAGAAGAATGATGTTATAGGTCACTCTTTCAAGTAGCAGCAGTTCTAAGCTCCTATAGTCCTGGTCCGAGCCTCCAAACATTTTGAGCTCACTGTCAAATCCTCAAATGAAAAAATTCTCCACTACCACAGAGTCCAAGCTTGTTTACTATTGTAATGGAGTATATAAACTTCAATATAACCAGCCCAAAACAATATTTTAACGACCTTCTCGGCTTCCCTTCCTTTTATACTTCCTCTTTGAAATATTCACCGAAATGTTTTTTCCTAGAATGAGGTTTATATCCTCATATTTATACACATTTTTCGTTAAGGTGAAGAAACACGTCACTTGGATGGAGGCCAACATGAGTAGGCTAGCACAGGTCAGCTCAACGACATAATTATTTCCTTAACTTGAAAAATTCATATCTCCCAAACTTCTTGGAGTTTCTAGCCAAGTAAGAGCTCATTAGAAAGCTAAAATTATTCTCTAAAGGATGGTGAAGGTTTCATAGTGAAATTATACCTCTAAGGTAGTAAAAAATATTTTTTTAATGCGACTGGTCATTTATTAGTGTAGAAGTAGAATGCCTTCGAGTGTTGGGCATCTTCATGGATTGATTTCTTCATTGTTTTCCTTCTTCGTCATAGGATCATAGGCTCAAAGTGTCATCCATGCCATCATGTCATCAAGGGAGGTTATCCATCAAGTATAGTCCATATAAGTCATCAAGAGTTTCTAAGGACATGATTTTCATCTCACATCATGTGCCATAAAGAATTATTCCAGTCCTTCATGTCATGTCCCTAATCATTGTCCATGTCATCAAATGGTCCTCCATGTCATCATCAAGTTTTCAACCATGTCATCTTGGCATCATGTTGGATCCAGTATTATTCATCAAGAGTAAGCACATCATCATTAATGCCATCCTAAATAACCAAGAGGGACTTGTCATCATGAGCAAGGACATCTTTATACGAGGTCTGCATGATGTTATTGCCAGGGTTTTCCAATAGGGTTATTAGGACTTTACAATAATATTGATCCCCATATTGATATCAATGACAACCTTAGACCAAAAAAAACATGTAAAGATCCATATATAATACACACTTTATAACCAACATATCACAATAAAATAACAAGCATATGAATCATGGCAACTTATCCATAATATCACCAACATAATTACTACAAATGCTCATAGATCACAATAGGAAAATGTATCATATTAACATATGAAAATACCTACCAAGTTAAGGACTTCCACATACCACCCGAGAATATATTAGGCTAAACCAAATCTCTATTTCATCCACTCACCCCCACACCATATTCCAATCATGAATGTGGGATTTCATGGAATAAACCAAGAAAAAACCAAACCAAGGCTTCTTGAGGCCAAAGCACCTCAATACTCAACCACAGAGATTACACCTTTATGGTTCGAACATCACTAACACCAACCAGATTGGTCTCTATGTTATGCAGGAAAATCCTCTCTGTAGATAGAGACGATCCCTCTAGCCCTAGGATGGGTCTAGTAACAACAAGGAACAATAAGAAGCCTACTTTCCTAGATTGTAAATGCATGCAGATCATGAATATATCACCTACATCAATCTAATGCTAATGCTCCTTTGAATCCTTCGATCCTTCGCGCTCCGTAGTCAGATCTTTGTTGTCACCGGCGCTTGGTTACCTACACAAGGGATCAAACAACAAAAAACGTGAAAGCATAACATATATCTTGCATATAAAATATACTTAGTTGATCAAGGAAAAATAAGAATCCAATCACACATTAAAGACATGAATAGAAAGCACGAATCAATTGTATTATATTAAAATATAGAGGGGGAGTTACAACCCACGCCTTGATGTCGCAACTCTCCTTCGGTAGATCCTGACCTAGGCACGTCTCAAAAGTGCTATTTCAACTTAATGTGGAGGGAAAAAGGTATCAACTCTCACTCGATACCTATAGCAACAAATATCTCTCTGTTTTTCTTCTATCTCTATTCTAACTAGTAGAGATATGGGATATTGTCCATTTTATAGCAAGGGAGGAGGGAGCATGGATCAAATTAAGGTGGGGAAATGGGTTATCCCTTTGGGTAGTTCCACTTTTGTAGGAACAAAGAGCCCAAAGGGAGAATCTCGGCTCTATCCTCAGGAACAAACAACCAGCTCTCTGCCACGAAGCTTCTAGATCTTGAAGCTTCACTTCCATTTTTAAAAAAAATTCCAGACAAGGATCAGCGCAGGTATGATCCACATTCCAGTGCCAATCAGCGGTGCCCTAGACCAAAAAAGGGCCATTGCCGCTTGAAAGACATGGAGAGGGCGCGCCACTCTGGATAATTAAGTTTTCAAGGAGTTACTTCAAGAGTGGTCAACAGAGAGTTTACTCATTGTGTTTGAAGGGATATGATGGCACATTTTCATGATGGAAAATAGACACTGGGGTCACTGTTAGGGGTCTCTAGGATCAGGAACGGGGAGTATAGGGAAAATGACTAATTATGTGTAACAAATGCCCCCTAAATCATGAAGGTCGAACAAGAGTGAGGGGTGAAATCCTTTACGAATACGTGCCAGGACCAAGACGTCGTCTTCGGAAAACCTACGCAAAAAAAAACATATATACATAAACTGACATCTCTGAAATAATCACATGACGTGAGGTATGGATGCAACCATCCATAAAAGAGATCATGAAACAGGATCCGAGGTATGGTCGCAACCTTCCAAATAAAGAGGATCACAAATATGGACTCAAGTTATGGTCACAGCCATCCAAATGAAAGAGTCATGTATAAATCATGAATAATACATATCGCCTTGTAGCCTAGGCTTTATCAGATAAAACCCAGGGTCTTGCGCTCCGTCACGACCTAATCAAATACAAATTCAAGCATGTGAATAAATGATTTGAAGTTGAACATGCAATAAAATCGCTTGATTACCGGTCGAAGATGTAAACTGTTAACAGCTGCGAGAGAAACCACCAATAATGGAAATGGCTCTCAAGGTACTGGAAGTACAATCCACGAGATGAAAACAAGGATTTGACATCGAACATCCGTGGAATCATCCAATCGAATGCCAATGATGTAAGCCTGTCGTCAAATGCGAACAACCTGCCATTAGGGCATGTAGGCTCTAAGGTACTAGAAAAGGGATCTCTAGATTAACTTCCCCAATAAGTGTTAAATTCGAAAAGAAGTGATCCGTCGAAGGAGGGCCATAATGTATCCCACATCATTGACACAATATGAAGGTAATAATATAATAATGGAAGTGATCAGAGAATCAAGCAATGAATGAGATGCAGAAAGAACTTCTCTTGAACATATCAGAGACACGACTCTGGAGTTTGGCAGTATTTGACTCAAATGGAATTAGAGGTCATGTTGACAGAAAATGGTAATGGAATGAGAGGAAAAACAGATTTACCAAACCCATGGAGGAAAAGTGATGAATGTAGGATATCCCCGACCTGACACGAAATAGAGGATGTGTCATGTTCAAGAGCGACATGTTGCCAACACAACTGATTAATATTTTCCATTTCCCCTCACCATTTCTGGTGAGTACCCCAATTATTTTTGTATACAAGCTTGAAGAGGATAGCATATGCTTGTTATATAAGTTTTTCCATTGGAAAAATCCATCCTAGTACATTTTACGAGCCCTAGGAAGGAGAAACTTGGTGTCGTCATGATGACGGATCCAATGTCATTAAATTTTAATGATTTTGACAAAGGTGGAACTCGACATATTTTCATGTTTAGAGAGTTTGAAAAGAGGAAAAAATAAAAATCCAAATGTCCCTTTTTGTAAATAGTCCCTCATACCCGAAAAGGTAGAAAACGAAGTCTGAGAGAACCTCTTAGTCACGATTGGCTAAGGTATTCCTTTTTCGTAAATAATTTATCCCAGCCAGAAAAAGGGGTAAACGTATACTAGGTAAATGATGTTTCCTACACTTTAACAAGTTTACAACAACAATAACTCGTTAATATTTTCACGTTTAGAGAGTCATAAAAGAGCTGAAAGATGTCTCCTCCTAAAGGAACGAGTGGTATAAAGGAGAGCAACTAGTTTCGATTATGGTGGAACTTCTCAAAACAAGTAAAGGCCAGGAGGTTGGCTAACAAGACCATTCATTGTAACGGTTCCTTAGGAACAGGTAAAACAACCAAGTGAAGGTGTATGATCAGCCAAGCAGATTGTAACGATGGAATGGGAAGCTGAGGTTCATCTGGAAAAAAAGGCGGATAAAATGGCAATCACGAGAGGTAAAATAAGAATTGTTTCATTTTTATGCAAGCTTGAAAACATAGGAAACTCTTCTTGAAAAATTAAATTTGCATGCCCCCATCATGATAACTTAATTCGAGGTACATGCCCCCAAGCTTCAATCCATTCGCCTGAGTAGACTGTTAGTTACTGACAATTGGATGGAATAAAGGTTCAATTATGAGATCAAGTGAAATACTCGACTGGGATTTTACGAGATCTAATCAAAGACTCAAATTGAAAAGGGAAATTTTTTCATTTTTTAACGAGGTTGACACAGTAAAAGAACTATCCTCATGAGACCTAATTAATTTTTTAACGAGGTTGACATAGTAAAATAACTATCCTCATGACATCTTGTTTAATTTTTTAAGGAGCTTGACACAAGAAAATGAACATGAAGACATAGAAGAAGTCATGGCTTCCAATAGGTTCTCATCTGATGGGAGAACAACATCTCAGAAATCACAATCTAATGCCCCCAGACACGGTACACGACGACACTATCACTGGATGAGGGCAATGAACAAGTGGCCACATAATTAACTTGTGGCGGGGAAGACACCACTGATAGGTAATGACCAGGAAAGGATGATGGTAGAGTAGATGTCACATCAATACCAATGAATGAAATCTGATCAATGGTCACGATCCGATCTTTGTGTGGAAAGAAAACCACACGAAAGAGGGATGAGATAAGCGCTCCCATGGGATAAGCATAGTTGCGCCTCAGGAGTAAGTTAAAATCCAAGGGGCCTTGGACAACCATCATGTCTATATAAACAATCTTGCCTCTTAAAGTAATAGGTAACTTCAGAAGAATCCCTAATGGTTGATTGGTTCCTCTGTTAAAATCCAACATATTTTGAGTAACATGCACAAGCGACGAAGAATCGAAAGCTTTCCAAGTATTCGAGGACAAAATAATAACTAATGTGCCTTCATTTATAATTACACTTGGTACTACCATATTGTAGGCTCGTATAATTATCTCAAAGGGCACTTAAGAAGGAGGACGATATCCCATGAATTGACTCCAATCAAAGGAAGCGACCAAACTACAAGGAGGGGGTGCCATATAAATACGAGGATTATCCCCTTGCATTACAGGAGAAGGAAGACCATCCTCCTAGATTTTGGTAACGAGATCAAGAGGATCACTTTCTTGAACTGTGGCGACAGGATTTGGAGGATCACCCTCCTGGATCATGGAAACAGGAGGATCTCCTTCTGGTCCTGGGATCATGGAAATGGGAGGATCTCCCTCTGGTACCGAAGCAGAGGAAACAAAGAGAACCTGGCTGGGATGAGGCCCACTCTCGATGGAAAATACCTGATGAACTGTAGGTGTAATTAGGTCGACCTTTTTCTCAACCAATGATTGGTCTGAAATAGACTTAGGAGACTAACTTTAAGAGAGAGTGGAATTGACCAGAGATTAATCTCGGTCAATTACTTGATCAACTAACAAAGGACTCAAAGAAAACTTTCGGTAACCAACGGGAAGACAAGACTCAGAATCTGAAATGGTATCAAACACTTTATGAGCTTCATCCATATAAGGACAGAGGTGAATGGAATGGTTCCATTCACACAACCTATAAGGAATTTTTATTTTACCTTGTTTCTTATGAGCCTTATTATCTCTAGCTAAAGGCTCATCGTCGGCATGATGCCCATAGGTTGATGATAAAGCATGAATCGAGCCAACAGACCACACTTATAACACCTTAGGAATACCAGGGAAATCTCTAAGAAGATGGTCACCCTCGCATAGCTTGCAAGGGAACTTGACTTTACGAGATGTAATGAGAGGTCTCTCAAAATTAGTGGCATGGGTAGGAACAATTTCAGGTTTTCCCCCCTATTTATTTTCATTCTTCTTCTTTGATTTCTTCTTCTTCTTCTTCTTATCCACCTAGTTACTAGAATCTAGACTTTCACCAGGCGAAGAGGGAGAACGAGGTGAAGAAATAGGAAAAGAAGGTGAGGGGTCAACCTTAAGATCAACATGGGGTTGACATGGTTCAGTCAGAGGAGAACTCGGTGAAATACAATTGGTATATTCAAAACCACAGGGGTTTAAAATAACCAAACTAGCAGAACAATGGTTAATCTCGGGAGGGACAACGTTTCCATATATGGGCCACCAAAATTTCCGAAAGAAGGAAATGAACCAAGATTCCCATTCAAGGGGACCCTTGGGTTGATGAACTTAGGAACTGTTGCCATTGATCTCAATCTAAGATGAGCACGGGTAAAATTTTATCGTGGGTGATAAATTTTAAAAATTAAAAAGAAAACAAATCAAAGGGGGTATCTAAGTAAAAGGATTACCAGGTAGTCGTGAACTTCAATATACACCTTGGTGATCAAATGAAAGAGAAATGACCAAGGAATTAACATACGATAGCCAATATCCCTGAATGTTGTGTTCGGTATATCACGTCTACAAGGCGACCGACTCAATTAATTATGGCAGGTTTGCAACATAATGGTGTCTCCAAAAATATACACGACGGTACATGGGAGTCCAAATCCATAGTAGTGTTTTCTGATGCGTAACGGTTCGATGAGAGTGTCCCAAAATATAATTTCATACATCAATATACTTCCAAACGTGGGATGGGATATCACCCCCGAGTTGTAACGCAGACTGTTAGCAACATCTCCTACGCTTAATGACGTCAAAACGCGTCTCTAGCCTACACCTCTAAATTTGATTCGTTAGGTTCCAAATGCTCCTTAGGTTGATTGAATCAATTTTACGGTTGATCTTGAATTATTTCTCGGTTTCAAAGTCCTTTCGATGTCACATAAACCCCTAAGATGCAGTTAAATGAGAAAAGAACCATTCATTTCGATGAATACTACATTAATGAAGGAGAGAGAAATTCACACAATTAATGAAGAAACAAAACAAATGCATAAAATGAAATTCACTTTTCTCTTCAAGCGCGGAATTTCAAAGAGAAACAAAAAAAATTACAATTCCTTTCTTTCACTATATGCCCTTAGAAGCGAATCGAAATGAGATTTTCATTTTCTAAAGCAAAATGAAGCAAAAAAATTTTGTATTTTTATTATAAGCACAATGTTAAATGTAGAATGCAAATTAATCACCAATGCTTTGAGTACTAATGAAATCTCTCAAAAATGCATGAAAGAGGCAAATATTTCGAAAATCAAAGAGAGACGTAAACCATTTTCTTCAAAACAAAGCACTCTTCATTCACACATTGATCAATCACTCAAATAAATCAAACTTCAGTCGAAGGACAATCAATTGTAATCTATGCTCGATGGCGAATAGAAAATAAAATGCATTCAGAGTTTGACACTTGAAAAATAATATCCATGAGAACCGACCGAAAGATGAATCTCAATCAAACAAATCCTGAAAGGTATGACAAAACTTGATTTAATGAGAAGTCTGGAAATCAACAAAGTAAGCAATCGCTCGGATGGACCGAGGACACCTAGAAAACCTAGGAAGACAAGGATGCAGTATCTTTGCAGAAGAGACAACCAAAGATGAAAAACTTGAACCATAAATGTCACTGAACAGAGAAGAACAAGAGCTATTCAAATAAGAAATAACACTCAGAAGGATAAGACCCACTGGCTGACTAACTGAAAGAAACCCTAAAAAATTCACACATAGAAATCGACGCGATTTTTAGGCCGCAACGCGCACTGGAAGGGTAAAAGCACGACTGTGTAAAATGCATACAGTGTCGATCGACGTGACAGTTAGAGAAATACCAGCATTGATCGAGGAGAAGACTGAAAAATTAAAGGGTTTTCTAAACTTACACCAACCTTATCACTTCAGCAGAGAGATAAAAGTCTGTAAGCAATTACAGAAGCAACAGCGACAAGGAGATGGACTCTCGACGAAAGTCGAAGACAAGACAAGAAATCGAAAAAGGAAAAACAGGAGACTGAAAAGCTAGCACTCCCAGTGGAGTCGCCAATTTGTTATGCGGGAAAATCCTCTCTGTGGACAGAGACGATCCCTCTTGCCCTAGGATGGGTCTAGTAAAAACAGGGAAAAATTAGAAGCCTACTTTCCTAGATTGTAAATGCATGCAGATCGTGAATATATCACCTACCTAATCTGATGCTAATCCTCGTTTGAATCCTTAGATCCTTCGCGCTCCATAGTCAAATCTTCACTATCACCAGTGCTTGGTTACCTACACAAGGGATCAAACAACAACAAACATGAAATCATAACATATATCTTGCATATAAAATCTACTTAGTTGATCAAGGAAAAATAAGAATCCAATCGCACATTAAAGATAGGAATGGAAAGCATGAATCAATTGTATTATATTAAAATAGAGAGGGGGAGTTACAACCTACACCTTGATGTCGTAACTCTCCTTTGATGGGTCCTGATCCAGGCACGTCTCCAAAGCACTCTTTCAACTTGATGTGGAGGGAGAAAGGTCTCAACTCTCACTCGATACCTATAACAACAAATATATCTCTGTTGTTCTTCTATCTCTCTTCTAACTAGCAGAGCTATGGGAGATTTTCCATTTTATAGCAAGGGAGAAGGGAGAATGGATCCACTTAAGGTGGGTAAATGGGTTATCCCTTTAGGTAGTTCCACTTTTGTAGGAACAAAGAGCCCAAAGGGAGAAGCTCGACTCTATCCTCGGGAACAAACAACCAGCTCTCTACCACGAAGCTTCTAGATCTTGAAGCCTCACTTCCATTTACAAAAAAAATATATTCTAGAAGAGGATCGGCGTGGGTATGATCCTCATTCCAATGCGGATCAGTGTTGCCCTAGACCAAAAAATGTCCATCGGCACGAGCAATAAACAGAGAGGGCGCGCCGCTCCAGATAATTAATATGATGGCATTTTCATGATTGAAAATAGACACAGAGGTCACTGTTAGGGGTCTCCAGGATCGGGAACAAGGAGAACAGGGATAGTGAAAAATTTTTGTGTAACACTGTACCCAAGTTTTCTAGGGCTCCAAGAACTAGTAATTCAACCCATAGCCTTACAGGGCTCCAGAGCATTTCTCCAACCCGACTCTAGGGACTAGTAACTCAACCCATCAAGGGCTCTAGAGTGTTTTTCCTAACCTAGGCTCTAAGACTTGTAACTCAACCTAATTTGTTTTATGGATTCCAGTGTGCTTTTTCCAACCCACAACCATAAGGAACATGAGAACCAATTAGAAAAACAATGTGTAAAAATCCACAACACCATGGCTATCCATGAAATGGAAAGGAAATGCTAAAACCACTGTTAATCCAAGAAAATTTCCATGCCAATAGTAGGACATAACCGTAAAATCACATGCATATACCATGCATACTAAAATTAACAAGAAAATCAAACATGTAACTTATTACGTGCAAATAAATCCATGTGTAGATGTTGTTCCCATTGTTCCCTCTTGTTTGTCTGCCTTCCTTTGTTTTCTTTCTCCAAATCCAAGTGAATACTATAGTGCTAACTAACTAAATAGAAATAAAACTAACTACTACTAAACTATGATGCAAATTAGTTTATACACAAGCCTGCTCTTTATAAACAAACCACTATATCACTAAAAAACACAAAAATATTTTTTATCAGCTAGCTAGTCTGCGAACAAAAATGATTTAAAATAAATCAACACACTTCGCACTACTCCTATATATGCATCATTACCAATCAATAATAAATCGCATATCCTATACCTAAACTAACAATTAAACCTACAACAAAACTTCTAATTCAATCTTGTATCTGGCTGAGTTGTGGGGTTAATCGTATTGCACCATATTTGATTCAAAACAATGTGCTAGTCTTCTCAACATATGATAAATAGTTTTGTGACATTCACCACCAGAATTCAATCAGATCTTACCTCTGCAAACATCTCCTTCACATAGGATCAAAACCTTTAATGAAATCAATAGAATTAAAGAGGCATGCTTAATAAATCAATTTACACTAGTCAACAATACCATGTTTTGTGTATATCAAACACGATTTTCATATGAAATTTGGATCTTCAACCTGAAACTAATTCACACAAATTACTTGAAAATCCTAAAACCTAACCAAATAAGAGAACTTTTTCACAGGTCGTAGTGGACCTTGGCCGCGCCTGGAACAATTTAAACTATATCAATGCTTAGAAACTCGAAAGAAACATAATACTCATTGAAAATTCGTGGCAGAAATCAAACTGTATTAAATCAAATCAAAAATCCACCATAATTCTAGAACATTCATTTCTACAGTGTTTTGAAATACAAAATGTAGAAATTATATGCACTAAGCATGCATATGTCCTAGATTCACCTGATCTCACAATATTTAACTTCTTGCAAAATGCTGAATCATTCCACTGTTAATCTTTTGCGGAAAATTAATTGCACACACATGTAAAGCATAAATAAAAATAATCGCACATAACACAGTTGTTTTTAACCGGGAAAGCTTGAAGCTGAAAACCCAAACTATATATTATGTATCATGGAGATCATATGAAAATCTCATACAAAGCTTATCAAGCTCTCAGTACAATACAATCATCATACACTAATCAGGAACAATCTTGCAAATCCATGCACCGATCTCTACCCCCTGCTAGCCTGCCTCCACTGCGCAATCCCTGCTGAAGAATAGCTCTGAATGAATTTGAATTACCCTTGCCTTGACTGCGCAATCCTCATTGGTAACTCCAATGTGTGTGTGATGCAATCAATGCATCACTATAGTCACAAACAGATAGTCTATCTTTCCCTTTCACCTATCTCTCCACTGGGTCTCCACTAAAACTGCCATGCACTGTAGTTAACTGTTGTATTGTTCAATTGATTAATGAGTCATTATTTGTGAATTAATTAACTAATTAATTCACTCCACTCTCACTAGTGTATCATTCAGTTAGACTAGATACAACTAGCTCAACTGAGTCTAACTGAGTTAAACTCAATACAACTCCATAACTACTTCTTCCAACTGTGTCCTAACTCTGCCACTTGAGTTCTAACTGAGTCCTCCATGCATTAGCTCCAGTAAACCCTTGGGAATTGTGTAATTCCCTCATTCCACTGATGTGCTACATCTGTGCACTGAAACAAAGTTCTCCAAGAGAATAAGTTGGTGTTTAGAGTCTGATTATTATTAAGAGCTAATAATAATTGGCAGGCATCTATTTTTAGATCAGCGATCTATAAATAGACTTCGCCCAATATTCTAAAAATAGAATTTCATCTATTTTTCCAACTTGATCAACCATCCACAAATAGCATCCTCCAACCTATGAAATATGATCATCATGTCTAAAAATAGACATAGTCTAAAAATAGACTTGCACCAAAAATAGCCTGCGGGCCCACTTAGTGAAGGGGACTCTTTTCACTAAGCTCATCATCTTGTTGAATCTCAACACAAAATATAATTACAATAATAAACTATGTCTCTATTTCTTAGCGTAGATACAAGGCAAAGCTTCAGCTTTATACATGATTGTTGATAAAAACATAGTATGGCTATCAAAATAAAGTATAACAACAGACTAAAGAAGGTTGTATCCCAGAGCCCTCGAATAGCCCATGATTGGGTTCATTCTGATCAACGCATGAATGGAGGAACTGATTCTATGCTTAGCACAAGGTCATTCAACAAAAGGTGTGCATAACCAAACTTGAACCGACACATTCAGACTGAACCTGACCTGACCCGACACGTTCATATCATTCACTATTCTATACTTAAGAAGTCATTATGTACTTAAGAAGTGTTCTGACCATAACTTCCTCTTGGTGATTTATTTTTCCAAACAGTTTCTGGGTTACCTGAAAGAGGGTATTTTAAACATGATCCAAGTCTCACAATGTCGATATTCTTCACCATTTTATCACAAATTTTGTATTTTCACCTTCAGTGATTTTATTCTGTACTCAACCTGTAGTAACTAGTTTAACTAACTTGTGAAGAATTTCAGAGATGGAACCCTGAGACAAATAAAATTAGAAAAACTGTATTATAAAATCATGACTAAATCATCTCTAATCATAGAAAATCTAAGAAAACTAATGATAATCAACCATGAGGCGTAAGATATGAATTGGCGACAAGTGATGGAATTATAGTGTGAAATGAGTGTAAAAGTTTCAAAATTTAGGTTATGAATAATGGCTTTGTATGATGGAAAAAATGGACATATTCGAGGCCCAACATCTCCCCATGCCTGAGGGTTTGCATGTCCTCATGCAACAAATCTCTTGCTCATTGACAAATTCTTAACATTGCTTTGTAGATGTTGGTTCTTGTGGGACAACATTTCTTGAATATTTTGAGGTGTTGGTTCTTGTGGAGCAACACTTACTGTAATATTTGGAGGTGTTATTTTTTGTGGTGCAACACTCTTCATACTCATTTTCACAACAATAAAAATTTAGGACAAGAAATGGATGGATGAGGAAGAGATGATGAGGTGGTGATGGAGATGGTGAATGGGTGCGTGTATACTCTGTCATCGTAAGGCCAATGTTTATAGTTCATTTACTTTATCATTTCATGGTAGTATTGACTTCATCCTATGAATAGAATGGTTGGAGAAGACTCTATAGAGACTTCCTTTATTAATTCACCATAAGGATTTTTCTTTTAACATGGTCTTGTAATCAAAGTATATGCGTAATGAATGGAAGGAAATAGAAGGATAATGGTTTATGAGAGATGAAATGAGTGGAATGAGAAGTGTGAATCATTAAGCTTCTTTAAAATTCTATTGAATTACAGAATTATAAGCCAAATTTACCTCAAGTTTTACCTTTGTTGTTGATGTGCTTGGTGCTACAAAATGAAGTGGAGGAAGGAATGGCTCGAACTAATATGATTACTGATCTAATCTATTGAAGAAGGCTGGAAGATGAAATGAAATTCTGAAGAATGAACTAAAGGTCCCCTTCTCCCCCATGCCTGAGGAGTTATATGTCCCCAAACAACTAAGAAAAGGTGGCTGCTGTTGCAAATGAAAATGGAAATGTTAGTAAAAAAATCCAAACTGCTGCAAATATGTTGAAATCTCAAATCACAATCTTCAACCGCTACACACCCATGTGCAATATTTCATATGTGAATAAATGGTGTCGATGTCAAAAATAAGCAAGAATCATTGATTACTGACCATTGATGATTTTGTTAACCAATGTGATATATCCCACCTTTGATGTCAATGGGAATCAAGGCACTAGGTACATTCTACTAGCCATGAATGGATTTGTCGAAGTCAAATTGATTGCATAATTCATCCACCAAGAAAAAATATGTATTTCCTTAGTAGATGACAAGGATACCTACCATTAAGGCGTGCAGGCTCCCAGGTACCTTATCTAACCCTAAATTTAGTCCTAGGTAATGTTTTGATGTCGATGGGACAAGGTTTTTCGCTAGGTGGGCCTTACGGAACCCCACATTAACCAAATTGAGTACAAACATAATGACTTGAAATATGCATGATTTTAAGAACTCATACAAATTTACAAACTTTATTGGGAACTTTTCTCACCAGTTACTTGGTTTTCAAGCAAAGTCCTTGTTGTGCCAGACAAGCTGGTTTTCACAAAAGGACTTATTTTTCTCTTTACTATTTTCATTTATTTATTTATTACAATACTAACTTTCCTACTGTGTTGGAGAAAATACGTCCTACTTCAAGTGAAAGAAAACTTCTAATGAAGCCATGTGCGTATCAGGTACAAAGATATATTTATGCCCAGATTTAACATATAAACTTTACAAGGTACATGAGCATGAAAAATCAACAATTTTGAAAGATGTGATACAAAGATGATTTGAAGATGAGAGTGGTACTTTGAATAGATTGTGACCTAGAACCAATGCTCGATGTAATATTGGTGGTATTGGCTCATTTCTTTATTTGGACCACTCTAAAACTCCTCCTCAATCCTACCAGGCAAACTTGGATAATTGGTCTCTGGAATGCTTTTAAGGCTTATTGCTAGGCATGGTGAAATTTCTTCGATATCAAGTTCAGCTCAATGATCCCCATCAAATTTGGTACATAATTCATTGATCTCCTTGGTAAATAGGCAAGAGGAATCAAGGGAGTCTTCCAAATCCTTTTCTGGTTGTGGAGAGATAGATAATTTCCTGAATGCGATAAGGATGAACTCTTCATGAGAGGATGATACCCTAGCTACTGCAAGGATTTGATAAAGTGCTTTGAGGGACATTCTTCAAGCCCTCAATAATTCTTTAATTTCTCTTGTTGGTTGATGATCCCAGTCTCGCAACATGGATTAGTACCCAGGGGTTCTTAAAACACCCCAAAAATTTTTTATCTTTAAAGAGATTGAAATTTTAATCTAAATGAATTAAAAATAATTGTAGTAAAACTCAATGAACTTGCTTACTTTGAAAACCAAAATTTGGAACAACCCCACCATAGTGGATGCGTGGCTCTTCACTCACGTCTTACCATACACTCTTCGCCATTTGATTGTCCTACAACTAAGAACACACAAAAAACTTGTGAAATAAACTAGGCTCTAATCCTTTTAGCACCTCCCGAGAACGATGCCAAAAATGTTGGGAGAATTATATGTGTTATAATTCCAACATTAAATTATCAATATGGAGTTGAAAGACTTAGAGGCAGAAGCACAAGTAACACAGAATCAAAGCATCTAACCTAAAGTAGAGTAAGAAATCGAATTGTTGTCTAAGTACGGAATCAAAACTGAAGCAGAGAGGCTTATCAAACTAAATCCAAACCTTAATCACTACTCTATTTAGATCATAACCTGACTAATTCAAATAGTAAAGAAAACAAACAACTAATCTTCAAGCCGCTCAAAAATTAAAATATCATAGCCTAAGACATACTCTCCCTTAAAAACCACTTAATATTAAATTATCGACCAAGGAATCGTAATCTCTGAGTTACATTGCAAATTGATTCAATGTTACAATTAAGTATAGAATGATTGTTTTCTTTCTACAAACGTAAAGGTATAAGATTATATTAGCCCTAGTCTCTTTTTTTATTTAAGAACTAAGAAGAAATTAACTCAGTTTCAAGAATGCACTTGCAATCCTTATAACTATTGATAATAAAACCATGCCACTGCTTAAGATTTTACAATTCTACTCATGCTTGCTTCTAAAAAGAACACATTGTTTATTAAGTCACAAGAAACATACCAATCCTTACTTGGAAGAGAAAAGAATGTTCGTAAATTTTTGGAATATAAAATTTTAACTACATCATCTTTTTCCAAACAAATAAATTCTAAGTTTTTAATTACAGTATTCAAGCTTCACAATAACAATCTCGATCTAAATGAAACTTCTAGTTTAAGAAAAAATGAATCATCCACTCACACACTTACTGATATATAAATAATTCAGAACTAGACTTTCACAAGTAAATAGAAATAAAACTAACTACTACTAAACTATGATGGCGCTTAGTTTATACGCAAGCCTGCTCTTTATGAAGAAACCACTATATCACCAAACAACACAAAAATATTTGCTATAGAGTTTTATCAACTAGCTAGTGTGTGAACACAAATGATTTAAAATAACTCAACACACTTCACAATAGTCCCATATATGTATCATTACCAATCAATAATAAATCGCATATCCTGTACCTAAACTAACAACTAAACCTACAACAGAACTCCTAATTCAATCTTGTACCTTGCTGAGTTGTGGGGTTAATCATAATGCATCATATTTGATTCAAAACAATGTGCTAGTATTCTCATCATATGATAAATAGTTTTGTGACATTCACCACCAGAATTCAATCAGATCTTACCTCTACAAACGTCTCTTGCACACATGATTGAAACCTTTAACGAAATCAAAGAATTAAAGATGCATGTGAGCAAATCAATCAACACCAGTTAACAATACTGATTTTTGTGTATATCAAACACTATTTTCTTATGAAATTTGGATCTTCAACCTAAAAATAATTTACACAAAATACATGAAAATCCTAAAACCTAAAAAAATAAGAGAACTTGTTCACAGGTCGTGGTGGGCCCTATCCACACCTGGAACAGGTTAAACTAGATCAATTCTTAGAAACTCGAAAGAACCATTATACTCATTGCAAATTCGTGGCAGAAACCAGATTGTATTAAATCAAATCAACAATCCACCATAAGTCTGGTACATGCATTTCTCCAGTGTTTTAAGATACAAAATCTAATTACATTAATAATATTTGTCTCTATTTCTTAGCGTACATGCAAGGCTGAGCTTCAGATTTATACATGATTGTTGATAAAAACATAGTATGGCTATCAAAAGAAAGTATAACAACATACTAAAGAAGGTTGTATCCCATCTTCTAGAGAGCCCTTGAATAACCCATGGTTGGGTTCATTCTGATAAATGCATGAATGGATGAACTGCTTATATGATTAGCACAAGGTCATTCACCAAAAGGTGTACAGAACTGAACCTGGCCTGACATGTTCAGACCGAACCTGACTCGACCTGACACGTTCAGACCGTTCACAATTGTTTACTTAAGAAAACATTATGTACTTAAGAAGTGTTCCGACCCTAACTTCTTCTTGGTGATGAATTTTTCCGAACAGTTTCTAGTTTACCTGAAAGAGGGTATTTTGAATAAGATCCAAGTATTAGAATGCCAATATTATTCACCATTTGATCACAAATTTGATATTTTCGCTTTCAACAATTTTATTTCGTACTCAACCTGTAGTAACTAGTTCAATTGACTTGTGAAGAATTTCAGCGATGGAACCCTGCGAAAAATGAACTTAGCAAAACTGTCATCAGAAAATAATGACTAAATCATCTTTAATCATAGAAAAGCTAAGAAAAATAATGGTAATCAACCACGAGGTGTAATATATGAATTGGAAACAAGTGATGGAATTATGGTGTGAAATGAGTGTAAAAGTGTTGGAATTCAGGTTATGAATAATGGTTTTGTATGATGGAAAAATTCGCATATTCAACACTACAAGGAAAAGACCCTATAGCGGATTTTTTTGAGGAACCCCTTATAAAAATAACCCAAACATCCATTTGTAGCGGAGGTTACTAGAGGAGGTTGGCAGGTGGATGTTTTTGTGAATGTTTTTCATCTGGTGTGCTTATCATCCTAAACTGCAAAAAAATTGGCACAGCGGGACACCATGCGCTCCGTACAAACCCGCCTAGTGCGTCTTATTACTCTAGTGCACTGGTGCTTTACAAATTTTTTGCACTGGTGCATCCTAAAACCTCGCGCCAAAACTGAAACAACTTGGTGCAGTCTTAAAAAATCACACTGGTGCGCCTATAAAAACCCGCAGACTGGAACAAGGTTAAATAATAATAATAATAAAAAATTACGGCCAAATAACTACAATTTTCACTTTTCAGTGTTCCATATCTCTCAAGCACCGGTTCAACTTTTCCTTGTCTGAGGCACCCTGACATCGGTACTCCCATTACACGCATTGCTGTTGTGCATTGCCCACCATATCCATTTTGAATTTTGCAAAATGGTGGGAAAATTTAGTTTTGAAAATTCTACAGTGAATATTCCTCCTCGACAGCGAAATTTACAGGTATTTTTCTTGTTTTTCCATAATTAATCCCTTAGCGGATTAGAATTGTAAATTAGCTTAAAATTAACCTTTAAAAAAAAAAATTTCCCGCGTGGTACACTCAAGCCGTTCGACTTGCACCGGTTCACGGTGTTTCCTGTAAATTTACAGGTCGCACCACCACTGGTTCTAATGGTATCCACACCAGTTACGAGGCAGTATCGAAAGGCGCATCATGATTTTTTAAAATTTTAAAAAAAGTGTGGTGTGGTCGGTTACCCAGCCACACTGTTAACCCTGTCAAATAGCGGGAATGCGGTGCATTGACAGAAATATCCACCCCAGGGCGAGTAATTTTTCCAATGTACTGCATTCTGGTATTTCGACTTGGTCAACGGTGCAGCCTGGTAAAAGACCGCCCCGTTGACTATGTACTGATGTCAGGAGTGCGGTGCGCTAACCAAACTAGACGCCCCAGGGTGTATAGTTTGTTCAGCGCACCGCCCTCTCGACACCGGTTCATAGTCAACGGTATGGGCTGTTATACCACTACACCATTGAATTTGGAACAATGTCAGTAGGGCAGTGCACTTAAAATTTGTAGGTGCACTGCCTCTGGTGCACTGAAAATTTTTGGATGCACCGCCTCCGGTACGCGACAATAAAAGATGCACCGTGACCGGTGCATGCCTGTTTTTTGTGGTGCACCGACTGTTTTTTTATTTTTTTTCAAAAAAATTTATATATGTATATTCCTAAATACATGTCTCATTTAATAAAAAAATGGTATTTAATATGTCAATCATTCAGAGACGTGAAAGGAGAGAAGAGAGGGAACAACAGCAACAACAGGCAGACCAATATAACATGGTTCACCTGTGGGAGGCACGAGAGAGGGAGAGAGATGTGTACCCTCACCCTATTACAGCAACTACCCAGCAGCTCCTAAGGCAGGTAGGCCTCCTTAAGTTCTATGAGGAGGTTACTTCCCTAAAGGGCCATGGTTTGTTTTTGCGACATCTTATCCGTAGATGGAATGCCCACCTACAGGATTGTCAAGTTGTTCGTAACCAGTGGTATGCGCCCACTGAGGAGGACATATATTTCATTACAGAGCTATCGAGGAGAGGGGTGGATTTTCCCTCGTTCCCAGATATTCTAGTTAACTATGCAGTAGGGAGTCAGTTGGTGTACTCCCAGAGATACATTAGCGCGGATATACTGTCTCCTTCAGATTTTTAGGTCTCCAAAGGTCAATTACGTATTGTTGCATTTGGTAGTGAGGAGGTGAGGTGCCTCTCACTTCTGATTTCAACCATTTCACACAACACCAGCGATGGGCAACACATTAGTTTCCCGCTTATATATTATGTTGATTCTTTAGTACAGGAACCACGACTTGTCAGGTGGTCTACCATTTTTTGTGGCAGTTTTGTACAGCCTTAGATAGATGTTGTGCTCATGCATAAGGGAGGGCCAACTTCCCTTTTGCTTCAGAGCTATTTTGTTTATTTTTTGAGAGGTTTCCAGAGACGAGGCCTACTTTTGTTCGGTAGCCTCGTAGGCCGATGCTGGATGCACGGATGCACATGTGGGAATAGATGATGCCCAAGAGGGGCGAGACTGAGTTTTCCGTAAGGATATCACATGATGCACTGGAGTTGCTAACCAGTGTTGAAGATCATCCCTTCATTATGGTCCCCTGTCCTTATGCTGGTTTGGATTGGTGAGGGTGTGCCAACATCCTCTTCATAGATGATGAGCCGTCGGATGATAGAGGTAATATTACTGTTTTATTTAAATTTATTCTAACATGTTCTTTAACTTGTTTTTATTAAATTGTTTAATGAAATTGTCTAATTTTTGTTGTGTACTTGTATATATTTTGCAGACATTGGGCCTTTTGATGGCAATGACATTTCAGCGCCACCAAATGATCCAGGTTTTGGATCCTGATGAAAATCAGGATTTGGCAGATGCCAAGGATCATGAGGCTTGTGCTAACAGACCTGTTCCTATTGGTACATCGGTACCGCCTTTTGCTAGGCACGGTAGGCTTGATAGTAGATTGAGGATGGAGTTGGGCGACCAACTCTTTGCATTTTTTGTTGAGGCGGGAGTCAAACCTGCTACTTCAGAGATATACGGATCAATGGTAGGTTAGTACATATATGGAGAGGCATGTCGCATGACATGTACAGCCTGATGCGGCATGTCGTAGGAGCTATGACCTTATTTATGCAGTTGAGGAGGGCCCTTGCACGTTATAGGTGTGGTCGAGACGCAGCACATGATCGACATTCTACGAGCAGTGATGCATCATTTGATTATCAAGATCAGGGTGTGATCATCGTTCACCTTGCGCCGCGCCAGATGAGTAGCTTGCAGCATCGACTAGCAATCATCATGGAGAGTAGGCTGGACCATCGGCCACGTCGAGTCAGCAGCATCCAGCATTACTCATGATCATGAGCAAGCTGGACCATTGACCATGTCGAGTCATCATAATGAGTAGACGACAATCGATCCTGATCATCATGAGGCACCATTAACAGATCAGCAGGCACATGATGATCATCATGTATCTGAGCTTGTCGAGGCTACACCATTGACTAAACAGGCCTCGACTAGTACTGTTATTGATGATGTACCACCAGCTGATATATGACATTTATATTACAGTTGTATATTTTTGACATTATATATATATGGTCCATGTATTTTATGTTCATGTTGCAGTTGTACTTAATTTACATGTTGGTGATCATCATGATGTGTATATTGTTAGGTCATTTTAGATATGTTCTTTTAATGTAGCTTGTTGATAGATGTGTATGTGATAGCAGTTATTTGACATGAGATGTACACTTGATGTTTGTATTGTGATGATGTTATACAATGTTAATTGTGTTTTGTTATAGGATCACGATGATGTTAGTGAATTTAAATGTGTTTTTTAGTCGAATATGATGTTTGTACGATGGTTACCAAGATCGTGATGTTTATTAATTAATTTAATATTAAGTGATCATGATATTTATTAAATATTATGTCGTGATTGTAATTGAAATTTTAATTTTAATTGTATGTAAAATTGTAAAATTGTATTTATATTTGTAATTGTAATTTTAAATGTAATTGTATGTAAAATTTTAATTGTAATTGTAATATTTAATTTATTGTGAAATGATTGTAATTGTAATTATAATTGTAATTGTATATATGAGAAATTGTAAAATTCTAATTCTAATTCTAATTGTATGTAAAATTCTTAAATTGTAACTGTATTTGTAATTGTAATTTTAATTGTAATTGTATGTAAAATATTTGTAAAATTTTAATTGTAATTGTATATATGTAAATTGTAAATTTGTAATTCTAATTCTAATTGTATGTAAAATTCTAAAATTCTAATTCTAATTCTACTTGTATGTAAAGTTCTAAAATTGTAATTGTAATGGTATATATGTAAACTTGTAAATTTGTGATTGTAATTGTAAATTTTATGTAAAATTATAATTGTAATTTTATGTAAAATTCTAAAATTGTAATTGTAATTGTATGTAAAATTATAAAATTGTAATTGTAATTGTATGTGAAATTGTAAAATTCTAATTCTAATTCTAATTGTATGTAAAATATTTGTAAAATTTTAATTGTATTACTGTGAAATGATTGTAACTGTAAAATTGTGATTGTAATTGTATGTAAAATTCTAAAATTGTAATTGTAGTTTTAATTGTAATTGTATGTAAAATTGTAAAACTATAATTGTAATTCTAATTGTACTTGTATGTAAAATATTTGTAAAATTTTAATTGCATTAATGTGAAATTATTTTATTAAAAAAATTAAATTTGTAAATTTGTAAAATTTTAAATAATTGTAAAATAATAAATCTAGAATAATATGAATTTTTGTAACATAATAAAGTTTAGAAAACAATGCAAATAAATTCATGTACTCTATAATTATCATTATTTTATTATGATATTACATAAAAAACAACTTTATACAGTACGCCATTGTTTTTGAGATCAACATAATTGCAAATTATCAAGTGAAATATTGATTTTAACATTAACACAATGCAAATTACCAATTAATTCAAAATACATATTATAATGTTTCGAAAAACTCACCTTAAAAAGTATAAATATTGATGAAATAAAACATGTACTATATCACTCTCAGTTCTCATGATCACCCTCATTATCTTCCAGCTCGCATGGCATGATAACACTATTGTTCTCAAAAATATGTTTTGATCTATGGTCATGTCTCAATACAAACCAACAATCCCTATCCAACACATCTGGGTAAAAAGAAACCTGGTTGGAGTGTTTGGGGAAAACATAGGGCTTGTTAGCTTCATCCCACATCTTTCTAGAGTTGATACATATCAGCCTACTATCGTGATCTTCCTTTACATTATTCCGATCAAAGGTGTCCCACCACTTGTACCTAAAAATAACACATTGGAAAGAAGAGAAATCCACATCAATGATCTCTTGTATCTTTCCGAAGTAACCTAACGTCCCTTGTACTAGGTTTAGATCATGGTGGCTAGATTGGTCGAACTCGACTGCCACTTCACAGAGTTGTGTGATGTGTCCATCATCGGCAATTTCTACGTGAAAATGGTGCCCATATGCCCACATAGATGGGAACAAATGCACCTATAAAAAATTTTAAAAATCATAGTGTCATGTGTCTTATAATAACCCAACAGTTAAAATATGAAATATAGATGTAATTACATTTGAAAGGTGCATTATTAAGTTTCAAATGTACATATAAATTAAATAGTTTATTACCGAGTTGCTACACTCAATCCCTACTTTTAGCGCATCCTTTTTAGCATGCGGGTAACGACCGGTTGCACCGTATTTCTCTCTGACTTGGTCAGCAACCCAGCTATTGGGGCATATTTATGCCATATTTTCTTTTAAACGATTGGGATAAGGCACACTTCTACCATTCAATCGTCTGAATTCTTTCCTCTCACTATCCCATTTTATCCTCTTTTTTCCGTACAATGCGACCCACAGTTGTGTCGCTTTGGAATTGTAAAGAACGAATTTATTGATTATTTCAATTTTTGCATTCTCTAATGAAATAAAACTGACATTAGATAGTACATAGAGATCAAAATACACATTATATCAAAGTTCAAAGTGAATATTTACTTTGTGTAAATTTGAAAAATTATAAGTCGCTTACTCTTTATCAAGCGCTTTTTTCCACTCGTTTGGAGCAACTCCCCTTGTCTTTTGTCTTCATCCCTTTCATCGTCCCAAATAACTGCACCTGGTCTATTGTTGAACTGCTTGATGTACTCATTGGCATAATAGAAAGACTCATACGATATGTATCCCTCTGCCATAGACCCCTCGGGTTTTTCCCTTTATCGAACAAAACCTTTCAATTTCTTCATGTACCTCTCTAAGAATAACATCCAACAACAAGAAAACACCCCAATTAATTCAACGTCATCTACTAGGTGGATTAGAAAATGAACCTGCAATTCCATGAAACTTGTCGGCAGTTCCTTCTCAAACATACAAACAATCTCAACTATCTCTTCACGCCACCGTGGAATGCTAGCCACGTGAATCTCCTTTGACATGATCCAACTTACAAATGCAGATAATTTAGATATGGCACGTCCTAGGTCTTGAGGGAATTCATGTTTCACACACCCACGCACTAACAAAGGATAATGACACTGCAAAGTTATAAACACGTGAAATAATATACAAAATTAGTTATGTTTAATGATCCCTGCATGGGATAAAATTTATTAATATAAAAAGTAATAAAATCATGCTTTTGACATTATATGTATTCTTACAAGATTCAAATGGTCATGCGATTTAAACCCCGACAAATGGTCATCCACGATGAAGTAGCCCTGTAGTGAAGACTCGTATGAAGATGGCACCCTCACACCCATTATAACTTCCTTTGCCAAAGAAAGATCACCTTTTTTTAAAATCCATGGGACATCACCTTCTTTGAAATACCATGAATTAGAGGGACCAACGCCTACCTCTGATCCTATACTTTCTAATTGTCTTGGCCAATATTTCTTTTTAGTTTTTGAAGTAATAATATATTTCCTAAAATCCAATGTGTCACTTTGTTTCAATGATATGTTCCTCCATAAATAATATGAAACATTTTTAAATATATGCATGGGATCTTATAAGTGGGTAATCTTAAGATTATCCCAATATGGGAGGTTATAAAATATATATTTCCTTTTCATCCCAATGGGAAATTTTTCAACATAGGTATCAAAGAATTTTGGATCATCGAACATAGGTTCCCCATTTGAATCGAACATTTCCATGAACTCCTTCTCCTTCTCTCTCTCATATGCTCTAAGCTATTCAGCTGGTGTCGTTATTGGAGGCCTTTGGGTTCTCTCTCATTTACCATTGAAATTAGATGTTTCTCTTCTGTAAGGGTGTGCTTCTGGGAGGAATACCCTGGAGCAATCATACATTGGATTTTTTAGGTCCTTTGACCATCTAGCTTTCAAAGAAGGTCCACAACATTTACATCCAAAATACCCTTTTTTTACAAGACCTGCGAGATTCTTTTATAAAATTTATATGCATGGCACATTAAAGAATATCATGAAGATCAGAACAATTACAACGAATTAAATAACCAATATGTGAAATGTTACGTATATAAACAAATCAATAAACATGTAATTTACCAGAGAAAATTCCTAAGCCTGGATAATCATGTGTCGTGTAAGCACATATGCCATACAATGTAAAAATCCTCTCTACTGCAATGGGTCTTGATACATTGTATACATTTATCCCATCCCATAATTCCTTCAATTCATCTACCAGTGGTTGTAAGTAGACATCCATATTCTTCACTTGTCTTCTACTAGGGACTATGAGAACCAACATAAGATGTTGATTCTTCATGGAGAACCATGGGAGGATATTGTTATTGATCACTACTACAGACCAAGCATAATATTTGGTGTTCTGGAGGGAATATGGGTTGATGCCATCCATGGCTATGTTGAGTCGTAGACTTCATACTTCATCCTTGAATTTTTCGGGCCATATATCCTCTATATGCTTCATGACTATTGAATCAGTTTGGATTCGCATAACTCCCAACTCACTTCTGTGTGAGGCATGCCATCCCTACAACATAGCTAATTATTTGCAACGAAAGAGCCTTTGAATCCTTGGGATTATAGGCATGTGCCTCAATATCTTAAAAGGATGACCACGTGATTTACCCTTCTTTTTTTAAATATCACACATGTCATGACCACATTTCAGACATATCTCTTTGTCTACATATTCTCCTCTATATAGAATACAATCATTTGGAAATTCATGATATGATATGTACTCAATGCCCAACATTTTCAAAAATTTCTTTGCCTCTTTGCAGCTACCGGGAAATACATTATCACTCGGAAAAACCTTATCTTTGAATAACCTGTAGTTTTTTATCATGGAAAACACTAATAAATGTACATTAATGTCGATATCATTATTAACGTTCATGAAATTAACCATTTGTAATGTTCATTGTGTATTGATTATATTTCTCAAATTTATATAAGGGAGGAAATTATGGTAACTTACCTCAAAATTCCGAGAAACATGCATTCAACAAGCCAAAATTTTCTTTCAAGTTGTACAGTAACATCATTTTCCATGGGTAAACTTTGACTGACTTCCACGTCCAAAGAGAGAGGTAGTGGAAGAAAATTTAAGGCTTTCTAAAAAAGTGTCAACAATATGAGCATCATCCCCTAGCTGATCATCGTTTTGGAATGCATATAACAACATTGTCTCCATGGCAGGTATATCCCTTAATTAATCATCCATACCAACCTTTATTTGATTGCCTCCATTGTCAGCTTGTGAAGAACTACTATTGTTGTAGTCATTCCTAATTGGTGAATCTAGACGTAGTGGGAACTGAATCGATGGTTAATTCAACCACTCTTGGTATCGTTCCTCTCCGATTTTTTCTCTTAATTCAATATTCTCTCGATTTGACATTGTCGTGGGGTGCAATGGAAGATGGTAGGTAGGTCTCTCATCATCACTAGAATCCTAATAATTTATTAAAAAATAATAATAATTGAACATGATTAGTACAAAATATATGATATCAATTAGTAAGCACGTTGAAAATATTTCATGATTCATTGGTTTGACGTTGAAATAATTACATTAATCAATATACCAAACAATTAAAATAATTACTATGATTGTCCCAGGATTGTGGCTAGAAGATGAAATATTGTTACAATTGGCAGGGTGAAGCGGTTGTCCATTTTCATCTACCAAATGCGCCTTCCGGTATGCTGCTCCTGATAAGAGCTTCTGGTGTTTTGGAGTTGTTTGAATATTTTGTGCATCTGAACTCAATTATGAATCTGCACGAACCCGCAAATTTGTATACATTATAAATTTAATTAAGCTGTGCATGATTGACATGGATAAAAAACATAAATTCCATTAGATAATGAAAATATAATTAAAATCTGAAGTAAATATTACATCTCGAGATGGATAGGGAGAACTCCGGATGGACTTTGAGAAATATTATGGAACGAGCTGTATTTTGAAGAATTTTCCATTCGATATAATTATGATATTTTCTCCCTGCATTTGAGAAAAATCAACAATAAATTTTGGTTTACACACCTAAAATTAATTTCAGTGCCTTTAAAATGGACTTCTTATTGTCAGTGCTAATGTACAGATAACTGCACCGGTGCATTTTATTTACTACGCACTGGTGTCATGTTATCAGCGGATGCATCGGTGCGGTGCTATTAAGTGACGCACCGATGACGAATAACCGCAAATAAAAAAAGTGCAACTCTATTTTTTTTAATTGAAAAAAAAATGGTAAATTGAAAAATGGGCGGAAAAATAATTTCGAAAATCTAATTTTATAAAACAATTCTTTAAATACTAAACATTTTTCATTATTTCACTATTTTTGCAAAAAAAATCAGCCTGAGATTTGTAGGAGACATACCTGGAGCAAAAGAGCACGAGAGCACTGTGGAACAGTGAAATACATTCGAACAGAAGTATTCAAACAATCAGAATTCCAAACCTCTGGTGACTCAAACCCGATAACATAGAATTTCAAACGATCTCGTGATAAAATTTTATTATTTTTTTTACTTTTTTTTGTAGTTTTTTTTACGAAGTAAGTAAAAAATGTCAATTTTTTGTTCATTTTCAGAAACAAACAAACAAAAAATCCATTTTCACCCTAAACCCTTCATTCTTTTTGTTTCTGCCCTTTCTTCTCCCTATTTCTGTGATTTCATAATTAGGGCTTTTCATTTTAGATTTGTAGGGTTTGTATTGCTATATATAGGCCTATGAAATCCAACCCACGAGACGACTTGCATAGTCGGATCCCAATCCATGTCGGCCCTTGCGTGAATTTAAAAAAAACAGAATTTTTTTAATCGGTGCGTCCGACGTAACCTAGCACACTGGTGCGTTGGATCATCCCAGTGCACCTCAAACGTACTATTTGATAAAAAAATTAAAAAAATTAAAAAAAAAAAAATTTAATGCGTGCGCCATATGTAAAATAGGGCACTGGTGCGCTATTTCATTATGGCGCACCACGAACGTAGTGTTTTGCAAAAACAAATTTTTATTGTGTTAATCGGTGTACCACGTAACATATAACGCACTGCACCGGGTCTCCTATTTGACAGAGAGCACCATACAGTGGCCCCTTGTTTGCACGGGGTGTTTATAATAATAGGCCGCACTGCCCCCTCCACGACACCATATGCTACAAAAACTAACACTAGACGATTTTTATTATTTTGTCTGTGTTAATCGGTGCGGTCGTTGACATGTAATGCACTAGTGTTCCTTGTTGCAATAGAGCATCGTACGGTGTTTTATACTGTTTGGGTGGTGCATTTATAAGACCACCATGCATAGACGTCGGTGCGTACATCATGAAAAGCGCATCGGTTTCTTGATATATATATATATATATTTTTAACCTAAAAAGTTGAAATTTTATTTATAAAATATATTAATGAATGATATGGTATAGGTTTCATATTGATAAAGAAATGGTTGACAAGAGATCAAGTAATAAAAATACTGATAACACATCAAGAAAAGCAAAAAAGGCAAGTTCTTTGTAAATTCTTTACAAAAAATATTATTTTTTAACTATATGTAAGTTTAACTAATATGTATTATTTACTGTGTATCATGCAGAGCCACAAAATGATGAAGCTCGATGAGATTATTTCTGATCTAGGACCAGAAGAGCGTAAAATCTTGATGGAAAATTTTCAAAAGGATGAATCAGGTGAATGAAAAAGTACTATCGATCCAATATGAGTTTCTTTTTTTAATTTTCATTAATAAATACTTAAAACTATTAGATAACATGTTTCAAACTATCTATTAATTCACCTATGTTTAATGTTCTACAGGGACCAACAACTCAGAAAATGAATGTTGTTCTAAGAAAAAAAATAGAACATGCAAATGAAAAGGAATTGCTCTTTAGCTCATCTAGAGTGGTGTTGGAGGTTAACAAAAGGGGGAAAAACTTTTACAAAATTTTGAGGGATCTAGTGGAACGAATGTATAGACGTTCTTTCCACTTACAATACAAAAATCAATCCGATGATTCCAAGAACCA
The DNA here is from genome assembly GCA_034641835.2 of Pinus albicaulis. Classification (NCBI taxonomy): domain Eukaryota; kingdom Viridiplantae; phylum Streptophyta; class Pinopsida; order Pinales; family Pinaceae; genus Pinus; species Pinus albicaulis. The sequence goes on from CM076578.1 coordinate 311,003,032, forward strand.
AATTTTATCTAAACTACAGGAAGAGTTTCCAGAGAATTGTTCAATGAGACATGTCAGACTTTTAATAGAAAAAACGTACAACAACAAAAAATAAGGAATGAAAAAGTAATATTCCTTTAAATGTTTTTTCTATAAATATTTATAAATATCACTTTTGTTATATTTACTTTTCATATATCAATATAAAAATTAAATAGTTTATTCTCATGTTACATTTTCAGGAAGATTATGAAAATCTCAAAAGATGAACAAGCTGATATCAGAAATATGTCAATAGGAATGTCCAAAAAGGTGTACAAAGAGACGGTCAAAGAAATGGACAAAATTGCATCGCAGGAGGAGCCATCTCAACAACAATGTGCTTCAAATGTAATATGTAATAATTGAATTTTTCGATCATTAGGTACAATAAATAAACGATTTAGCATTAAATATTAATTTTCAAGTATTTTCTTGCAAAAAATAAAATAAAATGGAACCCATTCAGCATATAAAACAAGACGACAAGGAAGGAAAGGGTTGATATTTAAGTTTTTGAGTAATTTTTACTTACTTATAACAACTTAACTAGATTTCACTTTTGTATATTTTAAGTTGTTTTACAAAAATCATCATTGGGTGTCTTCAAACAGGTGCTAACATACAAAGAAGAACCATCAGACGAATTGATTGACATTGGGTTAAATATGGGTTGTGAGTATATGTTGGCATATCATAAATTAACTATGGAATTTGTAAGCATATATCGATATTGTTTTACTTAGCTTCGTTTATAATTAATAGAACAAATAAATCTTTTATATTAAATATATTATTTGTTATTGGGTATAAAACTTGCAAGAAACAAAGTATGGAACTGCGCTAATAGATAAAATCTGGAAAGATGGCATAGTACATGGTTTTGAAAGAATATGTATAGTTTATGATTCAATTGTTTCTATGGTACGTCATTTCTTTTCGATTTACATTGATGTATATTATTTAATATTGCAATTTTCATTATTCTCACCAATGTATATACACTCATTAGATTTTATTTTTATGTTTGTATATGGAAGGTGAATAAGAAGAAAACAATCAACACCGTGAGAAAAACATTCTTGAAAATAACCCCAAGTCATGGAAGTAGCTTGAGCAGTGACAGCAGTTCAAGCGAAGAATGATGATCATTATGTTTGGATATCAAAGCAAGGCGTTGTATTTTTTGAAATATTTGTCTGTGAAATCAAACATTGAAAAAATTTTAAGACCCACTCTGGTTTTCAATTTCTCCTTATTTCTCCCATATATTTAAATGCCTATTCCCATAACCATACATTCAACAAGCTCGAAAAAAAACTATTTTCTGAAAACACAAATTCTGGAAATTTCAAATGCTGGAAATTGCAGAAATAAAAACACAGAAATAATTTCAGCCACACACAGAGAAAATGACACACTGATTTTTGGTCAAGATGACCTTGGAAAAACCCCCTACAACTCTCAAGGAAAACCAATTCGAAAGATCTTTATTTCTGAATATAGCTTTTACAGTGAGACAGAAATTACAGCAAAAATTCTAGCAACTTAAAAAATGTACTTATCTCGATTTTCGTGCTTATACCCCGCCTTGGAAAACATGTCGAATAGTAAACTAACAAAACATAAATTTTATAGCATTAATTACAGGATTTAATGTTGATTGTACTTCTTGATGTTTATGCCCATTTGTATGGCTGTACGGACTGTATGGAAGGTATAGTATTACCTCCTCCTTGATTTATGTGCCTCTTTCTGCCTCGAAAAATGCATTGTTGTTGTTGTACAACTACTGTATGGATTTCCTTGAAATCTGTGCCACCGAAAAGCAGTACCTCTCCTCGATTTTTGTGCCTAGAAAACTATGTTGAAGCTGTTGAATGGATTCCTAGAAAACTATGCCTCCTTCCTCGAAAAATGTGCCACACTTCTGTTGTACAGAGTTCTACCTTGGGAACCATGCCTCTTTGCTGCTATATGGATTTGCTAAAGTCTCTAGCTATTTCCCTCCTTCTCCTCACTGCTCAAAAATTTCTCCCTTACTTTCTCTTCTCTTCTCTTAATCTGCTCATGAAAGAATCAATGACCTTTTCCTCTCTTTTCCTCCTTTAACCTAACCCTAAGTGAATTTTAGGGAATCCCTAAATCCAATGGCTGAGATATATTTAGATCTAGGGTTGAGATTAAATGTGTGTTTAATTCTCACTTTCTATTTTTTAATTCACCCCACTTTAATAAAGACCCTCTTAGTCATTTATTTCCAAAGTCACTTTCCACTTTCTAATTTCACATTGACTTTATTAAAGTCACTTTAAAATTAGACTTAGTAACTCTATCACTTAAAGTCACTTTTTAATTAGATTTGACTTTATAACTCATAAAGTCACATTAGGAGAAAAATTGAAATACATTTGGACACTTTTCCCTAGGCCAAAGGTCAAAGCCTTAGGAAACCACCTGCCCTCCGGTAACCAAATTTCAACACTCCCTCTTACCGAGGAAGGTGGTCCTCACCACACCCATCTTGTCTCTGAAGTAGACATGCTTGCCCCGTGGTAAGGCTTTGGTAAATATATCTGCAACCTGCTCATCAATGGGAATATAATCAAGCTTCACAGCTCCCTTCTGAGCATAGTCTCTGATGAAATGATATCTGATGCCGATATGCTTTGACCTGTCATGAAATACTGGATTCTCTGTGAGTTTAATGCAACTCTGATTATCACAGTAAATCACTGAAGGTCTCAATGGATGACCAAACAATCCAAAAAACATCTTGCAAAGCCATATGGCCTCACAACTAGTTAGATTGGCTGCCATGTACTCTGATTTCGCTGAACTCAATGCTATTGATTGCTTCTTTTTGCTGAACCATGACACCACTGCCGAACCCAACCCAAAACAACATCCTGAAGTTCTCTTCCTATCGGAATCACAACCTGTCCAATCAGAATCAGTGTAACCTGCCAATCTCACTCCATCTCCCTACCTATAATCCAGACCATACTCCATTGTCCCCTGCAAGTACCGCAAAATGTGTTTTGTAGCAACACAGTGCACCCTCCTAGGCTCACACATGAACTGGCTCATCGCGTTGACTGAAAAACATATATTTGGCCTAGTTTTGACCAAATACATAAAGGAACCAATCAGCTGTCTATACAATGTGGGATCCACCAACTCAGAATCTGAAGCGTGAAGCTTCTTCCAATTAATGATCATAGGTGTCGACATGGGTTTACAATACTCCATGTGGAATATGCTAAGGATGTCCACAATATACTTCCCCTGTCCCAGGAATAAATTCCCCGCCACACCTCCAAACCCAAAAAGTAATGCATCAAGCCAATGTCCTTCATCTTGAACTCTGACACAAGATCTCTCTTGCAGCTCTCTATGAGTCCCTCTACACCTGTAATGACCAATTCATCCACGTACAACACCAGAATGAGAGGCTCCTCACCTATCACAATAAAGTAGAGGTTCGGATCTATATCACTCTTTGTGAAACCCATCTCTTGCAAGTACCTATCAATCCTAGAGTACCAAGCTCTAGGAGCTTGATTCATGCCATAAAGGGCCTTCTTCAGTCCGCATACATGGGACTCCTTCCCATGCACCTCAAAGCCCTGTGGCTACTCAATGTACTCCTCCTCCTGTATGAAGCCATTGAGAAATGCGGCCTTCACATCCATCTGGTGGATCTTCCAACCCATCTCTACTACTATCGATATAATGGAGTAAATCAAAGTATATCGAGCCACGGGAGCGAAGGCCTCCTCATAATCTACTCCCTCTACCTGGGAGAACCCTCTAGCCACAAACCTTGCCTTGAATTTCTCAATGTTGCCATCTGCAGCATACTTTACCTTGTAAATCCATCTGGAAGTAACCACGGATTTTCCCTCAGGCCTTGGTGCCACCTCCCAAACATCATTCTTCATGATAGAAGAATACTCCTCCTACATGGCCTCTCTCAAGACCAGTTGGCTAGTTACCTCCTCATAGCTAGAAGGATCAGAGTCAACGATGTTGGCAACCATTGCCATATAGCTACAGAACCTCTTAGGTGGTCTTCTCTCTCTAACCGGTCTCTTCGGCCCAGCAACAGATGTGGCCTCTCTCAAGGTATCCATAATCGTCTTGGGCTTCCTCTTCCTTGAGCACGCTTCTCCCACTGGAGAATGAAACTCCTCATCCTCATCAGGAGCCTGAGCTCCTAACTATCTGTCTGTTGTCCTCCTGCCTGAACCTAAACCTGTAGATGTTGAAGTACCATGTGAACTGTCCATCAGTGCACTACCTACTAAACTTCTCTGTGGACTTCTCTGCATGTTGCCTGAAGCACCACCCCTCTGACTCTGTGAGCCACTACTCACTAATGGACCTGACAACGTAATCGATGTACCTCATGATCCCTGCCCACTAGATCCCTATGACTAACTCAACTGCTCCTGAGGGTCTGGATGATCCAGATACTCTAACTCTCATGACCTCCTGAAAGCCCTGCCTCCTCGAACTTCACATCCTACCTGACAACAACTCTCCTTTGTGTAGAAATATAAATCCGAAAGGCTTTCGAGGTCTCGTTGTATCCCACAAAGATACCCTTCTCTACAATGGGCTCTAGCTTGGTCCTCTTCTCCTTGTGTACATAGGAGTATGCAATACACCCAAAGATACGAGAATGACCAACATCAAGCTTCTTCCCAGAAAAATCCTCCTCCGAAGTCACATGCCCGAAGGAACGATGCAGACTCCTATCCTGAAAATATACAGCATTGTTATAGGCCTCTGCCCACAAAAACAATGGTAACCCTTGATCATGTAGCATGGCTTTGGCAGCCCCAACAATGGATGTGTTCTTCCTCTCTGCAACCTCGTTCTGATGGGGGTTGTAAGGAACTGTGAACTCCCTCCTAATGCCTGCCTCCATACAATAATCAACAAAATCACCAAGGGTGTACTCCCCTCCATTTTCTGACCTGATGGACTTGATATTCCGACCTATCTGAGTCACCACAAGAGCTCTGAACTCCTGAAACTACTTCAAGACCTCACTCTTGGTCTTCAAGAAATAAATCCAGGTCCTCCTGAAGTGATCATCAATGAATAAAACATAGTACTCATATCTACTCAAGGAAACATGAGACATCCAATCGCTCACATCGGTATGAATCAAATCAATTATCCCATTCGATCTGTTGTCACTGTTGGGAAAAGGGGATTTGGAAAACTTGCCCATCGCACATCCTCTGCATGTATCTAGGTGATCAAAACTGAAATCTGGCACACCTGTAGTTATCTCCCACAATGTCTTCAAGGCTCCATGATACATGTGCCCCATCCTGCGGTGCCAAAACTCGCACAGCTCTGAACTGCTAGCTCTGCCACCGGTACTACTGCTCAATGCTAAAAGGGGATGAAACGCAAACTTGTACACATTTTCATGGCTTACACCAATCACTCTAGTTGAATCACCTTGAGCGCCCCTTAGATATATAGCACCTGTCCTCTCCTAAACAATACCTCATACCCTTTGTCCTCCAATATTGAGATGAATATAAGGTTCTTCTTCATCCCTGGCACATATAAGACATCCAACACTTTCAAGGGAGGTTTGGGTTCCCTATCAAATGTCAATGTCCCCACGCCGACTGCTCTAACAATGTTGTCCTCTCCGAGTACTACCTCTATATCAGTGCCACTCCCTGAAAGCTCTGAGAATTACTCATGAACTCCTGTCATATGACGTGAAGCCCCACTGTTAACATACAAAATACCTAAAGATGCTCCACTATTGGAGGTAAATTCACACTCCCTCTCAACCTCCATGGCAGGTGATCCTGCACTAGTGGACTCACAAGAAACGAACCCAAACTCCCGGGAAAAGCTCTCTAAGAAGTCCTCTATCTCTGTTGATGCTTCCATGTTCTTGTTCTTCCCCTTCCTATTCTTCTCCGGACACACAACTGCATAGTGTCCTGTCTTCTGACAATTCCAACACTTCACCTTGGAATAGTCCTTCTCCTTGTTCAGTTGCTTACCTTTACCTTTTCCTTTGCCTCCACCACCACTTGTGGAAGCTTTCTTCTTTCCTTTGCCTTTCTTGCCCCTTGCTACCAGTACTACATCCTCATCCTCTTCAACTGGTTTGGATGCCCCAAGCTGGTTCTTTCTGATTTCATTCTGTATGTAATCATCCCACAACCTCTCCCAAGTGGGAAGGGTCTCACATGCAACGATCCCATCAGCAAAGCTCAGCCATGAAATGGGAAGGCCATTCACTGTAATCCACACCAACTTAGTGGGTGGAACGACCTCTCCAACTACTGCCAACTCATCTCTTACATTAGTGATATTTGTGAGGTATGCAGTAGCACTATCTATCTTTGCCCTCTTAATGGCCTTTAGCTTCTCCCTTAGTACCATTTTTCTATTCTCATTAGTAGTCTGGTAGAGATTGGTCAAGGGTGTCCACATCTCATGAGTAAGTCTCTTTCCTCTCACATGAGGAATGCAATGGTCTTTAACACCATCCAGAATCAGTCTCTTACCCTTTTTATTCTTCTTATTAAAGTCTGCCAATGAAATAGGGTCAGTAGGCACATTAACAGGGTGTTGTTGGGTACTCACAATTATACCCCTGTCTTTTGCCTCCTTAAAGATGCTCTGCATTCTTTCCTTCCATACATTGTAGTTGTTATGCCCATCCAACCTATCCTCTACCCTCAAGCTGAAAGACATGCTTCTTGTCCTAATAAACTAAAAATGACACTGTTGTGGTAAAGGTTCTGTTTTTTGTGTGAAAAAATAGCTTGTTGTAATTTTTCTCTTTATTGTCCCAAACTGCACTTTTCAGCAAACTACCTCTGATACCATGTAGAAATTTTAAGACCCACTATGGTTTTCAGTTTCTCCTTATTTATCCCATATATTTAAAATCTAATTCCCATAACCATACATTCAACAAGCTCAAAAAATAAATATTTTTCTGAAAACACAAATTCTGGAAATTTCAAATGTTGGAAATTGCAGAAATAAAAGAACATAATTTCAGCCACACACATAGAAAATGACATGCTGATTTTTGGTCAAGATGATCCTAGAAAAACCCCCTACAACTCTTAGGGAAAACCAATTAGAAAGCTCTTCTTTATTTATGAATATAGCTTTTACAGTGAGATAGAAATTACAGCAAAAATTCCAGCAACTTAACAAATGTATTTATCTCGATTTCTGTGCTTATACCCCGCCTTGGAAAATGTGCTCAACAGTAAACTAAAAAATAGAAATTTTATAGCACTAAATGCTTACTATACTTCTCGATGTTTGTGCCCAGCTATATGGTTGTACGGACTATACAAAAGGTACAACAGTACCTCCTCCTCAATTTATGTGCCTCTTTCTGCCTCAAAAAAAGTGTTGTTGTTGTTGTACGGATTTCCTCAAAATCTGTGACACCAAACAGCAGTACCTCCCCTCGATTTTCATGCACAGAATCTGCCCAGAAAACTATGTTGAAGCTGCTGTATGGATTCCTAGAAAATTGTGCCTCCTTCCTCGAAAAATGTGCCACAATCCTGTTGTACAGATTTCTGCCTTGGGAACTATGCCTCTTTGTTGTTGTATGGATTTGTTGAAGTCTCTAGCTGCTGCCCTCCTTCTCCACACTGCACAAAAATTTCTCCCTCGCTTTCTCTGCTCTTCTCTCAATCTACTCATGAAAGAATCAATGACCTTTTCCTCTCTTTTCCTCCTTTAACCTAACCCTAAGTGACTTTTGGGGAGTCCCTAAATCCAATGGCTGAGATAGCTTTAGATCTAGGGCTGAGATTAAATGTGCATTTAATTCTCACTTTCTATTTTTTAATTCACCCCACTTTAATAAAGACCTGCTTAGTCATTTATTTCCAAAGTCACTTTTCACTTTGTAATTTCACATTGACTTTATTAAAGTCACTTTAAAATTAGACTTAGTAACTTTATCACTTAAAGTCACTTTTAAATTAGATTTGACTTTATAACTTATAAAGTCACTTTAGGATAAAAAGTGTAATACATTTTGACACTTTTCCCTAGGCCAAAGATCAAAGCCTTAGGGAACCAAATTTCAATAGACATTCTGTTTAATGTAATGGACATAGTATCCCAATTGAAAGACAAAGGGATACCAATAACTGTCCCATTTTGTGTGACAAAGATTATCTTTTATATGTGTGTGTGTGTGTGTGTGTGTGTGTGTGTGTTTTAATTTATTCTATTGTGTTCTCCATTGTCGCTGTGAAATGTAACACCACTAATTAAATTTATGGATGATTAAATATTATAATGAAGAGATGTGAAATCTGATGATATGATATAACAATAATCCAAACATCACATTCAAATGCACTAATAAAAATGTAATTGATATGAATATTGCTATAAGATATGCGTCGTCTTTTGATGAATAATGAATTTTAAAAAATCATAATAATTATGATATGATATAAAAAATTAATCCAAATAACACATTCAAATGCATTAATAAAAATTTAATTAATATGAATACTATTATAAGATGTGTCAACTTCTGATGAATAATGAATTTTAAAAGATCACAATAATTGCACTGTCACAGGTCGATGTTTCTAAAAAATACAAAATGAACACCGGTGCGTGTCAGTTACTGTACACCAATGCGTTTATATGATAATGCACACCGGTGCATTTCTAGGACCTATGGGCACCACACAAATACCAATACCAATTATAAATCTCAGTGCGTTTGTGCGATACTGTGCACCAATGTGTTTATGTGAGACTACGCACCGGTGCATTTGTATGACCTATGGGCACCACAAAAATACCAATACGAATTAGAACAATCAGTGTGTTTATCTGATACTGCACATTGGTATGTCTCTATAAGACTACGTACCAGTGCGTTGATATGACCTATGGCACTGCACAAATCCCAAGACCAATTAGAATGGCCCCATGCGTTGTATCACCAACAATGTGTCCGGTGTGGTTTTAGACCTTGACATCCCAGTGCATGGACCTTCGAACGCCCCGGGCTACCGTCTAGATGACATGCACCAGTGTGTTGACACCTTGGTAGCGCACCGATGAAAAAAACATCCGTAATAACCTTCTGTCGCCCAGATTTTTTAGTTGTGTTGAAATTCCATTAAAAGCTCTGCCAAAAGCTCTATAACCTTAAACAGATGTTGTATCAAATGTGTTTTTGAAAATTTTGGCCAATTTTGTAACATTAAAACCCTCTTTTATAACCTCTGCTAGAGGGTCTTTTCCATATATTTCAAGGCCCAACAATTCCCTAGTTGAGTTTAATTGTTTAAATTAAATGTATTTTCCTATGTTTCTTATTATTGTGTATAAGTGATGAGAATGAGGAATATTCTAATTAGATCTACATCTAAGAAGAGATTTCAAGAATGTTTGTGTGAGTTAGATATATTTTAGAGTTAGTTAGATCTCTTAAGAGATATGTGGATTTGAACCAAATTATGTTTTCATAATCCCTTATGTAAATATGTAGGGTTAGAGGGAGTGAAAATATGTATGAAGGTGTGAGAGAGAAGAGAGTCGATGGGATTGGAAGAGTAAGGCCATGTATGGCCAAGAAGGGCCAAAAAGGGCCAATTCAATGTAAATGATGCCAAGATGGGCTTATGTAAATAATGTGTGTATATTCATTAATTGGATAACACTATGTTGAGTGATTGAGAAATTTTAAAATCCCATGTTAACTATTTGCAAATAACCTATGTTCGTGTGAATTGATCCATGTAATCATATTTAATTGAGCGTGATTCAAGTTGGACAAAATTAATCAGGGATGGATTGCATGTAAGAACAAGTACACACAAAGGTTAAATGACTATCGATTAAGCTTATGAGGGAGAGTGGTCTAAATATAATACCTTAAAGATGACTATATTTTTAGAATCAAAGGCATAGCAGAAGCGTAGAAATTCAAATATTGTCAAGGATCAAATGAGGAGTGTCAGATGATTAAAATGTTGTAGAAGTGTTTTAAGTTTGGATGAAATCTTGCAAGAGGCGGTCATTATTTCAAAACAGAGAAGGAGAGGAAATGGACGAGATAGAGTATGAATAGCAAGACAGTTTTATTTTGGCCTATGAGAATCTATCACATAGTGGAATTGGAAGCATTTCATAGAACATATTCCCTGGAATAATATTCCTCGAGAGTTTCCAAACGAGGCTAAAATTCAAATCTTTGAGGTGACGTGGATCGTTGGGGTGACATGGAAAGAGTTGGGGTGGCGTGGAAAGATTTAGGGTGATGTATACCTCCAACACATCAAGTGGCGTGTTATGAAACCAGCTCAAAGAAAAGATAGATCAACGACTTAAAAATTGTCCTCTTTGAGGGGGAAACCTCCTTTGCATTACATAAATGAAAAATTCTCGGATGATACAAATGATAAGACCTCCTTGGTATATATAGGATTCTAATGGGTCATAATATAATCAAAGCCTACATAAAAATAATAATGTAAGGGAATAACAATTACAATAGTGGGCTTCTATCGGGCACAACAATAACAATAGTGGACTTCTATAGGTGTTACATAGCATTTTGTCACCGTCCCTGCAATCCATCACCCTACATATTGGAGGGTCTTTCCCGTGACCTGTGAGCAGTGTCATACTTTGCAAACACATTCTTTGCATCCTTCTGCATAAGGACATCATTTCTCCTGTTGAACATTTCCTCAGAAAGCCCACAAAAACCTATGTTTTGGCCTTGGCATGGGTGGCCAGTTCACCCATCGCGCCAATGTGGAGGATGTACACTAGAGCCTGCGCCACCTGGTGCTCTGTCTCTTTGTTGTGCCCACGCCAACCTTTTTGGGAATGTTTTTTAACAAATTAGAGGCAGAAGTTTCCTTTAACTGCCTCAGGGATGAGTCACAGGAAGTGGTTAATCTGATGAGCCATGGATCTCCCTCTTTAGGTAGTGGTTTCCTCCTCCCATGGAACACTCCTTGAAGATAGGTCTCCCTTCCATGATTATAGGGATCCTAACCTCTCCCTCTTCCTCTATATATATAGGCCTTCTCCCTTTATGAAAGCTAGCTGAACATATAGCCAAGAAGCTGAACTTGGAGAAGAGATACTATAGCCGAGTAATCGCTATCTAGAAGGTAGAACCAAGGAGAATTCCATAGAGAGAGCCCCATCTGAATTCCCGAAGAGCCTTTGTGAGACGCGCTCCGCTAGAACCTTGTTGGAGGAGACTGCAATGTCGAAGATTGGTTGTACTTTTCCTTCCTTTCATTAATATACTCGACTATGGTAATGGTTCCATCATTGGGTTATGTTTATTGATGAAATTGATTTAGTCTTCTTGACTGACTGATAGTTACGAAAGTGAAATAGTATGTTGTATATCGTCTTTGCTTCTTGTGTATGTGTAGGTATCCAAGCGTGAGAATGAGTGGATCATGATCTGTCAATCCAGGAGTGAGACGCAGCCACTCTTTCTGACGACACAACAGCGTAGGACCTCTGGTAATTTATCTATCGAGTCTCCATCCATTCGTTAACTAGGAATCGATGTTATAGTGTATCTTGTTTGTGGCTAGGCCCACTCTAGGGCTAGTGGGATCGCCTATGTCCGCAGAGGGGATTTACCTCACCAACAAATTGGCGACTGCGCTGGGGATCAGTGTGAGTTTGTCTTTCGTCCATTAGGTATTCTTCTTGGTCTTTGCTTGCTTAGCTTGCCTTTTTTTATTATTTTTGTTGAGTCTAAGACCCTTGTTCATCCCCAGAGGATCAGATATGACCTCTGTTATTCCAAAATTTTCCTTTTTCTAGGGTTGGCTTGATTGGCGTGGTTTCCAGTTTGACATTCGCGACTACTGGCACTTGTTGCTAGTTCAGCACCCACGCCATCCCCTGTCTGGCACTGATTACATCCAAACAGTCACACCATTTCCTGTAGGTGTTAGGGTTTGCCTTGTTTTGGATTTTTTGGTCAATACTTGTCTCTCTGGGTGTTTTCTTGACTTGTTTTGAGTGCTTTGGGATTGTTTGTGACTGTGAGAAGCCTCTTTCCTTCGGTTGTTTGTCCATTTCTTGTCAGCATCATAGCCTTAGGGTTTTCTAGTGCTTTGGTATGCTGAGCCTCCTGTAGGAGCTTCGGTCTTTTGTTTCACAACCACCTTCATTCCTTATTTGATTGCATTCATCTCTCTTGATCCGTTTGAGTGATTGCATTTGGTGGAATGAGTCTTGGATGAGTCTTGCCTCTTTCATTCAATTGTGCTTCTTGTCAGTACAAGCATAGCTCACATTGCTTTTATGGGTCTCTTTCAACATCTTCCCTCGATTTGAGAGATTGCAGCATTGGTTTGAGTTTGTGTTTTTTTTGCTTTTGAGTTGATTGAATTGTTTCATTTCAACTCTCACATTAACACTCTTGAACTAGTGTGAAGGTTTATTTTTCATGTCATTTAGTGCACTGTTTGCTCTATTACATTGAAAAAAAAAAAAAATGTGCTTGCATTCTTGTTTGCATTGTGGAATTGGAAAATCTTTCGCATAACTAGCATTGGGAATTCTAGGAAAGGTTTCTCGTTTTCATTAGCTTGCTTCAGATATTGTAGTGGATGCTTCTGTGTGTTCTCATTATCTGCTATCACTTGAAAACTCCTAAACTTTCTCGTAGGTAGCTTTTCATCGAACAAAATGGTATTTTATGGCATGTAGCTTGCATTTAGGGATTTGTGAGATCCAAAATTCAGTAGGACCTTGGAATTGAAACATAAATACAAGATCAAATTAAAATTTCTTCAATTAACCTAAGACAACATTGAAACTTAACAAAACATTTAGTGGTCTAAGTTAGAGACGTGTTCCGACATCTTTAAACCTAGCAGTTGTTGCTCTCCATCTGGCTTCATACAGCACTAGTACGGACTTGTGCTCCCTGTACCGTCGAGTATATAAAGGGAGACCCCTCTAGGTTGCAATCCTTTTATCCGTAGGAAGCTGAGTCTGCCGCCTTGTAACCATGATACACCGAACACAGCATTCGAGGAGACTACCTGCACGTACGTCAAGTCCTTGGTTGATTCTTCTTTCATTTTATAACAAAGGTGTATATCACACTTCATGGGAACCTGGTACACCCTTTTACCTAGACTACCTGAGTAGTCATTTTTTATATTTACTGACTCCATAAATTTGAAAAGATCATCGAGCACTTGTCCTTTCATGCTCGTTTCAAACTGAAAGAGACTAGAGTCATCTTTGATTGTTTCTTGACTCTTAAAACATGAAACAGAAAATGTTTGGTTTGAATGTGGTAAAAAAAACTACCTATGATTATATTCCCATTAAATTTTGATTACTTGGCCTGTCTTTGTTTGCCTTGGTTTTGATCCAAGAGTCTTCATTTTCGATCTTTTTCCCTTTTCTGGTGTGCCACAGTCACAGTGGCAGAACCATCGGTTTCGTCTATAAGCAGTCCTTTCTCAAACGATTCATCTGAAACTTCGCAGACCTCTAGGTTTGCCGAGCTTCAACAGCATATCATCCCTTCAGATTACCCCTTTGGAGAACCAGTTGAGTTCCATTGGCCTCTTTCAAACACTTGGTTTGGATTTGGGGTCGGGGAACATTTTCCCCCTCTTACATTGGGATCTCCATTTTTGGCTGCTATCATACCTCCTAGCCCCTGTAGTCTTTTGAAAGATCTCGCGGTGGATTCAAACATGGACTCATCTCATCCTAATGGCAGTGAGGGTATTCTAGTTTATGATGAAGAATACCAACTTTTCCCGGAAGACATCCATCAAGAGCCTACTCAATCTTCACCATCGGTGTCTCTTCCAGTCGAATATAGGTCTTTGGGTCAGATTATAGCCGGTATTGCCTCCATGGCAACATCAACTCCATCAAGGGGGCTAGTTCTCCCATCATTAGGGATGTCACCGAGGACACCTGTCTCATCGACGCCTTTTGTTACGTCTGTCCCTACTAGGCCTACTGTCTATGTGGCTACTTCGGCACCGGTTGTCACCGCTCAGTCGTCAGGAGTTTCAACTTCAGTAGAGACTTCGATTGTCATGGCAATCCCTGACGGCCTTTCTTTTGAGGAGTATCAGCTGGTTGTTTAGCAACAAAGCTCCCAGACTTATTAGTCCCCTCAAGATCCTTATCGGTCTTATTTTTCTCATTATGGAGCAGATGGTACCCTGATTTATTCACTTCTATTTCAATATGACAAGCAAGGCAACACTATCTACTTGCCTGCTCCCGAGGCTTATCAGTTCCTTTCTAGTTTTAGACCTACCTTGCCTGTGCAACCCTCTAACCAACAAGAACAACCCTTCCAGGGACAACCTTTGGTTCAACAAGGGTATGCTTATGACCCACAAGGACAACCCTTTTAGGGACAACCTTCGGTGTAGCAAGGGTATGCGTATGACCCACAAGGGAAACCCTTACAGGGACAACCTTCAGTTCAGCAAGGATTATTTTACAGCCCGCAAGGGCAGCCTTACAATCCTCAAGGTCAACCTTTACAAGCTCAGCCTGTGATCCAACCAGGGAAACCTCAAGGACCAGCTGGGCAACCGGTATATCAACCCGGACCTTCATACAGTCCTGGGGAGTAGATCCATCCATCTCAACCTTTGGTGCAACCTCAACAGCCATATCTTCCAATTGGTCCAAATGTTGCAGAACCAGGACCATCTTATGTTCCTGCTCCAGGTCAACCTGGTTATCAGGCATAACCTAGCCCACTGCAGCCATCAGGCCAACCTGCTCTGCAAGGGCAACCTGGTGGTCCTCATTAGTCAGGTCAACCTGCTCAGCTGGGCCAACCTGCATAGCCCATTCACCCTGTTCAGCCACCCCTCTACTCTATGCTGCAGCCGAATCAACCTCTGCACCCAACTTATCCATATCAACAGGGCCCCACTTATCAACAACCCATTCGACCCCAAGGCGGTTATTACCCTCAAGGTCAATATCAACCGGTATACAACCCACCTCAAGGTTCTGCTTATTACTCTCAACCTCCAGGCTATACTTATACTCCACAGCAAAATCCTTATGCTGCTCAAACGGGACCCTCATATACTCAAAATCAATATCTTGGTCTTCAACCCCCATATCCTGGTCCTCAGCTCCCATATCAACCGAATTATCTGGCTTATACCCCTTATGGTCTAAATCCTCTGGGACAGAACCAATGGGGGCAGAGTTATACTCAACAAGGATGGAGTATGGGTGCGGGTCCTTATCGAGGACCTGTTATGCCTTTTAGCCCTCAATTACCTTTCCTTGCCATGTTGGAGTTACCGAATGTGTCCAAATTGACAAATGATCCCATTCTTCATAATCCTTTTTGGCCTCTGGTTCCAACAAAGGTTCCAGGTGATTGTCCCAAGTTTGAGGGCAAGTCTGGAGAAGACCCCCAAGCACACGTCATGACATACCATTTATGGTGTTCTTCCAATTCTTGGGTGGATGACTCTGTTCGACTCCATCTCTTCCAGCACACTCTCACCGGAGCTGCTGCTAAGTGGTATATTGAACTGCCTCATGGCATCTTTCAAGATTTCAACACTCTCGCTATGGCATTCCTTACCCATTTCCAGTTTTCATTTCGTTACAAAGCCGGGACGCATATCCTAACATCCTTGAAACAAGACCAGGCTACCCATATCTCGGACCACATTCATGAATGGAGACGGCGCCGTCACCTGATCAAGTTCAAAATTCCTAATCAGCTTCTAACTCATTGGTTCACTACCTATTTTTTCAATCAGATTGTGAAAGACATCACCATGGGGGCATGCGTAACCAAGGAACAAGCCATTGCTCGTGCCCAGTACATTGATTTAGTGTACTCCCAATCGGGCATTTTGTATGACATCTTGACTGAGGCTCCATGACCTGGGACCTCTAAAGCGTCGGCTACCCCATCATTCGACGGCATTATTGGTTCTGTGTCTCAAACTTCATGTAAGTCTTCCAATGGGAAGCAGAAATCAAATTCTTCCAATAATTCTGCTCCTCAAGCTACCTCGGATTCTGGTAAAACCTTACAGGTCAACGTTGTTCAGGCCAATCCTGCAGACAAGACTTCCAAGGGGAGAAAGAAGGGAAAAGGCAAGGCCAAAGCCAATGCCCCAAAACCAGAATCGTCTAAACCTTGTGTTGATGATGGTTCACAGTGAAAGCCGAAGTATCCCTGTCTGATTTGTGATGAGGAACACTACACTAAGGATTGTCCTAGATGATCTGAGGTTATTCAACTACTCAAAGGCACTAAGGGAATTCCAGCGGTCCTTACAAAACCTTTCCCATCTCTGCGAACCCAAATGGTCGAGAAACCTCCGCCATCTGCATTGTTTGGCTCTCAAGTATTCATGATGAACGGTTCTGCACCCGTTTCCATCGCTACTCAGTGGAAGGATTATGTTTAATCATGGTAGGCAACCGGGAAAGAGGTCGTTGATGGTCCTCCTCCCCCACCTGCCTCTGGTCCTCTTGAGATTGAAAGGCCCAGTGCTGAACCCATTGTATGATCACCTTCTAAAGGTGTTCTCTGGAAATCTTCTTATAATCCTAACGCCCATGCTGCTCAGCATTACAGTATTGTTGAAGACTTAGCACAGGTGCCATCCGCGATGTCCGCATTAGAGGTGCTTCAGAGTTGTCCATATCAATGGAAAGCATTATTATCTGTGATCGGCGGGATTGACCCTACTGATTCTAGCCTTCTCTCTTTTGACTAAGAGAATTTCGTCCCTCAACTTCTGCACCAGATTGCGCTTGTCATAAAAGTTAGCGTTAACGGTCTCAACATCCATAGAGCCATTGTGGACGAGGGTGCATCTACCTGTGTCATGTCATCTGCTTGCCGGAAGGCTTTTGGCTCTCCAGCCCTGACTTCATCACCCAATGCCCTTGAGGCATTCGATGGAAGGGAATCGAAACCCTTGGGTGTTCTCGCTAGCTTACTGATCACGCTGCAAGGAAAGACAGTCAACGTTGAAGTATAAGTCGTTGATGCCAAACTCAATTACAATCTTCTACTCAGTCGTAGTTGGACTCACGCTATGATGTGATTTTTTTCCACCCTCTTCTGACTTCTATAGTTTCCACATGAGGGAAAAATCATTACTGTCGATTAGTTGTCGTTCTTTACCTCGTCTTCCGAGAACGTGCCATACGTGGATTAGATTCCTTCTCCCCCTGGCAGTGTAGGGCCGGGTCTTTTCAAAGATCCCGCTCTCATGGGTATCTTTCCCCTTCTACCACCAAATACCGTTCAAGTTAATATGGTCTCTCGATCAGATGACCCATGGATCGTCCCCTTACCTGAACAGTTTGATTCATTTGGGGATTCAATGCCTCTTAGTCCAATTGAAATCAATTATTGTGAGCTTACAGCTGCATCTGTTTCTCCCCCTCCTGAAGGTGCTCCTTTGATCATGTCTCTCAATGTTTATTCTCAATCCCCTTGGCTCGAAAATGTGGATTCTCCTAATCCTTTGAAAGAAGTGTTTCCCTCCGACAAGGCTATCATGGAAACCATGTCTCTCGAAGATCTACCGTGGAGCGATGGGCATCATCGTTCTTCATTTATGCCTGGCCTCGAGGCAATGTCTAACTGTCTTAAGTGTTTTGCGTCTCAAGTTCCTTCTCTTCCACTTCAAATGCCTATTTTGACTCATGAAGTCTTCGCTGAAGGTAACTTGGGTAACATTACTCAAATGATGCCTATCGACATTTTCGTGAAACCGGGGATTGTTGAGAACATCCATGTGGGAGTCACTTGCTCTTCCGAGGAAGTCCAAGTGTATACTAGCCTCTTTTGCGAATTCCATGATGTTTTCACCTGGTCTTATGAAGAGCTGCCTAGAATTGACCCTAGTATTATGGTGCACGAGATTCCCACCTACCCAAGTGCAAAGCCTGTTCGCCATCGTCTTTGTCCAGTGCATCCTCGGAAAGCCGCCACTATCAAAGCTGAAGTTGAAAAACTTCTCAAAGCGGGTTTCATTTATCTGATTCCTCTGACATAGTGGGTTTATAACATTATTCCTGTGGATAAGAAGCAGGGAGAAATTCGTGTCTGTGTTGATTATCACGATATCAATCAGGCATGTCCTAAGGATAAATATCCCACCCCTTTCATCGATCAAATCATTGACGATTGTGCGAGAAGTGAGATTTTTTCCCTTATGGACGGTTTTTCTGGCTATAATCAGATCAAAATTTTCCCGTCGAATCAACACAAGATCGCTTTTATCTGTCCTTGGGGAACGTTCACATATAAGAAACTCCCTTTCGGCTTGAAGAATGTTGGGGCTACGTTCCAGCGTGCCATGTCTTATGCCTTTCACGATATTCTTCATATTGTTCAACCATACCTGGATGACCTTCCAGCTCATTCAGCTTTGCGAAAAGACCACTCGGACCATCTCCACCAGATCTTTCTTCATTGCAGACGCTACAACATTCAGCTCAATCCACATAAATGCGTCTTCTTCGTCGACTCGGGTAGAATTTTAGGGTTTATCATATCTAAAGACGGAATTCGCCTTGACCCGCTTAATTTTGAGGCTATTGTTAATCTCCCCTCCCCATCCTCATCACACCAGCTCCAGAGTCACCAAGGGAAAGAAAATTTCTTACATCGTTTTATCTCGAACTACGCCGAAGTAGCCAAAGGATTCACACGAATTTTAAAGCGGGACGTACATTAGGGGAATTTTGAGGTCTAAAATGGGCCTCCTAAGAAAAATGTACAACAAAAATCAACCTTATAACAACCAATAGGATTCAAGATGATGATATCAACCATGGGGGATGATTCACCATTTTTTAAATAAAAAGGTAAAATATTAAAAATTAATAAAATAATAAAACTACTTTTTCAACTCGTATTTTCAACTTATCTCCCAAAAGTTTTACTCAAATTTCGAGTGGGAGTACTCGTTGGATGCGAAATTTAATTCCTCATCCAAGGAGTACCCATGTTGCATACTTTTGATGAACTCTACTACACGAAAAATGAGAAATACATAAAAAAACGTGATTGTAATCACGTTTTTTTATGTATTTCTCATTTTTCGTGTAGTAGGACCCATCGAAAGTATGCAACATGGGTACTCCTTGGATGGGGAATTAAATTTTGCATCCAATGAGTACTCCCGCTCGAAATTTGAGTAAAAACTTTGGGAGATAAGTTGAAAATCTGAGTTGAAAAAGTAGTTTTTTCATTTTTCCTCTAAAATTTGATGATGTCATCAAATCTTATTTGATTTTTTCCACTATTATTTTATAATTTCCTTAGGAGGCCCATTTTAGACCTCAAAATTCCCCTAATGTTTGTTGGTGAGGTAAATCCCCTCTGTGGACAGAGGCGATCCCATTAGCCCTAGAGTGGGTCTAGCCACAAACAAGACACAATATAACATCGATTCCTAGTTAACGAATGGATGGAGACTCGATAGATAACTTACCGGAGGTCCGACACTGTTGTGTCATTGAAAAGAGTGGCTTCCTCTTGCTCCTGGTTTGATAGATCACAATCCGCTCGTTCTCACGCTCAGATTCCTACATAAACACAAGAAACAAAGACAATATACAACATACTATTTCACATTCGTAACCATCAGTCAGTCGAAGAAGACTAAATCAATTGCATCAATAAACATAACCCAATGATGGAACCAATACCATAGTCGAGTATATTAATGAAAGGAAGGAAGAGTACAACCAAGCTTCAACGTTGCAGTCTCCTCCAACAAGGTTCTAGTGGAGCGCGTCTCACAAAGGCTCGTCAGGAATTCGAACGGGGCTCTCTCTATGGAATTCTCCTTGGTTCTACCTTCTCGATAGCGATTACTCGGCTATAGTATCTCTTCTCCAAGTTCAGCTTCTTGGCTATATGTTCAGCTAGATTTCATAAAGGGAGAATGTATGTTTATATAGAGGAAGAGGGAGAGGTTAGGATCCCTATAATCATGGAATGGAGACCTATCTTCAAGGAGTGTTCCATGAGAGGAGGAAACCACTACCTAAAGAGGGAGATTCGTGGCTCATTAGATTAACCACTTCCTGTGACTCATCCCTGAGGTGGCTAAAGGAAACTTCTACCTCTAATTTGTTAAAAAACATTCCCAAAAAGGCTGGCATGGGCACAACAAAGAGATAGAGAGCCAGGTGGCGCGGGCTCTAGTGTACATCCTCCACATTGGTGCGAGGGGTGAACTGGCTACCCATGCCAAGGCCAAAACATAGGTTTTTGTGGGCTTTCTGAGGAAATGTTCAACAGGAGAAATGATGTCCTTATGCAGAAGGATGCAAAGAAGGTGTTTCAAGAGTATGACACTGCTCACAGGTCATGGGAAATACCCTCCAATATGCAGGGCGAGGGATTGCAGGGACAGTGACAAAAGGATGTGTAACAGATGCCCCCTAAAGCATGAGGTTTGAGAGAGAGGGAGGGGTGAAATGCTTTATGAGAACATGTTTTACCCAAACATTGTTTTCAGAAAACCTGCAAGTACGAATACAATTAATACATCTGATACATGACATGTGGCATGGGCACAACCATCCATAATAGAGTACATAAACAGTGAGATCCAAGGTATGCACATAGCCATCCAGCAGTAGGGATCAACAAATAGATTCAGGTATGGTCGCAGCAATCCAATCAGAAGAGTCATGTAATAATTCATAGTAATCCACAAAGAACTCGCAACCTGGATTTCATCAGAAAAAACCTAGGGTCTTGCAATCCATCTCGACCAGAACAAAGTACAAATTTGAGCATGTGAATATGTGAGTTGAAGTCGAACATGCAAGAAAATTGTCTGATTACCAGCCAATGATGAAATTTGTTAACAGATGCTAGAGAAACCACCAATAATGACAATGGCTCTCAAGGTACGTAAGGTACAATCCACGAAATTTGAACAGTGATCTGACGTAGAACACCCACAGAGTCAGTCGATAGAAGGCCAATGATGTGGAGCTTACGTCGAATGCGAAGAACCTGCCATTGAGGCGTGCAGGCTCCAAAGTACTTGAAGGGAGTCTCTAGATCAGCTTCCTAGATAATGAGCTGGAGTTGACAGGAAGTGACCCGATCGAAGGTGGGCCATAATGTTTCCCACATCATCGACACAAGACAGAGGAATATGATGGTTGTGAATCAAGACCAACAGAGAATCAGAGGGAGGTTGAAAACTTCAGAGGAAAACTTCTCTTGAACATATCGGCGACACGACACTGGATTTGGCAGCATTTGACATCAAGGGATTTGAGGTCATGTTGACGTGGAAAAGAGTAGATGACAGGTCAAAAGAGATTACCCAAACCCATGGAGACAAACAAATAATGAGATGAGATGTCCCCAACCCAACACGAATGTGGACAAGTGCTATGTTCAAGAGCGACATACTGCCAACACGACTACAATCTGGTTCCATTTTCCCCCACCATTCCTGGCGAGTACCCCAATTATTTTTAAAAACAAGCTTGAAGGGGATAGCATATTCTTGCGATGTAAGTTTTTCCTTTGGAAAAATCCAACCTAGTACATTTTACGAGCCCTAGGAAGGTTGAACTCGAGTAACGTCACAACAACGGAGTCCGATGTCATCAGTTTTAACGAGTTTGACAAAGGGAGAACTCAGAATCTTTTCATATTTAGAGAGTTTGAAAAGAAGGCGGAAAACAAAACTCCAGTAGTCCCTTTTCGTAGGTAGTCTCACAGATCCGAAAAGGTATAAAACTGTGTTTCAGAGAACCTCTTAGTCGCGATAGGCTAAGGTATTCTTTTTTTGTAAATAATCTATCCCAACACGAAAAAGGGGTAAACGTATACTAGGTAGATATCGTTTCGCAGCCAATTTAACGAGTTCAAAACATCAAGCGAATCGGCAATATTTTCAGTTTTAGAGAGTCAGAAAAGAGCTGAAAGGTGACTCCAGTTGTGACTTTTTCGTATTTTTACTGAGTCCGAAAAAGTATAAAATTGTAGTGACTGTAGGCACAAAAGTGTGCATACTTAGTAAGTCTATCAACTAACACCATGATGACACTCTTTCCTTCAGAATTGCGTAAACCTATGATAAAATCCATTGAGACCTCCTCTCAATTCTGACTTGGAATGGCTAAAGGTTGTAACAGACCTAGGGTCTTAATTGTCTCAACTTTATTTTTTTGGAAAACCAAAACTTTTGCCACAAACTTTTGAATATAAAATTTAAGGCCATCCCAAAAAATGCCTTCTTGACCCAGTGGTAAGTTGTTTAAAATATTGAGTGCCCTCCTAGGGGGGAGGTGTGAAATTCCAAAACAATATTTTGCTTGAGTTGGGAATTATTACAAAGATATAAACGATATTTGTACCATAATGAATCGTTTTTCTAGCTAAATGTATCAAATCTACTTGGATCTCGTTGCAACTTTCAAATGAGTGTCCACATCTCTTTTTCATTTTTCCATTCATCCCTTGCTTTGGTTATCTAATCAGTTTGGATAATAGAAATGGAACAAAGCAATGCTTCTAGATCCTTGTCCTTTCTTGAGAGTTCATCTGCAACAACATTTTGCTTCCCTTTTTTGTAGATTATTTCATAGTCATCCTTGTGACACATTTTTGTTTCTCTTATAAAGATAATTGTTGTTCCAAAAATTATTTAAGACTATCATGATCTTTTTTTACCTTGAAGTGTTTTCCCATTAGGTAAGGTATCTATTGCTTTAGTGCATGTAGTATTGCCAACATTTCCTTCTCATAAATAGTCTTGTGTAAATACTTTCCTTTGATTACACGACTTTCATTAGAAATGGATCTTCCTTCTTGCATTAAAATAGTACCAATTTAGATTCCTAGGGCGTCACATTCCACAATAAAGTTTTTTGTGAAGTTAGGCGTAGCTAATACCAGTGCTTGGCACATTACCTCTTTAAGATGTTCAATGGCCTTAGTTGCTTCTCAAGTCCAAGAAAATGCATCTTTCTTCAGTAATGTTGTTAGAGGTGCTACTATTTTCCCATAATTATTAATAGACTTGCGATAATACCCTGTCAACCTGATAGATCCTCGAAGATGCGTTATGGTGGTGGGGATTTTCCATTCATTAATAGATTTAATTTTGTTAGGGTCTACCTTAACACCCTCATGATATAGAATATGACCCAAATATTCCACCTCTTGTACTCCAAAGAAACATTTAGACGTTTTTGCATATAATTGTTTCTCCTCCAATAACTTGAGCACCCTGTCAACATGTTGAACATGATCCTTCCAAGACTTGTTGTATTTTAGTATATCATCAAAAAATACTAACACAAATTTTCTAAGGGTTTGAAAATGGAATTCATCAAACCTTGAAATGTCGAAGGTGCATTAGTAAGGCCAAAAGGCATGACCTAAAATTCATAATGACCCTCATGAGTTCTGAATGTTGTTTTCAGAATGTCTTTAGTCTTCATTCTAATTTGATGATATACTGAACGAAAATCCATCTTGGTGAAGTAAATTTCTCCATGGAATTCATATAACAATTCATTAATGACAAGAATGGGAAATTTATCTTCAATAGTGAGTTTTTTGAGCTCCCTATAATTTGGACAAATGCGCCATGATCCATTCTTCTTGTGCACCAATACTATTGGAGTAGAGAAAGAACTTTGACTAGGTTGAATTATTCCACCCTCTAGCATTTATGTAACCATACATTCAATCTCACTCTTTAGGCCATAGGGATATTTGTAAGGTCTAATGTTTGGTGTAACACTTTCTGGAATCAAATGAATAGCATGATCATGATCATGAATAGGTGGGAGGCCTTTAGGAGTCTCAAATGTTGAGAATGCAGCAAGATGATGGAGCTTAGTGAAATGAAGTCGCCTTCACTAAGTGGGCCCGCAGGCGAATTCTGGCGCAAAATCTATTTTTAGACTATGTCTATTTTTAGACATATGGAGCATGGTTCGGGGATTCCAGTTTGAGATTCTTGGAGCATTGGTCATGTTGGTAAAAATAGATGAGACTCTATTTTTTTAGATCGAAAGAGGTCGAAGGCTATTTTTAGACTGCCTCTCCTAAAAATAGGGAAGTCAAATATTATTTACCCTTAATAATATTTGGACTCTAAACAGTAATTTACTCTCTTGGAGCACTTCAGTTCGAGCTAAAAAAGTGGCTCATGCAACTGACAGAGGAATCACGTGGTTCCTAAGGGTTTGATGGCATCTTGCATGGTTGACTTCAGTTGGACTTCAGTGGCAGAAGTTTGGAGGAGTTAATGAGACAGCTAGTGGAGTTGTGTTATGTCTATTTTAGTTGAACTAGTTGAGATTATTTTAACTAGCTAATCAATTAGTTATGAGTGGAGTGAATTAAATATTATTTAATTCATTAATTAGTAACTCATTATTCAACTCAAGAACACATCAGTTCACTACAGTGCATGATCAGTTCAGTGAAGACCAGTGAAAGAGGTAGATGAAAGGGTGGAGCTAGCTATCAGTTGTGACTATAATGTTGCTATTTGCAACACACAGATAGGTGGAGTAAGCCCATGAGGATTGCGCAGTTCAGGCTGGTGGTTTATCTATATAAAGAGGCCATCCCATAGCATTGAAACATGCAATAGAGGCAAGGCAATTGGCGGTGAGTTTTGAACCAGTAACCTGTTCAAAACCGAGCTAGATTGTGAGTAACTGTATGAGAAAGTACTGAGTACTTGTGAGGAGTATTGTACTGAGTTTGTTACTTGATTTCTCCATTATAATATACACAATAGCTGCGGGGTTTTCAGCTATAAGCTTTCCCCATACATACCGTGTTAATGTGTATGATGATTTGATGTGTTATCGCTTGATTTTATTTCCGCATGTTTGATGATCTGAGTTGATCTGAGTGGAAGAGATTATGTGTTGCATATAAATTCGAATTGTATGTGATCAGGATAGTCTCGGTGGATAATTAATCATTATTTAGCAAATTTCTACATGGTATCGGAGCTATTGAAGCAGAGATTGATCATCACAGTGATTACAAACTTATTTCGGTAGACAGAGTCTGCATGCAGGCCAGGTAGCCTCTGGATCCATCCTTTCCTTTGAAAGGTGATATATCCAGTAAATGCCCCTGCAGTCAATCTCTGTGCTAGAAATAATTTTTTCTCACAGATCTAGAGCGATTGAGCTTTGAGGTGGAATTCGAATTTTGCAGCAGTTTTGTTTTCTTGGTGCCGGTGTTGAAAATGTCTTTCAACGGTTTGCGACTCGAATATGCTCTTGAAGGCAGTTTGAATTATGTTGCATGGAAGGATCGCATGGAAGCAGTATTAGAAGATAATGGTCATAAGGAGTTCGTAGATACGGATGTCCAAAATCCCACTGATCCTGCTGAAGTCGAAGTATGTCAAAAGAAGATGGCGAAATGTCGAAGGATCCTGTTGGAGGGCGTCAAGGATCATATTGTATCCAGCCTGCATGGAAAGGCTTCTCCATTTCTAATGTGGAAAGCTTTGACGGATCTATTCTAGAGTAAGAGTGACCAAAGGAAGCTGGCGCTCAAAGATAAGCTCAGGAACATCAAGATGGAGAAGGGCGACAGTATCGCCAAATACCTCACGAAGTTCACTCAATGCAGAGATGAACTGGGAAGTGTGGGGGTTACTGTCGAGACGAGGACATGGTCGACCTGGCTCTCCTTGGTCTTCCGAAGGCTTGGCACTCATATCAAGATAGTGTCAATGGTCGGGAGAAGCTGCCGGGATGGGAGCGCCTTTAGGCGGATCTCATGCAGGAGGAGATAAGGAGGACTACTCGAGATGGATCTTCATCAAAGGGAGCTGATGAAGAAAACTGCGCTTTGGTTGCCAAAGCAAAGAAGGGGAAGGGTAAGAAAGCCTCTCATTCTGGTGCAAAGGGCAAGAAGCAGGATATGGCGAAAGTGAAGTGTTTTCACTGCCATGATCACGGACATTATGCTACCAATTGTCCAAAGAAGAAGAAGAACAAGCAAGCGGGAAGATCTGCAGATGGAGAAGCTTTGGCTTCACAGTTCGAGCTTGACTTTTCACTGATTGCATGCTTGCTTTCAAGTGTGATGGGATCGGTGTGGTTCTTGGACAGCGGTGCGTCATTTCATATGACGGGAGATCGGGAGTTGTTCTCAGATCTGGAGGACAAGGATTTGGGTATGCACATCGAGATGGGCGATGACGGTAGATACAGTGCGACTGGTATCGGTACCGTATCCTTTCAGAGGGAGTCTGGTAAACCCTTTGTGTTAAAGGATGTCATGCATGTACCTGGATTGAAGAAGAACCTGATTTCAGTAGCGATGTTGGAGGATAAGGGGTATGATGTGGTCTTCAGCGAAGGAAAAGCTTTCCTGCGCAGTAAGACTACTGGAGAGACCCGGAAGATAGGGGTTCGAACTCGGAACCTTTATCAGTTGCAGGTAGATGACTGCGCAACTATGGCATGCAAGGCGGGAGAAGTGGTGAGCCGGGATGATGAGGGCGAACTATGGCACAGGAGATTGGGCCATCTTCACCATGGAGCTTTGAAGATTCTGCAGCAGATTTCTACTAGACTTCCTAAGGGCACCCTTGCGCAGTCAGATCAGTGCAAGGGGTGTACTTTGGGAAAGTATGTGAAAGCCACCTTTCACGAGAAGGATAGTCGCGCCACGACGATCCTTGAGAGAGTTCACACAGACGTGTGTGGTCCTTTCTCAGTTGCTTCGACAGCAAAGCACAGGTATTATGTGATCTTTGTTGATAATTTCTCTCGAAAGTGCTGGATCTTCTTCATGTCGAAGAAGAGCGATACATTCGCGAAGTTCTGTGAGTTTAAAGCACTGGTCGAGAAGGAGTCGGGGAAGAAGGTGATTGCTCTAAGGAGTGATAACGGTGGTGAATTCATCTCGGCTGAATTCAGGGAGTTCTGCAGCGCAGAAGGGATTCGGAGAGAGCTCATCGCACCCCATAACCCACAGCAGAACGGGGTGGCTGAGCGGAAGAACAGAACGATCGTGGGTGCTGCACGGGCGATGTTGCATGATCAGGGCCTACCCCTTCACTTGTGGGCTAAGGCATGCAATACAGCAGTGTATGTGCAGAACCGTTGTCCTCACAAGGTTCTTGGCATGAGTACACCAGAGGAGGCTTATTCTGGCAAGAGGCCTGATATTTCCCATTTGCGGATTTTCGGATCTCCTGTCTACATGCATGTGACGAAGGATGAAAGAAGGAAGCTGGATCCAACTGCTGAAGTTGGAATATTTGTGGGGTACACTGATACACCTCACAACTATCGGGTGTATGTGCCAGACAGTCGCAAGACTGTTGTGCGACGGGATATAAAATTTCAGGAGGAGAAAGCCATGCAGTGTTCGCTTGAGAGGGAGCTACACTTGTATGCAGATGAGGAGCTGTTAGTTCCTAAGGAGGAGCTTCCGGATGTGGATCAGCCACAAGAGGAGGTTCAGGAGGTGGAAGAAACCACCCAGGCAGCGCCAACCATCAGAGGGCGCATGCGCACTACAGAAGCTGAGCGACTGGCTCGGGATGGAGAGAAGGTTGTAGGACCACCTACAGCACAGCGCAGACAGAGGCAGTCACCGGATCGGTACACTGGATACATGGCTCTTGTGAGTCAATGTGTTGTGATGGAGCCATCCTCTTTTGAGGAAGCTGTGGAGGAACCCGCATGGGTTGATGCCATGACCGAAGAATATGATTCGATCGTCAGGAACAGTGCATGGGAGATTGTCCCAAGACCGGTTGGGAAATCAGTGGTGGGTTCGCGATGGATCTACAAGGTGAAGCAGGAAGCTGACGGGAGTGTGGAGAAGTACGCGAGATTTGTCACGTGGCTTTTGCAGATCGAAGTTGACTGTGGGAGACTTTTACTTTTTGTCTGAGAATTGCTCTTCCATATGGATGATCCTTGCTCTCGGCCTTGAGATGGGGTGGCACATTCATCAGATGGATGTGAAGACTGTGTTCCTCAATGGAGTTATTGAGGAGGAGGTGTACATAGAGCAGCCTGAAGGTTTTGAGATCTTCAACAGTGAGTCGCATGTGTGCCGACTCAAGAGAGCATTGTACGGGCTGAAGCAAGCACCTCGTGCTTGGTACACTCGCATAGACAACTACTTCATCGGGCTTGGATTCTCCAAGAGTGAGGCAGATCCTAACCTGTACCAGATTGTGGTGGAGGGGAAGCTGTTGATCATCTTACTGTATGTAGATGATCTGATTTTGACGGGCGATGAGCAGTTGATACTTTCATGCAAGGAGGATCTTGCACGAGAGTTTGAGATGAAGGACTTGGGCATCCTTCATTATTTCCTGGGATTGGAGATTTGGCAGCGCAGCGGAGGACTGTTTGTTTCTCAGGGCAAGTATGCCCGGGAGATTCTGGAGAGGTTCAACATGCAAGGCTGCAAGACTGTTGACACTCCTCTTCCTGGTGGTTGGAGGAAGGAGGATGCTACTTTAGCGGAGGTAGTGGATGCCACTGTCTATCGACAGTTGGTGGGGTCGCTTATGTATCTGGTCAATACACGACTCGATATATGCTATGCTGTTAACCAGCTTTCGCAAGCTATGGTTAAGCCTACCAAGCTCTTTTGGAAGGCAGGCAAGCATGTATTGCGTTATCTTAGTGGCACATCGAGATATGGTCTATGGTACAGACAGGATGATGGAGCGAAGCTTTCGTTTCACCGATGGCATTGGGCTCGGCTTCACCGATGCAGTATTGGGCTTCTCTTCTCGCTTCACCGTGATAACCGTAGCCGCATCAAGCTTCCTGGGCTAACTGCATTTCATGATAGGCCCAAACACATCGACATCAGGTACCATCATATCAGAGATTGTGTTCAGCGGAGAATCATGATGCTTTCATATGTTCCCACGGAGGATCAGGATGCCGACATCCTGACGAAGGCGCTCACCAGGAGCAAGTTCGAATTCCACAAAGGCAGGATAGGGGTTGCAGATAATCCATATCTTGCTGAGAGGGAGTGTTGAAAATGCAACAAGATGATGGAGCTTAGTGAAATGAAGTCGCCTTCACTAAGTGGGCCCGCAGGCAAATTCTGGCACAAAATCTATTTTTAGACTATGTCTATTTTTAGACATATGGAGCATGGTTCGGGGATTCTAGTTTGAGATTCTAGAAGTATGTGTCATGTTGGTAAAAATAGATGAGACTCTATTTTTGAGGTCAAAGAGGTCGAAGTCTATTTTTAGACTGCCTCTCCTTAAAACAGGGAAGTCAAATATTATTTACCCTTAATAATATTTAGACTATAAACTTCAGTTTACTCTTTTGGAGCACTTCAGTTCGAGCTACAGAAGTGGCTCATGCATCTGACAGAGGAATCACATGGTTCCCAAGGGTTTGATGGCATCATGCATGGTTGACTTCAGTTGGACTTCAGTGGCAGAAGTTTGGAGGAGTTAATGAGACAAATAGTGGAGTTGTGTTATGTTTATTTTAGTTGAACTAGTTGAGATTAGTTTAACTAGCTAATCAATTAGTTATGAGTGGAGTGAATTAAATATTATTAATTAGTAACTCATTATTCAACTCAAGAACACATCAGTTCACTACAGTGCATGATCAGTTCAGTGGAGACCAGTGAAAGAGGTAGATGAAAGGGTGGAGCTAGCTATCAGTTGTGACTATACTGTTGCTATTTGCAACACATAGATAGGAGGAGTAAGCCCATGAGGATTGCGCAGTTCAGGCTGGTGGTTTATCTATATAAAGAGGCCATCCCATAGCATTGAAACACGCAATAGAGGCAAGGCAATTAGTGGTGAGTTTTGAACCAGTAACCTGTTCAAAAATGAGCTAGATTGTGAGTAACTTCATGAGAAAGTACGAAGTACTTGTGAGGAGTATTGTACTGAGTTGGTTACTTGATTTATCCATTATAATATACACAATAGCTGCGGGGTTTTCAGCTATAAGCTTTCCCCATACATACTGTGTTAATGTGTATGATGATTTGATGTGTTATCGCTTGATTTATTTCTGCATGTGTGATAATCTGAGTTGAGTTGAGTGGAAGAGATTATGTGTTGTGTATGAAGTTCAAATAGTATGTGACCAGGATAGTCTCAGTGGATAATTAATCATTATTCAGCAAATTTCTACATCAAATACCTTGTAATGATTGTCTAATACTTTTTGGATATATGGAGAAATAAATGATTTTCATGTTTGAAACTCTAGTGAGAAAAATTGTGCAATTACGCCCCGTTGTTATTTATTTAGAATTTTTTCCATGCCATTAGAGCTAATTATCTTTCTTAGTTTCCTTGTGATACCCCTTAATTAAAATTCCTTTCCTTCCCAAAAACTTTTCAACAAAATTTCTTCAAAATTAAAAGCTATCATCCCCAAATATTGTAATCAATAAACTCCTAGTACAACATTTGCACCACCCATTGGAATGGAAAGCATTGGACTGTTAAATACATCTTCCCACATGGTTAGCTTGATATTATGGCACTTTCCAGAGCAATTTATAGTTCCTCCTTTTGAAACCATCACTTGAAATTATGGTGTTGGATATAGGAAGCAATTTAATTCCTTGGCTATCTTACAATGAATAAAATTATGAGTATTATCCGAATCAATCAGCATTATTACCTTTATTACCTTTTTCTTCTTTATATATCCTTCTAACTTGATAATTTGAGGAGTGGTAATTCCTTCCAATGCATTGAAATATATGGTAGGATTCATTTCTTCTTTCTTAGGGGTTGGTTCCTAGTGTATATCCTCCTCTTTTGATGTTTCTTGTTCATTTTCTTCCTCCTCTTCACAATCTATGTAGAATAAATTTTTTCTCGACACACTTATGACTTTTATTGTATTTTTTATCACAATTTTAATAAACACCTTTTTCTCTTTTTTCCTCCAACTATTGTGGTGTCAACCTTGTAGGTTTTGTAAGGCTAGGAGCAACAACACTTCCATATTTATAGTTGTGAGTTGTATACTTCCTTGTTTCCATAATTTTTCTTTCAAATCTTCTTTCCACCCTAAATTCCTTCTCCAATGAATCAAGTTCTCAAAGGAAAACCTCATGTTTGATGTTATCCTTCAAATTCCCTATGAATACATCAATCATATTCTCCTCTAGAATGTTTTTAACCCTGATATTCAATTTTTGGAAAACCTCAATATGCTCTGCCATTGAACCCTTTTGTTTGAGATTTATCAATTGGCTAAAGAAGGTGTTGCTATTCGATCCTTATGATGTGCTATTATATCCTCTGTAAAAATTGAGCAAGTGAAATTTGGTTTACGAGAACAAATCCATAGATACCATACGAAACTGATTGGATTATAAATATAAAGTTGCAATGTGTACCTTTTGTGAGTGTTGCACATCATCGAGATTGAAATATTGCTCCATATGTAGTATCCATGTTATTGGATCCTTGCCATCAAAATTCCTCATATCGATCTTTTGAATGTGGTGGTTCTTAAACCCAACATTAGAGTCTCTAAAATTATAATTCCTATTCCTTTTGTCCTCATCATGATTTTCATGAATTACCTTGTCACCACTAGGAAGCCTTTCTTCTAGAAACTTTGTCAAACCTTCCTTAAACCCTTCTATCTTGACATTCACCATTGTTTCCATGTCTAATTTTAAACCATCATTCAAATTCCCATGCCCCATTTTATACCGTCTATCTTAGCATTCATCATGGATTCCAATTCATTTTTTGTTACTTATTGTGAGGGCGAAATTTGTTTCACTTGGTCTCGTAATTTTGATATATCATGTTGCATTTCTTCCTCTTTTACATGCATCAAAGAAAAGATTTTTGGTTGCTTACTAGGTGTTGAGGCTCATCAATAGGTAAATTTTAAGGGGTAATGATGTTATCTTTCATATTATTAACTATCTCTCTCTCCCATTTATTTGCATTTTTGTTATATTATGCTTAGTGAAAAGGGTGAAAAATGTTTGTCATGTCATGTACCCTAATATGATTTAATTGCAGGGAATTAAGCCATTTTTTAGACAATTTCCATCTAAGGGCTCGAAGTAGAAAAAAAGGAGATATTATAGGGGTGTTTTCCACCTCCATAACTCCCTCTATCAACCCAATATCACACCAATATCTCTCTCATTATCTCAAAGTCAAAGGCATCCAAGAAAGTGATAGTTATGAGGAGCCAAGCTCCACTATTATTGAGATTAAAGAGACCATATTCCTATTTTCTAGGGAGTTGTTGGTAGCTATCCTTTTGTATAAACAAACATGTAGAAGAGCTCATTAGGATTCTAACTTTTTTTCTAGCTAGGTAGCTCTTGAGCTCAGGATTATTATTATTTTGATTGTCATATGATGTATTAAACTTTGATGTAATGATAATGAGAATTTGTTGTTTGATCCATCACTGAGTTTGTTTCTGAGGGCTGATGCTTTTGGGTTAGAGCCCAATCCACTGGATAAGTCCCTATTGTGCATTTGTATCTTATCTTTAAGATCTAGTACTCTATTTAGTTTCTTGGATTTTAGTAGCATAAAAATCTATAGTTTCTACCACATCTCTCTCATGGGAGCATGAGTAGAAGGACTTCCAACCACAGTCCAAAAATAACCTGTTCATGATTTTTTGGAAAGATAAGTAGTTTGATTATATTTTTTTTCATATTCTTATTGTAGGTTATAATTTGATTTTTTTTCTTAGATCAGAGCTTGGAATAGGTTAAATAGCATTTCTATTCAACTCATACTTTCTACTTCTAGTTAGGTTAGTTTGCCAATAATCAATGAATGGATACATGTAATGGGTGAAGGATTGTTTGAAGCTTCAGGTAAGTACCCCTTCATCACTTTAATCTTGGACTCCATCACTCTTCCCTCCAACCTTGAATTGTACCACCAAAACCCTGTTTTAGGAAATCATCTCCATGACCACCGTGAGCAACCCTCCTAGTGAAAAAATGGACCTCAAAGAGCTTTGAGCTTGGTTCGAGGTGTTGGTCACCACTCACTCACCTACTTCCACTTCCTTACAACTTCCCACATGTTTCTCACATCCTCTTTACCCTTTTAACCTTCTCATCTTCCTTCTTGTAGCATTTTATAGCTTCATGTTACAATACAAGGCTCTTGTAGAAGCCTCTTGTAGCATAGTTGTAGGTTCCCATTTCCACTCCATTTTTCATCCTTGCTACCATTTTAACCTAGGATAGGATGTATATAACCCCTAGCTACGGATTCATGACCAAAAGAGACACTTAGGCCACCCGAAACCTCCTTCTTCCCTTGCTGCAAAAACAAAGTAGGAATTAGTGTTTATTTCATCACAAAATTAGCATGAATATGACAAAAATTTACATGAAAGTGTGAGTTAGTTGGAACAATGGATAGAGGTTTGATTTATGATTTGGTAAAGTGTGTGAGATAAATTAGTTCCTTTACTACCAAGTGATTGGATAGCTAGATAGATGATTGCAACATAGTGTGGTTTTTTTTCTTTTTTACTGCAACTAGGTTAGTTGTTATCTATTCATGATTTTCTCTCAATAACAATTTCAAGTAGAAGTTGATAATCATTATCTCCTTCTTAGTTAAAAGTAGTTACCTACATTATGATAGTTGGTTTCACTTTAATCCAGTAGGATGAATGGCGTAGAAGCACTACAGATTAGAAGACCTAGTTGGGGGTGGCATGAGTAGAATCCATCTACTATGCATATAGCATTGTCACCTCTAAGTTTGTCTGAAACCCAGGTTGATAAATAGCGTTGAGTATCCCTTGGGATTTCCAGCACTCTTGGTGCAATACCAGGGATCACCTCTTTTTTGCATCAATGTCGGGGAGGTGTCTGAGTATTTATTTGTTTCTCCTTATGCATTATTTTCTGATTTTTGTTTTGCATACAATTTTAAAAAAGTGAGAAAAATTATAATAATTGTTTCATGCCTTGTAGGAGTAGGGACAGCTACCAAAAACACCCACATGCTCACACAGTCAGCCTTCAATCTTCTTTAGTGACTATGAGCTTCCCTCTCTGACTGCAGGGGAGTTAGAATACCCTCTAGGTAAGCACCCTAAAAAAATTTAAGAACCTGTTGGAGAAGAAGAAGAAGAACATGCTTCACCTATCCAAGCTATGGTTTAGAACATAAACAATGAGATATTTCCCATCAAAAAAAATCAATGGGGATGCCACGATGGAGAACATCAACCCTGCAGCCCTCCCACACTTCCATGGCCTAACCTATGAAGACGTTGATACCTTCATGTTTGAATTTCTTGTTGTTTGTAGGACCTATGACTATGCCTCATATGAGAAAAAGTTGAAGTTGTTCCCCTCTAACCTTAAGGATGAAACCTTGCGCTTGTTCATGGGTCTGCTTGGGGGCATCATCACTACCTGGGCCCAAATGCAAGACTCCTTCAATAACAAGTACATAGATTATTATAGTTCCAAATAAACCAATGGATAAATATCTAGGATGACCATAGGGTCTGATCAATCTTTAGAAGAATATGAGGAAAGGTTTAAAATTAAATACAGGAGGGCCAGCTTTACCCTTGATCCTAGATCACTCAAGTTATTTATTCTCTTAGGGATTGGGGAAGAAGTGTTGGAGACCCTAAACATGATATATAGATGGGATATCTATCAGTTTTCCTATGATGACATCAAAACTATGTTCAAAAACCACTCCAGGGAAACCAGAGAAAAGGTTAGAAGTAACCAAGGCTTGGCCAGTACCTCTTCCTCCACCTCATCCATCAAAAGTGAGATAGGGAACATGTTGGAGGATTTCAAGAGTGAATTTTTTCATACCTTTGCATTGAAAATTGATACCATGCATATCAAGAGGAAATAAGAGGAGGCAGAGAGATCTATAGTTATATTTTTCCTAGATGCACTAGAAGACACCCTAGGAATGAGTGTCATAGAATTTTCCTCATTATGTGAAGAAAACCATGCAACATACAAATTCCCTTCCTTCCCATAATTTTTATACCAAATGGTGGAAGGTGGGATAGGAAAACTCTACTTCATCAATGAAAGGAGGCCACAAGGACCTTGGCCATACCAACAAGACATACAAGGTGTGCCTTATGTTAGTCATCCATAATTTTTACTATCTGTAGATGACTATATATTGGTCCTAGATTTCTAAAAACAAAATTCCATGAACATTGTGAGTTTTATAAATCTCACTTCCTTCATTATCCTTAGAGAAAAAATTTCACTATTCTACCATTTTTTCATTCCATGGTCACCATGCTGCTCCTAAAAGACTTCTTATGTGCTTTTACCTACCTTTGTTCGTGTAGATGACTAGGGTTTTTGAGGAAATTTTTCTTGGTTTCATGACTTCCATGGTTAAATCATCAACAAGGCTTGTATCCTAATGTTCTTACACCTTCCCCTATCCTTAATATACCTTCATAAACACTTCCCATCACTCCTATCCCTCAAACTCATCATTTTTCTACAAAACCTTATCTATTGTTGCAATTTGACACTTTTCACGACTAGGCCTGTGTTTTTCCCTTTTGGACCCCTTCCCCTCACTCAATCCTTGAAATTCCACTTTCCCCTACTCTCTAACATCTATCCCTATCCCCCAAAATTTCCCCAATAATTTATACAATCCTTAACCCCTTCATTCCCCTCCCTCTACAAGGCAGTCTTAAATCCCCTGTTTTGCCTACACCAAACCCTAATTTCCCCTTCCAACTAAGCTAGGGTTTGCTCTGGAAAAGAATAATAGTAGCATAGGATCCATATGATAGGTCATATCAGCAAGCATAAATCCATACCA
Source organism: Pinus albicaulis (assembly GCA_034641835.2). Classification (NCBI taxonomy): domain Eukaryota; kingdom Viridiplantae; phylum Streptophyta; class Pinopsida; order Pinales; family Pinaceae; genus Pinus; species Pinus albicaulis. The sequence continues at coordinate 311,038,947 of CM076578.1, forward strand.
ACTCATAAACATGATGCCTCCATCATTTTCCAATAATTCATTCCAAAGGACAAATCACTTGCCACACCTAGGGCCAGTTTTGCTTCAAACTATGTTTCTGACCAAAAAGAGATGAATTTGAAAAAATAAAGGGATTTTTCTGTCCATCATAGGTCCAAGAAGAAAAACCTCCTTCATTTTTTACACAGGTATCATGGTTTGGGAACAATATCAAAAAAATACAGGTGTCATGGGAGAATTGTTGCACTTCTGGAGTGACCTTGGGAAAATCAGGTTTTATCATAGCTAGAGTGTCCAAATGAATTTCTTGATGGGTCAGAAGACAACTTGACTAGAGTCTCTTTCCAATGATCTATCATTAGCTCAATTTGGAGTTTAGGAAGGCATCCAAAAGTTTTCTGCAGCAGCACTCTGCATTTCTGCACCATCATTCAGCACTTTTTGACAAGGCTTGGGAGAATCAAATTTTGACAGGTCAAATCAAATCCAATCAGAGAAAAAATATATATTTGGAAATTATACAGGGCAATCCTTCCAAAGATCTATCATGTGCCCAATTTTGACGCCGAGAAGGCTTCCAAATTCCCTCTAAAAATTGGCACTATGCATTGGGCAAGGAGGACCCGACTCTGCGTGCAGGCACTATGCGTTGGGCAGGGAGTACCCGACTCTGCATGCAGGCGCTATTATTTCACCTGAAGCTCCTCCTTCACCTGCAAGCTCCAAAAAACTCCTTCAACCTGACATCAAAGGACTTTCAAGGGCATTGCAAATTGGTAGGTGGGTGTCTTGCTTTTTCCTCCAGTGAATTTTCATGGTTTAATGTCAAAGGAAATTGACCAAACCCTAAGGGGTGAAAAAACCTAATATTCATGCTCAGAACCCTGTTTAAACCTCCATGATATAGAAACAATAATATATCAGTCAAATTAGGGTATGAAGTAGTGTGGGTGCAGTGATTTGAAGTTGACCATTCATCAAAGCTTAAAAGGCTCAGTCATACACCTACACCTTCCTCTCACTCACTTGTGAAGGTTGCCTTTCACCATCATCCCAATTCACTTCTCATATCAAGTTTTACAAACAAAGCTAGGGTTTTTTTAAAAACAACAGTGATAAAAATGTTAGGAGAAGGAGGGAATGTTAGTAGTAAAGAAGGCCAAGTTCCTAAGAGGAAAAAACATAGAGGTGGGAAGGTTAATAGGTTTGAACCCCAAGACACAATGAAGCAAGCATCAATGAGGAAAAGGACAACAAGGAGCATGACAACATTATTAGTGGCCCTGAGGACAGTAAATACAATGAAACCCATAGTGGTAATGATGATAATGCAAAAATCAGTGAAGAGGCAAACAGTGAGGCTGATATTGAAGATAATGAGGTAAGCAGCAGTCAAGCTAATGAAGAGGAAGATGTGGAGACAATTTATGGCAGCCATGATGAAGACACCAAAATGATCACAATCAAACCTCTTCCATTGACATACCAAAGAGGAGAAAGGCATGTGTTTGTTGCCTCTAAAAGGCAAGGGGCCATGCCTTCCACATCAACAAGGAAGCTTGACAAAGGCAAGGAAAAGGTCACTGTTGGAGATAAGAAACTAAACAAGAGTACCAATTTATTGACCTTGACAGTGAAAATGAAGATGAGGAGAGGGTTTCACGCATCTTTCTCCAAAGAAAGGATGCTAAGATCAGAGATGTGAAAATAAATCTTGGCATGGAAATGTATAACATTGAGTATTATAAGAATGAAAAAAAGTAGCTCAAGAAGACAAAAGGGGACCTTGGCCTATAGAAAAAGATGGCCAAGCACTATGCATTGAAAAATCAATTTGCAAGGGCCAAGCTCAAAAGAGCCCTTGCTGAAATTAAATCTCTCAAGGAGGCAAAAGACCAAGAAAACCTTGGAATTCTTGTTGAAGCTTCTCTACAAGCTTCCCAAACCCCATAAGGAATATATCCGCAAATTTTGGGAACTTTTTGAAAAATTTTGGTTTTTTCTTATGTTAAGGCCTGAAGGTGTAGGACCCTTGGCACTACGCTTTTCCCTCAGGAATACTCAGGAGGAAAACTTTATATTTTGGAATCCTCATCTCAAGTACAACATGCTCACCAAATTTTAGAGCATTTGGAGCATTTTTGGTCCCTCAAAAGGCCCAAAAACATGCCAATTTTCACCTTTCTGCCATGTTTTCAAGGTTGGTGTTGCGCCTTGAGCAGCCTTGGGAGATTTAATTTTTGAACATGTCAATGAAGCCCAATCAAAAAAACAAGGGAATTTTTGGAAAGTAGACTCAACAGGCTTTCCAACGAGCCATCACGGAGCCAATATCTTGTTTATCTCATGAATGGTTCAATACAGTAGATGTCAAAGATGTTTTATGGTTAGCCCTGCTTGTTTGATGTTGCTTAAATATTGTTCTTGAGATATTTTTTTGAAGCATCACTGATTAGGTTTATCCAAAGAGGTTTTGTTTTGATCATGCCCTTTGTCCATTCTTTAAAGGTTGCCTTGAAGGTCTTTATAGCTTGATCAATGATGTTTAGGAGTTCCCTCTTCTTTGATCTTTGTTATATGTCTATCTTAAATGTTTTCTAACCTTGAAGGTGAAATCACTAGAAGTTCAAGAAGTTTATTTCTTCCTATAGTTCACTGGATTATCTGTCCTAAATGCTTATTTTCTTGAGTTTGATAAAAGAGTTATTGGTTTGCCATGTCTTATGATTACTTCTTTGTGTTGAGTAGTGTTAAATACCCTTCTTGTTTTAAAGGTATTTGACAAAGGATCCTTAACTACCCTTTACCCTACCATGTTCACAAACTTGATGTTAATTTCATCTCACACCTACCTTGAAGATCCATTTGACCATGTTAGATTTTCCATGTGATGCACTCTAATCCATTACTGAAATGTCCATGACCTTTTGTAGACTCCATAGCCCAATGACTTTAATATTTCTCATTCCATATATTCTACTTGATCATCTACCCAACCCAAAAAAACTAGCCTAAAATAAAACCCTAAAAGCAAACAAGTTCACACTCTGATGTTACCCATGTTCATTTGTTCTCACCAATCTAACAAATTATGGGGACCTAACATAATGGTGATCACAGTGGGACCTTCTAAGTAAATGATATCTTAGACATCCTTAAGACCTCAGAAAACAACAAACTTCCTTAGATTGGCATTTAGTTGTTGATGGTGGACAACAAGAACATCCTTAAAATAGTAAACATCATCCACCTGGCAACTCCACTGGTCTTCAGTAGCCCTGTTGACCCCACTAGTTCTCATAGACTCTCCTAGGAATGCATTTATCATGTTGATGGTGGATAGCAAATTTGAAACCCTCCACCTAGCGACTCCACAATTCTCAATAGACTTAAAGACTCCACTGGTAGAAAACTCTAGACTGGTTGAAAAGATGCAGTGACACTTTTTTATTAAACAAAGATGGATCCAATAATGCAATGAAGATATGCCCCATTGAGTAGAGATCACATCCCTGGATTCCCACACAAATTGCTTCAGATAAATTGGGACAAAAACTTGCCTATGTTTCAAGATGAAAAGTTTGATGATCCTTTGTTACACCTCATCGAGTTTCATATCCATGTATGGGGGTTAAAATTTGAATGGCATGAGTACTGCCTTATGAATATGTTCATGCTAACATTAGAAGGGAAGTCAAGGGAATGGTATGAGAGTCTAAGACCTGGTAGCTTGTTTTCCTTAAAGGATATCCACAAGGCATTTTATGAGCATTATAAAAAAATTCCCCGTCTTTATCATTAGCTAAAAATTGTTGTGATCAATCTCAGGATATCATACAGTACCTTATAGATAGTAATGAAGATTTAGGAAATTTGCATCCTAAAGATCTCTTAGCAGCAGTCCATGATTTTCATTCTCAAGATAACTATCATGATAGCCTAGAGGAGTTAGTTGAGGAAAAAACCAATCAAGAAATAGAAGAAAACCCACAAGATCTCTCTAAAGTCACAAGTGATGATTCACCATCTTTTCTAGGTGAGGCTCAAGAAAACATTCAGCCTCAAAATCAGCCTTCACAAGAGAAAGAGGACTGATGTACTTCTATCTAAAGAAAGAGAAAAATTCCTCCTCTTTTGACTAAAGAGGAAATAAATCAGATGCTAAACATGTAGCCAGTCTCTAAACCTTCATGTGAACAAAACATTTATGTTCATTCTCCTGCTAATCCCGTCTACCATAAGTCAGAAAGTGAACTTGAGGATCAATTCAAAGAAGAAAAAACTGATAATACAATATGTTTGATTGGTGACATTACTTATATTGATGATTTTCCAAAGTTTGATCAATCTGATGATGATGTTCTCTAAACAAAAGCTAACCTTGTAGAGCCATCATCAGTTGGTTTGTGGGAGAAAGATCTGTTTCATCAACTTGGAAACAATAGTCAGCCAATACATACCATCTATGACACTGATGAGGAAAGCCTTGAAAATTTAGAAGTAAGTGAGGGATCTCTGACTCTTTGCTCTACTTCATTTCAGTCCATCAGAAATAACTTTCATGTAATTGGAAATCAGCAGTCTTTCAGTTTTGATGTTGAGGTTGCGGAGGATGATGAACTTCTTGAGCAAGTTGTCAATGAGAAGCCTTTTCCTGAAATGGTTGAGGAAATGATTTGGGACATGGAATCCTCCTTAGCTCCAGATTTGCAGCCACCAAGTTTCATTGAATTACAAATTGCAGATGAAGGCTTAGAAATTGATAATCACATCAGAGTTGTTGCACTACCTTCTCGGGAAGATTTATTTTCAAAGAGTGCTCCTGCTCATTCAACCCACTCTATCAAAGCACATCAAGTTTGTTAGAGGACAACATTGCAATATATGATGAGTCTGAAACTGCAGATGATCATGAGGAAGAGGTGGAGTTTCTTTCCCAAAAGAGTCCTGAGTTTAGCCAAGTGCAGGAAGAAGCAGTCTTGGATCAAGCTTATTTCCCAAATCCTCTAAGCCAGGTATTATTTCAATACCCCTTTGCTATTTTCTTAGATACAGTTGAAGAGAGAGTAAAATATGTCAAGAGCAATTTGATCCAAGGTTTAAAGAAAATTTTAGGCACTGCTGTTCAAACACAAGTGAGATGGGAGTGGACTTTTTATTTTTTCAAAACCTTCAAAGGGATGAACCAAGATCCCTCATGGAATCATCTGCTTGATTGGTTGTATTGGAAAAGAGAGTTCACCAGCTGAATGTATATCATGTATAGGTTAGATTAGGATAGATAGGCATGCAAATAGGCTCAACACTATGAGCATGTTTCTAGTTTTTAGTTTTAGAATACTAATCTTGAAAACATGAAAAACAAAGAAAAGATGAAAAAGAGGGCAGATGAAAAGAAAAGGTACAGCCCCATACTCAAAAAAAGAGTTTTTTTGAAAGTGAGCAAGTCTAAATGCCACTACTTGTTTGGAAAGAAGAGTCTTATTCAGTCATCTAGCCTAATCATGGTTGAACATGTTTTGAATTTCTGCTGATAGGTTAGTAAAAGAATACTCTTCAAACCATTTAAGCTTGAATTTTCAGTAGGATATATTAGGAAGAAAAGATGTTGGTTCTAAATGCTCAAATCTTAACCAAAGAGAAAGAGAGGGATGCCCAACAATTTCTAAACCACAACCCTCATGCTTTCTAGTTTTTTATTATGAAAAATAATGTCTGTGTATAGCTTGTTCAAATGCCACAACCCATGGTAAATCAGATTGTTAATCCTGGTTTGATCATGTTTTGAATTTAATGTTAGTAGGTTAGAGAATAAAGTTTGTCAAACAGCTTAATCTTGAAAAATGAGTAGACTAGGTAGAGAAAAAAGAGAGTTCATTAGCCTAATCTGAACTCTTGGAAGTGATAAGGGTATAAGTAGATAGTTTGTTTTTCTTTAAAAAAGAAAAAGAATGTCAAGGGTTTTCCAGTCCAAGTGCACCCGAAACAAGAAAAATGTTAGGCCAAGTAAGATGGGTAGGTAGAACTGAGATTGAAGCAATCATGTTTCTTCAGATTTTATGAGATCATAGCTTCAAAAGAACATCAGTAAATGAAGGAAGAGGGATCTGCCAAGTACAAGTAAGGTACTAGTCTTCAAAACTCAGAGATCTGAGCTCTGAGGTTCTGGACACCTCCTGAAAAGGACCTGCCCTCCCGAAGTGGAGCCACTGTTAGTCATCCATAATTTTTACTATCTATAGATGACTATATATTGGTCCTAGATTTCTAAAAACAAAATTCCATGAACATTGTGAGTTTTAGAAATCTCACTTCCTTCATTATCCTTAGAGAAAAAATTTCACTATTCTACCATTTTTCCATTCCATGGTCACCCTGCTGCTCCTAAAATACTTCTTATGTGCTTTTACCTACCTTTGTTCTTATAGATGACTAGGATTTTCTAGGGCATTTTTCTTGGTTTCATGACTTCCATGGTCAAATCATCAACAAGGCTTGTATCCTGATGTTCTTACACCTTCCCCTATCCTGAATATACCTTCATAAACACTTCCCATCACTCTTATCCCTCAAACTCATCATTTTTCTACAAAACCTAGCCTATTGTTGCAATTTGAGACTTTTCGAGACTAGGCCTGTGTTTTTCCCTTTTGGACCCCTTCCCCTCACTCAATCCTTTAAATTCCACTTTCCCCTACTCTATAAAATCTATCTCTATCCCTCAAAATTTCCCCAAGAATTTAAACAACCGTTAACCCCTTCATTCCCCTCCCTCTACAAGGCAGTCCTAAATCCCCTGTCTGGCCTACACCAAACCCTAATTTCTCCTTCAACTAAGCTAGGTTTTGCTATGGAAAAGAGGCATAGGAGCAGAGGATCCATATGATAGGTCATATCAGCAAGCATAAATCTATACCAACTCATAAACATCATGCCTCCATCATTTTCCAAGAATTCATTCCAAAGGACAAATCATTTGCCACACCTAGGGCCAGTTTTTCTTCAAACTATGTTTCTGAAAAAACAGAGATTAATTTGACAAAAGTGTGAGATTTTTTTGTCCATCATAGGTCCAAGAAGAAAAACCTCCTTCATTTTTTACACAATTATCATGTTTTGGGAGCATTGTCAAAAATACAGGTGCCAAGGGAGAATTGCTGCACTTCTGGAGTGACCTTGGAAAAATCATGTTTTCTCATAGATGGAGTGTCCATATGACTTTATTGATGGGTCAAAAGACAACTATACTGGAATAGATTTCCAATGAGATATCATGAACTCAATTTGGAGTTGAGGAAGGTATCCAAAAGTTGTCTGCACTAGCACTCTGCATTTCTGCACCATCATTCATCACTTTTTGACCAGTCTTGGGAGAATCACTGTTTGACAAGTCAAATCAACTCTAATCAGAGAAATAAATGTATATTTGGAAATTATACAGGATAATATTTCCAACGAGCTATCATGTGCCCAATTTGGACGTCGGGAAGGCCTCCAAATGCCCTTTTCAAATTAGTGTTGCGCATTCAGGAGTTGGCGCTACGCATTAGGCAGGGAGGACCCGACTCTACGTGCAGGCACTACACGTTCGACAGGGGGGACCCGACTCTACATGAAGGCACTACGCTTTTTCCTGGAGCTCCTCCTTCACCTGCAAGCTCCCCAAAAACATCAAAAAACTCCTTCAACTTGACATCAAAGGACTTTCAAGGGCATTGAAAATTGGTAGGTGGATGTCTTGCTTTTCCCTCCAGTGAATTTTGATGGTTTATTGTCAAAGGAAATTGACCAAATCCTAAGGAGTGAAAAACCCTAATATTCATGCTCATAACCCTGTTTAAACCGCCATCATCTAGAAACAAGGATATATCAGTCAAAGTAGGGTATGAAGTAGTGTGGGTGCAGTGATTTGAAGTTGACCATTCATTAAAGCTTAAAAGGCTCAGTCATACACCTACACCTACCTCTCACTCACTTGCAAAGTTTTCCTTTCACCATTATCCCAATTCACTTCTCATATCAAGTTTTACAAATAGAGCTAGGGTTTGTTTAAAAACAGTAGTGATCAAAATGTCAAGAGGAGGAGGGAATGTTAGTAGTAAAGAAGGCCAAGTGCCTAGGAGGCAGAAACACAGAGGTGGGAAGGTTAATAGGTTTGAACCCCAAGACACATTGAAGCAAGCATCAGTGAGGAAAAGGAAAACAAGGAGCATGACAGCAGTATTAATGGCCATGAGGACAGTAAAGGCAATGAAACCCACAGTGGTAATGATGATAATGAAGAAATCAGTGAAGAGGAAAACAGTGAGGTTGATATTGAAGATAATGAGGTAAGCAGCAGTCAAGGTAATGAAGAGGAAGACGTGGAGACAAATGATGGCAGCCATGATGAAGACACCAAAATGATCAAAATTAAACCTCTTCCATTGACATACCAAAGAAGAGAAAGGCATGTGTTTGTTGCCTCTAAAAGGCAAGGGGCCATGCATTCCACATAAAAAAGGAAGCTTGACAAAGGCAAGGAAAAGGTCACTGTTGGAGATAAGAAAGGACAGCATCAAACTAAACAAGAGTGCCAATTTATTGACCTTGATAGTGAAAATGAAGATGAGGAGAGGGTTACAAGCATCTTGCTCCAAAGCTAGGATACTAAGATCATAGACTTGCAAAGAAATATTGGCATGGAAATGTATAACATTGAGTATTATAAGAATGAAAACAAGCAGCTCAAGAAGACAAAAAGGGACCTTGGCATATAGAAAAAGATGGCTAAGCACTATGCATTGAAAAATCAATTTGCAAGGGCCAAGCTAAAAAGAGCCCTTGCTGAAATTCAATCACTAAAGGAGGAAAAATACCAAGAAAACCTTTGAATTCTAGCTAAATATTATCTGCAGGCTTCCCAAACCCCATAAGGAAGATATCCAAAAATTTTGGGAACTTTTTGAATTTTTTTGGTTTTTGCTGATTTTAAGGCCTGGAGGCGCAGCACCCTTGGCACTACGCTTTTCCCTCAGGAATCCTTAGGATGAAAAATTTACATTTTTGGAATCCTCAGCTCAAGTACAACATGTTCACCAAAATTCAAAGAATTTGGAGAATTTTTGGTCCCTCAAAAGGCCAGAAAACATGCCAATTTTCACCTTTCTGCCATGTTTTCAGGGCTGGTGGTGCGCCTTGTGAAGCCTTGGGAGATTTAATTTTTGAATATGTTAATGAGGCCCAATCAGAAAACCAAGGGAATTTTTGTAAATTAGACTCAACAGGCTTTCCATCGAGCCATCACGGATCCAATTCTGACTTTGGGAAGTTTATCAAAACTTGACTGCAAGTGGACCCAATTTTCCTGTGAATGCGCTGCGCCTTCGGACCTCTGAAGCTGCCACCTTGCAAAAAAGTCAAAAAAACACACTGAAATGTATTTTCGAGATTTTTTGGGCAAATCACTCCAGAATTGGTTGAGGAGTTATATTTATTTTATGCTTCATTTATTAGCTTAGATATTATGTGCCTAGGGCCTTGCATGGCCTCTTTGGACATAAATGACATTTATGGTTTCTAGAAGCCTCTTCGGTTTTCCACCTCGTCTTTTGTTGGTCAAATAGAGCATGGAGGTCTTATTGTATGTGGTTTCCATTTGATGACTTTTGTGAGCAATACATAGTTTTTTGGAGATTGAAGAGAAATTGGTGTTGTGGACTTTGTAGATGGCTTGGTTTGATTGATGATGGAGAAGGCTTGCTTATAGGATCCTTAAGCATGGTTTATGGTGATGTGCTTCTATTCAGTTCTTGTTTTCTTATGTATCATTTTGTTACATCCTTCTATATTGCAATAGGACAAAGGTTTTAGACTAAGAAATGTTTTTCAAAGGCACCTTAGCTCTGTTTTTTCTTCACTGCCTCTATGTTTTCCTCTGCTAGGCCAGTTTAGAGAATTCTTAGTTGCTCTCTAGACCCACTTATGCTTGTTTATCTCATGAATGGTTCAATACAGTAGATGTCAAATATGTTTTATGGTTAGCCCTACTTGTTTTATGTTACTTAAATATTGTTCTTGAGATCTTTTTTTGAAGCATCACTGATTAGGTTTAGCCAAAGAGGTTGTGTTTTGATCATGCCCTTTGTCCATTCTTGAAAGGTTGCCTTGAAGGTCTTTATAGCTTGATCAATGATGTTTAAGAGTTCCCTCTTCTTTGATTAATGTTATATGTCTATCTTAAATGTTTTCTAACCTTGAAGGTAAAATCACTAGAAGTTCAAGAAGTTTCTTGCTTCCTATAGTTCACTGGATTGTCTGTCCTAAATGCTTATTTGCTTGATTTTAATCAAAGAGTTATTAGTTTTCCCTATCTTATGATTAATTCTTTGTGTTGAGTAGTGTTAAAGACTCTTCTTGTTTTAAATTTATTTGACAAAGGATTCTTAACTACCCTTTGCCCTACTATGTTCACAAAATTGATGTTCATTTCATCTCACACCTACCTTGAAGATCAATTTGAACATGTTAGATTTTCCCTATGATGCACTCTGATCCATTGTTGAAATTTCCATGACCTTTTGTAGACTCCATATCCCAATAACTTGAAAATTTCTCATTCCATCTATTCTACTTGATCATCTACCCAACCCAAACAAACAAACAAACCCTAAACTTAACGACTAGCCTAAAATCAAACCCTAAAAGCAAACAAGTTCACATCCTTTGCACAAAATAGAGAGAGCCCTCTCAGAGTCCATCAAGGCTAGGTCCTAGGACTCCAAATACTGGTATGATGTTACCCCTGTTCATTTTTTCTCACCAATCTAACAAATTATGGAGACCTAACACCTTATTTTTACTAAAATTCAAATGAAAATTCTCCTTTGCAGACTTGATACTCTTCCACTCATCCATCTGGTCCACACCTTGTTCTTGTCCTTATGCCCCTCCATATATTCCTCAACTTTTCAATCAACCATTTCAACCATATGCTCCCCAACCTACACAATGGAGCAGCCCATCACAAGGGTGGAGGTCTCAACTCAACCAACCTACTAATTTATTGACTCCACCCCAACCTCAAACATAACTCACTCATCCTTATCCACCTAAGCAACCTAAGATTCCTTCTGAACCTAATATGAACCCAATTAAAAAACATGCACAACAGGTCTACAATGGAGAGACATATTACCTTTCCTATGCTATGGAGATCCAAGTGATTAACCTTAGGTCTGGACGAGTGCTTCTAGATAACCATCCAGCATCTCCACCTGAATATCTTGAAGAGAAAAGGAAGAGAGTACCCCTCAAGTAAATCCACCTCATTTTCATGAGAGATTGATCCATCCTAGCTAACACACCCAAGACGATATTGGACTTCTGGGAGAATTGAAGAATTTTTGTGTCAATATACCCCTTCTCTAGGATATTAAGGATGTTCCCATATATAATAATCTTATCCATGAGATATTCTTCAAAAATCCTGGAGAAATAAGAGAGGAACCCCCATCATCAATTTTTTTGGTCAATTATCTGATTTGATGTTGGGGAGAGTGATTTTCCTGAAATATCTAGACCCTGGAAGTCCAGTAGTGGATGTGCACATTGATGGTATCATTTTCGCTCACACATTGATTGATCTTTCTGCTTACACCAATGTAATTACTAAAGAAACCAGTTTGAGACTCAACCTCCAAGGTTCCTTGAGAAAGACCACTACAATGCTACAACTTGAAGATAGATCCATAGTAGCTCCTAGGGGAGTTGTTGAGGATTTTATGGTATCCATTGACTCTTGCGAGTATCCCACTAACTTCTTGGTCCTTCAACCCAAACCAAGTTTAATGGTTATCCTCTTATCTTAAGAAGACCTTGGTTGGCCACTACTGAAGATGAGAGGGGCAGCCTAATGAAGATGAGCTCATTGACCATATCCTTCATAACCAACCCCCCAGTACCATTCCACTTGATGAACTTGTGAGAGAATATGGAAGTAGTCCTTGGACTGAGCTATTATAAGTTCACTAAAGCCCTAAACATGTTAATATTTTAGATTTTGGCCCATAGAGAACCTTAAACATCAATCCCTCTCTCTCTCGTCCAAACAAGAAGAAAAATTTTGTAATATGTTGAGAGAGAACTTAGATGATTTTTCTTGGGACTATAAAGAAATGAAAGGGGTTCATACCTCAATTTGTATTCATCATATTTACATCAAAGAAGGATGCAAGCATGTGCGCCAACTGCAGAAGAGAATGAACCCAACCTTGAAGGAAATAGTGAAGGATGTAGAAATATCTAAATATATTCAACTGATATTTTAATATGCTAAAACAAAATACTGAATAAATTCTACAAATTACGGAAACCAATTATGATCGCACAATCACATGAACAAGAAAGAGAAATAATTTCAATTTCAAAACACAAATATGTATCTAGGGAAGCCCTCCACTAAAAACCACGTTATATGTATATTGAAATAAGTCAAGAATATGAAACAATACAATGTCATTTCCCTTCCTGAGAAACCTTTGCACTATCTCTGACTGTCTCACTCTTATCCCAACAAGAATGGTCTGATACTTAACTGATTTCCTGCTCTGGGTTGTTCAGCCGTGCTTACGCATTCTTGGAGGAATTGAGCCCCTATTAATTAGTAAATTACCAATAATTGATGGCACAATTCATCTAAGGCGTCTTGCTAACCTCATGCATGACCTGCACAATTTTATAATTATACAACCAATAGTTCTCTTCCCTTTAACTCCAATATCAATCGAGCCTTCCTTAGAACTGACATGCAACAACTATTTATAGTGAATTATCAGTTATCTGATTTATCACTACATGTGAATTAAATCATATTTAATTCACTAGACCTATCATTAGCTTAACTCTTAGTTAGAACTAGTTAAACTGATTTTAACTCAAATAATTGAGTTAATTAATTAGAACTCAAAATAAACTGCAACTGGACCCCCTAAAACTTAGGGAGAACCCTACATGCATCTCTTCCTGACTCAGGTAACTCATACATGTTCTCATGTGATGTGGAATTACAATTTCCTTCTAATTTAATTAAGGGAAAATTAAATTAGAAGCCCTTGTTGCTGCCATTTTCAACAAAAAATTAAATTAGAAACCCTTCTTGTTGCCAATTTCAGCACTCCCTCTCAACAAGAAAGGGATTGTTCGCTACCCAAATCCTGCTTCTGTGGAACTCAAATTTTCTTCTTGATAGCGCCTTCGTCAAGATGTTTGCATCTTACTCCTTTGCAGGAATTCACTCTAATGACATAATCTGCCTCTGCATACAATCTCTGAGATAGTGATCTCTAATATCAATATGCTTGGACCTATCATAAAAAACTGGATTAACCGAAAGTTTGATGCAACTTTTTTTATCACAATAAATCATCGTCAAATCCATTTTTTGACCAAACAAACCAACAATTACCTTCCTCATCCAGATGGCCACACATGTTTCCTGACTGGCCGCGATGTACTCTGCCTCTGTTGAACTGAGTGCAACTTATCTTTGTTTCCTTTTGTACCAGAAAATTGTTGTTGACCCAATGTTGAAGATGCCCCCTGATGTGCTCTTCTTTTCAAATGGAATCCCTGCAATATTTTCATCTGTGAAGCCTTGAAGCTTCACTCCCTCTATTCATCTATACCATAGCCCAAACTCTGTAGTGCCTCTGAGGTATCTCAACACATGCTCGCCTACCTTCCAAAATAACTTGGTAGGTTTAACCATAGTTTGACTAAGTTGGTTAACCACATAGAATATGTTTGGTCGTGTGCTCACCAAATACATGAGTGAACCCACAAGCTACCTGTAAAATGTAGCATCTACTACTTCGCTTGAAGTAGCATCCTCCTTCCTCTAGTTTCCTACTAGAGGAGTATCCATGGGTTTGTTTCCCTCCATGTGGAACTTCCTGACAATTGTGTTGGCATACTCACCTTGAGATACAAATAGCTCCCCATATCTTTGCAAAATTTCCAATCACAGGAAATAGTGTAAGATCCCCATGTCCTTCATCTCAAATTCTCTTGAAAGATCCTCTTTGCAAGAATTGATGAGATGCTAATCGCTTATCAGTATCAAATAATCTACATAAAGTACAATGATCAAAATTTTACCTTCTACCAAAATATGATAAAAGTTCACATCTACTTCACTCTTGGTGAATCCCAACCCAGTGAAGTAGTTATCGATCCTACTGTACCAAGCATGATGTGCTTGCTTCATCCCATACATTTCTCTCTTGAGTATGCACACATGTGACTCTCTTTCAAATGTCTCAAAACCTTTTGGTTTCTCAATGTACCCCTCTTCCTCAATCACCTCATTGAGGAAGGTTGTCTTTACATCCATAGTATGTGTTTTCCATCTCATCTACGCTGAGAGTGCAAGGATGGATCTTATTGATGAGTACCTTGTGGTTGGTGCAAAGGTCTCATCATAATCAATCCCCTCTACCTAAGAGAACCATCTAGCCAAAAACCTACCCTTGTGCTTCTACACACTTACAGATGTTTTCTGCTTCACTTGCTGGAAATATTTTCATTGATGGCAAAGGAGCACAAAGGAGCAGCACTAGAACTATCATTAAGGCAAAGAAGCAAAGAAGCGGCAACAATAAGGCAAAGAAGCAGATCAGGAAATAATGCATTAAGAAATCATAAAAGAGAGACAAAGGAGCAGGAGAGAGGCAAGGAGCAACAATAGACCATTAGAAAAGGCAAAGGAGCCAAAAGGTAGCAAAGGCTACAAAGAAGCAGTTAAGGCAGAAAAGGAGCAAAGATAGAAAAACAGCAAAGGTAGAGTCGTGAACGCGTTGGGTCGAGTCGTGAATGCTAAGCGGGTCAATTCGTGAATGCGGGGCAAGTCATGAACGTGGGCAAATTCGTGAATGAGTCAAGTATTATACGAACAACTAGAAAGAAACGAACAAGCACAACCGAAAAATAAAAGTCGAAAAACTGGAGTAAAGATACAGTGAGGACCGTTGGATCAGGTCATTGATCAAAAATGGAGGTTGACTCGCATATCGCATATTGGCAAGTTTTACATTTATATGATAAGAAATCACAAGTTAAACTGTTTAAGTTGCGATGTGAAGTAGATCAACAAAGGAGTAGCATGGACCGTTAGATCTAGGCATTGATCAACGACAGAGAGTAAATCACATATTGCACATCGGTGATTTTTGTGTTTAGTGCTAATAATTTGCACGATAAGTTATTTAAGTTGCGATGCGAAATAGATCAGCAAAGGAGCAACGTAGACCATTGGATCTGAGCATTGATCAATGGCAGAGATTAAATCACATATCACACATTGGTGATTTATGTGTTTAGTGTTAAGACTTTGCACGATACGTTATTTAAGTTGCAATGAGAAGAGCAGGAAATGACGTGGGAAGATGACATGGCAATGTCGTGGCAAGCTGATGTGGCAGATGACGTGGCCCTGACCTAACAGATCATAGGAAATCTATGCCGATGTGGCAAGGTGACGTGGTAGTGACATGGCAAGCTGACATGTTGGTGACATGTCAGGGTGACATGGCATGATGACACGGACCTGGCCTGCATACCGCACATCGCAGATCCCATAGGATAAGTTTATTGTTAAATGTTAAATGTTAAAAGTTGCGGGTTGCGACGGGGAGTTCACTGCGATTTGCGAAATCGCAAAATCACAAGTATTTCGAAATTGCTATAATCTAAAATTTGTGAAGTGTGATTAAGAGGCTCAGATGTGATGTAGCGCCAGAGACAAATTTCAAAGGATTTCAAATCCGAATGTAAATCCTTTTCTTTGTTAAATTGCATCGAAGGAGGAAAAGGAGAGTACAGCGTAAAATATATGGAACGTGAAGTGTGATTTTTTGAAGCGGATGCGATGTGGTTCAAAGCTGAATACTAATATATTTCAGGTCCAAGGTTTAATGTGTTTGCGTTTGTTTTATGAAGAAAACCATGGAAGCGAAGGTCAACTCGGGTTCCAAAGGAAAGTCCTGAAAACATGAAAAAGAACCCTGATCCCGTGCAGAACAGTGTTGTATGCAGTTGCGGCAGTGAGTTAAACAAACGGTTGAACGCAAGAGAAAATACTCTGGGTAAGTGACCCAACACTCATGCAGAGGTGTTATGCGATTGCGGTAGTTTGATAAGAAAAACTGAATGTGGGAAGAAGGAGACTTGGGTAAGTAACCCGACACAGAGCAAAGGAGCATAGAAGAGCATAGAACGCTACAGGTAAGATATGCAATAGGCAGAGGCGATGTAATACATAAAGGCATGGGTCAAGTCGGGCTGAGATAGTAATGCTATAGCACAGTTGGAAATATAACAGCAAGCATAGAAGACAAAGGGACAGTAGACAGATAAGACAAGATGAACATAAAAGAAAGAATCTGAAAGGGTTAAATTGAAATATTATTGTAACTGTAAATGTATTAATTATCTTATATTTTTTGTGATGCAAAGGAAAGTCTCCAAGGCAAAGAAAAACTCCAAATTAATACTGAAAAGAGTGTATATATTGTTGTAACATTCTGAATATTCTGAGTGAGGTTATGAGTGGGTGGAAGGCAAGAGTCATGCATGTTCACTTCATATTCCCATATAGAATGCAAACAGCCATGAAGTGATCTCTATAAATGATGTTATTTCAATATTCATAGAGAGGTTAGAGAGTGGAAGAATGAGAGAGAGAAGATAGAGTTGTTGTGCATATCCAGAGCTGATATGAAGCAGATTTGAAGGCTAGAAGGGCAGCAGTGAAGAAAGAGAAAGACAGAGCTGATATCCAGGTAAATCAGCATATGATTTTATTGTAGTGTAAGGGATTTGGTGCTTCCATATCGAGTTTTAGCTTGATAGATGTCTAGTGGTAGTTGGTTGAGGTAGGAGCCTCCTGTAGGTTGTAGCTTGCAAAAAATATATGGGAGTTGGAGCCTCCTTGAAAGTTGTAGCTTGCAGAATTTGAGGTAGTAGTCTCCTGTAGGTTGGAGCCTACAGAAAATCAGTTGTAAGAGGGAGTTGGAGCTTGCCTTTGCATCACAAAAATAAATATGTGGTTTTCTCCCTTTGTGGGTTTCCACTTATATCTGTTGTCTATGTGCTTGATGATTAAGTGTTGATGTGATGTTTTAATTTTTTTAATTAATTGTTGTCCACACATTATGTTTTTTGATCCATTATGTATTAAGATGCTTATGCAATGAAGGTGTAAATGATTTGAATGAAAAAGTTTTAAATGTCCATGAATATATTAAACTGATTCACCCCCCCTCTCAGTTATCTAAGGGTTCATCATTTGGTATTAGAGCCAGTTCCTTTGTATCAGTTTAACAACTGGAAGGACATCCTAGGTCCCCAAAATGGCTAGCCTAGAAGGATGCTCAACAAATAAATCCCCATTTTTTACTGGCACAAACTATGCTTTCTGTAAAATAAGAATGAGGACATACTTAATATCTCTAGGAATAGAAGTTTGGGCTGTTGTGGAAGAAATATATGCTCCAAAGGAAACTGACACAGAGAAAGAAGCTAAACAAAATTTCACAGCTAATGCAAAAGCCATGAATGCACTCTTGAGTGGTCTGTGTGAGTCATAATTTATCAAAGTAATGCACAGTACTGAGACTGCCAAAGATATCTAGTATACATTTAAAATATCAATGAGGGAAATGAAAAGGTGAAGATGGCCAAACTGCAAGCCTATATAACTCAGTTTGAAAATGTAAAAATGAATGAATATGAATATGTAGCCAGTTTCTTCTTAAAGGTTGCGGAAGTTGTGAATAAAATGATAGCTCTAGGAGAAACCATTAAGGAATGTGTAATTGTACAAAAGATATTGAGATATTTACCATCTAGGTTTAACCCTAAGGTTTCTACCATAGAAGAAATAGCAAACTGGGAAACATTGACCATGAACCAATTGCTTGGAAACTTGACAGCTTATGAGATGAGACTTCCAAAGGGGAAGTCAACTGTGCGGGAGGCAACCTTTAAGGCAGATAAGTGCATAGAAGAGAAGGAAGGTACATGCTCTTGCTCTGATGCAGAAGAGGCCAAATTTTTCACAAGATTGGATAAAGGCACAGGTAAGTATAAAGGTAAACTTCCATTTAAGTGCTCTAACCGTGGAAGAGTGGGGCACTATTCATCTAAATGTCCTCATAAGAAAATAGAGAATCAATCAAAAGGGAAAGAGAAAACCAATTTCATCAATAGGCTGAAAGGGAACATAATTAATAGAATAACATTCTATGCTCAATAAGACAGCAGTGCATCTGAGAGCTCCGATGAATCCCCCAATGAAGAAGGAACATCATAATTCATTTTTATGGAAAAGGAAGAGCTTGAGGAAGATCTCTGGGAATTTGAAGAAAAAGGTAAGGTAGGTCTTGAGGGGGGGCTAATTAGTGCCTTGGAGGAAATAGACAGACTTAAAATTAAGAGTAAGAAACAGAAAGAGATTCTTCTGAAATATGAAAATACAGAACCAGATTCAGAAGATCTTATTAAAGTGAATATTGAACTAGAAGAATCAAGGAAAATAGAGGATATTTTGAAAAGAGAAATAAAGGAGAAAAATCAGGAGCGAGAAAAACTGGAAGAAGAAGTGGTAAGCCTGAGGAAGAAATTAGAAAAGGACCAAATTGAATTAACTATGAATATTTCTCAAATGAAAAGCTCTGGACATTTGGACAAAATTATAAATGCTCAAAGACCTCCTCATATAAAGGCTGGGATAGGCTATGAAGGAGAAACCAACAAATCCAAGGCAGAAGATAACAAGAATATCATTTTTGTAAAAGCTGTAAAGGATAATGAAGCAGTAAAAATGGAATCAACAAAATTAGAAACCAGCAATACCATGATATATAATGAAACAAACAGAAACAAGAAGCAACCTTAAGTGACAAAGAAAGAAATGAAGAAACAGTCAACTGCAAAAGACTCATACGCTCCTAAGGATGAATTGAAAAAATTTGAAAGATGTAAAAGGGGGTTCCTTTCCCCTGTGAGAAGTGTCACTTGCTTTGCCTGCCACAAACCTAGACCTATTGCGGCATACTGTAAGACAAAGAAAATCTAGTCCAGCTAGAAAAAGATGCAGCAAACAAAAAGACTACCTCATACAACTCTCTCTACCAGAGACAGATACTACTTCCATGGGTATTGTTTTTGTTGTAAAGGGTTTGGTCATAAAGCCATGGAGTGCAGATCATATATACAGAGACTGGAGTATGGAAAATTAAGGGGAATTAAGAACAATGATGGATTCACTCGTGTACACAATCTATTTAGAAATACAATCAAATGTTTTAGCTGCCATAAAAATGGGAACAAGTCTAACGAATGTCCTCTCAAAGACTTTGATCCATCTCTTCAGAAATGTTATAGAGAAAACAGTTGCATGCAATGGAAAATGAAACTAAATAAATATTATCTAGTTCTAATTTCTCAAGATTAGAACAATCAATCGTATGTGGACAGTGGGTGCTCAAAACATATGACTAGAGACTGAAGCAAGTTTGTAAATTTTGATGAAAAGAAATCTGAGAATGTAACATTCGGTAATGATAAAGCAAGGAAAATCAAGGGCAAAGGCACAGTAAGCCAAAATAATGGAAGAGGAAAAGCTCAGGATGTACTGTTTGTAGATGGTCTAAAAGCCAATCTGCTAAGTGTTAGTCAAATGTGTGATAAAGGTAGTGAGGTCCTTTTCAGAGCCCAAGATTGTGAAGTAAGTTCAACCACCATAGGAAAGATCTTGGTCAAAGGTGTTTGAACAAAGAGTAATGTTTATATAGTAGAAGAAGAGAATGAAGCATTCCACGTCATCAAACTTGACGAATCTTGGCTATGGCATAGAAGATTGGGACATCTAAATTTTGACCACATCATCAAACTAAGCAACAAGAAAGTTGTCAGAGATTTTCCTACAATAAATAATCCACCAAATACATATGTAAGTCCTACCAACTGGGAAAACAAACTCACACAACATTCAAAGCTAAAGACCAACTATTTACAAGTAAGCCTCTTCAGCTTGTACACATGGACCTGTGCGGACCTTCAAGAACAAATGCTCTAGGTGGAGAATCATATTTCATGTTGATAATCAATGATTTTTCCATATTAACATGGGTGGCATTTCTTAGATACAAATCCAAATCGTTTGAGAAATTTAAGACATTCAAGGCACAAGCAGAAAATCAAACTGGATGTAAACTAAAATGCATCAAATCAGATAGAGGAGGTAAATTCACAGAAGATGATTTTGCAGACCTTTGCAATGAATGTGGGATAAAGCAACAGTTTACCGTTGCAGGTACACCTCAACATAATGGAATGGAAGAGAGACAAAATAGGTCAGTACAACAAATTTCCAGAGCATTCATGCAAGAAAGAAACATTCCCCAAACCTACTGGGCAGAATCAGTACACACAAATTTTCATATTCTCAACAAATCTCATCTCAGACCCAATTGTGACAAGAATCCGTATGAATTATGGCATGGGAAACCGGCATCAATCAAGCACTTTAGAGTCTTTGGCAGCAAATGTTTCATAAAGAATAATGATGAAAAATTGGGGAAGTATGATGTAAGAGCTGATGAAGGAATATTTTTTTGATATGCATCCAAGAGTAAGGGATACAGGTGCTACAATAAAATACTGCATAAAATTGTGGAAAGCATTAACGTGATATTTGATGAAGATCTACCAAACAGAACCAGAAGCACAAACTGCGCCAATCCTCCAGATGATCATGAAGATGAGAATCAAGAAAATAAATAGCATATTAATAAAACAAAAGATACATAAATAAACTCAAAAGGACCCTCGAGACAAACTCAGAAGAACCATCCTGAAGATCAAATCATTGGAGACAAGAGTGCAGGAGTCCAAACTAGAAGGAAACTAGTTGAACAGACCGAGGAAGTGTACCTAGCCATGTTGTCACAGATAGAACCGAAGAATTTAGATGAAGCCAGCAAAGAAAAAATTGGGTAAATGTTGTGAATGAAGAATTATACCAAATTGAGAAGAACAAGACCTGGGAGTTAATGCCAAGACCTGCTAGGAAAAATTTCATTGGCACAAAGTGGATATTCAAGAATGAGATGAATTAACAAGGTCAAGTCATCAAAAATAAAGCCACATTTATATGTAAGGGATACTCTCAAATCGAAGGACTTGACTATGATGAAAATTTTGCCCCTGTAGCAAGAATGGAAGCAATTATAATGTTTTTGGCTTTTTCATACTATCATGATTTCAAGGTATATCAAATGGATGTGAAGTCTACCTTCTTGAATGGAGATCTAGAGGAAGAAGTCTACATGGAAAAACTTGAAGGATTTTCCTTAGTAGATAAACACAACTATGTGTGCATATTAAAGAAAGCCCTATATGGTCTCAAACAAGCACCATGTGCACGGTATTCTAGGCTGGACAAGTACTTTCAAAAACAAGGTTTCAAGAAGGGAGGAGTAGACAGCAATTTGTATATAAAGGCTGATGAAAATGAACTCTTAATTGTAGTAGTATATGTAGATGACATCATGTTTGGTAGCAAAAAGGATGAGTTAGTAAAAGGATTTGGAGAAGAGATGAAGTCTGAATTTGAGATATCTATGATTGGAGTGCTTACCTTCTACCTAGGACTTCAAATTCTACAAAAGAACAAAGGCATATTCATTTCACAAGAAAAATACTTAAGAGTGTTGGGTGTGGAGCCTGATTATCTTGTTTATTTTCTATCACAGCGTTGGACCCCTATACTTTAATGGGGCGGTAACACTACCCATAATTAAACACTACCTGGGGGGTCCAGGGGGGGCGGCTGCGATTTTATGGAGCCCCCCCCTGGCGGGGGGTTTTGGGGGTAGTGCCCCCGAAGCTAAAAACAGATGTGAAATTGCCTTGTAAAAGTATAGTAATTTCTAGTCAATCTGGGTCGTTCATTAGGCAGATGATCTGACGATAGAAGTTATGTTTAGTTTAGGGTTTTTTGCCCTAGAAGCCAAACCCTCACTTGTATGAGGGTATTGTATTGCAGCTATGTATCGGATGTGTATTCTCAAAGCGAGAAACAGATAGGGAGAGTATGAGAGAGAATAGAGGATATTACAGCGGATCTGATGTAGGTTTTTTTCTCTTCATTTTGCTGGATAATAGAAAGGAAGGACTGGCTGTTCGGGGTGGACATAGCCCAAACTAGGTGAACCACGTATATCTGTGTCTCTCTGGTTTTATGTGTTTTGTGTGCTTGTGTTTTCCGCATATTTTATGTGTTTCATTGCTCTATAATATATAATTTCATAACAAAGAGACATGTTAAAAAGATTCCAAATGGAAGACTGCAAACCTGTGTCAAATCCCATGATCACTGGACGCAAGTTATGTGCTGATGATGGATCCGCAGATGTAGATCAAAGACTTTACAGATATATGATAGGAATTCTACTATACCTAACTGCCTCTAGGCCATACATTATGTTGGTAGTAGGTCTTGTGGCAAGATATCAAGCAGCACCCAAACAAAATCACTTGCTAGCAATCAAGAGGATATTTAGATACCTACAAGGAACTGCACATTATGGCCTATGGTATCCAAAAGGCAAAGACTTCATATTCACAACATATACAGATGCAGATTGTGTCAGTTGTGTGGATGACAGGAAAAGCACAAGTGGAGGTGCATTTTATTTTGGAGAAAGTATGATGGCATGGTTAAGCAAGAAGTAAACATCTGTCTCTGTATCTACAGCAGAAGCGGAATACAAAGCAGCAGCAGCTTTTTGCACACAAGTAATTTGGATGAAACAAACTCTCCAATACATGAAAGTGAGCATCATTGAACCTATTTCTATCAAATGTGACAATACAAGTGCAATAAGTATATCAAAAA
The DNA here is from genome assembly GCA_034641835.2 of Pinus albicaulis. Taxonomy (NCBI): domain Eukaryota; kingdom Viridiplantae; phylum Streptophyta; class Pinopsida; order Pinales; family Pinaceae; genus Pinus; species Pinus albicaulis. Next base: position 311,061,886 of record CM076578.1, read on the forward strand.
ATAGTACTTCATTCAAAAACGAAGCACATCCCAATGAAGTACCACTTCCTCAAAGAACAAGTAGTAGAGAAAATAGTAAAGATCAAGTATGTACCAACAAAGGAAAAAATAGCAGACATATTCATAAAACCTCTTGCTATAGAACCATTTGAATATATAAGAGACAAACTAGGGGTAGTGTCTACAGATGATACTCTTTTATATGATCAAAAAACAAAAAAATAAAAAATAAAAAATGATGAGGGAGATACACCAGCAAAGGCTGCAATATAAGCAACATAAATAGTGCAGTAGACAAGTGGTAGTCAGTATCAGACAAGAAAGCATCATTCTAGAGGAAGAGCAGCCCATAAAAGTTGTCATAGAAGAGCTAGAGCTATGGAGCTGGTAAAGATCTACAGAGGATCATTACACTGTACGTCTTTCTGCGAAGTGTTAATAATGAAACAAAGTGTTCTTAAGAAGGATGAATAAGAGAAATGGTTATCATGATTATATCATTACATCATTCATCAATTGGTGTTTGGAGCAAGGAACCTGCCTTTTAGTAGAATACAAAGTGTTATTAGTGGAGAAGTGGTATGGTACATGTCCTAAAGATAGGAGTATTATGACAGAAGGATATCAAAATTCTAGCACATATCACCTCTATCAAGCAGTAAGGGACATAAGTACAAAACATTCTATGGTGACATGACCTCCATTCATGCAATCTCAATAATTTTCAAAGTGTTCTCCCAACAACTATTATACACTAGCCTGGAGCAGCAAAGTATAAAGTCAGAAGAAGAAGGCCTATATACAACTCAGAGAGAAGTAATGCAAAAATAGAAACTACACTGGGAAATGTGAAACCCTTTGCCATTGATGTAAAATGGGGAGGAAAAGCAAGCAGAAGAAGAAAGGCTCTTCTAAAAATAAAGCAAAGGAAAAAAGACACCTCTAAGAATGAAAGGGGGAGGAAGTATTGGACGAATTATTGGAGTGTTGGAGGAAGTGTTTCCATAAATGACAAAGGGGGATATTGTTGGAAATATTTTCATTGATGGCAAAGGAGCACAAAGGAGCAGCACCAGAACTATGATTAAGGCAAAGGAGAATAGAAACAGCAACAATAAGGAAAAGAAGAAAATCAAGCAATAATGCAGTAAGAAAGCATAAAAGAGAGATAGAGAAGCAACAGAGAGGCAAGGAGAAGCAGTAGAACATCAGCAAAGGCAAAGGAGCCAAAAGGCAGCAAAGGCAGCAAAGAAGCAAAGGCAACAGAGAAGCAGTTAAGGCAAAAAGGAGCAAAGGCAGATTCGTGAACGTGTTGGGTCAAGTCATGAATGCTAAGTGGGTCAAGTCATGAACGTGAGAAAAGTCGTGAACGAGTCAAGTATTATACGAACAACTAGAAAAAAATTAACAGGCACAACCAAACAAGTAAAGTCGGCAAACCAGAGTAAATATACAGCGAGGACCATTAGATCAGGGCATTGATCAACGGCGGAGGTTAAGTCGCATACTGCATATTGGCGAGTTTTATGTTTATATGATAAGAAATCGCAAGTTAAACTATTTAAGTTGCAATGCGAAGCAGATCAGCAAAGAAGCAGCATGGATCGTTGGATCTGGGCATTGATCAACGACGGAGATTAAATTTCATATCACACATCGGTGATTTTTTTGTTTAGTGCTAAGACTTCGCACGATAAGTTATTTAAGTTGCGATGCGAATCAAATTAACAAAGGATCAGCGTGGACCATTGGATTTTGGCATTGATCAACGGCGGAAATTAAATCGCATATCGCACATCGACGATTTTTTTGTTTAGTGCTAAGACTTCGCACAATAAGTTATTTAAGTTGTGATGCGAAGTGTGGCCGATGACGTAGGAATATGATGTGGCAATGACATGGCGATGATGTGGCAATGACGTGGAAAGATGATGTGGCAGATGATGTGGCCCCGACCCCACATATCATAGGAAATTTATGATCACATGGCAAGGTGACATGGCGGTGACATGGCAAGGTGATGTGGCGGTGACATGGTAGGGTAATGTGGCACGATGACGTGGACCTAGCCCGCATACCACACATCGTAGATCACATAGGATAATTTTATTGTTAAATGTTAAAAGTTATGGGTTGCGATGGGGACTTTGCTGTGATTTGTGAAATCGCAAGTATTGTGAAATTGCTATAATTTAAAAGTTGTGAAGTGTGATAAAGAGGCTTAGATGTGATGTAGTGCCAAAGAAAAATTGCAAAGGATTTCAAATCCGAATGTAAAGCCTTTTTTGTGTTAAATCGCATCGAAGGAGGAAAAGGAGAGTACAATGTAAAATCTATGGAACACGAAGTGCGAAGTGTGATTTTTTGAAGCAGACGTGATGCGATTCAAAATTAAATACTAATATATTTCAGGTCCAAGGTTTAATGTGTTTGTGTTGGTTTTATGAAGAAAACCATGAAAGCGGAGGTCGACTCGGGTTCCAAAGGAAAGGCCTGAACGCATGAAAAAGGACCTGAAGCTAGCGCAGAAAAGTGTTGTACACAGTTGCAGCAGTGAGTTAAATGAGAGGCTGAACGCAAGAGAAAAGACTCTGGGCAAGTGACCCGACACTCGTGCAGAGGTGTTATGTGGTTGCAGAATTTTGATAACAAATACTGAACGTGGGCATAAGGAGACTCAGGTAAGTAACCCGACACAGAGCAAAGGAGAAGGGAAGAGCATAGAACGTTGCTGGTAAGATATGCAATAGGCAGAGGTGGTGTAATACATAAAGGCATGGGTCATGTCGGGCTAAGACAGTAATTATACAACACAGTTGGAAATATAACAGTAGGTAGAGAAGACAAAGGGACAACAAGCAGAGAATATGAGATGAACAGAAAAGCAAGAAGTTGAAAAGGCTGAATTGAAATATTATTGTAACTGTAAATGTATTAATTATTTAATATTGTGTGTGATGCAAAGGCAAGTCTCCAAGGAAAATCAAAACTCTGATTTAATACTGAAACAAGTGTATATATTGTTGTAACATCCTGAATATGTTGAGTGAGGAAATGAGTGGGTGGAAGGCAAGAGTCATGCATGTTCACTTCATATTCCCATATAGAATGAAAACAGCCATGAAGTGATCTCTATAAATGATTTTATTGTAATATTCATAGAGAGTTTAGAGAGTGGAAGAATGAGAGAGAGAAAATAGAGTTGTTGTGCACATCTAGAGGTAATATGAAGCATATTTGAAGGTTGGAAGGGCAGCAATGAAGAAGGAGAAAATAGAGCTGATATCAAAGTAAATCAGCATATGATTTTATTGTAGTGTAGGGGATTTGGTGCTTCCATATCAAGTTGTAGCTTGATAGATGTCTAGTTGTAGCTGCCTGAAGTAGGAGCCTCTTGTGGGTTGTAGCCTGCAGAAAATAGATGGGAGTTGGAGCTTCCTTGCAAGTTGTAGCTTGCAGAATTTGAGGTAGTAGCCTCCTGTAGGTTGGAGCCGACAAAAAATTAGTTGTGAGAGGGAATTGGAGCTTGCCTTTGCATCAAAACAATAATAAGATGTGGTTTTCTCCCTTTATGGATTTCCACTTATATATGTTTTCTATGTGCTTGATGATTAAGTGTTGATGTGATGTTTAATCTGCTTAATTACTTGTTGTCCACACATTATGTTTATTGATCCATTACGTATTAAGTTGCTTATGAAATGAAGGTGTAAATGAGTTGAATGAAAAAAATTTAAGTTTCCATGAATGTATTAAATTGATTCACCCCCCTCTCAGTTTAACTAAGGGTTCATCATCACCTTGTAGATCCACCTAGATCCTACAATTGACTTCCCCTCTGGTCTTGGGACAACTTCCCATGCACTGTTTTTGATAATGGAGTCATACTTCTCAACCATGGCATCAACCCAAATTTGTTACTACGCTAATTCCTCAAAATAGGATGGTTTTATCTCTACACCTTTGCTCATAAGAGCCATGTATCCAGTGTACAGCTCTGGGGACCTTCTCTGCCTATGTTGTGATGTGGGTGCTCCCACATTCTCTCTAGCATCAAGAATAAACTTGTTAGCCTCTCTAGTGCACTTCCTTCCATCTCTGTATGTATCTTCATGAGTGGGTGCTTCCACTCTCTACACCTATTCTTGTGGTTATTCCACATCTTGAGGTTTTTCTTTTGGAGCCAAGATCTCCTCAACTACATGCAACTGAAGCTCCTTCTCAAGGGAAATTTGCATGGCCTTATCTTCATAGAATTTCACATCTCTTCTAAACATTGTCATCCTGTGTGCTGGAAAGTACACCCAATAGTTGTGAGGTGTATTAGTGTACCCCACAAGTATCCACAACTTAGTTGTTCGCTCTAGCTTCTTCCTGGCATCTTTGGTCACATGACAGTAAACTAATGAACCAAAAAATTTAAAATGTGACACATATGGTCTCTTACCTGAAAAATCTTCCTCTAGTGTACCCATCCCAAGTATCAATGAGGACTTCTATTCTACACAAATACTGTTTTATTTCATCCTTCCGCCCACAGATGCAATGGTAGGCCCTGTTGAGATTCAACAAGATGATGAGCTTAGTGAAAAGAGTCGCCTTCACTAAGTGGGCCCGCAGGCTATTTTTGGCGCAAGTCTATTTTTAGACTATGTCTATTTTTAGACATGATGATCATATTTCAGAAGTTGCGGGATGCTATTTGTGGATGGTTGATCAATTTGGAAAAATATATGAAATTATATTTTTAGAATATTGGGCGAAGTCTATTTATAGATCGCTGATCTAAAAATAGATGCATGTCGATTATTATTAGCTCTTAATAATAATCAGACTCTAAACAGCAACTTATTCTCTTCGAGCACTTCAGTTCAGTGCACAGATGTGGCACAGCAGCTGACAGAAGGAATTACGTTATTCCTAAGGGCTTACTGGAGCTATTGCATGGAAGACTCAGTTAGAACTCAAGTGGCAGAGTTATGACACAGTTGGAAGAAGTAGTTATGGAGTTGTATTTAGTTTAACTCAGTTAGACTCATTTGAGCTAGTTGTATCTAGTCTAACTGATTGATACACTAGTGAGAGTGGAGTGAATTAATTAGTTAATTAATTCACAAACAATAACTCATTAATCAATTGAACAATACAGTAGTTAACTATAGTGCATGGTAGTTTCAGTGGAGACCAATGGAGAGATAGGCGAAAGGGCAAGATAGACTATCTTTTATGACTATAGTGATGCATTGATTGCATCACACACTCAGTGGAGATGCCAATGAAGATTGCATAGTCAAGGATGGAGTAATTAGAATTCATTCAGATCTATTCTTCAGCAGAGATTGCGTAGTGGAGGCAGGCTAGTAGGAGGCAGAGATCAGTGCATGGATTTGCAAGATTGGTTCTGATTAGTGTATGACGATTGTATTGTACTGAGGGCTTGTGATAAGATTTGTATGAGATTTTCATATGATATCCATGTTACATAATATATAGTTGGGGTTTTCAGCTTCCGGTTTTCCCGGTTAAAGACTGTGTTATGTGCAATTGATTATTTTTGTTTATGCTTCACATGTGTGTGCAATTAATTTTTCCGCAAAAGATTAACAAGTGGAATAGATTCAGTATCTTGCATAAATTTAAATAGTGTGAGATCAGGTGGATCTTGGACATATGCATGCTTAGTGCATATAATTTCTACATGGTATCAAAGCTTTTTTTATTGAAGATTGAAATTGTGAAGTGAGTTTGTGCTGGTGGACAATTCAAATTTGCTACAGCAGATTCTTGATGCAGAAATCGAGTATACATTGAAATGTCTTTCAACGAGTTGAGATTGGAGTATGCCCTTGATAGGAGCTTGAATTACATATCCTGTAAGGACAGGATGGAGGCAGTGCTGGATGATAATGGGCTAAAGGAGTTCATCGATAGCGATGTTCCTAAGCCGGGATCTAGCGATGCTGCATTACTTGATGCATGGCAAAAGAAGACTGCAAAGACGAGAAGGATTCTGTTGGAAGGTGTGAAGGACCATATTATGTCTAGCCTTCACGGGAAATCCACTCCATTCTTAATGTGGAAGGCTTTGACAGACTTTTTCCAAAGAAGAAGTGACCAGAGGAAGTTGGTGCTTAAAAACAAGCTCAGAAAAATAAAAATGGAGAAAGGAGACAATATTCCAAAATACCTCACGAAGTTTGTCAACTACAAGGATGAGCTGGGAAGTGTGGGGGTTACTGTTTATTATGAAGACTTGGTGAGCTTGGCTCTCCTTGGGCTTCTGAAGAGTTGGCATAGCTATGAAGACTCTGTCAATGGACGGGAGAAACTGCCAAGATGGGAGTGACTTTGGTCGGATCTTGTGCAGGAGGAGATAAGGCAGGGTACCAGGGATGGATCTTCATCAAAGAATGAAGATGAATAGAATTTCACTTTGGCTACCAAAGCAAGGAAAGAGAAGGGGAAGAAAAATCCTTCTAAATCCGGTGTGAAAGGCAAGAAGCAGGATTTGTCCAAAGTGAAGTGTTTTCATTGTCACAAGCATGGACATTTCGCCACTAACTGTCCACAGAAAAAGAAGAATAAGCAGGTTGTTGGATTTGCAGCTGGAGAGGCCTTAGCCTCACAATTTGAGTTGGATTTTTCCTTGATCGCATGCTTGGTTTCAAGCTATATGGGATCGGTGTGGTATCTTGATAGTGATGCGTCTTTCCATATGACGAGAGACAAAGAGTTGTTTAGTGACTTGGAGGAGAAGGACCTTCAAATGCATATAGAGATGGGCGACGATGGTTGGTACAGTGCGACTGGCATTGGGACCATTACCTTTGAGAGGGAGTCCAGTAATCCATTCTTGTTGAAGAATGTTATGCATGTTCCAGGTCTGAAGAAGAACTTGGTCTCAGTCGCAATGCTGGAAGACAAGGGTTATGATGTTGTTTTCAGTGAGGGAAAATCCTTTCTTCGACATAAAACAATGGGTAAAACCAAGAAGATAGGGGTTCAAATTAAGAATCTCTACAAGTTGGAGGTAGATGGCTGCACTGCAATGGTGGGCAAAGCAGAAGAAGTGGTGAGTCGGGATGAGGGAGAATTATGGCACAGGAGATTGGGCCATCTTCACCATGGCGCCTTGAATATTTTGCAGCAAATTTATACTGGAATTTGCAAGGTTACTCTTGCGCAGTCAGATCAGTGAAAAGGATGTACAATGGATAAGTTTGTGAAGACCACCTTTCATGATAAGGAGAACCGTGCTTCGGTGATCCTAGAGAGAATTCATACAGACGTGTGTGGACCATTCTCGGTTGCTTCAACAGCAAAACAAAAGTATTATGTGATATTTTTTGATGAATTTTTCATAGATGTTGGATCTTCTTCATGCAGAAGAAGAGTGAAACGTTCTCAAATTATTGTGAGTTCAAGGCATTGGTGGATAATGAGTCGGGGAAGTAGGTGAAAGCTCTATGGAGCAATAATGGTGGTGAATACATCTCGAGTGAATTCAAAGACTTCTATAGCAAAGAAGGAATTCGAAGAGAACTCATAGCGCCTCATAACCCACAGCAAAATGAGGTCACGGAGAGAAAGAACAGAACGATCATGGGTGTTGCACGAGCGATGCTGCATGACCAGGGCCTACCAATGCACTTGTGGGCGAAAGCATGCAACACTGCGGTTTATGCAAAACCGTTGTCCTCATAGAGTACTTGGCATGAGTACACCTGAAGAAGATTTTACTGGTAAGAAGCCTGATATTTCTCATTTGAATATTTTTGGCTCACCTTTTTACATTCATGTGATAAAGGATGCCAAGAAGAAGCTAGAGCCGACTGCAGAAGTTGGGATATTTGTGGGGTACACAGAAACACCCCATAACTATCGTGTGTATTTTCCAGACAGTCAGATGACTGTTGTGCGACGGGATATAAAATTCAATGAGGTGAAAGCCATGAAGTTGTCGCTTGAGAGGGAGCTACACTTGCATGCGGAGGAGGAACTTCTGGTTCCCAAAGATGAGCCTCTGGATGTGGATCATCCACAGGAGGAGATTCATGGAGTGGAGGAGTCCACTCATGCAAAACCAAACATCAAACAAGGCAGAAAGTGTACCACAGAAGCTGAGAGACTGAAGCTTGATGCGGCACAGAATGTATGAGTTCCTACATCACAGCGTAGACAGAGACAGACACCTGACCAATATACTGGATACATGGCTCTTATGAGCAAGTGTATCGTGACAATGCCATGTTCTTTCGAAGAAGCAGAGCAGGAGCCCACATGTGTAGATGCCATGGTGGAGGAGTATGAATCCATTTTTAGAAACAATGCTTGGGAGATTGTTCCAAGGCCGGTGGGAAAATCAGTTGCAGGATCAATATGGATATACAAGGTAAAGCAAGCTGTTGATGGGAGCGTCGAGAAGTATAAGGCAAGATTTGTTGCCTGGGGCTTCTCACAGATTGAGGGGATTGACTATGAAGAAACCTTTTCACCTGTCACATGGTATTCTTCCATAAGGACCATCCTTGCTCTCTCAGCGTAGATGGGTTGGCACATTCATCAGATGGATGTGAAGACTGTGTTCCTTAATGAGATCATTGAGGAAGAGGTGTACATTGAGCAGCCTGAGGGATTTTAGATCTTCAGCAGCGTCGCATGTGTGCAGGCTCAAAAGAGCGTTGTATGGGCTGAAACAAGCACCCCATGCTTGGTACACTCGGATCAACGGCTATTTCACTGGACTTGGCTTCACCAAGAGTGAGGCGGATGCAAACCTGTACCAGATTGTGGTTGAGGGTAAGCTTTTAATCATTGTACTTTATGTTGATGATTTAATACCAACAGGTGATGAGCAGTTGATACACTCATGCAAGGTAGATCTTGCAAAGGAGTTTGAGATGAAGGATTTAGGCCTCCTTCATTATTTCCTTAGATTGGAAATATGGAAACAGGAAGGTGAACTGTTTGTGTCTCAAGGAAAGTATGCCCGGGATATACTGGAGAAGTTTCACATGCAAGGCTACAAGCCTATCGACACTCCTCTTCCAGGAAATTGGAAGAAAGAGGATGCTACATCGGCAGAGGTAGTGGATGCCACTGTTTATCGACAGTTGGTGGGTTTGCTCATGTATTTAGTCAATACAAGACCAAATATATGCTATGTGGTGAACCATCTTTCACAATCGATGGTTAAGCCTACGAAGCCCTTTTGGAAGGTAGGCAAGCATGTCCTGAGATATCTCAGGGGCACATCTGAGTATGGTTTATGGTACACACAGACGGATGAGGTGAAGTTGCATGGCTTCACGGATGCAGATTGGGCAGGAAGCCCAACAAACAGAAAGAGCACATTAAGAGGGATTTTTAGTATCAGATATACGACAATTTCTTGGTACAATAGGAAACAAAGATCTATGGCACTCAGTTCAGCATAAGTAGAATACATGGCAGCATGTTTAGCTGCATGTGAGGCTATCTGGATCAGGAAGATTCTGGTTGGTTTGTTCGGTTCACATTTAGATCCCACGGTGATACAATGTGATAATCAGAGTTGCATTAAACTCTTGGTTAATCCTGTGTTTCATGATATATCTAAACATATTGATATCCGGTATCATCATATCAAATATTGTTTGCAACGGAAGATCATGTTGCTTCAGTACATTCCCACGGAGGATCAGATGTGATATTCACGAAGGCGCTCACCAGGAGAAAATTCGAATACCATAGAGGCAAGATCAGGGTGAAGGATAATCCCTATCTTGTTGAGAGGGACTGTTGAGATTCAACAAGATGATGAGCTTAGTGAAAAGAGTCGCCTTCACTAAGTGGGCCCGCAGGCTATTTTTGGCGCAAGTCTATTTTTAGACTATGTCTATTTTTAGACATGATGATCATATTTCAGAATTTGCAGGATGCTATTTGTGGATGGTTTATCAAGTTGGAAAAATAGATGAAATTCTATTTTTAGAATATTGGGCAAAGTCTATTTATAGATCGCCGATCTAAAAATAGATGCATGTTGATTATTATTAGCTCTTAATAATAATCAGACTCTAAACAACAACTTATTCTCTTGGAGCACTTCAGTTCAGTGCACAGATGTGGCACAACAGCTAACAGAAGGAATTACGCTATTCCTAAGGTCTTACTATAGCTATTGCATGGAAGACTCAGTTAGAAATCAAGTGGCAGAGTTATGACACAGTTGGAAGAAGTAGTTATGGAGTTGTTTTTAGTTTAACTTAGTTAGACTCAGTTGAGCTAGTTGTATCTAGTCTAACTGATTGATACACTAGTGAGAGTGGAGTGAATTAATTATTTAATTAATTCACAAATAATAACTCATTAATCAACTGAACAATACATCAGTTAACTAAAGTGCATGGTAGTTTCAATGGAGACCAGTGGAGGGATAGGTGAAAGGGCAAGATAGAATATATGTTGTGACTATAGTGATGCATTGATTGCATCACACAGTCAGTGGAGATGCCAATGAGGATTGTGTAGTCAAGGATGGAGTAATTCGAATTCATTCAGAGCTATTCTTCAGTAGAGATTGCACAGTGGAGGCAGGCTAGCAGGAGGCATAGATCGGTGCATGGATTTGCAAGATTGGTCCTGATTAGTGTATGACTATTGTATTGTATTGAGGGCTTGTGATAAGATTTGTATGATATTTTCATATGATCTCCATGTTACATAATATATATTTGGGGTTTTCAGCTTCAGGCTTTCCCGGTTAAAAAATTGTGTTATGTGCAATTGATTATTTTTGTTTATGCTTCACATGTGTGTGCAATTAATTTTTCTGCAAAATATTAACAAGTGGAATACATTCAGTATCTTGCATAAAGTTAAATAGTGTGAGATCATGTGGATCTTGGACATATGCATGCTTAGTGCATATAATTTCTACAGGCCCTGATCATGCAACATAGCTTGTGTTTCTCCCACAATATTTATGTTCTTCCTTTCTGCAAGCCCATTCTGTTGTGGGTTATGAGGTGATATCAATTCCCTTCTAATTCCTTATGATGCACAAAAGTTCTTGAATTTTTTATAGTGATATTCTCCACCATTATCATTCCTCAGAACCTTCACCTTCTTCCTTATATCTTTCTCGACAAGTGCCTTGAACTCACAAAATTTTGAGAACGTCTAATCCTTCTTTTGCATGGATAAAATCCAACACTTGCATGAAAAAGCATATAAAAAAATCACATAATACCTATATTTGTTTTGGAAGTTATCGAGAATGGTCCACACACGTCTGAGTGAACTCTCTCAAGGATCACCTTTTCTCGTCTTTCCTTATCATGAAATGTGGCTTTGGTATACTTCCCCAATGTACACCCTTTTCATGTATCTCGATGCTCAAGTGCACCCTTTAGAAGTCTTGTAGAAATATGTTGCATGATATTCAAAGAGCCATGGTGTAGATGGCCCAATCTCCTGTGCCATAACTCACCGATTTCTTGACTCTCCGCCTTCTATGCTTTCATTCTCAAGGAAGCACAATATTCTACATCTAATTTGTAGAGGTTCTTTGCTCGAACCCCAATCTTCTTCACCTGTCTCATGGATTTTTTATGAAGGAACTCCTTTCCTTCACTTAATATCACATCATAGCCACAGTCTTCCAACATAGAAACATAAACCAAATTCCTCTTTAAACCAAGAACATACATGACATATTTTAATGTGAGAGGAGTACCTGACTCCCTTTGAAAGGTAACTATACCTATGTCGGTAGTGTTATACCTCCCGTCATCTCCCATCTTGATGTGCATTTGAAGATCCTTCTCCTCCAAGTTACTAAAGAATTATTTGATGTCGGTCATATGTAAATACACTCTATCTAAGTATCACATATAACCCATCATCGATGAGACCATGCATGCCACGAGGATGAAATCCAACTCAAATTGTGAATCAAGTTCTTCACATGTCACTCTTCTTGAGGGATTCTTGTCGTTCTTATGGTGCGGACACTTTGTAGCATAGTGTCCAGGCTCATGATAGTGAAAACATTTTACCTTTGATAAGTCCCGCTTCTTTCCTGCCTGACCGTATTCTGATTTGGAATGGGATGCATTCCCTTTCACTTTCTTCGCCTTTCCAGTCCAGGCACATTTCTCCTCATCATCAGTCTTTGATGAGGTTCCATCTCTGGTGTTCTGTCAAATCTCTTCGTGTACTAAGTCATACCACAAGCGCTCCCACTCTGGTTTCTTCTCCCTCTCATTCATCGAGTCCTGGTATTTATGTTAGCTCTTGGGAAGGCCTAGACATGTTAGGATCACCAAATCATCTTGGGAAATTGTCACACCAACACTTCCAATCTCATATCGACATTGAGTGGACTTCGTCAATTAATTTTGGATCATGTCTCCCTTCTCCATCTTGATATTTCTAAGCTTTTCCTTCATCACCAGCTTCCTATGGTCACTTCTATTCTGAAACAGATATTTTAGGGCCTTCCACGTAGCATACGAAGTTTCCTTTCCATGGAGGTTCGAGACAATATGATCTCGAACTCCTTCTAACATAATCCTTCTCGCCTTTTCTACATTATTCTTCCATGCATCAATAATTTGAGCATATGTTGTTGCAGGCAAGGGAATATCACTGCCTTTAGTCCGTTTTCCTCCACAAATTCCTCCATCGTGTCCTTCCATGCTATGTAATTATAATTACCCTCAAGGGCATATTTGAGTCTCAATCCAGAGAAAGAAAACCTTATCTGTTGCTTGTCCAAAAGAATAAATCTACAAATTCTATTCACATGTTCAAAACAAACTTTGGTTCTTCTCTTCTATAGTGATTTCTACTCTGATACCATTTAGAATATATAATTAGATTCAACTGATCTTGTAATACGCTAAAACAAAATACTGAATCAATTCTACAAATTTCTAAAAACAATTACGATCGTGCAATCACATGAACAAGAAAAACAAAGAATTTCAATCGCACACCACAAATATGTATCTGGGGAAATCCTCAAATAAAAACCCCTCTATCTACATATTGCATTAATTCAAGAATACGAAACAATAAAATTATATTTCCCTTCCTGAGAAACCTCTGCACTATCTCTGACTGTCTCACTTTGATCCCAACAAGAATGTCTAATACTTAACCAATTTCCTGCTCTGTGTTGCTTAGCATTGCTTATGCATTTTTTGAGGAATTGAGCCCCTATTAAGTAGGAAATTCCCAAGAATTGATTGTAAAATTCATCTAAGGCATCTTTTTGACCTCGTGCGTGACCTATACAATTTTCTAATTATACCACTGATAGTTATCTTCCCTTTAAATCCAATCTCAACTAGGCCTTCCTTAGAACTAACATGCAACAACTAGTTATACTGAATTATCAGTTATATGTTTGATCAGTGCATGTGAATTAAATCATATTTAATTCAATGGACCTATCACTAGCTCATCTCTCATTTAGAACTAGTTAAACTGATTTTAACTCAAATAATTGAGTTAGCTAATTACAACTCAAAATAGAACGCAATTGTTTGTGCTCAACCTAGTCTCCTAAATTGAGTTCATTTAATTGTCAACCAGGGTTGGTAAACTGCTGAAGTGAAGTTCACTATATGTGCCTAGGCAGTTGTTTCTTACTTCGTTGAGTTTTAGTGTTTTATAATGTTTTGGTTTTTTATGGTTTTATGTTGAGAAGTGAAAGAGCTAAATGCTAATGAAAAGAAGCTATTGGTCAAAACAGATTGAACCTAAACTATGGATGGTAAACAACAAATGCAAATACTGAAATAAAACAAAACCTAAACTATGACTAGCAAAATACAAGGCTTGATAATGACTCCAAGAAAATAAATCACAACATGAGCTTAACTTGTCCAATTCATTCATTAAAGATGTTTTGGAAGAGCTTGAGAAATGGGCAGTTAAGTGTAAATGAAGTTTCCCTAATTAAACAAGCAAACAATCAACTTACAATGTTACAACATCTCCTCCATGATTAAAAATCTATTGGAATATATTTGGAAAAGAACATTTGTGACAGAGTAAGGTTTCTACTCTAAACTAACTTCTAATTCTGTTCTGCAACTCAATCCAGCACTACTAGGCCTCACACAAAAGTTATAGGTTTCTTTTTAGAATGGTCTTTGAGAAAAGGCTTGTTTGTGTAATGGTAAGAAAAGGTTGCAAAATTATTACAGGCCTTAGACTGATACTATCTTTTGTCCAGATAATTATGTGTTATTTATGAATTTGGAACAAAAGAAGTTTTGTAAATAATGAAGACCGTGGTGTTTAAACTTAACAACTAAAACAATTTATAAATGAAATGGATGGTAACTAACTTGGAATGTAAATACAGTGAGCTAAGCTAGAACTGAACTAAGGTGCTACTAATCTACAGTGAACAGTGTTAAATTAAAAAGCCATTATCAAACTTGAAATGAAAGGACAGAGCATGAACTAAATGCAATTTGCCTCTGGAGTGCTCTAACTAATTTTTCATGCAATTAACTATGGGATTCTACATCCTATTTCGTTCATCATGAATGATATTTTGGAAGAGCTTTTTAGAAAAATCCTGGCTATACAATCCAATGCAATTGAATACAAAGCATAAAACTGAAAACAATTACAACTAAAATCTAAGATACCACAGCCATTTCCTACTCTTTGTTATGATGTTTTGGAAGAGCTTGTAGGAGCAAGATTAGCTATGCTACTTAGTGTAAACAGAATTCAAAAGCAAATTCAACTAAAGTCTAAGACATCACAGTTGTTCTCATTCGTTGTTCATGGTATTTTGGAAGAGTTTATTTGATCAAAACCAGCTGTAACACTTAGCATAAAAAAGCAACTAAACCTACAATACCACAGCTATGACTTATTCGTTGTTCATGATGTTTTGGAAGAGTTTACTTGAGCAAGTCTAACTGTGATAATTAACAAAAAGGAATTGCAAATAAAATCTACAACACTACAACTATGTTGTATCCATCATAACGATATTTTGGAAGAGTTCATTAGAATACGTATAGCTGTAATGATTAATGGAATTAACTACGAACATAAACTTCAAAAGCTTGACTGAACTAGGAAAGAAAACGAAACTAAATACTTAGCTACACCATAAAAACAGAGCTGCTCCAGAGGCAGGGGCCCTCCACCACTAGAGTAGCATGAAATCTAGTTCAAAATAAAATCAACGCGTTCAAGGAAATGTTGTCTTCTTCATTAAAGGAAAATAACTTAAAACAGAGTATTCTCAGACTTCAGAAATATAGCAGTCAATCACAAAATCTAATCAAAATCTAGAACTAGTTTCTCGGTTTCCCGAGTTACATTTATAGCAAATCTTCATAACAGAACTTGAGATAATGCGGGGATCATTGTCTTTTCATATCAAAATCGGATTAGAACTCTAAAGATGGCAGTGTAAAGTGACAAAGGACATCTGGACTGTCCTTGTCCTATTAGGAGTCTGCCTCCTTGTATGAGTTCCCACGTACAAAACTACGTCCAGAATTCCGTTTATTCTTCATGGTGAGCAAAAAACACTGAGGACATGATGTGGAATAAACCCATGTGTGGCTTTTCCTGAGAGGACACCTAGAACATGCTTGAACGTAAAGACAGCTGCAGAATTGGCAACTAGCTACGGAATGTCTGCATTCTGTAGCTAGTTTCAGTTCAAAGTGTATTACAATGACAAAATCACAAAACTTAGTAAGTTAGCCATGATATTCATTCTTAAAGAAATTTTAACTAATTTCATTGATCATTTGAGCCTGGGATAACAATGGACAAAAGAAAATGGGGTGAAGTGTGATGGAATAAAGAACAATCTTGAAGCTCAACATACCCCCACTGCTGACTTCTTGCATGTCCTCATGCAACTTATTCCATAAACTCAGAGACTTCTGCAAGAACATCCAATCCCCTTCTTCTTCTTTGCCTGGTAGTTAAAGGCCTTCTGGGCTTCCTGATGACTAACTTGAACCTTAAATTGGTAAGTGCCCTGATTAGCTTCTTGTTTCTCTTTTTTAATTTTTCATTGGCCTTTTCAACTTTGTCCATTTGTAGAGCCAAGGTTGAGTTCATACTGGTTTTTAATTTAACTTTTTCCCTCAGAATTTCATTCTCAGTCCTGATATGTCTGTTAAGTACTTCTAGCTCGTACCTATCTCTTCTTAGCACATATATTTCAGACTTTGGTGGACTAGGGGTCCTGTCCCTATTCTCTGAAGCTTTTCTCTCCAATGACTGAACATAGTTGTAGATTTCTTGCTGTGCAGGGTCTATTTCAGGGCCTTCTTCATCAAACTCTTCCTCAGTAGGTGTTTCTTCATCTTCTATATTTATAACCCCGGTTTTTTTAATCTGTGTTTTTCCTTAGTTTCCCCCTCAATCTGTGGCTCCTTCTCGGCTGAGATGTCCCTTCTCCTCTTTCTGTAGCAAACTTTCTGATTACCTTCTCTTTCTTAAGCTGTCTCTTAATCTGAGTTAACTTCTCAGAGATTATTTCTTCACTGCTTTCTTGGATTGTTTTTCCAGTTTCAATTTTAGAGGGTCACCATTTTCTGCTTCTCTTTGTGGGTTTGTCCTCAAGTGGAGGTTCTTTTGGTTCCTCGAAGTGGTTTCTCACCAAGAAGTCATCCCAAGTATCTCTTGTTTTGGCTAAATGGTGTTCAATTAGAATCTTAACCAAGCCATGATGGTATAAAGTTGTTTCTAGGAATTGGACTCTCCTTTGAACACTTGAAGCCATCTTTTTTAAACTTTGAAGCAAGAAATAGGGCAAATTAAGTTCTTCTTCTAGAAAGTGCATTATCAACCTAATGTGGTAAATATAGAAAGTACCATATCTACCTTCACAAGTAATGAATTTTTGCAGAATAAGTAACATGTTTCTCCATTTGTTTTTCAATGCAAAGCTTGGAATTCCCTTTCTAAACACAGTGACATCCATACCTGGGGACTTGAGAATCTGCTTCCATGATTCATTTTGAAATTCTTTGTTCTTAAACCATCTTTCTCCTTGTCTAGCCAATCCGGTTGCTTCTGCAATAAACACCTTTGTGATAGTGAATTTAATGTCTCCAACTTCAACCTCAGCTCCATTGAATGATCTTGCAAACATTTTAGTAACTTCTTTGTGGAAGCCATTAAATTTTTCAAGGAATTGCAGCCATCCTACTTGTTGCAACATTTCTCTGCTTTGAGGGTATCCTTCCAGGTATTTTGTGCCCACTGGTTCAGTTCTCACAATGAGGCCCATACTTTTTTCCTTCAATCTTCAATTCACCAGTCTTCTTCTTATAGTGAGAATTTATCCTTCAATCTTCAGATTAGTACTCTTTCTGCCCACGAAAACAATGACTTCAAACTTCAAATTAATACTCCTTTTCTTCACGGTGACAGTGCCTCAATCTTCAAACTGATATACCTCTGCTTTAGGGTAATAGTGGCTTCAAATTTCAAACTGATATACCTCTGCTCACGGTGACAATGGCTGTTAAGCAGATGTTTTTGCTTCCAAATGTTTCTTCTGTTCACGGTGACAGAGATACCTCTATTTTATAGAATGAAATGATGAAGGGTTGGCTACGGGATGGAGTAATAGGGAGTGGTTACGGAACGAGTTAATGAAGTGAGGTGAAGAAAACAAATCAATGAGTGAAAAGACCATGGAGATATTTTACAACGGATTCAAAAATCATCATTAAATGATTTGGCTGGGTGACGTAAGAAAATCAATCACTTCAACATTTTAACCGCTTAGATTTTAAATGATGATCGGGTATAGGATTTGAAATGAAGGATTTTTATCCAAAGTTTTGCGAAGGGTTTGTTTTGACATGATCAAATAAAATTAATCAAAACAACTTTTCGAATGATTCATAACTAGACTATACTAAATTTTTTCATGATATGCCATTATAATCAGAACTTTTTACCTTTGCTTTTCACCTGCTTTTTGTGGTCTTTATATGCTTTATTCTCCCCTGGAAATGAATCTTCATAACCTTCTTGATTTTGTTTGTTCATAGATGTGCAGGATCATTTTTTTGCAAATTAAATGATTGATGATCAATGCCTTCAGAATCTATAGCTGCATAAAGTCTGTCTGGCTGTAGAAAGTCCGATCAGCTGCAGAATGTCTGTTTAATTGTAGAATGTACCTGTAGAGAACTTGAAACATAGAATGGAATGGTTCTGGAGTATGAATGGAATGTCATATGGAATGAGTGAAGATGGATAATGGATGAAGTGAATAATGAAGTGGAATGAATCACAACTCATGAGATGGAATGAAGCATGAGAAGTGGCCTGCAATTCATGACATGTATTGCAGAAATACATTAAACTTTAAATTTTGATATGGAGATGAGGTGGATGAAGTATGGAATGAGATGAATGAAATATGGAATGAAATGAAGTATGAATGAATGAATGAAAATGGAGTATGGATGAATGAGTAAATGGAGTGAAATGAAATGAGATGGACC
Source organism: Pinus albicaulis (assembly GCA_034641835.2). Lineage (NCBI taxonomy): Eukaryota > Viridiplantae > Streptophyta > Pinopsida > Pinales > Pinaceae > Pinus > Pinus albicaulis. Next base: position 311,080,395 of record CM076578.1, read on the forward strand.
ATAAGTGAAATGGATCTGCACTTATGATTTTATGACAACTGCTTGCAGAAACAAAATGGAAAAGTTAGAGTATCAGAAAGACTCTGATTTTCACCCTATCTTTTCTGTATAAACATGCCAATCAGTGATTGGTTTTCATGTTTATACTTTATTTTTTTATTTTTATTTTTTTTATTTTTTTTATTTTTTTAAAGAAATGACTTCAGAAAATTCAATCAAGTTGATGAAGAAGAAAGATTCTTCTTCATTAACTTCACATCACTGTTTTCCTGGAACTTCTTGACAAATTCTTCTCTTGAGAGTGGTTTGTGATACAACTTTAATCTATGTCCATTCACAAGAAAAGTAACCTCTTCTTCATCTATTGTCCTGATTTTTACTGCTCCATTTTCAAAAAAATTAACAACTTCATATGGCCCAAGCCAATGTGTTTGAAATTTACCTTGAAAATCCTTGAATTTTGAATCAAACAAGAGAGCCCAGTCACCTTCTTTGAATTTCTTCTCTTTGATGTACTTATCATGCCATCTAGTCCTTTGCTATTGGACTAGACTTGTTTTCTGAACTGCATCTTGTCTGATCTCATCCAATTCATTAATCTGCTCCAGTCTATGCTTTTGTGCCTCCGTTAAATCAAGTCCTAGCTGAACTGCCATTTTGAAAGTTTGAATCTGGAACTCTATGGGAAATAAAACTTGCTTTCCATAAACAAGTTCATAAGGAGTATGGCCTGTTGTGTTTCTCCATGTAGTTCTATAGGCCCACAAGGCTTCAGGAAGCCTATCTACCCAATCTCTTCTATGTAAATGAACAGTCTTTGTTAGGATTCCTTCAATGACCTTATTAGTAGATTCCACTTGACCATTTGTTTGTGGATGATAAGGAGTAGATTTTCTATGCCTGATTTTGTACCTCTCCATCATTTGCTCCACTAGCCTTGATGTAAATTGAGCTCCTTGATCTGTAACAATTTTCCTTGGGACACCAAAACGAGTAAAAATATCCTCAAAAATAAAAGTAACTACAGATGATTCATTAGCAACAAGTAATGGTTTAGCTTCTACCCACTTAGTAACATAATCAGTGCAAACTAATATATATTTCTTTTGTCTAGATGGAGGACTAATAGGTCCTACAAAATCCAAAGCCCATTTTTCAAAAGGTTCAATGTGTACCTGAGGTTGTAATGGCATCTCACCTGAAGGAGAAGGTTTCCCTACCCTTTGGCAACTGTCACACCTTTTGACATACTCCTTAGCATCTTTGAACAAGGATGGCCAATAATATCCTAAATTAAGGATCTTATAGGCTGTCCTCTTATCTGCAAAGTGTCCGCCACAAGGTTCATCATGACATGCCTTGAGAATTTCAGGCATCTCATCTTCACGAACACACCTTCTAATGATCAAATCTGAACCTGCCTTGTACAACTCATTAGCAACCCATGAATATTTTGCACTGTCATAAATGATTTTTCTTTTATCTCTTGCATTCATTATTGAAGGAAATTTTCCTGAAACTAAATAATTAGCAATATCAGCAAACCAAAGAGTTTGAGTAGAAATTGCAAAAAGATATTCATCAGGAAATTGATCTTCAACTGGAGTGTCATCTTTGATGTTTTGGAGTCTAGATAGAAAATCAGCGAATATGTTTGGTTTTCTGTGCCTATCACTTCGTAATGTTGAATTCTCAGAAAGCATAATCATCCTTACACTTAATAGTAATTGGATTTATTCATTAAAAGACCTGAATTTTCAGACTATTAGCAGAATAAAAGTTTCATAGTCTGAGATAGCGTTCTAAATTGTTTATAATGTTCAACAAACAAAAACTCTTTTTTAGTTAAGGTAGTTTAACTATCCGTGTGATTAAATTTTACTAGCAAGGGGTAGATGTAGACATGAACTGTGTTCTTTGTCTCAACATCGTCCAGATTGATTCCAGCAGAGCTGCTGAGACATGGTGCACCTCTTTTTAGGGCCCCTTGTAAATAGGTGCTTCAAATCTTTGTTTTTCGTTTCAAAGAACTGAAACTAATTCCACTAATTCGCGCCTTTGGTGAGCAATTTGAAGAGTGGAGATGCTATCTTGGTGAAGTTTTCTATAAACCTCCGATAATATCCTGTAAATCCTAGAAAACTCCTAACATCTTTTTGACAACTTGGAATAGAAAAGTTAGAGATGAATTCAACTTTTGACTCATCAACTCTAATCCCATCTCCTGAAATATGATGCCCCAAAACAATACCTTCAGTAAACATCATGAAACATTTTTCATGACTAAGTGAAAGATTTGTTTCTTGACATCTCTTTAAAACTTTTTCCAAGTTTGCTAAAGCCTCTTCAAATGTGTTTCCATAAACTGTGAAATCATCCATATATACCTCTACACAATCATGTATTAGATCTGAAAACTGCACATCGTCTCTTGAATGTTGCAGTACTGTATAATCCAAATATGAATGAAAGAAAATTTCAAGGATAGGAATGTATTTGACTAGACTCTAAGTACATTTTTGGATTTGAAGAAATCACTAAACCCATCTAGAAATGAGAAGTACTTTTTGCCAGCTAAGGTATCTAACACCTGATCTATGAAAGGTAAGGGAAAATGATCTTTAAGAGTAGCTTTGTTTAATTCTCGGTAGTCAATACATACCCTCCATTTACCATTTTTCTTTGGAAAAATTACCAAAGGAGAAACCCAATTACCGTCCTAAATGGGATAGATGAATTTGGATACTTAACAATTTTTGCAAGTCTTCTTTAACAATCTCCTTAAGATTTGAATTCATCCGTCTTTGAGATTGTCTGATTGGTTTGCAATTTTCCTCTATATAGATGTGATGAGTGCAAGTCTTGAGGCTTATCCCTTTCATGTCAGTGTATTCCCATGCATATGCAGAAGAATGTCTCTGTAATACTTTGACTAACTCTTCTTGTTGAGATTTTTCTAGGTTCTTGCTTATGTTCAAAGTTTTGCCTCGAAATATCTCACTTGTAGAGCTGCCAAATTTATCCATAGATTGAAGATACATCTGCCTTGATGACAAAAAATCAATGTTGGATCCCTCTTGAAATGATTCATGTTTGTGTTCTGGAGAGGATTCAAAGTTTTCTAGAGTATTCAGGATCTGACTATCTTCACTCTTTTCTGAAATAGTGAAGAGAGGTTGTATATCTTCCTCGTCATCAATCCACTGAGTATCATCTAATTCTGTGATTGTTCTTGCTGGAGGATACAAAGTAAATTTCTTGGTTGAACTTCCATCAGAGATGTACATATCACCAGATCTACAGCTAATGAAAGCATCAGTTGTAGCTAACCAAGGTCTTCCTAATATAATAGGATGTCCTCCTCGATCATTTTTAGGAGTTAGGATCATGAAATCCATAGGATAGTCCAAAGAATCTAAGGACACTGGAATGTCTTCTATTACCCCCATCAAAGCCAGACTGCGTAGACTTGCTCACAATTGTAATAATGTGGGTGTAAAGAAAAGATTAGGAAGTTTCAGTTTATCCATGATTTTTCTACTCATGATATTGATTGCTGCACCTAAATCAATGAGTGTGTTTTGGATTTCAATTCCATTGATGTGAATTTTAACAACTATATTTCCTGGGTCAAGATACTTTGGAATAACAATCTTTCCCATCATAATGTCTGCTATTTTTCCCGCCAGTTGAATTTTCTTTGTTTCTCTTATTCTTTTTCTTGTTTTTTTCATGCTCAACTCCTTTATTATTTTGGCTAAAATTGGAATTTCCTTGATGGCTTGTAATAATGGAATTTTAATGCAAACATTGCTCAGCTCATCTAGGAAATCATAATTAGGCACCATAATTTGTTTTTCTACACCTCTATCAATTTGTAATCTTTCTAGAAAGGGAGGTATAGAAGTAGATGTTGATGGCTGCTCTAATACAGGAGTTGAAATTATTGGTTCTTTTTGCTTTAATTTTTTAGTGTTTTGGTCTTGAAAAGATGTGTCTTCCTCAAGACTTTTATTCACCCGTAGAGAATCTTCCTTAGAGTTATCTTGTTCTTAGATGATTACAGAAGGTTTCCTCCTTTCAAGTATTCTTCCAGACCTAAGTTGAACATCACTAAGGTCTAAAGGAGTACTTAAATTAGTTGGAAACTGTTGGCCTTCTATCATGTATGTGTTCTGAGGATTTTTATTATTGGGGTTTGGTATGGGTTGAGCAGGAAACTGATTTGATTTTTGAGGAAATGGTAATGGAAGTGGTTGATTTTGATGTGGTAGGTTTTGATGATGTTGTTGAGAATTTGTTGAAAATTTATAATGATTTGAGGGGAAAATGTGGGTATGGTGGATAGGATGATGGATACTGATAGTATTGAGAGTATCTTCCATAGGGATTTTGTGCTCCTTGTGCCCAAGCTTGAGATTGATTTTGAAATTGAGGCCAAGGTTGCTGCCAAGAATTCCAAGGTGGAGGTTGGTTATACATTTGGTCATGGAATCCTTGTGTTTGAGGTCCTTGCCAAGGCCTTCTAGAGACAAAATTGAGAGATTCTGTGGAATTTGTAGGAGTTTCCTCTTGAAAGACAGCTTTGAGACCAGGAAGGGAAGGACAATTCTTGGTCTCATGTTTTTCAGAAAAAATGACACAGGTCTCTACAAATTTTACATCCAAAGGGCACTCTCTCAAGGCATGTTTCTTTCTACATTTGGGACAAAAGATTGCTAAGGCATCAGATTCAGCTTTTTTCTTGTTTTGTATCTTAAGGGTGTCTATTTGTTCACTAAGACTCCCTAAGATGTCAGATTTGAAATCATCAAGCATATGTCATATTTCTGACCTACTTACTGTCCCAGAAGCAGACTTACTTGCCCTTGCAAGAGCAGGATCTCTTGGACCTTTTACAGTTTTAGATTTCCCTCTTGAAAGGTTGATACATAACTCAGATATTTCAGGTAATGTGAGCTGTGATATATCCCCTTTTCCCATCATGTTAATGATATCCAACCATTCATCCCTAATTGTTTTCAACAAAAGAGCTTTTAAGGTGTCTTGATCTAAGTTTTCCATTTTTTCTCTTTTGATGTTGTAATGAAATCTCTCCAACAAATCTTCCAAGTTTTCATCTTCCTTTTGTAACATCTTAAACACTTCCTCCTTATGATTGAACGGCATACAATAATCCAAATACCTCTCTAGAAATGATTGTTTCATGTCTTCCCATGTCCTAATAGAACTGTTGATCAAACTCATAAACCACTTCAATGCTGCTCCTTTCAATGTTGAAGGAAATAGTTTAAGTTTTTGAGCATCTTGTAAGTAGTCATAAGTTCTACACAGGACTTCAAATTCAAATAGGAAGGTTTCAGGATCTTCAGTTTTAAGTCCATAGAAATTTGGAAGGATAGAGGGTGAAATGTTTTTCATAGTTGTATTGGTGTCTTCATCTACTATAGGAAACCCAAAAGAGCTTCACATTTCTCTTATACCTCTTACTCTACCTCCTTCACCTTCTGCACCTCTACCTCCTTCTCCTCTACCTCTACCTCTACCTCTACCCCCTCCAAATAATGTGTGTTCTCTATTAAAGACTCCTCCTCCCCCTTCTTCTGCCATAGTTGATTCTTCTGTGGAAGTGGAAAATTTTATGTCTCTAGCAGGGGTCCTTGAATCTTCTTCTAAGACAGGTTCAGTGGATGAAGTGGAAGGTCTTTCTAATGGAATATCCGATCTTAAATCTTCTAGAAGTCTAGGATCAGTAAAGGATGGAATGTGGGTCTGAGTTGGAGGTGTACTAGCTCTTGGTCTTGGTGAAACAAGTGGTGTTCTAGGGATCAAACTTCTGCTTCTGCTTCTTATGAATCTACCCCTTGAGTCTCTCTCTCTACGCATATCATTGTTTTTGGGAGTTAAGAAACAAAGGTTACCTAGTTTTCACTTCCCCGGCAACGGCGCCAAAATGTTTGTGCTCAACCTAGTCTCCTAAATTGAGTTCATTTAATTGTCAACCAAGGTTGGTAAACTGCTGAAGTGAAGTGCACTATATGTGCCTAGGTAGTTGTTTCTTACTTCGTTGAGTTTTAGTGTTTTATAATGTTTTGGTTTTTATGGTTTTATGTTGAGAAGTGAAAGAGGTAAATGCTAATGAAAAGAATCTATTGGTCAAAACAGAGTGAACCTAAACTATGGATGGTAAACAACAAATGCAAATACTGAAATAAAATAAAACCTAAACTATGACTAGCAAAATACAAGGCTTGATAATGACTCTAAGAAAATAAATCACAACATGAGCTTAACTTGTCCAATTCATTCATTAAAGATGTTTTGGAAGAGCTTGAGAAATGGGCAGTTAAGTGTAAATGAAGTTTCCCTAATTAAACAAGCAAACAATCAACTTACAATGTTACAACATCTCCTCCATGATTAAAAATATATTGGAATATATTTGGAAAAGAACATTTGTGACAGAGTAAGGTTTCTACTCTAAACTAACTTCTAATTCTGTTCTGCAACTCAATCCAGCACTACTAGGCCTCACACAAAAGTTATAGGTTTCTTTTTAGAATGATCTTTGAGAAAAGGCTTGTTTGTGTAATGGTAAGAAAAGGTTGCAAAAGTATTCCAGGCCTTAGACTGATACTATCTTTTCTCCAGATAATTATGTGTTATTTATGAATTTGGAACAAAAGAATTTTTGTAAATAATGAAGATCGTGGTGTTTAAACTTAACAACTAAAACAATTTATAAATGCAATGGATGGTAACTAACTTGGAATGTAAATACAGTGAGCTAAGCTAGAACTGAACTAAGGTGCTACTAATCTACAGTGAACAGTGTTAAATTAAAAATCCATTATCAAACTTGAAATGAAAGGACAGAGCATGAACTAAATGCAATTTCCCTCCGGAGTGCTCTAACTAATTTGTCATGCAATTAACTATGGGATTCTACAGCCTATTTCGTTCATCATGAATGATATTTTGGAAGAGCTTTTTAGAACAATCTTGGCTATACAATCCAATGCAATTGAATACAAAGCATAAAACTGAAAACAATTACAACTAAAATCTAAGATACCACAGCCATTTCCTACTCTTTTTTATGATGTTTTGGAAGAGCTTGTAGGCGCAAGATTAGCTATGCTACTTAGTGTAAACAAAATTCAAAAGCAAATTCAACTAAAGTCTAAGACATCACATCTGTTCTCATTTGTTGTTCATGGTATTTTGGAAGAGTTTATTTGATCAAGACCAGCTGTAACACTTAGCATAAACAAGCAACTGAACCTACAATACCACAGCTATGACTTATTCGTTGTTCATGATGTTTTGGAATAGTTTACTAGAGCAAGTCTAACTGTGATAATTAACAAAAAGGAATTGCAAATAAAATCTACAACACTACAACTATGTTGTATCCATCATAACGATATTTTGGAAGAGTTCATTAGAATACGTATAGCCGTAATGATTAATGGAATTAACTACGAACATAAACTTCAAAAGCTTGATTGAACTAGGAAAGAAAACGAAACTAAATACTTAGCTACATCGTAAAAACAGAGCTGCTCCAGAGGCAGGGGCCCTCCACCACTAGAGTAGCACGAAATCTAGTTCAAAATCGAATCAACGCGTTCAAGGAAATGCTGTCTTCTTCATTAAAGGAAAATAACTTAAAACAGAGTATTCTCGGACTTTAGAAATATAGCAGTCAATCACAAAATCTAATCAAAATCTAGAACTAGTTTCTCGGTTTCCCGAGTTATATTTATAGCAAATCTTCATAACAGAACTTGAGATAATGCGGGGATCACTATCTTTTCATATAAAAATTGGATTAGAAGTCTAAAGATGGCAGCGTAAAGTGACAAAGGACATCTGGACTGTCCTTGTCCTATTAGGAGTCTACCTCCTTGTATGAGCTCCCACGTACAAAACTACATCCAGAATTCTGTTTATTCTTCATGGTGAGCAACAAACACTGAGGACATGATGTGGAATAAACCCATGTGTGGCTTTTCCTGAGAGGACACCTGGAACATGCTTGAACGTGAAGACAGCTGCAGAATTGGCAACTAGCTACGGAATGTCTGCATTCTGTAGCTAGTTTCAGTTCAAAGTGTATTATAATGACAAAATCACAAAAATTAGTAAGTTAGCCATGATATTCATTCTTAAAGCAATTTTAGCTAATTTCATTGATCATTTGAGCCTAGGATAATAATGGACAAAAGAAAATGGGGTGAAGTGTGATGGAAGAAAGAACAATCTTGAAGCTCAACAGCAACTACCCCCTAAAACATAGGGAGAACTTTACATGCCTCCAGTTTGACCCTCAACTCGAATTGACTGAGCTAACTAAGTCTTCCTAACTCAATTAAGTGGTACAAGTTTTCATGTGATGTGGGATTACAATTTCCTTCTAATTTAATTAAGGCGAAATTAAATTAAAAGCCCTTCTTGTTGCCAATTTAAACAAAGGAATAATTACAGAAGTTGTTGGATGCAGGTTTCATATACCCCATCTCAGATAGTGAATGGGAGTCACCTCTAGTATTAGTCCCAAATAATAATGGGAAGTGGAGGATCTACGTTGATTACAAAGAATTGAACAAGGCCACCAAGAAAGACCATTTCCCTTTGCCTTTCATTGACCAAATCTTATATGGTCTTGTAGGAAAGAAGTTATTCTCTCTTGGATGGATTTAGAAATTACAATAAGATCCAGATCATCCTTGAAGACCAAGACAACACTAAATTTACATGTCCTTGGGGTACCTTTGCTTATATAGTTCTCCCATTTGGCATATGCAATTCCCTACCACTTTTCCAAGAGCAGTTTTGAGCATCTTTGATGAGCTTGTCCATGACTCTGTGGAAATCTACATGGATGATTACACTCCCTATAGATGTGATTTCCAGGAGGCCCTATCTAATTTGGGGAAATTCCAGAGGAAATTAATTGAAATCCATCTCTCATGAGCCCTGACAAGTGTGAATTCTTGATGAAGGTAGGGACTATCCTTGGCCACTCCATATCTTAGAAAGGAATACAAGTAGACCCAAAGAATATTGCTATCATAAAAAATGTCCCTAGCCCTTAGAAACATAGAGATGTTAGGAGTTTATTGGGTTCGGTTGGTTATTATAGGAGATTCATCAAGGATTTTAGTAAAGTGGCTTCACCATTGTTTGGATTGTTGGCCAAGGACTCAAAATTTTTTTGGTCAATTAGTTGTCAAGAGGCCCTAGAAATCTTAAAATAAAAATTGACCATTTCTCTTATACTTCGAGGTCCAAATTGGGATTTTCCTTTCCATGTCCATACAGATGCATCAGATAGAGTTATGGGGGAAGCTTTGGGACAGGTAGATGATAAGTTTCCCTGTGTCGTTTACTTCATTAGTAAAAATATGTCTATGGATAAATTGAACTACATTGTCACTGAGAAATATCTCTTAGTTGTTTTACACTCCCTAAACAAATTCAGACATTATATCATTGGATACCATACTTTCGTGCATATTGATCATGCAACAATTAAATGCTTGATGAAAAAACCGGATGTGAATATTATAATTATTAGATAGTTATTGTTGTTAAAACAATTTGATTTGGCTATCATTGATAAGTTAGGGAAAGAAAATGTAGTTGCATATTTTTTTCTAGACTCACTTTGCATGCATATGATGAAGGGATGGTCAATGTTAAACTTACGGATGACCACCTATTTTCTATCTCAGTACTCCCTCCTTGGTTTGCTGACATAGCCAACTACCTAGTTTCTGGGATATTTCATCCAAATCTATCATCCAGGGAGAAGAGACGAATTGTGAGAAAGAGCACCCCTTTCACTTATATTGGTCGCAATATTTTCAAACTAGGACCAGATAAAATTTTAAGGAGATTTGTCAGGGAAGAGTAAGTCTTTGAAATCCTCTCGAGATGTCATGATGGGCCCTGTGGGGGTCATTTTTCTGCTAAGAGAACGAATTTCAAGGCCTTACAAGCTGGCTACTAATCGCCTATTATCCATCATGATGCAAGAAGGTATACCAACAGATGTGATCAGTGTCAGAGGATTGGAAAACCCAAAACTGGGTATGAAATGCCTCTACAACCTCAAGTGGCCTTAGAACGATTTGACAAGTGGGGTATGGATTTCATTGGTCCAATTGATCCACAATCAGGACAAAAGAAATACATTATTGTGTGCATTTACTATTTGAGAAATTGGGGTAAGACAAAGGTTGTCAAAGTATAAATAGAGGAAAAATTGTTTGAATTCTCAAGGGAAAAAAATTTCTAAAAATTTTGGTATCCAAGGGAGATAGTCATTGATCAAGGAACCCAATTCACATCACATTTGATTGAGAATCTCTACAGGAAGAATAATATCAATCATAGAACATCTACAGCCTATCACCCTCAAAAAAATTGGCAAGTAGAGATTACCAATAGAGCATTGGAGAGCATCCTCACTAAGGTGGTGAGCAGCAGTTGAAAGGATTGGGAAGACGGATTAGTGGAGGCCACTTGGGACCATAACACCACCTGGAAGACATGTTCCAAATTTATGCAGGAGTGTGATAAAATATAGAAATAGGCATAAACACAGAGATGCAGTGGAAATAAAACTTCATTTCATTAAAATCAAATGACTAAAATATGCTTACGGGCAAAATGGAAATAAACTAGCTAGGGCGTTGGTAGCTTATCTCTAAGAAGATATGTGGCGGCTACAGGCCTCTGATCTATGTTAAAATGAGGCTCAAAGGCCTATTTATTGTTGATAAACAATGGAAAACCCTAAACATCCAAAAACCTAACCCTAGGAGATGAAGCGTTAAAATTATGAGCCTCATTTGGGTAAATTGGTACATCAACTTCTCGAGGACATAACTTTGGCATATGATCTTCGTTTGATGCGCTTAATACCTCGTTAGAAAGATCTATCCAAGGAATACAATTTTTGACATTAGAAACATAAAATTAACTTCCATTTTTCTCCTTGTTTTCCCAAAAAAACGTCGTTTAGGGCCTCAAAAGGGCTCTGGAAATTCACGACCCAAAAAAATACTAAAAATAGTAAGTTGTGTTGAAACTGAAAAACTGAAAGAACTGATGGTGGGGGTCCAAATGGAATAGTTGGGTGGCCACCAATATCCACCTAGATCATTCCTCCCCCCTTAGGAAGCAATGGTCCCCATTGCTTTGAGTTCCTCCATGGGATGAGGAAAATTCTGCTGAACTTGCTATTGGATTTGTCGAAGATGTCACGGACCTGCTGGCAAAAATGCTAGATGCATTCAATAAATTTGGTTTCTTTATCAGCCTTACATATTATGTGTGTGGATTATATCTATGTGGTCGCATGAGGTATGGAAACATCAGGTGGCGGCACGCTTGGGGTCAGATCAATGGGGTGCTTGACCTGACAGTGTAGAGGAACCTTTGTGGGTGAGGAGAAAATGTCCTCGTATTCCTCCATGACTTTGTCCATCTACTGCTGTCGTGCAGGGGAGCCTTGTTTCGAGGTTGTGGCCACAATATTCTTCTTGCCTTATGAGTGAACAATACTGAAAATCAATTTCCTAGTTTGGGAAATAATCTTACTGCGTTGTTTTTCACTATTCAAAGAGATGGCAAGAGGCGGTACAACCTCTGGTATCTTGTACAATTTATTTCCCAAAGTAATAACAACAGCACGAGGCCTAGACTCATACACATCATGTCACTTCCACAAGTATGGTTATCCCAATAATACATTATACACATCAAGAGGAGCAACATCACACAATACATCAGTCATGAATGGCTTGATGTTGTACAAAAGGCGGCACTGTTGGCAGACACGGAGATCTCTTCCTTGGTGAAGCCACTCGATGGTATATGGATGCGGGTGTGCTATGGTCAGTAGGCTGAGCTGCTACTGATATGAGATTCTTTTTTCTTCCGCTATCAACAAGGAATTGTAGTGGATAACCCTTCACCCACATATGTGAATTGAAGAGGCGCTCCCCCTCCTCTGGATCCTCGAGATCCTCCCTCGGGAGCTTGGTGGAGGCAACAATGGCACTGGTATCTGCATCAATTATCTTCTTCCCCTTGGCATCACCCTTGTCTAGTTCTAACTTGGGATCAGAACATGCATCTGATTCGGGTGCCTTCAATTCGGCCACCAGCGACGGTTTGGCCCGACACTCGTTTGTGTTGTGAGTGGGGCTATTATGAAATTCACACCACTTCCTCGTGTCCTTCTTTGGATTTGTGGTGTTGTTATGAGTCGCCCCTCTTTGTCTTTGCCCCTTTTTCTATGGTTCGAGGGTGCCTTTTGCTGGCTTCAGATTGCTGAATCCAAAGTCTCACTTCTTCTGCTTAAATTTCTACTCAATCTCGACAGCATAGCGATATGTCGTGCCAAGAAAGGTAATGTCAAGGAACTCCATTTCCTCCTAAATGTATCTGTGAAAACAACAGTGGTACTTGAGAACCAAATGTATCTCTGAATATTTAATACCCAACTTTGTGCGCAGGGTATGGAACAGATTCTTCAGTTGATGTACATCTTCATCCCTTTGATGCCGCAGCATGGTCCATTGGATGTACTTTTCCTCATAGCTCCCCACAGGGTAATATTTTTCCTTGATGTCGTCTCGAAATTAATTCCAAGTGGGTGCGGTCGAGAACAAGGAGGGTTTCCTCCCATCCTTTTCCTCACAGTAGGTTTCCCACCAGTCTTTGACATGGGGGGCAGCTTTGAGGAATGCAAAAATAATATTTTCTTCGTCAGAGAAATTATGGACCGAGAAATACCCTTCTAGTAAATTCAACCATCTATTTACATCATCTGCATCTATTTGTCCTTCAAATACAGGAATTTCAAAGTTGACTTGTACCTTGAATGGAGAGGCGCCTACAGAGTGCTTGCTAGGTGTAGATGCACCGCCAGTGGGAAGCCGTTGAAGGATTTGGGAAAATTTTTCCATCATCGCGTTCCTATGTTTCTCAAAGGCCTCCTCGAGCAATATTTTGATAGGATCTCCTTCTCCCTCGTCTCTCTTTTCTTCTGCCATGGGAAGTCTTTGGGGTTTGCGAGGCTAATCTTGCAAGGATTCAACCATATCGAGCCCTAACTCCTTATACCCTGACCTCATTGGGGACATTTAAAGAAGCTGATACCACTGATTTGGATTTATGCAGGAATGAAATAAAATACAGAAATAGACATAAACACAAATATGCAGCAGAAATAAGACTTCATTTCATTAAAATCAAATGACTGAAATATGATTATAGAAATAATGGAAATAAACTAGCTAGGGCACTGGTAGCTTATCTCTGAGAAGAAATGTGGTGGCTACAAGCCTATGAACTCTGTTACAATGAGGCTCAAAGGCCTATTTATTGTTGAGAAACAATGGAAAACCCTAAACATCCAAAAACCTAACCCTAGGAGATGAAGCGCCAAAACTATGGGCCCCGTTTGGGTAAATTGGTACATCAACTTCTCGGGGACGTAACTTTGGCATATGATCTCTGTTTGACGTGCACAATACCACGTTAGAAAGATCTATCTAAGGAATACAAATTTTGACATGAGAAACACCGTAGGAACTTCCATGTTGCTTCCGGTTTTCCCAGAAAATGTCGTTTAGGGACTTAAAATGGCTCAGGAAGTTCAGGACTGGAAAAAGTGCTAAAATGAGTAAAATTTTTTGAAATCGGAAAACTGAAATAACTGATGGTGGGAGTCCAAATGGAATATGTGGGTGGCCACCAATATCCACCTGGATCAAGAAAACTACTAGATTCACTCGATAAGATCTAGTTTATGGGAAGAAATATTTGTTTTGTAGAAATTATATAACTAATGCGTTATACATCCAAGATTCTCCTAATCACACATTATTTGACTTCATGCACAATACAGAATATCTTCTACTATTGATCATTACTTGCGGAAATTAAATCAATTGTATGCACACATTAAAACCATAGAAATTCACACACATAAACATAGTGATTTACGAGAAATCTTGAAACTAAAAACCCCAACTATCTATATATAATATATGCCATAGAGATCATGTAAAAATCCTCATATAAAGCTTCTCACAAGCTCTCAGTACAATCCAATCGCTACACACTAATCAGGCTAGATCTTGCAAATCCATGCACCGATCTTTGCCACCAGATAGCTTGCCTCTACTGTGCAATCCCTGTTGAAGAATGGCTCTGAATGAACTCGAATTGGCCCAGCCTTGCTCATGCAATCCTCATTGGCAACTCTACTCTGTGTTGGATGCAATCAATGCATCACTATAGTCACGACTGATAGTCAACTTGCCCTTTCACCTATCTCTCCACTGGTCTCCACTGAAACTGTCCATGCACTGTAGTTAAATGATGTATTCTTCAGTTGATTAATGATTTAATAATTAGTGAATTAATTAATAATTAATTCACACCACTCTCACTAGTGTATCAATCAGTTAGACTAGATACAACTAGCTCAACTATGTTTAACTCAGTTAAACTGAACACAACTCCATCAACTACCTCAATAAATCCACCAAACTCTGTCACATGAGTTCTAACTGAAGTATCCATGCAATAGCTCCACTTAACCCTCAGGAATAGCGTAATTCCTTCTGTCAGCTCCTGTGCCACATCTGTGCACTTAACTGAAGTGCTCCAAGAGAATAAGATAATGTTTAGAGTCCAAATATTATTAAGAGCTAATAATGTTCGACATATCTATTTTTAGACTGGAAATCTAAAAATAGATTCTGCCCAATATGTCTAAAAATAGAAGTCCATCTATTTTTCCAACTTGACCAACCATCCACAAATAGCATCCTGCAACTCATAGAATATGATCGACATGTCTAAAAATAGACTTTGTGCCAAAAATAGCCTACGGGCCCACTTAGTGAAGACAACTCTTTTCACTAAGCTCATCATCTTGTTGAATCTCAACACTCCCTCTCAACAATATAGGGATTATCTGCCACCCCGATCCTACCTCTATGGTATTCGAATTTGCTCCTAGTGAGCGCCTTCGTCAAGATATTAGCATCCCGATCCTCCGTAGGAATGTAAGAAAGTAACATGATCTTCCACTGCACACAATCTCTGACATGATGGTACCGAATGTCAATGTGTTTAGATCTATCATGAAATGCTAGATTAACCGACAGTTTAATGCAACTGCGATTATCACAATATATGTAAAAGGGAAACCTAAGTGTGAACGGAACAACCCAACCGGGATCTTCCCTCATCCATATAGGATGAAATGTAGCCAAACTTGCCTTTCCCCATGTACTCGGCCTCAACGAACCCAGGCACGCGATCTCTGCTTCCTGCGTACCAAGAAGCGTGTAGGCAGGTAATGAAAATCCTTCGGATGTGCTCTTCTGTCGAGTTGGGCTCCTTCCAATGCATTCGTGAAGCCATGTAGCCTCAACTTATCCTCCTGTCTGTGCCAAGATCCATATCCTGATGTGCCTCTAAGATATCTCAATACATGCTTCCCCGCCTTCCAAAAGAGCTTGGTAGGATTAACCATAGCTTGTGAAAGCTGGTTAAGAGCATAGCATATGTCAGGTCGTATATTGACTAGATACATAAGCGACCCCACCAATTGTCGGTAAACAGTGGCATCCACTACCTCTGTCGATGTAGCATCCTCTTTCCTCCAACCACCAAGAAGAGGAGTGTTGATAGGCTTGCAACCTTGCATGTTGAACTTCTCCAGTATCTCCCGAGCATACTTGCCTTGAGACACAAACAATCCCTCACTGTGCTGCCAAATTTCCAATCCCAGGAAATAATGAAGGAGGCCCAAGTCCTTCATCTCAAACTCTTTTGCAAGATCAGCCTTGCATGAGAGTATCAACTGTTCATCACCCGTCAAAATCAAATCATCTACATAAAGTACAATGACCAACAACGTTCCCTCCACCACAATCTGGTATAGGTTCGGATCCGCCTCACTCTTGGTGAATCCAAGACCGGTGAAATAACTGCCTATCCGTGTGTACAAAGCACGAGGTGCTTGTTTCAACCCATATAGCGCTCTTTTGAGCCTGCACACATGCGACTCGCTGCTAAATATATCAAAACCTTTGGGCTGCTCTATGTACACCTCCTCCTCAATGACTCTGTTGAGGAACACAGCCTTCACATCCATCTGATGAATGTGCCATCCCATCTGCGTTGAGAGAGCTAGGATGCTCCATATGGAAGAATACCTTGCAACAAGTGCAAAGGTTTCCTCATAGTTGATCCCCTCATTCTGTGAGAAGCCCCAGGCAACAAATCTTGCCTTGTACTTCTCGACGCTCCCGTCAGCTGCTTGTTTCACTTTGTAGATCCATCTCGAACCTACCACTTATTTCCCTTCTGGCCTTGGGACAATCTCCCATGCACTGTTTCTAACAATCGAATCATACTCTTCCACCATGGCATCTACCCATGCAAGGTCCTCCACAACTTCCTCGAAAGAGGATGGCTCTGTCATGATACACTTGCTCATCAGAGCCATGTATCCAGTATATCGGTCAGGTGAATGTCTCTGTCTGCGTTGTGATGTAGGTGCTCCTACAATCTTCTCTGCATCAAGATTCAGTCGCTCATCTTATGTAGTGCGCTTATGCCCTCTGATGGTTGGCGCTGCATGAGTGGTTTCTTCCACTCCATGAACCTCCTCTTGTGGCTGATCCACATCCTAAGGCTCATCCTTGGAAACTAATAGCTCCTCATATGCATGCAAGTGTGGCTCCCTCTCAAGCGAACACTTCATGGCTTTCTCCTCATGAAATTTGATATCCCGTTGCACAACACTCTTCCGACTGTCTGGAAAATACACACTATAGTTGTGGGGTGTTTCTGTGTACCCCAAAAATATCCCAACCTCTACGGTCGACTCCAGCTTCTTCCTGGCATCCTTCATCACATGAATGTAAACAGGTGAGCTAAAAATCTTCAAATGAGAAATATCAGGCTTCTTACCAGAAAACGCCTCTTCAGGTGTACTCATGCCAAGTACTCTATGAGGAATACGGTTTTGCACATAAACCGCAGTGTTACAAGCTTTGGCCCACAATTGTATGGGAAGGCCCTGATCATGCAACATCGCCCATGTAGCACCCACGATCGTTCTATTCTTTCACTCCGCGACCCCATTCTGTTGTGGGTTATGAGGCGCTATGAGCTCTCTTCGAATTCCTTTTGTGCTTTAAAATTCTTTGAATTCGCCAGAGATGAATTCACCACCATTATCACTCCTAAGAGCCTTCACCTACTTCCCCAACTCTTTCTCCACCCGTGCTTTAAACTCACAGAACTTTGAGAATTTCTCGCTATTCTTCTACATGAAGAAGATCCAGTACTTACGAGAAAATTCATCAACAAATATCACATAATACCTATGCTTTGCTTTCAAAGCTACGGAGAAAGGTCCACACACGTCTGTGTGAATTCTCTCAAGGATCGTCGTGGCACGACTATCCTTCTCATGAAAGGTGGCTTTCACAAATTTACCCAAAGTACATCCCTTACACTGATCTGACTGTGCAAGTGTACCTTTGGGAAGCCCGGTAGAAATCTAATACAAAATTTTCAAAGCGCCATGGTGAAGATGGCCCAATCTTCTGTGCCACAATTCACCCTCATCCCGGCTCACCACTCCTTCTGCTTTTCCTACCATTTTTGTGCAGCCATCTACCTGCAATTGATAAAGTTTCTTAACTCGAACCCCTATCCTCTGCGTTTCACCAGTTTCCTTACTGCGCAGGAAAGCCTTTCCCTCACTAAAGACAACATCATATCCCTTGTCTTCCAACATCGCCACAAAGATCAGGTTCTTCTTCAATCTTGGAACATGCATGACATCCTTCAAGATGAAAGGTTTTCCAAACTCCCTCTCAAAGGAAATGGTCCCGATACCAGTCGCACTGTATCTACCATTATCGCCCATCTCGATGTGCACTCCAAGATTCTTCTCATCCAGATCAGCAAACAAATCTTTGTCTCCAGTCATATGGAAAGACACACCACTGTCAAGAAACCACACTGAACCCATCACACTTGAGACCAAGCATGTGATCAGCGAAAAATCTAGCTCAAAATGCGAGGCTAAGGCCTCTCTAGCTATAGATCTAGTAGCCTGCTTATTTTTCTTCTTTTGTGGACAATTAGTGGCATAATTTCCGTGTTGGTGACAGTGAAAGCACTTCACCTTGGAAATGTCCTGCTTCTTGCCTTTCACACCAGATTGAGAAGGATTTTTCTTTCCCTTCCCCTTCCTTGCTTTGGCAACCAAAGAACAATTTTCTTCATCTTCATTCTTCAATGAAGATCCATCCCTAGTACTCTGCCTTATCTCCTCCTGCACAAGATACGACCAAAGTCACTCCCATCCTGGTAGTTTCTCCCGACCATTGACAGAGTCCTCATTGGAATGCCAACTCTTTGGAAGCCCAAGGAGATCCAAGCTCACCAAGTCCTCTTCATCTACAGTAACCCCCACACTTCCTAGCTCATCCCTGCACTGGACGAACTTCATGAGGTACTTGGGTATACTCTCGCCCTTCTCCATTTTTATTTTCCTGAGTTTATCCTTGAGCGCCAACTTCCTCTGGTTGCTCTTGCTTTGGAACAAGTCTATCAAAGCTTTCCACATCAAGAATGGAGAAGATTTACCATGAAGGCTGGACACTATGTGATCCTTCACACCTTCCAACAGAATCCTTCAACATTTTGTTGTCTTCTTTTGCCATGCGTCAAGTGCGGCAACATCGCTAGAAGCAGGTTTTGGAATTTCTGCATCTATGAACTCCTTCAACCCATTATCATCCAGCACCACCTCCATACTGTCCTTCCATGCAATATAATTCGAGCTGCCCTCAAGGGCATACTCCAATCGCAATTCGTTAAAAGACATCTCAACTTCGACACCAAGAAAACACTACTGCAAATTCGAATTCCAACAGCACAAAACTCAACCGCTTCAATGCTTTGCAATTTCTCCAATTATCAATGCTCTGATACCATGTCGAAATTATATAACTAATGCGTTATACATCCAAGATTCTCCTTATCACACACTATTTTACTTCATGCACAATAGAGAATCTCTTCTACTATTGGTCATTACTTGCGGAAATTAAATCAATTGCATGCATACATTAAAACCATAAAAATTCACACACATTAACACAGTGATTTAC
This sequence comes from Pinus albicaulis, assembly GCA_034641835.2. NCBI lineage: Eukaryota > Viridiplantae > Streptophyta > Pinopsida > Pinales > Pinaceae > Pinus > Pinus albicaulis. Next base: position 311,099,630 of record CM076578.1, read on the forward strand.
GGGAAATCCTGAAGCTAAAAACCCCAACTATATGTATATAATATATTTTATAGATATCATGTAACAATCCTCATATAAAGATTCTCACAAGCTCTCAGTACAATCCAATCGCTACACACTAATCAGGCTAGATCCTGCAAATCCATGCACCGATCTTTGCCACCTTCTAGCCTACCTCTACTATGCAATCCCTGCTGAAGAATGGCTCTGAATGAACTCGAATTGGTCCAGCCTTGCTCACACAATCCTCATTGGCAACTCTACTCTGTGTTGGATGCAATCAATGCATCACTATAGTCACAACTGATAGTCATCTTGCCCTTTCACCTATCTCTCCACTAGTCTCCACTAAAACTGTCCATGCACTGTAGTTAACTGATGTATTCTTCAGTTGATTAATGAGTTAATATTTAGTGAATTAATTAATAATTAATTCACATCACTCTCACTAGTGTATCAATCAGTTAGACTAGATACAACTAGCTCAACTGTGTCTAACTGAGTTAAACTGAACACAACTCCACCAAACTCTGTCACATGAGTTATAACTAAAGTCTCCATGAAATAGCTCCACTTAACCCTCAGGAATAGTGTAATTCCTTCTGTCAGCTCCTGTGCCACATTTGTGCACTTAACTGAAGTGCTCCAAGAGAATAAGTTAATGTTTATAGTCCAAATATTATTAAGAGCTAATAATATTCGACATATCTATTTTTAGATTGGCAAACTAAAAATAGATTCCGCCCAATATGTGTAAAAATAGAAGTCCATCTATTTTTCCAACTTTACCAACCATCCACAAATAGCATCCTACAACTCATAGAATATGATCGACATGTCTAAAAATAGACTTGCGCCAAAAATAGCCTGCGGGCCCACTTAGTGAAGGCGACTCTTTTCACTAAGCTCATCATCTTGTTGCAATCTCAACATTTTTTCCATTGAATTAGAATATAACACTCTAAGAATGGCATCCCAAATGGAGTTATATGTCACAAGAGCACTAAAATAAAGTTTGTTTCAATTGAATGGCTTGGATGAATTCAAAATGCAGGCCCTCCTCCACGCTAAAGTTATAAAATTGCAAAGTAAGGTCTGGCATGATAATTACATTTAGGAGAAAATATGTCAGGGAGTTTGAGCTTTTCTATATGACTATAGATTCTAAGATTTCAAGGGAAAATTGATGAAAAGATGGTTGGGCCCATACCTAATAAAAAAATGCCATGAAAGTGGGTTTGTCCATATCAAAACCGTTGATGAGGATGGGATCCCTCTGCTTGTCAATTTTTATAGGCTAAAAGTATACAAGAGACTTATGTCTAAGGAAAAATCCATTGGTACAATCAGTAGAGAAGTAAATTTAATTGGGAGCCTCATAGCTTCCATTCCAAAACCCTCCTAGAAAATAGAAAAATGAAAAAAATAAAGAGGCATGGGTGAAAACCTCTATGAGGCATCCAATGCCAACTCCAAGATTGAAAACCTCTTTGAGGCAGTCCTGGAGCCAAAAAAGGGAAGAAAAAAAATAAATATCTCTAGGTGAAAACCTCTTCTGAGGCGCCCAGGGAAATCTTGTGGGTTGAAAACCTCCTCTGAGGTAGCCCACTTGTCTTAAAAATAATAATAATAAAAAATAAAAATAAAAGAGAAAAAAACATGACAAGAGGAAACAACATGAGATGATACCATGAATGCTGACCTTTTTATTGTTTTGTAGGCATATGCACAGAGGCAGTTTATGGCTACAGGTCAAAGATATTTTCAATTTTCCTCCATTCTTCCATTCATTCATTCCCTCTCCATCATCTCCACTCATATCTCCATCTCTCTCCACCATCTTATCAACTAAAAACTCAAGTTTTACTTCCTCTTTGTGTTGCTACACGAGGATCCTGTAAATCTACAGGAAGGTCCTCTAGTGCTATAGGAGTGTTCTGAAAAGATACAGGAGGGATAATTAAGGGCAAGGGCAGCCCAACAAGGATCATGTGGTCTCAAAATATCATGAAGAGAGTCTTCCCACCATCACCCATCACCACTTCATCACTCGTCCATCTCATTCAAAAATATTCTAACTCAAACCCTTCACTCTGTCATACCTTTAAAAACATTCCTACAAAAAAACAGAGGTCCTTATCATCATTATTACAAGCCTAAACTCCTCCCTCATGATCCTATCACTATCTTAAATCACTACCACACTCTCCCTCATCACCCTATGTAGATTGAAGGTCCAAAGGTACAAAGAAGGGGTTGCTACGGGAAGAAAACATCCTCCTATAGCAAACCTGTGTAATCACTAGAAAATCACTATATTATTTTATTTCTCATCCAAGGATTCAATGAGAACTTGTGAGATGACCCTGAGGAATATATGACACTCCTAGAAGGACTCTCCACCAGCATCAACAACTTGAGCCTCAACAAAGTACCTACACTCATAACAAATAACACAGTTAAGCACCACAAGGAGAATAAAGACATACAGAAAGAACTAAGACAGTAAGGTAAACTCTCTTGGTGCCAATACAATAGTCCAACTCCAGCATGCAAGGCCATGCAACACATCGACCACAAGGTAGCCTCAATTATGGTAGTCTCTCAACCTCTCCCTGTGTGTAATTGACTAAAATGAACGAATGTTGAGAGGATAAGCTTTAATAAGCTTAAGGTGGAAAGTTAACTTGGACACCCTCGCCCGGTGAACTAAAGGTGAGTGGTAGAGTCCTCATGCAATGTGGAGATGTCACGTCAACCGAAGTAGGATCACTAGGAATGGGTGGTGATTACGAGGAGAATAGAATAATCACTTAGAGTGGGGCAAACGATCCAAATGAGGAAACCTCGTGTGAAGGAAAACTCAGCAGAATGCTCCAAAACCAATTAAAAAATGGCATATAATGTTCATGGGTGCCATTTTCATTGCATCTTTTCTCATTTGAATAACAGTTAGAGAGAGGATGATTTTGTTAAGCCACTAAGGAAATTTGAACCTCAACCTGCTACTGCTATTGGGAGGTGCTACATGAAGCACTATAATTGCTACAGGAAGGCCGACGGAGTGCTAAAGGAAGGTCGAGGGGATAAATACAAGAAAAAAAGGGTCCAATTGGTTCAAGAAAAATTCCATATTCATCTCAGAGCACCTTTCAAAGAAGTAATTTTTCCACCACCCTCATACCTCCATCAAAATTGCATACAATTTATCCTAAAAATTTTGTAGACAATAGTGAAAAAATTGTGAAATTGAAAGGACCTATGTGAAGATAATAGTGGTTAAAACATAATAATTGGAGTGATAAGAGAATTGTGACCCACTGCTACCACTGAATTAGACACTAACTCCATAAAATAAAAACATTCCCCTCACTTAGTCAAGAGAAAAAACAAGAGATAGGGGTGGGTCTAATAGAATGGAGCTTTCAAATACCAAGAGAATCCATTTTCACCCTCCTATGGTAGACATTTTTAGGAGAAATCAATGGCTAAGCTTCTTTGAATTACTAAAAGGGTATGATGATGACATTGCATTTGAGTTTTCCATGGCCTTAAATTCACAAGAAGAGGATCGTGCCACCACTGTTGTGAGGGGGTTAGCTATATCAATAAGTCGTAAAGTAATCAACAGAGTGACCATCCCGCCTCTAGGAATAAAATCGAATAGGGAAGACAAGCCCACCAGTGTCACTGCTAAGAAGAATTTCTTCATTTCTAAAAAGAAACCTATGGAAGAAAAGAATTGAATTAGGAGAGAAAGCTTGCCTAATCCATGGGATGAGGTGGCTTATCATAGTTTGAAATACATCTCTTGTGAGGGAAAAATGAGTGTGGTATATGCCTACCACTTTATACTATTGCATGAACTCAGATTCATTGCATGTTTTCCTCTTGCACAAATATTAAATGTGCCATACTTCCCCCTTCAATCCATCAGGGACATGAGCCAGAAAGTAAGAGATGGAAAGCACCAACACCTATCCCACCATGGCCTTATCAAAATAATAGTGTAGGATGACTTAAACAAGCTAAATATTCCTTTCTTATGGTCCAAATTCATAGACATGGACAAAGAAACATTCATAGGAACCCAAACCATTACTCCTGGGGAAACTCATGCATCTATCCTTGGTGGTAGGGACAGAAGAACATAGGAGGAGGAAATAGAGATAACTATAGAAGAGGTAGGGATGAAAATAGAAGAAGAAGCAATAGAGGCAAAAGCAGAAGGAGGGTAAAATAAGGAAGAAGAAGAGGGAGAAAACTAGAAGAGGAGGCCTTGAGTCCTAAAAGGACTACTAAACCAAATAAGACAGAGATATCCCCTCAGAAAACTAGCCTATCCCCAGGTAAAATTGAAGATGAGGTAGATTCCACTTTAGCTACCTTGATCACTCATGTAAAAACAAAAAAGAAGAGACCAAGGCAATACCATCTCTAATTCAAGACCAAGAAGAGCACTAGATTCAAACAAGGGAGAACACGAACTCCCATAGAAGTCCCAATTACAATTAAGGAGTCCCCAAGAAAGAAAGAGGAATTGGGGTGAGGGACAATTTGAGGAGGTCACATCTCCAAAGCTCAAACCAAAGACTCCCATATCCTATCTGAGGAGGCCTACCACTATATAAAACCCCTTCAAGTAACCCAAGGCACCCATAGACCTCTAAAAATAAGAAAATAACATGCTACAGGAGGGACAAAGCATGCTACAAGAGGGACAGGTAATGCTACAAGAAGGGAAGAATGTGAAAAATGATGGGAATAGTGCACAAATAGAGGGTCGTGATTTTCAAGAGGAGGTACAAACTGAAAAAAAACAACCACAAGAGGAAAAAACCTCCCCAAATACCTTTGGAAAAGATATCACAAAACTTCAAGAACCTACCCCATAACCTATCTTTGGATATTTTTACAAGTGCATTGAAGGAGGGAGACTAATCCCTGAAAAAATCACGATCCCCCTCCTATATGAGTTGGATATAGAGAGAGGGTGAACCCACAGATTGATGTTGATCGCCAAGTCAAATAATGTTGGAGATGTGGGGTTGATGGAAGAAAGGCTCATTGAAATGGGGAAAAAGATAGTTGATGTAAGGCTCAAAGAATTTGTTATGAAGGATCAGTTGCAAGTAGAGAACATGAGATTGAAGGAGAAGCTACAGGAAAGAGACACCCAACTTGCCACTATGGAAAGTATTTGCATGGAGGCCATGCAGTATGTTAGTGTCAGTATTTGCATAATTCCACCAGTTATCAAAACACATTTGCATGTGCATATTAGGTGTCCCATTCTGCAGAAATTTTCAATTGTTCCATTAGGTCATAATATAAAATTGTTCCACTGGTGGTTTCCCTTGTCAAGTGTCCCATTTTCCTTCACAAGAATATGCATGTTGACCCTCATCCATGTCTTCATCATGCTGAAAATAAATATTCTCTCATTCCACTTTTAGTCAGATTCAATTCATTGAGTCAGTTGTTTTCATTTCTCATTAGGTCACTAGGGTTTCATTAGGTCAAATCATTGCATTGTCTCATTTTCAATCAAGGGCAGCAGAAAGTGTGAAGGTGACCCAGAATAAACTCATGATTTGCTTCAGTCAGTTAAAATGCAATAATTATTTAGTCTCCCAAAGGCTGCCAACTTAGAAATCCACAGGCCAACACATCAAATGTTAAAGGGAAGTTGTCTTCTCCCAAGAGTGCCCAAGTCATCATTGTTCACAAGCACTAAGCCCTAATTTCCTCTCCCACTGAGCTAGGGTTTGATATGAAAAAGAGGCATATGAGTAGAGGATCCATAAGGTAGGTCATATCAGTAAGAATGAGTCCATTCCAACTCATAATATCATGTCTCCATCATTTTTTAAGAAATCATTCCAAAAAATCAAGCCATTTGCCACTCATAGGGCCAGTTTCGCTTCAAACTATGTTTCCGACCAAAAAGAGATGAATTTGACAAAATTGAGAGAGGTATTTGTTCATAACAGGTAAATAAAGAAATACCTCCTTCATTTTTTACACAAGTATCATGATTTTTGGAGAAATGTCAAATTTACAGGTGCTACAAGAGGTTTGCAGCACTTATGGAGTGACCTTGGGAAAATCATGTTTTCTCATAGCTGGAGTGTCCAAATGACTTGATTGATGGGTCAAATGATAATTATACAGAGAGATATTTCCAATGAGCTATCATGAGATCAATTTGGAGTTGAGGAAGGCCTCCAAACGTTTCCTGCACCAACACTCTGCATTTCTGCACCCTCATTCAACACTTTTTGACCAGTCTTGGGAAAATCAATATTTGACTACGCAAATGAACTCCAAAAAGAAAATAAAAAGGTATATTTGGAAATTAGACAGAATACGCTTTCCAATGAGCTATCATTTTCCCAATGTGGACTTCGGGAAGTCATCCAAAAGTAGGTTTTAAGGTGGTGTTGCGCTCTTGACCTAGTGGCGTTACGCTCCTGTGCTTGGCGTTGCGGTCATGTAACTGGCACTGTGCTCTTTCCATAGTCTCACGACTCCTCCCAAGCTCCTTTTCAAGTCCTCCAACCTACAATTCAAGGTCTCTTCACCTCCAAACAAGTAAGTGACACCCTTTTATTCCCTCCTCTCATTTCATAATTGCAAGTTTATGATATAAACTCTCTTCATTTACCATCACAAGTGTTGAGCTAAGAAAACCTAATTATCACCACTACATGCCAAAAATTTTTCCCTAGACCATATTTCTTCCTTCCTTACACACTAATTCACTCCCTAGACACTTCCCTAGCCCTTACACTCCTCCAATCCCTTTTCCGTAGCTCTATTCCCAAAACCCTCAATCTAGGTGGCATTTCCAAGCTACTTAAACAAAATCCCTATAATTTTATTTCCTAGCCTATCTCCCTAAGCATTTTTCCCTCCCATCACTTCCCAAAACTCCCTAACTCCCTTCCCTACTTCTCTAAATTTTCCCTTAGCCATCCCAACTCCCTAACCCCGCTATCCTACTCCCTTTCCCTTCCCCTTCTTCCCAAGGGTTTTTCCCAAAACACAACTGAAACATGGAAGAAGAGGAAGAAATTCGTCATGTTCAAGAGAGAGAGTTTGACTTAGTGGACCTGGATGACCTAGATTACCATGAAAACTCAAGGTTGATCATCCAAGAGAAAGATGCCAATATCAGGTAGTTGAAGAACAAATTGAAGGAAACCCTAACCAAGTAGAAGGAGAAGGGAAGGTATAAATTCTTGCTGAGGTGTCTCACCATGCCTCTAACCTCTAAATCAGCAAGAAAATTCACATTTTTGGTACATTTTGGAAACCTTGTACAAATTTTTATTTTTGGGAAAGTTAAGCATACAGAAAACTTGCTAAACACGCAGCGCCACTAGCGCTACGCTATTTTTTGTGCCATCCAAATGGAAAATGGTCAGTATATTCATGTTCCTCATGATGATTACATCAACCTTAGAAGGTTTCAGGAGATTTGGAGCAAAACTGCTCCCTCAAAAATTCCAAAAACCATCAAACAAGCATGTTTCTACCCTCTTTTTGGCCTTGGCACTGCGCGTTTACCAGTCTTGGGAGAACAGGTTTTTTATAGGGTATATGGGCAGCATTTTGGAAATTGAAAGCACATTTGGAAACTCAGGGACCTTTCCCATGAGCTATCATGGAGCTAATTTGGACAAGTGGAAGGCCTCCAAAATTTTCCTACAAAATAGGTCAAATTTTTTGTCATAGCGCTGCACGTTTACCAGGAATTCACAATTTTACCAGTTTACTCAAATTTTGAAATTTTGCCTCTGATTTAATTTTCACTTGGGTAAATGAGAAGTTACCAGTGTAATTATCATTTTTTACCTTTTACCTAAGGTATATACATTAGTTAAATCATTAGTTTGAAGTCAAATGTATCTGTTCTAAAAGTTAGGAATGAGTCACTCTCCTCATCCTAGACTCTAACAGTTACTTCATTTTTTGGTGTAACAACTCCCTCACCTCATGGATTCGACCCCTAAGGATGAGAGGAATTTGTTTTGAAGTCTATAAGGTGTACTTTTTCAGTCTTTTTAATGGTTGGCATCAGTTGGAAAGATTGTATTGATCAAGTATCATTCTGGCTTGAACATTAATGGAAAATTGCAGCTATTTTCTTGGGATCCCTGTGGCATGAGTTTTAAACATTGTTTCCTCTCTGTTATTGATTTTTTAGAATGTATTTTTAATACATAAACCATTTCACATCTATAATATACTTGATTCAAGTTGAAAGACTGAATCCATATTTATTTATGCTCTGTTTTGGGAAATTTAGTATAATGTGTTTATTTTCTTCAGTTTAGGGAAAATACATTCCAGATGTTTTCATTAGCTTCTCACCACTCTTTTAATCTCATTTAAATCCTCTTTAAATGTTAAAACTTTGACCTACCTTGCCCCATCAAAAATACTGCAGTTTCATCCTTTTGGCTCTGATCTATTCCCTTTTACCTAATCCCTGTTCAGTGAGCCCAACCCTAAAATCAAAATCAAAACCCTTTGTACTCCTTAACTAGCCTGAGATATTTTTCATCTAGCCCTCTTGGCTGTGATTTTATCGAGAGATCACTCTCTGACTTGGTAGGGCTAGATACCAAGTCTAAAGATTGGTTTGAGGTTACCTTGGGATTACCTCTCTCAGCCTTGAGGTTCAATCTGAGTGATAACATTTTGGCGACCATACTGGGGAAGACGAAATATCATATCTTCCCTGGGAAAGAATGGCAAAGATTTAGATCTAATTGTTGATGGTGAACAATAGTTGGACACATATGAAGGCTGAATTATTCACCTGGCGACTCCAATTTGATGTAAAGACTCCACTGGAGGATCGACCTTTCCAGCAGGAAAATGGAAGAATCTTACACAAAGGTCAGGTATTCAAAGTGGAATTGTATTCAATATCTTATTTGATGTCTTGTAAATTACTTCTTTTCTTTTCTTGAAACTATCCTGAAATTTTTTCGGAGTTTTTTGTATGATAATGATCAAAATCTTGATTCTACCTATTCGAAAAGTGTAAATACTGAGTTTTTCTTCGATCTTGGTCCACATCCTTTTGATGAAACTTATGATGACTATCTTCAAATTGATGAGCCTAAAGATATCAAGATTGAGCCTACAACTTCTGCACATACTCCTACACCTTTCATAGTCCTGGATCGATACAAACCACTCATCTTACCTCCCATACTCCATGCTTTCCCTGAAATCATTACCTATATCTGCCAAGGTTTGATGGTAAATATGACAACATCACAGAAGAGAGACATATGCATAATTTTGAGACTTTCCTAGAACTTTTTGAAGTTGACGAAGAGGATATCAGTATTAGGCTATTTGCTCTTTCTTTGCAAAGCAGAGTCAAAAGTTGGTTCAAAAACTTGCCTGACGCGAGTATCGCAGATTTCCCGCAGTTCATCAAAGTTTTCCTCAACAGGTGGGTGGTCAAACAAAACCCTTTCCTGATTCTAGAATAGTATGTCTAGCTGAAAAGATAGCTAGGGGAGACAGTACAATAGTTTTCTGCCAGATTCATCAAGTCTATTATTCGATACCTGTTGATATAATACCTCCTCCTGGTTCAACTCTTTTACATTATCTGGATGCCTTTGATCTGGAAATGGAGTTTCAGCGGAGAGAAAGGCATATTGAAACACTTGAAGGGATGCAGAACAATGCAGTAGATGTAGAAGCTAATCTGCTAATCAGAAGGGCAAAGCTGGAGGAAGAAGAGAAGAAGAACATTGTAGAGCACCTGACATATTCAAAGGTAAAGCTCGACATTTTGGTAAGTACAATAGAGGAAATGATGCAAAGGATCACCATGAGAGATGTATTTTCCGTTCAAGATCATCATGACCCACTTATCCTAGAAAAAGAAGAGATTGCAAGCCCTAAAAATTTTCCTGCTAATCCCAGCTACCATAGATCAGAAAATGGATTCGTAGATCAATTCAAAGAGAAACAATATGATAATCTAATGTGTATTATGTGTGATATTTATTTATATTGATGATTAGCCAAATTTTGATCAGTATGATGATGATTATGCTCTCCAAACAGAAGCTAATCTTGCAGAGAAATCAGCAATTGGTTTGTGGGAGGAAGTTCAGTTTCAGCAGCTTGAAAATAGTGATCAGCCGATGTGTTAGTATGATTCTTTCGTCGTAAAAGATCACTTTAGCTACACATACCAAGTAGCCCTAACATCAGTTATGGCTGCAAAATATCTTTAAATCTGTAATAATCTGCACAAATCTAGATCTAACATGAAAGATATTAAGCAGATAAAGTATGAACATCCAATGGACAAAACAAGAACAATGTGTTTAAAAGAATCTTATATTATATTAAAGAATGGGGCACCTGAGAGGAAAACAAGAAAGGTGTTTTCCAGTTCTCCTCAGTGGGATGGGTTCTTGGAAGTCCTCAATGTTTCAGATCTATGATTCCTCTCTTTGGTTGATGTGGAAACCCTAACAAACATAGAACTCAATGGGAGCTCACAATGAAAAAATGGTGACCAAAAATAGATCTAGTGTGATCTAATGCAATGGAGGTGACTAATGAATGGGGAAAACCCTTCTATTTATAACAAAATATTGGGGTGTTCTAGAACTCGGTGCATGAATAAAATATTATTAATCAAATTCTAGAATCACCCTTTAGGAATATTTTATTATATTTGTTGGAGGGAAAAGGGTTTTTGACTTGGTTAATTCATCTATTTATAAATAAAAAATAAATAAATGATTTATTTATTATTTAAGGGAAATAAGGGGAATTTAATTAAATAAATAATGGTTTATTTAATTATTTATATTTGATTTAGTCAAATTTAACTAAGAATATTATTTAAATAATGATTTAAATAACTTATTCTTAGGAAATAATCAAATAAATAATGATTTATTTAATTGATTTCCTTGTTTTGGGTTAAATATGACCATGCAATATAGAAAAATGTGGTGAAAGAAATTTTACTTAGGGTAAAACTGGTCTTACATGGTGTACTTGGGTTCATCTAATGATAATAGGTTAGATGACCAAAAAATGGTGTAACACGATGCATATTAGCTATGACATTGATAAGGAAAGTCTAGAAAAATTGGAAGTAAGTGAAGGATCTTTGCCTTTACGTTTTGCTTCATTTCAATTTCTGAAAGAAATTTTTTCCAAGATTAGAAATCAGTGTTCTTTCAGTTTTGATGTTGAGGTTGAGGAAGATAATGAACTTCCTGAGCAAGTTGTTAATGAGAAACCTTCTCCTGAAATGGTTGAGGAAATCATTTGCGACATAGAATCCTCTTTAGCTCTAGATTTGCAATCGTTGAATTCCATTGAATGTTAGATTGCATATGAAGGCTTGGAAGCCGAAACACATGATCAAATGATGCAATATGATTATGTACCACTATTTTTTGAAGCATTTCATTTTTTAAAGCAAAATTTTCGTAATATCTCTAAAGAAAAGGATGAGCAGTCGGTAGAGTGTCATGCAGTCTCATTAGAACCATTGGAAAATAGGTTGTAGCAGTCTTTTCAAGTTTTTCATGACCCTATAGCTGATGTGTTGGATGATATCTGCAGTAAAATTCCTTCTTCATTAGCTAACTATGATCCTGAGAAGAGTGTTTATATAAGCTTGATCCAAAAGCCGACTTCATTGACATGTTCAATAGGTGTTTCATTACAAAGCTCATACCAAGATTTGCAGTCATATCAGGAGATTAATGAAGAAGATTTTTGTTTTATTTTTTATCATCAGGAAACAATATCTATTCATGAGTTTCAGGATCCTTTTTTTAACTTGCTGCAGTCATCGAAGAAAGAAAGCATAGATATTAGGAAAATTTCAAAACCAAGGTACGAAGACTACCTAGAGTAGAGCAGTAATGTATTAGATGGGCTGGAAATCAATCTGTATTCCTATGAAGATCCTTTTGCAGCATTCTTGAGGTCAGTCAGTGGGCTCGTGCTTTGCAATTTCATCAAGATTTGATCTGTTGACTAGTTTTCATGGGATTTTCCTTTCAGTATTTCTTTCTTCTTGCTGATAAGAAAGTACTTGTGGAAAATTCAAACAGTAGCCAGAATGCTTACATCGTTGCATTGGTTGTTCCATTTCACTTAATTAGGTGATGAATGGATCAGTTAGAGTAGGTTTTGAGGAATAAGCTCAATTCTGAGCATCTTTCAGTTTTTCAGTTGTGTTTTAGTTTGAGTCAGTCTTAAGTCCTTTCTTTTTTTTTTTCTCCACTGGTGGTTATCCTAGTCAAGTGTGCCATTTTCCTTCACAAGCATATGCCTGTTGACCATCATCCATGTCTTCATCATGCTGAAAATAAATCTGCTCTCATTCCACTTTTAGTCAAAGTCATTCATTGAGTCAGTTGTTTTCATTTCTCATTAGGTCACTAGGGTTTCATTAGGTCAAATCATTGCATTGTCTCATTTTCAACCAAGGGCAGCAGAAAGTGTGAAGGTGACCCAGAAAAAAATCATGATTTGCTTCAGTCAGTTCAAATGTAATAATTATTTGGTCTCCCAAAGACTTCCAACTCATAAATCCACATGCCAACACATCAAATGTTAAAGGGAAGTTGTCTTCTCCCAAGGTTTTCCAAGTCATCATTGTTCACAAGCACTAAACCCTAATTTCCTCTCCCACTGAGCTAGGGTTTGCTATGAAAATGAGGCATATGAGAAGAGGATCCATAAGGTGGCTCATATTAGTAAGTATGAGGCCATTCCAACTCATAATATCATGTCTCCATCATTTTTCAAGAAAACATTCCAAAAAATCAAGCTATTTTCCACTCATAGGGCCAGTTTCGATTCAAACTATGTTCCCGACCAAACCGAGATGAATTTGACAAAAGTGAGAGAGGTTTTTCTTCATAATAGGTAAATAAAGAAAAACCTCCTTCATTTTTTACACAAGTATCATTTTATGGGATAAATGTCAAATTTACAGTTGCTACAAGAGGTTTGTTGCACTTCTAGAATGACCTCGGGAAAATCAAATTTTCTCATAGCTGGAGTGTCCAAATGAATTTTTTGATGATTAAAATGATAAATAAATAGATAGATATTTCCAATGATCTATCATGAGCTCAATTTGGAGTTGAGTAAGGCCTCCAAACGTTGCTTGCACCAGCACTCTACATTTATGCACCCTCATTTTTCACTTTCTGACCAGTCTTGGGAAAATCATTTTTTGACCAAGTAAATAAGCTCCAACAAAAAAAAAACAAAAAAAAAGGTATATTTTGAAATTATACAGTATAATATTTCAAACAAGCTATCATGCGCCCAATTTGTACTTTGGGAAGTCATCCAAAAGTAATTTTGAAGGTGGCGATGCGCTCTTGTGCTTGGTACTGCGCTCCTTCCAAAGTCTCACAACTCCTCCCAAGCTCCTTTTAAAGTCCTCCAACCTGAAATTAAAGGTCTCCTCACCTCCAAACAAGTAAGTTACACCCGTTTATTCCCTCCTCTCATTTCACAATTGCAAGTTTATGGCATAAACTCTCTTCATTTACCATCACAAGTGTTGAGCTAAGAAAACCTAATTATCACCACTACATGCCTAAATTGTTTCCCTAGACCCTATTTCTTCCTTCTTTACACCCTAATTCACTCCCTAGACACTTCTCTTTCCCTTACACTCCTCCAATCCCTTTTCCCTAGCTCTATTCCCAAAACCCTAAATCTAGGTGGTATTTCCTAGCTACCTAAACAAAATCCCTGTAATTTTATTTCTTAGCGAATCTCCCTAAGCCTTTTGCACTCCTATAACTTCCCACAACTCCCTAACTCCCTTCCCTACTTCTCTAAATTTTCCCTTAGCCATCCCAACTCCCTAACCCCACTATCCTACTCCCTTTCCCTTCCCCTTCTTCCCAAAGGTTTTTCCCAAAACACAACTAAAACATGGAAGAAGAGGAAGACCTTCATCATGAGAAAGAGAGAGAGTTTGAATTGGTGTACTTGGATGACCTAGATGACCATGACAACTCAAGGCTAATCATCCAAGATAAATATGCCAAGATCAGGCAGTTGAAGAACAAATTGAAGGAAACCCTAGCCAAGCAAAAGGAGAAGGGGAAGTTAGAAATTCTTGCTGAGGTGTCTCGCCATGCCTCTAACCTCTAAATAAGCAATAAAATTCACAAAATTTTGGTACATTTTGGAAACCTTGTACAAATTTTGATTTTTGGGACAGTTTAGCATGTAGAAAACTTGTTAAACGCGCAGCGCCACTGGTGCTGCGCTCCTTTTTGGGCCATCAAAATGGAAAATGGTCAGCATATTCATGTTCCTAGTGATTATTACATCAACCTAAGAAATTTTCAGGAGATTGGGAGAAAAATTAGTCCCTCAAAAAGTCCAAAAACCATCAAATAATCATGTTTATGCCCTCTTTTTGGCCTTGGCGCTGCGCGTTTACCAGTCTTGGGAGAACAGGTTTTTCATAGGGTATATGGGCACCATTTTGTAAAGTGAAAGAATATCACGAAACTAGACTACAAGACCTTTCCAATGAGTTATAATGTAGCTGATTTGGACAAGGGGAAGGCCTCCAAAAGTGGCTTACAAAACAGGTCAAAGTTTTTGTCATAGCGTTGCTCGTTTACCAGGAAGTCACAGTTTTACCAGTTCACTCAAATTTTGAAATTTCACCTATGATTTAATTTTCACTTGGGTAAATGAGAAGTTACCATTGTAATTATCATTTTTTACCTTTTACCTAAGGTAGATACATTAGGTAAATCATTAGTTTGAAGTCAAATGTATCTGTTCTAAAAGTTAGGAATGAGTCACGCTTCTCATCCTAGACTATAGTAGTTAGTTCAGTTTTTGATGTAACAACTCCCTCACCTCATGTATTTGACCCCTAAGGATGAGAGGAAGTTGTTTTGAAGTCTATAAGGTGTACATTTTTAGTCTTTGTAATGGTTGGCATCAGTTGGAAAGATTCTATTGATCAAGTATCATTCTGGCTTGGACATTACTGGAAAATTGCAGCTATTTTCTTGGGATCCCTGTGGTGTGAGTTTTAAACATTGTTTCCTCTCTGTTATTGATTTTTTATAATGTATTTTTAATTCATAAACCATTTCACATCTATAATATGCTTTATTTCAAGTTGAAAGACAAAATCCATATTTATTTATGCTTTGTTTTGGGAAATTTAGGATAATGTGTTCATTTTCTTCAATTTAGGGAAAATACATTCCATATGCTTTCCTTAGCTTCTCACCCGTCTTTTGATATCATTTAAATCCTCTTTGAATGTTAAACCTTTTACCTACCTTTCCCCATCAAAAATACTGCAATTTCATCCTTTTGGCCCTGATCTATTCCCCTTTACCTAATCCCTATTCAGTGAGCCCAACCCTAAAATCAAAATCAAAACCCCTTGTACTCCTTAGCTAGCCTAAGATCTTTTTCATCCAGCCCTATTGGCTACGATCTTATCGATAGATCCCTCTCTAACTTGGTAGGTCTAGATACCAAGTCTAGATATTGGTTTTAGGTTACCTCGAGATTGCCTCTCTCAGCCTTGAGGTTCAATCCGAGTCATAACATTTTGGCGACCATACTAGGGAAGATGAAAGACCATATCTTCCCTGGGAAAGAATGACAAATATTTAGATATAATTTTTTATGGTGAAAAATAGTTGGACACATATGAAGGTTGAATTCTTCACCTGGCGACTCCAATTTGATGTAAAGACTCCACTAGAGGATTGACCTTGCCAGCAGGAAAATGGAAGGATCTTACACAAAGGTCAGGTATTCAAAGTGGAATTGTATTCAAGATCTTATCTGATTTCTTGTAAATTATTTTTTTTCTTTTCTTGAAACTATCTTGAAAGTTTTTCAGAGTTTTTTGTATGATAATAATCAAAATCTTGATTCTACCTATTCGAAAAGTGTAAATATCGAGTTTTTCTTTGATCTTGGTCCACATCCTTTTTCTAAAACTTATAATGACTATCTTCAAATTGATGAGCCTAAAGAGATCAAGACTGATCCTACAACTTCTGCACATACTCCTACACCTTTCATAGTCTCGGATCGATACAAACCACTCATATTACCTCCTATACTTCATGCTTTCCCTGAAAATCATTACTTATATCTGCCGAGGTATGATGGTGAATATGACAACATCACTGTTGAGAGACATATAAAGAATTTTGAGACTTTCCTAGACCTTTTTTAAGTTGACGAAGAGGATGTCAGTATCAGGCTATTTGCTCTTTCTTTGCAAGGCAGAGTCAAAAGTTGGCTCAAAAACGTGTCTACCGTGAGTATCTCAGATTTCCCGCAGTTCGTAAAAGTTTTCCTCAATAGGGGAGTGGTCAAAAAAAACCCTTTCCTTATTCTAGAAGAGTATGCCTAGCTGAAAAGACAGTTAGGGGAGATAGTAAAATAGTTTTCTGCCAGATTCAATCAAGTCTATTATTCGATACCCGTTGATATAAGACCTCCTCCTGGTTCATCTCTTTTACATTACCCGGATGCCTTTGATCTAGAAATGGATTTTCAATGGAGAGAAAGGAAACTAGCAACACTTGAAGAGATACAGAACAGTGCAGTAGATGTAAAGGCTAATCTGTTGATCAGAAGGGAAAAGTTGAAGGAAGAACAGAAGAATAACATTGTAGAGCACCTGACATCTTCAGAGGTAAAGCTCGACATTTTGGTAAGTAAAATAGAGGAAATTATGCAAGGGATCACCATGAGAGGTGTATTTTCCATTCAAGATCATCATGACCCACTTATCCCAGAAAAAGAAGAGATTGCAAACCCTAAAAAATTTCCTGCTAATCCCAGCTACCATAGATCAGAAAATGGATTTGTAGATCAATTCAAAGAGAAAAAATTTGATAATCTAATGTGTATGATGGGTGATATTGCTTATATTGATGATTTTCCAAAGTTTGATCAGTATGATGATGATTTTTCTCCAAACATAAGCTAATCTTGCAAAGCAATCAACAGTTGGTTTGTGGGAGGAAGTTCAGTTTCAGCAGCTTGAGAACAGTGATCAGCCGACGCATATCAGTTATGACAGTGATGAGGAAAGTCTAGAAAATTTGGAAGTAAGTGAAGGATGTTTGCCTTTATGTTTTGCTTCATTTCAATTTCTGAAAGAAAAATTTTCCAAGATTAGAAATCAGCGGTCTTTCAGTTTTGATGTTGAGGTTAAGGAAGATAATGAACTTCTTGAGCAAGTTGTTAATGAGAAACCTTCTCCTGAAATGGTTAAGGAAATCATTTGTGACATAGAATCCTCCTTAGCTCCAGATTTGTAGCCGCCGAATTCCATTGAATGTCAGATTGTAGATGAAGGCTTAAAAGCCGAAACACATGATCAAATGATGCAAGATGATTCTGTACCACTATGTTTTGAAGCATTTCAGTTTTTAAAGAAAAATTTTCATAATATCTCTAAAGAAAAGGATGAGCAATCTGTAGAGTGTCATGTAGTCTCATTAGAACCATTGGAAAATAGGTTGCAGCTGTCTTTTCAAGTTTTTCATGACCCTATAGCTGATGTATTGGATGATATCTGCAGTAATTTATTCATTTTTGCAAACAAGCTAGAATTTGGGATAAAGAAAATATGGTTGATTTTTATATGCATAACTTCATACTAACTGACATGACCCATTGGGATCCTAATTCCAGACTAGGTGACATGCAATTTATCACCTTGGAATCTTGGATAGTGTATGAGGAAAAAAGAGTAGAAGAGGTAATAAGGGTGATAGTAAAAGAAGAGAAGGAACCACTATACATTAGAGCTGATCTAATGAGCCCCATGGTTGTCATGAGAAATAATAGCCTCATTTCCAGTGATTTTGTTTGGAACCAAAATACATTGAAACCCAGGATCAGTCCATTCACCATTCTGATGATACTTCTAGATTTTTGGTAGAGGGAAGTTTTAAGCTTGCCAAAGGAGATGGCATGCTTTACCACTAAGCCTGCAACATAGAGAATACCACTCTCCTGAAAGGATGAATAATGCATTGGAGAAGTCACCATTTATAAAATATCTATGACAAGAATTAGAATCGAATGGATAGGGTTGAAACTTAGTCCACCTTTGCTACTAGGACTGCATGAAGGAAGAGACCAATATTAAGAACATAAAGAGTGGATTGAAGTAGAAAACAATCCAGGATTCTACCCACCAGAGGGCACTCCATCTAAGGTGCCTTGGGATGTTAGGGAGACCATCAGGGGTATGAAAGAGACCAACATGGATGATTGAGTTTCTCAGAGGATGAGAAACCATTTCAATAGGGGGGTGATGGTGAGGCTCATCAATAGGTACATTTTAAGGGGTAAAATGTCATCTTTCATCTTATTAAATATCTCTATCTCCCATTTATTTACATTTTTGTTATATTATGCTTACTGAGAAGGGTGAAAGATATTGTTCATTTCATGTAGCCTAATCTGATTTAATTGTAGTGAATTAAGCCATTTTTTAAACAATTTCCATATAAGGGCTCAGAGTAGACAGAGAGGAGAGATTTTAGGGGGGTTTTCCACCTCCTTAACTCCCTCAATCAGCCCAAGATCACACCAAGATATCTCTCATCAGCTTGAAGTCAAAGGAGCTAAGCTCCACCCTTCTCAAGATTAAGGAGATCATATTCCTATTTTTGAAGGAGTTGTTGCTAGCTACCATTTTGTATCAATAAACATGTAGAAGAGATAATTAAGATTCAATTTTTTTTTTAGCTAGGAAGCTCTTGAGCTCAAGATTATTATTATTTTCACTGCCATATGATGTATTAGACTTTCATGCAATGATAATGAGAAGTTGTTGTTTGATCCATTATTGAGTTAGTTTTAGAGGGTTGATGATTTTGGGTTAGGTCCCAATCCATTGGCTAAGTCATTCTTGTGTACGTGTATCTCCTCTTTAAGTTTCAATACTTTGTTTAGTTTCTTACATTTTAGTAGCAGAAAAATCTACTAAACTATTATTATAGCCTCTACCCCATCTCTCTCATGGGAGCATGAGTAGAAGGACTTCCAACCACAATCCAAAAATAATTTTTTTATGATTTATTGGAAAGAGAAGCAATGTTATTATATTGTTTTTCATATGCTTATTGTAGGTTAGAATTTGATCTGTTGCTTAGATCAAATTTTGGCATAGGTTAAATAGAATTTCTATTCAGCTCATCTGATGCAGGGGAACTAGACACTAGCCAGCAATGTAGGATTTTTGTCCACATGTTGTGGCTAGGAGGGATCAAAATCATTTGAATTTGTAACAGCAAGGTATCAATACCTTAGTTGTCTATTTCATTTAGATTAGTTAGAGTCAGTATAAGTCGAATAGCTTTAAGTTTAGTCCATCTGTCTTATTCAGTTATTCGAATGAATGTAATTAGGCCTTTTGTTAGAGTAGAAACAGTCCTCATAGAGGAACTGAAGAGACATATGATGGTGTATAAAATGTAACCCCCGGATACATTGGAAGGGGGGGATTTCCATAGTAAATATTGTTTGTGTTAAGCATTTGTTCTCTGCTTGAATATAATTTGATGTTTTGTTGATCATCAGAGTAGTGTTAGTTGATATACCTGTCTCTGTGTATGTGTAATTGCTTAGTTCCGATGTACTGGAACCTCTGATCCAGTGTTTAATTATTAAAGAATATCGTTGTGTTGATCTCCACAAGCCTTCTGTCTGTGGTCGTGTGTGTTATTCCCCTTTGAATTTCTGGAGTGGACCATAATGATATACAAAGCCAAGAATGGAAGCATTATGTCCTTAATTCAGGTGTCGAGTCGTATGTGTGTACTTCGTAGTATCATTGCCATAGAGTTGTGAGCTTTGTTTGAAGGAGGAAATCCTCTTATAAGTGAAATCGTCTTGTTTTGATGTTAATGGGAAACCCTGTCCCGAGTTTGGAACCTTGAGTTATTCAACCAAGGCGCATGTGTCAACCCCAGTCAATCACTGTATGAAACCAGAAGTAGTTTTGATCGCACCTCTTTTGTACGGAAGGGAAACCACTCCAAACCAACGTGATCTTGTGAAGAGCCGCCACGTCGACGTGGCAATACCGCCTCACCGCTCCCTCATCATGCATTAACTGTCAACTGTGAGACTAGCGCGATATTGACGTACGTCGTCTGATCTACAAGCTGGCCATCGAATGGTGATCGCACTTCAAAGAGAATGAGGGATAAACTAACTTATGGGTGTGTGTATTTAATTGAAACCGTCGATTAGATATGTGGGCCCGGGGCCTAAAATATATTAAAGTGTATTATCAGCTTTGACACATTAAATTTCCCAACGGTTGGGACTTAGGATTGTCGTGGGTTCATGTTGCGGAGTCATAAGGTTGTTGACATAATATATATATGAAGGATTATAACCCAAAGTTTGCTTAATGTATTTTATTTTTCAATTTCTCTGAAATTGATAAATAAAGTTATAGAGGAGTTGAGGAAGACTACTTGAATTGAACTGAGTTAATTTAAGAGAAGATGTGGACAGAATCTAGTTAGAGGCTAGCTCTCCTTGGGGGCTAGACTTTCAATTTTTTTGTTGTCAATTGTGGTATCAAAGTTGTTTTTGAGTTGTTTTTGCAGAGAATTAACATGGCTATCCGAGTTGTTAGAGGTGCTGGCAGAAGGAGAGGCAGACCTATTGCCAATGCAGAAGTGTTGGAGACCTTGTAGAGGGTCCAAGCCATATTGGACGCCATGGAGCTAGGACAGCCTAGAGATCGTGAAGACATCAGTGAACCTGAATTAGAAGAAGCTGGGGAAAATGCTGAGATTCCTCCTGACATGAGGCTCCTCAGAACTGTTCTGGGGTCTGTAGTTAAGCCCAATATTGAAGTGTTAAGTTTTGCAAGGGGGCTAAATCCAGAAGAGCTAGTGGACTGGATTAACAAAATTAACAAGTGCTTTGACTATGAAGAAATGAGCGAAGATAAGAAGGTCAAGTTTGTAGTAACAAAGCTAAAGGAACATGCTGCACTTTGGTGGGATGGAGTGCAAGCAGAAAGAAGGAGAGCTGGTAAATAGCCTATCAAAAGCTGGACCAGAATGATGGCTAAACTAAAAGGTAAATTCTTGCCTAGTGATTATCAGCTAACATTGTTTAGGAAAATGAAGAACCTGAGACAGAGGTTGCTGACCGTAAAGGAATACATAGAAGAATTCTATAGAGTAAGCATAAGAGCTGGGAAATTTCAAGACACACCAGAGAAAATTTCTAGATATGTGAATGGTCTCAAGCTGGAGATCCAAGATGGTATTGGTCTTCTGTCTCCTAAGACAGTTGAAGAGGCCTATCAGATGGCCTTGAAAGAAGAGGAGAAACTCCTGAGAAAACAGTCTGCCAAAGGGAGAGGTACTTTTCGTGGAAAGGGAAGTCAGAGTGGTAGAGGAAAGCCTACTACACCTAGAGATGGAGCTAACAGTAGCTCACCTCATAATGCATCTATAGAGGGTGATGCAAGAGGCAGAAGGGGTTCTTACAGAGGAAGAGGAGGTAGAGGCAGAGGTAGAGAATTGAGGTGCTATAGATACCATAAAGTGGGGCATAAGCACTATGAGTGCCCAGAGAAAATGGGTGCTGGTCCAAGAAATGTTGTTGTTGCCCAAGATGGAGAAGAGGCAGCAATTGAAGAAGAAATTCTACCAGAGAGGGGAGATTCCTTGATGGTTAATAAGTTCCTGTTGAAACAAGCCAAAGAGGTCACTGAACCTGCACAAAGGAAGACTTTGTTTAGGAGCATATGCAAAGTCCAGGGGAAATGCTGCCAGCTAGTCATTGATAATCTAGTTTCCACTGAAGTGATAGAGAAGTTGAAGCTGAAGACAAGGGAGCATCCAACTCCCCACAGGGTGTCCTAGCTGCATAAAGGGCACCAGCTGATTGTAAAGGAACAGTGTGAGATAGAGCTGCAAATGGGAAACTACAAAGACAAAGTCTTGTGTGATGTGATGCCCATGGATGTGTGTCACATACTTTTGGGTAGACCTTGGCAGTTTGAAAGAGCGGCAGTGCATGATGGCAAGAAGAACACTTACAAGTTCTTCAAAGATGGGGTACATCATACATTGATACCCATGGAAGAAGGAGAACCATCAAGGAGAGTGGTTGATCTGAAGACCTTGTTGCTGAGCAGGAAGGAGTATCTATAGCAGATTGAAGAAGAAGAGGTAATCTTTGCTTTAGTTTGCAAACCTAAGGTAGTTCTTACCTCTACAAAGATTTCTAATTTGCCAATAGAAATCCAAGAGATGTTAGACAGTTATTGTGACATTGTTGTGGATGATTTACCTGATGAGCTGCCTCCTGTGAGGAAGATCAGCCATCGGATAGATTTTATCCCTGGTTCAAATCTGCCAAATAAGGCAGCCTACAGAATGACTCCCACAAAAAATGAGGAAATCAGGAAGCAAGTACAGGAATTAATGGACAAGGGGCTGATCAGAGAAAGTTTGAGTCCATGTGCAGTACCAGCAGTATTGAGCCCAAAGAAAGATGGAGGCTGGAGGATGTGTACTAATTCCAGAGCAATCAATAAAATAACAATCAGATACAGATTCCCTTTGCCCAAAGTTGAAGATTTAATGGATTGTTTGAGTGGTGCTAAATATTTTTCAAAGTTAGATTTAAAAAGTGGATATCATCATATTAGAATAAAAGAGGGTAATGAGTGGAAAACTGCCTTTAAAACGAATGAGGGACTGTATGAATGGATGGTAATGCCTTTTGGGTTGTCAAATGCACCTAGAAATTTTATGAGACTTATGAATGAAGTGTTGAAAGAATTCATTAGTAAATTTGTGGCAGTGTATCTGGATGATATATTAGTTTTCAGCAAAACTAAAGAAGAGCATCTAAGACATCTTAATTATGTCTTGAAGAAGTTGCACCAAGAGAAACTGCTGATAAACTTAAAGAAATGCTCATTCATGAAGGAAGAATTGGTGTATTTGGGTTTTGTTGTTTCTACAGAAGGATTGAAGATGGACCCAAAAAAGGTTAAGGCAATTGTGGAGTGGCCTTCACCCAGAAATGTTTTTGAGGTAAGAAGTTTCCATGGACTTGCCAATTTTTACAGGAAATTTATAAGAAACTTCAGTAGGATTAATGCACCCATCATTGAGACAATAAAAAAGAGAAAACAGCCATTTAAATGGACCGCTGAAGCAGAAAGAAACTTTAAACTTTTGAAGAAAAAGATAACTGAAAAGCCTGTTTTAATTCTGCATGATTTTACTAAACCATTTCAAGTGAAGTGTGATGCCAGTGGGGAAGCCATTGGAGCTGTGCTGATTCAGGATGATAGGCCTGTAGCTTATTTCAGTGAAAAACTGAATGACACCAGAAGGAAGTATTCCTCTTATGAGAAGGAATTCTATGCAACTGTTCAGGCATTGAAGAAGTGGAGGCATTATTTAATGTCCAAAGAATTTGTATTATACTCTGATAATCATGCTTTGCAATACATTATACAGCAGCCCAAGTTAAATCATAAGCATGCAAAGTGGGTTGAGTATCTCCAAAGTTTTAACTTTGTTTGAAACATATAAGCGGCCAAGCAAATAAAGTAGCTAATGCTTTGAGTAGGAGGCACATGCTTGTTCAAGAAACCAATTTTGAAGTTGTAGGATTTGATTTTCTCAAAGAACTGTATAAAATAGATTCATATTTTAAGGAAGAATTTGAAGCATGTTGTAACCCTATTATAACAGATAGAAGCCAGTGGCTGGATTATTTCTTACAGGAGGACTTACTATTCAGGAGAAACCAACTGTGTGTACCAAAATGTTCCATGAGAGAAAATTTGATCAAGGAGAAGCATAGTGGTGGACTTGCTGGGCACTATGGTACTGATAAAACTTATGAGCAGCTGAGTCACTTATATTATTGGCCCAAGATGAGAGCAGAAGTGGAAAAGTTTGTGAAAAATTGCAAAACCTATCAATATGCTAAAGGAAGGAGCTAGAATGCAGTATTGTACACCCCCTTGCCTATTCCAAACAAGCCTCAGGACATGGTGAGTATGGATTTTGTTCTAGGATTGCCCAAGACTCAGAGAGGAAATGATGTAGTCTTTTTTGTAGTGGACAGATTTTCCAAAATGGCACATTTTATTCCATGCTATAAAACTAGTGATGCCACCCATGTTGCTAACTTGTTTTTCAAAGAAGTTGTTAGGTTGCATGGGTTGCCCAAGAGTATTGTTTCAAACAGAGACACCAAATTTGTGGGCCATTTTTGGAGGACACTATGGAAGAAACTTGGTACCAAACTGAGTTTCAGCTCAGCTTATCATCTTCAGACTGATGGACAAACTGAGGTAGTGAATAGAAGTCTGGGAAATTTGTTGAGAAGTCTTGCAGGAGAGCATCCCAAGCAGTGGGATCATATTTTTCCCAAGGCAGAATATGCATATAATGACTCACAAAATAGAAGTACAGGGCAGAGTCCATTCCATATTGTTTATGGAATGCACCCCGGAGGAATATTAGAGTTAAGAAATCTGGGAAAGGCAGAGCTGAGGAGTGCTGATGGTGAGGAATTTTCTTCAGAAATCCAAGCAATACATGAACAAGTGAAACAACAGCTACAAGGCATCAACATCAAATACAAAGGTAGAGCAGACTTGAGCAGAAGAGAAGTCCATTTTGAAGTAGGAGATCTGGTTTTGGCACACTTGAGAAAGGAGAGATTCCCAAAGAAGCAGTATAACAAACTGAAGTTTAAAAAGATTGGGCCTTGCAAGATACTTAGAAAGTTTTCTGCTAATGCTTATGCAATTGAATTGCCTCCTGATGTTGGAATATCTCCCATTTTTAATGTTGCATATTTGTACAAGTATGAAGATGATGGTGCAAAAGAAGGACTAGCAGACAAGGAACAAATTGAATGGGCAAAGCAGCTACCTCCAGCACAACCATTACAACTAGAGAAGATATTGGACAAAAGAGTGTTCAAGAAGACCACAGGACAAGAGTACTTTCAGTACTTAATCAAGTGGAAGGACCAGTCAGAGGAAGATGCCACTTGGATGACCGAAGGAATGTTGCAGAAAATAGGCAGATCAGTGGAAGAACTCATGGACAGGAGTCCATGAAGGAAATTTTCCCTCGGGAGTCTGATGCAGGGGCACCAGACACTAGCCAGCAATGTAGGAGTTTTGTCCACATGTTGTGGCTAGGAGGGATCAAAATCATTCAAATTTGTAACAGCAAGGTGTCAATACCTTAGCTTTCTGTTGCATTTAGATCAGTTAGAGTCAGTAGAAGTCGAATAGCTTTAAGTTCAGTCCATCTGTCCTATTCAGTTATTTGAATGAATGTAATTAGGCCTTTTGTTAGAGTAGAAACGGTCCTCATAGAGGAACCGAAGAGACATATGATGGTGTATAAAATGTAACCCCCAGATACATTGGAAGGGGGGGATTTCCACAGTAAATATTGTTTGTTTTAAGCATTTGTTCTCTGCTTGAATATAATTAGATGTTTTGTTGATCATCAGAGTAGTGTTAGCTGATATACCTATCTCTGTGTATGTGCAATTCCTTAATTCTGAGGTATTGGAACCTCTGATCTAGTGTTTAATTATTGAAGAAGATCGTTGTGTTGATCTCTGCAAGCCTTCTATCTATGGTCATGTGTGTTATTCCCCTTTCAATTTCTAGAGTGGACCATAACGATATACGAAGCCAAGAATGGAAGCATTATGTCCTTAATTCAGGTGTCGAGTCGTATGTGTGTACTCCGTAGTATCGTTTCCATAGAGTCGTGAGCTTTGTTTGAAGGAGGAAATCGACTTATAATTGAAATCGTCTTGTTTTGATGTTAATGGGAAACCCTGTCCCGAGTTTGGAACCTTGAGTTATTCAACCAAGGGGCATGTGTCAACCCTGGTCAATCACTGTATGAAACCGGAAGTAGTTTTGATCGCATCACTTTTTTACGGAAGGGAAACCACTCCAAACGAACGCGATCCTGTGAAAAGCCGCCACGTCAACAGGGCAATACCGCCTCATCGCTCCCTCATCGCGCGTTAACTGTCGATTGTGAGACCAGCGCGATATTGACGTACGTTGTCCGATCTGGAGGTTGGCCATCGAACGGTGATCGCACTTCAAAGAGCATGAGGGATAAACTAAGGTATGGGCGTGTGTATTTAATTGAAACCGTTGATTGGATATGTGGGATTGGGGCCTAAAATATATTAAAGTGTATTATCGGCTTTGACACATTAAATTTCCCGACGGTTGGGACTTAGGATTGTCATGGGTTCGTGTTGCAGAGTCATAAGGTTGCTGACATAATTCCAAAAGGACCTATGTTATGACTTAAATGCATTTCATATGATTTATATGTGCGGAATTTAGAATACCAACGATAGTATGTATATATATATATATATGAAGGATTATAACCCAAAGTTTTCTTAATGTATTTTATTTGTCAATTTCTCTGAAATTGATAAATAAAATTATAGAGGAGTTGAGGAAGACTACTTGAATTGAACTGAGTTAATTTAAGAGAAGATGTGGACAGAATCTAGTTAGAGGCCAGCTCTCCTTAGGGGCTAGACTTTCAATTTTGTTGTTGTCATCATCTTTTCCACTTCTAGTTATGTTAATTTGTCAATAATAAATGCATGGATGCATGTAATGGGTGCAAGACTATTTGAAGTTGTAGGAAATGACCCCTTCATCACTTTCATCCTGGACTCCATTACTCTTCCCTCCAACCTTCTATTAGCCACCTATAATATTTGATTAAACCAAAAGGTGGCTAAGAATTTTTGAGCCTCCAAGGAACAGAGTTTATCACTAAAAATTGTTGGCTCTTGAAGGCTCCTTGAAGGCCTCATACCTCTGTCCAAAAATCTTCATTACTATTTCCATTTTATACTCAGAAACCTCTGTTGATTCCAAATGAAATACTGCTGAAAGACCTTCATTTTCCCCCTTCTTAAACCTTCGTTTGCTCCCCTTTTTTCTCCATAAAAGTCATATATTTTTCATAAATCCTATTATTCCATTTATGAAAATCACTTTTCCATAGTTGAAAACCCACTTTTTAAGTATTTCAAAACCCCCATTTTCATTGAAAAAACCATGAAAAAATTCATAAAAAATGCAAGTCTTTACTATGGACTCAAGCCCCTTCGAGCTAAAGTCCTAAACCACTTCCCCACCATACGTTTTGGGGCTGGAACCACTTGCTAATAGGTTAAGGCGCTAATCACACCAGAAAGAATCGAATGCGCAAGTCTTTGCCATACTCCAAAAAATCCGATTGCGATTAGCCTTGCTGCTTAAGAACCTCGATTGCATTATTTCCATATAAACTTGAGCCCACCCTCGGCGCTTAGACCTTATGAATATTTCATTCCCAAACCCATTTTTCTTTATAAAACCCAAAACCCGCTTATCCAAAGTTTTAACTTGAAAACTGAAGTCATGTGTTTAAAATAAAATGGGTTGATCAAAAAGACCGACGCGCACAAATCGCGTCGAAAAATTTCAATGGGTTGATTGAAAAGCCCCGACCCAAAGGCCCGACTCCGATTAGCCCCTATACACATAAAGCCCGGGGCCATATACAGTTCTATATAAAATAGGCCCTGTAACCGGGTGCCAATCGCATCGGAACTTTTCTTCGATGCGATTTTAATATTTACCACCACCGATTGTGATCCACCGATCGCGCAAATCGCATCGGCCTTCTCCACGCTCATCGCATCGTAACTTTCTCCGATTGCACAATCGCATCCACCTTTTTGTTCCACTGATTTTTTTCACCCCGATTTTTTCTCCACCGTCTATCTAAGCTGTAGATCGACGACCTCCATTTTATCGCATCGCATGTTTTGATCGGTGCATTTGCTTGCTACCCCCAGTTGCGATCCTCCATTTTGATCTGGACCGTCCACGTGTCCAGATCGAACGATCCAAAACTGCTCCGCCTTATTCCTCTCCTGCTCTCCTTTTTTCCTTTCTATGCAGATCTCCACCGTTGGTTGCCTTCATCCAACGGCTACGCTCCTCTCCCGCCTTCTAAAGCAGTCTAACCCATTTCGCAGGATTTCTTAAGTGTTTTGTGTTTTATGCAAGTGTTTTAATGGTTTTCCATTATATATAATGAAGGAAAGCCGAGGGTTGGGAAATACGTTTCCTGTGCCTTCAAGCTATTAAAAAGAACCATTCACAGGCTTGATTCCATTGTTTTATCAA
Organism: Pinus albicaulis; assembly: GCA_034641835.2. NCBI lineage: Eukaryota > Viridiplantae > Streptophyta > Pinopsida > Pinales > Pinaceae > Pinus > Pinus albicaulis. The sequence goes on from CM076578.1 coordinate 311,127,951, forward strand.
TGTTTCATGAGCGTTGATAACATAAAAAGCCCTGCGCGGCCTGCACATCGACAAGACATTGTTTTAATTCAAAAGAACAGTCGAAGAGTATAATTTTGAAGACAAAGCACAACAGATGAAGATTAAAGATAGATCTGGGGAATTACGGCTAAGAATGATTATCAAAAGCCTAATTCCCTGGATTAAAACACAGTCAACATAAAATCATGAGTGTTTCACTAACAGAAAAGCCTCCACCGCCACATCTTGAGGCAAATTGATTCCTCAGATACTACGAGAGCCACCTGTTGCCTCAAACCATTCAAAACAGAGGCCGAAGTTATTGATTCAGGAAAATATCTGCCTCCAGCGCAACCAGGGAGTTACTTCTACACGAAAGTAAATGCATAAAAATCTGCAGAAGTTACTCCAAACATTACGCAGAGCCTCAAAGTCAATGAAGCTCCCACCGAGCTTTGATATTTATTGTAAAAACAGCTAATACAATAGTCCACCTGTAAACTTCTCCATCGAGCCCCTCAAAAGGCCGAGAAGTCTTGATCTGTATTAATTGTCTTGGGAGATCTTTTGTTAGATCTCACCTCCTCATCTTCCTATAAATACTTCTGTAGAAGATGAGAAATTGTTGGTTGGAGAACTTTGAAATACATCTGAGCTCAAACTTCTGATTGTAAATAGTTTTCACTGGCCCTTGGAGCTCTGCTTGTGGTAGATTAGTTAGACTGAATAGTGAAGATGATTGTTGAAATGAAACATTGGACTTGAAGACTGTAACTGGTTTGACATCAATATAAAAGTTGTTTCTTGGGATCCTGGTCTATATCACTAGTGAAGTGCTTCTTTCTTTGTTAATTGTTTTCCTTCTATGTATGCCATATTGTTCATTTTCCTCTGTAAAGAACAGTTCAAACAGGGTTAGGATCTGTTGTATATCAGTAACCTTCTCTGGCTGAGAAATCTTTATCTTAATGTTTTCCTCAAATTGGTTTATTTAAGAATGATTCAATACTGTTTAAACAGTTAGGAATGTGGTCATTCCTAATCATACTTTTAGCTTAAACATGATATTTATTGAATGTGATTTCCATTATTTTGCTATTAAAAGTTATACTAGAGAAGATATGGTTTACTGTGATTCCTGTTCTATTCTCCAAAAGCGGGGCTAAAATTTCGGCGTTAATTCTTTGGCTATATAGGTTTCAAAGTATGTCTGATCTTCAGTCTCACTTTGTTTTCTTATGTGTTTTCATACTTTACGAAGTTAGTCTGATTCTTTGGATCTGTTTGTCAATTCAGCTTGTTGAATCAAGACTTTGAAAGTCGATAGTTATTGCACTTGGTTGGTTTTAAACAGTTACTTAAGAGGCTTTTCTTGTTCGAACTGACTATAAATCCTTTGTGAAATTATTATCAGTTTCCACCCCTCCATCACTTTAATGTTTCCATTCCATCATTTAAATCTCAATAATCTTGTGGTATATATGACTTGCCCCTTGGATCACACTTGATGTTGTTGTTCAATTAAAGCCCAGATATGACTCCATAGCCCAATGGACTAAAAACCAGCATTATATCTATCTTTTTAGCTTAGTTGTTCTATCCACTTGCAACTTCTCACCTTTGAAACTCTTTGCCTTTGGAACTTTCCACCTCAAACAGTAATCATGCTCAACCATCCAAAACAAAACAAAACCCTTGGCCTTCATAACTAGCCTAATATAATTACCCTAAACTTCAAAGACAAATCCATCTTTGCACTTATTGGAGAGATCCCTCTCCGGATTCAGGAGGGCTAGATCATAGAATCCCAAAGTTGGTTGAAATGATGTTGTTTCTGTAATTGGACTCTGCCAATCTTGCTAATAAATTACAGATTCCTAACATTTCTAGCGACTCCGCTGGGGATCGAACCCCGAATCCTTTCATTTAAAGATAATCATACGACATCAGAGATTTGGTTCATAGAGCATTTGCTTTATTAACTAGCTAGAGCCACCAATAACATTTCTGGCGACTCCGCTGGCGAAATTTTCCCTTTAAACACTTCATAAAACCTTGAGAATAAAAAGCGGCCTTTTCAAGCACTACCAAGAAATGGTAATCATGATAAAACTTGTTTGAATCAATGACAAGCTAGGCAAACCCTAGGATTATCCTAAGACTTTATCTAACCTTGAAAAATCAGCTAGCTTAGCCATAAGGATAGACTGTCTTTGTCTCAAAACCGTAGCTAAGTTTTGAAGCAGAGTTAGGATATTCTTAACAACCACACAACTGAAAAATGACTTATAAAAACTTAAAAATATTTTAGATTGGAATTAAATAAACATGGTGGTGGACCATAAGACCTTTTACCTCTGAAAGGAGCTAAAAACTTCCACTTGGCGACTCCACAATCCTTAACAGACCTTAAGACTCCACCGGGAAGAACCTTTATCATTATAATATTAGTCAAACTCAGTTAGAAGACTGTAGGATTGAGATTTGTGTAAACAGATTAGTTAACCATTAAAATATTGTCATATCTGGTTGAACTTTTCTTGTTTATTTGGGTCTAAAAACATAGCATAGTGGCTTCTAGAAAGATTTACACTAGAGCTCACCCTGACTCGGATCCACCTGAGATAGTTGATGACCCAAAAAGCATCCTATGGAAGTCTCCTAGGATTAAATTATCAACTATTTTCAGATCACCCTTGAGAGCTAATTCAGTTCCTGAAAAATCTTACAGCTCTACAAGAAACATATGGTGGTGGAACCATAAAACATTTTACCTCCTTAGTAGCTAAAAATTTTCCACCTGGCGAATCCACACTCTGAAACTCCCAAGAGACCAAATGACTCCACTGGTAGAAGACCCTGAACTAAGTGACCAGACACAGTGACCCCCTTTTGATTTACAAACATGATTCCAAGAATACAACGAAGATATGCCCCAATGAGTAGAGATCATATCCCTGGGTTCCCACATAAGATGCCCCAGGTGAATTGGGATGACAACCTGCCTGTTTTTCAAGGTGAAAATTTTGATGACCTTTTATTACATCTTATAAAATTTCACACACATGTATGGAGGTTGAAAGTTGAATGGCATGAAGACTGCCTAATGAAAATTTTCATGTTGACATTAGAAGGAAAAGCTAGGGATTGGTATGAATGCTTGAGATCAAGTAGTTTGTTTTCTTTAAAGGACCTTGAGTATATGTTTTATGAGAACTATAAAGAAAACACTACATCATTATCATGGGGTGCAATATATTATGATCCATCACAAAACATCACCCAACACATTATAGATAATGAGGAAGCTCTGAAAGAGATGCATCCTGAAGATATTTTAACATCCATTCAAGAGTTTTATATCCTATTGAAAAATTTTAAGAACATAGATGAATCAGTTGAGGAAAAGATGATCCGAGCAGTAAAGAACATTCCTCAAGATATCCCTGAAAACTCAAATATTGATTCATCATCCCTTATAGTTGAGGCTCAAGAAGACATCCTGCCTCACAATCAGTCTTCGCAAGAGGCAGGAAAATTTTGTATTCCTGTTCAAAGGAACATAGAAACATCCTTCCCTTTGACAGAGAAAGAGATAGATCAGACTATTTATAAACAGTTAGTCTCTGAAATTTTTTGCGAAACAAATACTTTTTCCCATTCACCTACAGAACTTTGTTGTGCAGATTTAAAATTTTCTTTTGTGGATCAGAATGAAGAGGGACCTACTGATATCCCAATATGGTTGACTGATGAAAATTTTTATTCTTTTAATTTTTCAAACTTCAATCAGTCTTATGATGATGATGATTTCCAAGCAGAAACTAATCATGCAGGGCAACCAGCATTTGATTGGTGTTATGAGTTTCACCATCATCAGCTTGAAATCCGCAATCATCCTTTCCAATCCATCATTAAAAGCTTTCACTTTATTGGGAATCAGCAGCCTTTCAACTCAGAAGGTGAAGAGAAGAGTAATGAAGAAATTTTTGAGCAAGAGGAAACCATTGAATACACCCCCACTCAAGAATATAATAACCTCTTCACAGAGTTCAGCCCACTGAATCCAAGCATACCAAGGCTACAAGAGGACAACACTGCCAACTATGATGAGTCCTCCAGTTCAGATGACGAAGAAGATGAGGGAGAAAAACAAATACAAGACTATCCTGTTGTGGATATACCATCTTCCCAAGAAGAGACTCCTCTCTTCATTAATGTCAAAGTGTCATCCAAAGAACCGGAATGTATATTAGAAACAAGCGTATGTTTAGAGAAAGAAAATATTTCACTGTTTGCTATTGTGCAGGTTAAGGATGACGAAGCTTCCAAGCAACTTCCTGAAGATATGCTCCTCAAAGATCAAGCCTTGGAAGCAACCAATCTACCAGACATGGAGGGCCAAAAAGAAGATAATCTTCATCTTTTCTTTGTTGATCCTTTGGAAGAGTGTGTGGAAATTCCAACTAGCTCGAATTATCAAGCAACAATCCTTTCCAAGAGCCATACACATGAAAAGCTGTCATCTTCTGTGATAGCTTTTATTTTGAAGATTAATCTTCAAAATATACTATGGATACCCCTGAAAAGCAGCCAAAGTTTCTTCCTCTTCTTGACATTACTTAGCTGGCTGCATTGGTACTTTTGTATCATATGAATATGTAAATACTCCGTGTTTACAATAGGTTAGATAGGAATGTCAATAAAGCTCAGTTCTGAGCATGTAGTTAGTTGTTTTTTTCTGCTTTGAAAAAAAAAATCAAAAATACAAAAAGAAAGAAAAGAGGGAAGAAATGAAAACAAGAAAGGCAAAGCCCCATGCCAAAAAAGAGAAACAAATCTGAAAGTGTGCAAGCTCAAATGCCACTCCTCAAAAACACACTTCTAGTTAGTCAAACTGTTTAATCTTGACTAATTAGCTTTAATTTTTCTGCTGATAGGATAGTGAATTTGATTTTCCAAACTGTTCAATCTTGGCTTATCAGTAGATAGATTAGGATAGAAATTGAAGGTTCAAACAAACTCAAAATCTGAACCAAAGTTTCCAAAAGGAGATGACTCAAAACTGTTTTATCTTCTAAGTCAAAAAGAGAAGAACTGGTTCTAATTTGCCCAAAATCTGAATCAGAGAACAAGGAAGAGACAACTCAAAAAAAAGCAAAAACAGAGCTGTGAAGAAAGGAGAAGGCCAAGATGAGAGACTTTCAGATCTTAAGCCTTCCATTTTGATTTTAATTTTCTGCAAATAATAATCTATGTGCAGCTTGTTTTTATGCCATAGATCACAGCGGGTCAAATAGTTTAATCTTGACTTGACTGTTTTTTAAATTTTTGTTGTAGAATTTAGAGAATGAAAGTCTGTTGGACAGTTTAATCCCAACAGACAGTAGATTTAGTAGAGAAATATCTGAGCTCAACTGTTTAATCTGAGTTTAGGGAGAAATAAGGAGTAGAATTAGATTAGTTTTTATGCTTTCAAAAGAATAAAATGTTGTGAAAATATTTTTCCAATCCAAGTGCACTCTGATGAAGAAAAAATGTTAGATCAGTAGGATTGGGTAGGTAGAAAGTTGTATTGATGAAGTCCATTATTCTTTAATAACTGATATTATTTTTCAGAAGCAAAGAAAGATCATCCAGCAAAGGAAGAGCAATCCAAAGGATGAGGCACATGGTTAGCCTCCCAGAGAAATCAAGTCTGAATTCTTGTTGCCTTCAAGAAGGCACCATCCCCAAGTGGTGCCACTGTTAGCCACCTATAATATTTGATTATACCAAAAGGTGGCTAAGACTTTTTGAGCCTCCAAGGAACAAAGTTTATCACTAAAAATTGTTGGCTCTTGAAGGCTCCTTGAAGGCCTTATGCCTCTGTCCAGAAATCTTCATTACTATTTCCATTTTATACTCAGAAACCTCTGTTGATTCCAAATGAAAGATTGCTGAAAGACCTTCATTTTCCCCCTTCTTAAACCTTCGTTTTCTCCCCTTTTTTCTCCATAAAAGTCCTCTATTTTTCATAAATCCTCTTATTCCATTTATGAAAATCACTTTTCCATAGTTGAAAACCCACTTTTTAACTATTTCGGAACCCCCATTTTCATTGAAAAAACCATGAAAAAATTCATAAAAAATGCAAGTCTTTACTATGGACTCAAGCCCCTTCGAGCTAAAGTCCTAAACCACTTCCCCACCATACGTTTTGGGGCTGGAACCACTTGCTAATAGGTTAAGGCGCTAATCGCATAGGAAAGAATCGAATGCGCAAGTCTTTGCCATACTCCAAAAAATCCGATTGCGATTAGCCTTGCTGCTTAAGAACCTCGATCACATTATTTCCATATAAACTTGAGCCCGCCCTCGGCACTTAGACCTTGTGAATATTTCATTCCCAAACCCATTTTTCTTTATAAAACCCAAAACCCGCTTATCCAAAGTTTTAACTTGAAAACTGGAGTCACGTGTTTAAAATAAAATGGGTTGATCAAAAATACCGATGTGCACAAATCGCGTCGGAAAATTTCAATGGGTTGATTGAAAAGCCCCGGCCCAAAGGCCCAACTCCAATTAGCCCCTATAAACATAAAGCCCGAGGCCATATACAGTTCTATATAAAATAGGCCCCGCAACCAGGTGCCAATCGCATCGGAACTTTTCTTCGATGCGATTTTAATATTTACCACCACCGATTGTGATCCGCCGATCGCGAAAATCGCATCGGCCTTCTCCACGCTCATCGCATCGCAACTTTCTCCGATTGCGCAATCGCATCCACCTTTTTGTTCCGCCGATTGTTTTCCCCCCGATTTTTTCTCCACCGTCGATCTAAGCTGTAGATCGACGGCCTCCGTTTTATCACATCGCATGTTTTGATCGGTGCATTTGCTTGCTACCCCCGGTTGCAATCCTCCATTTTGATCTGGACCGTCCACGTGTCTAGATCGAACGGTCCAAAACTGCTCTGCCTTATTCCTCTCCCGCTCTCCTTTTTTCCTTTCTATGCAGATCTCCACCGTTGGTTGCCTTCATCCAACGGCTACGCTCCTCTCCCGCCTTCTGAAGCAATCTAACCCATTTCGCAAGATTTCTTAATTGTTTTGTGTTTTATGCAAGTGTTTTAATGGTCTTCCATTATATATAATGAAGGAAAGCCTAGGGTTGGGAAAGACGTTTCTTGTGCCTTCGAGCTATTAAAAAGAACCATTCACAGGCTTGATTCCATTGTTTTATCAATTTTTCATGAGCGTTGATAACATAAAAAGCCCTGCGCGACCTGCACATCGACAAGACACTGTTTTAATTCAAAAGAACAGTCGAAGAGTATAAGTTTGAAGACAAAGCACAGCAGATGAAGATTAAAGATAGATCTGGGGAATTACGGCTAAGAATGATTATCAAAAGCCTAATTCCCTGGATTAAAACACAGTCAACATAAAATCATGAGTGTTTCACTGACAGAAAAACCTCCACCGCCACATCTTGAGGAAAATTGATTCCTCAGCTACTACGAGAGCCACCTGTTGCCTCAAACCATTCAAAACAGAGGCCAAAGTTATTGATTCAGGAAAATATCTGCCTCTAGTGCAGCTAGGGAGTTACTTCTGCACGAAAGCAAATGCATAAAAATCTGCAGAAGTTACTCCAAACATTACGCAGAGCCTCAAAGTCATTGAAGCTCCCACCGAGCTTTGATATTTATTGTAAAAACAGCTAATACAATAGTCCACCTGTAAACTTCTCCATCGAGCCCCTCAAAAGGCCGAGAAGTCTTGATCTGTATTAATTGTCTTGGGAGATCTTTTGTTAGATCTCACCTCCTCATCTTCCTATAAATACTTCTGTAGAAGATGAGAAATTGTTGGTTGGAGAACTTTGAAATACATCTGAGCTCAAACTTCTGATTGTAAATAGTTTTCACTGGCCCTTGGAGCTCTGCTTGTGGTAGATTAGTTAGACTGAATAGTGAAGATGATTGTTGAAATGAAACATTGGACTTGAAGACTGTAACTGGTTTGACATCAATATAAAAGTTGTTTCTTGGGATCCTGGTCTATATCACTAGTGAAGTGCTTCTTTCTTTGTTAATTGTTTTCCTTCTATGTATGCCATATTGTTCATTTTCCTCTGTAAAGAACAGTTCAAACAGGGTTAGGATCTGTTGTATATCAGTAACCTTCTCTGGCTGAGAAATCTTTATCTTAATGTTTTCCTCAAATTGGTTTATTTAAGAATGATTCAATACTGTTTAAACAGTTAGGAATGTTGGCGTTCCCTCGTCCTTATGTTAGCTTAAACATTGTTCTTGAATGTGATTTCCATTATTTTCTATTAAAGTTAGACTAGAGAAGATATGGTTTGCCCTGATTCCTAGCTTTTATTCTCCAAAGGCATGCTCTAAAAATTTCCCTTGGTGTTGACTGAAAGCAGACTAGGTTTCAAAGTACCTTATCTGATCTTAAGTCTCACTTTGTTTTTCTTATGTGTTTTCATACTTTCTGAAGGTAATTATGTGGATTACTGGATTTTTTTTCAATTAAGTTGCTTGAATACAGACTTTCCCAAGGATTCAATGGTTAGCCCTGCACTTGGTTGGTTTTAAACAGTTACTTAAGAGGCTTTTCTTGTTCGGACTGACTATAAATCCTTTGTGAAATTATTATTAGTTTCCACCCCTCCATCACTTTAATGTTTCCATTCCATCATTTAAATCTCAATAATCTTGTGGTATAGATGACTTGCCCCTTGGATCACACTTGATTTTGTTGTTCAATTAAAGCCCAGATATGACTCCATAGCCCAATGGACTAAAAACCAACGTTATATCTATCTTTTTAGCTTAGTTGTTCTATCCACTTGCAACTTCTCACCTTTGAAACTCTTTGCCTTTGGAACTTTCCACCTCAAACAGTAATCATGCTCAACCATCCAAAACAAAACAAAACCCTTGGCCTTCATAACTAGCCTAATATCATTACCATAAACTTCAAAGACAAATCCATCTTTGCACTTATTGGAGAGATCCCTCTCCGGATTCAGGAGGGCTAGATCCTAGAATCCCAAAGTTGGTTGAAACGATGTTGTTTTTGTAATTGGACTCTGCCAATCTTGCTAATAAATTACAGATTCCTAACACCTTCAATTCTTCCACCAAAGCTCTGTTTTATGATATCATATCCATGACCACCGTGAGTAGCCCTCCTTGTGCAAAATAGGCCCTCAAAGAGCTTTGAGCTTGGTTCGAGGTGTTGGTCACCCCTCACTCACCTACTTCCACTTCCTTCCACCTTCCCACACATTTCTCCCATCCTATTTACCCTTTGAACATTATTGTCCTCCTTCCTGTAGCATTTCATATCTTCCTGTAGCAACACATGGCTCCTATAGCATAGTTGTAAGTACCCATTTGCACTCCTTTTTTTATCCTTGTTGCCATTTTAACCTGGGATAGGATGTATCTGACCACCAACTATGGATTCATGACCATAATAGACCCTTAGGCCACTCTAACCCTTCGTCTTCCCTTGCTTCAAAAACGAAGTAGGAATTAGTGTTTATTTCATCAAAAAATTAGCATGAATAGGATAGAAATTTACATGCAAGTGTGAGTTAGTTGGAATAGTAGATAGAGGTTTGATTTACGATTTGGAAAAGTGTGTAAGATAAAGTTGTTCCTTTACTACCAAGTGATTGGATAGCTATATAGATGATTACAACATAGCGTAGTTTTATTTTCTGCAACTAGGTTAGCTATTATCTATTGATTATTTGCTTTCAATACCAATTGCAAGTAGAAGTTGATAAGCACTCTCTATTTCTCAGTTAGAAGTAGTTCTCTACATTATATTAGCTGGTTTCGCTTTAATCCAGTATGAGGAATGGCCTAGAAGCACTACTGATCAAAAGACCTAGTTGACTGTGGCATGAGGAGAATCCATCTATTGTGCATATAGCATTGTCACCTCTAAGTTTGTACAAAACCTAGGTTGATAAATAGGGTTGAGTAGCCCTTGGGAGTTGCATCACCCTTGGTGCAATACCAGGACTCATCACTAGGTGTGTCCATTTTTTTGTTTTGTGGAATTTTGGAATAAAACAATGATATTTATGCTTTAATACTCCCTTTGAATCACTTCAAACTAACTTTTCGACAAAATTTATGCAAAATTAAAAACACACACACACACACACACACATTTTTATTGATTTTTAGGCACTCTATATTGAAACTATTGTATCTTTGTGATTTCAGATCTCCAAGATCTGAGCTTTCATCTTGTGGTATCCCTTTGAGTCTTCTTTCCAACCCCACAAGTCAGGTTGATATTAGATTCTTCAACAAGTAGTTATGCCCAATCACCCATGATGGCTTGATTATAGAATAGTTCAGTATAGAAAAATTGTACAGAGTTCCATGTGTCACTGTCTCGGCCTTCAGCCCTGAAAATGATACCTAAGAAACTACAGTCTGTCCACTTTCCATCACGTTTTATGAAATTAAAATCCGATGCTTGGAGAGAAAGTTAGTGACAATTTTCCCTAGGTCACCTATATGATATGGAATTCTGGAGCCTGCAAAAACCCTAACTTCCTGGGATCATATCTTTAAAAATATAGCGAAACAACATCTGAAATTCATACACAATGTCCACAAATATTTTGGATCCACGTGGTTGAAATTTCAGCTTCTGAAGCTTCGTAAAAAAAAAAAATTATAGATAAAATTCCAATATGACCTATTTGAAGAAGCGAAAACCTAGAATCCAATTCTTTGATACCAAATGTTCTGTAACTAACTCAAATAAAAGATAGATCAATGACTTAAAAATTGTCGTCTTCGAGGGGGAAACATCCTTTAAATTACATAAATGAAAATTTATTGTATGATACAAATAATAATACCTCCTTGGTATATATATGAGTCTAACGGGTCAAAATATAATTAGAGCCTACATAACAATAATAATGTAAGGACGCAACAATAACAATAGTGGGCTTCCTTGGGGCACAACAATAACAAAATGGGGGATACATGGACACAACAATAAAAATAAGAGGAATACACTAGTATTATAGGGACCTAACATGACGTTTTGAAGCTAGTACAAATCATTATTTCCAAGACAGAATTTTGAGGGCGCCAAACAGTGGGAGATATTCCCATCCCAATTTTTGTCTCCCTATAAGTTTTAATGAGAAGGATAAAGGGACTACTGCCCAAAATTACAGGGTCTAGGTTATGTAATTAATGTGAATTGAAACATTTTAGAGAATGTAAATATTCCCATTCCCTGGAACGTCAAAATAATGGAGGAATTCAAAGGTTGGGGACATCATCTAACGGAGTCCAAGACCAATGGTTGAAGGGGAAATATTTTCGTCCCTGGAGTCCTATCCCTTAGAAGAAACAAGGGTTGACATATATGCGCACCAACAAACAGCTTTGTGGATAAGGTCATTAACAGATAGGGGATCGAGTCATTATTTGATGGCAGCATTCTCGTCCCAGGTTCTGTCTTCCTAGATATTTTCAACCCAAGACATTTTCAATTGTTTCAGAAATTCTAGGGTCCAGGATATGAGATCATGATTATATGCCACAGTCTCAAAGTACTATAGCAAGGAAGCTCAAAAAAGGAGAAGGGGATACAACCAAGAATTGGGCTTGTGCTTTGAAAGAAAGGTAAGAGGTACATAATTCTTCCCCATTCTTTCATATAAACACCATCATTCCATATTCATGAGTCAAGGATAAACATCATATATTTTTATGTGCGTGTGCTCTTAAAATGGGATTGGTCGTGCACATTTTATAGATATAGCAATTGAATATAAGGAGTTTTCTATAGGAACATGTTTCGTGACGGGGATATAGGTATAAAATGGATTTATTTCTGTTAGGCCAGAAGTAAATCCAAATGAATTTTTTTCATTTTCATGAAGATAGAATATGACTATATACAAGGAGAGGGATACTATTGGGTTTCATCTCCCAATGTCTCTTCCTCTTCTAAATTCTCTTATTTTTATATTGACGATATTTACATAGGATTCCTAATCCCAAATATTAGATGTTCAACATTACCCCCCTTAATTTGAAGGGATGTTGGTGAGTCCAAGCATCATTTTGAATCTTTTAAACATTTTCCTTCCAAGCGCCTTGGTGAAGATGTCTACAATCTGCTCATTTGTGGAACAATGTCGTTGGTGGATTGTTTTGGCTTCAACATGATGTTTAATTAGATGGTATTTTGTATTGATATGCTTGGTTCGATCATGGAAATTTGGGTTATTGGCCAACTTTATTGCAAAAGTGTTTTCAATCAAGAGAGGAGTTGAATGCATTTCTTTCTCCTTCAAATCTTATAGAATTTTCCTGAGCCACACAATTTCCTTCGTTGCTTTAGTTGTTGCCACATATTCTTCCTCAGTTGTGGAATCTCCTAAAACTTATTGTTTGTGTGACCTCCATGAGACATCTCTCGATACAAGACTCATAGCATAACTTGAAGTATATGCCATGGTTTCTTTATCTCCATCGAAATCTGAATCAGTGTATCCAATCATTATGAAGCCACCCACATGTGTATACTTGATTCCAAAGTCTTGAGTTCCCTTCAAGTATTTTAGAACTCTTTTTGTAGCAGACCAATGACCCTCACAAGGATTTTTCATAAACTTGGAGAGGATTCCAACAACAAATGAAATTTTGGGTCTGGTAGTAGTCATGTAGATGAGACTTTATACGAGCTATTTGTACTTTGTTGCAACCTCAAATTATTTTCCTTTAGTGGACGTGAGTTTTAAGTTTTTTTACATTGGAGTGGTCAAAGGACAGCACTCATCTATGCCAAACATGTTCAACAGATCTCCAATGTACTTCTTTTGAGAGAGGAATAAAAACTTCGAATGTTGGGTTACTTCAATACCAAGATAGTAGTGAACATAGCCCAAAATTTTCATTTCAAAACCTTTCCTCAATTCCTTCTTTATGGATTCAATGTATTTCTCATTCTTCCCTATCATAAAAATATAATCTACATACACCATAAGGTATAAAATTATTTTTCCAGCTTTCTCAACAAACAAAATGCATCCTCAAGGTCATAATGTTTGAAATTGAGTTTCAGAAGATGCTTAGTTGATTTCTCGTACCGGGATTTTGATGCTTACTTGAGGCCATACAGGGATTTTACAAGCTTGCATACTTTATATTCTTGACCCTTCACAACAAACCGTCCTGGTTGGGACATAAAAACATTCTCTTTCAAATATCCTTTTAAGAAAGTAGTTTTTACATCCATTTGATGGACTTTCCAACCATTATGAGCTGCCAAGGAAAACAGTGTTTGGATGGTAGCCCATTTTTTTGTGGGGGAAAAAGCATCCTCATAATCGACCCCTTCCTTCTAAGAAAAACCTTTTTCCACAAGCCTAGCTTTGTGCTTATCAAGTGATCTATCTTCTTTATACTTGTTTTTGAATACCCACTTGTAGCCTATTGGTTTGGTTCCCAATGGAGGATGAACCAGCTTCCAGCTTCCATTCTTTATCAAAACATCATATTCTTTTTGCATCACTTCTTTGCATTCATCATGAGAAGCAACTTATTTGAAGGAAGTTGGTTTCAAATGTGCATAAAAATACAATTCAAAATCATAAGAAACATCCATATCAATGAGTGAAACAAAATTGTCTACATCACCTCCATTCTGTCTATTTTAGCTTTTTTTTCCCGTATTTCCAACCTCATCAGGACGAACACTTTCAATTATATTTATTAGTCATTTTATAGGACCTTTATGAGATGGCCCAAGCTTCTCAATTGACTAATATGGGGTTTAATCAAGATTTAGTCTCCCAATTTTATCAATCACATCACTCAAAGTGTTGTAGTGTTTGGAGCTTCATACAGGGGAGAGAGTGCTTCAGAAGAAGATTCCACAGATTGATCCAGTATATGTATCCCCCCTTCAAGATGTGGAATTTCATTATCAAAACCTCAAAAATACTTTGCATGTATGAATCTATCCAAGTGATCAAGTTTTCACTAAACAACATTATCAATCTTGGAAGATTCAAGAAATATCACATCTCTAGATATTTTAAACTTCTTACTCACTTCATCATAGAGAAAGTATGCTTTGGAGGTCTTTGAATACCCCAAGGAGCTATATTTGTGACTCCTTGCACTAATTTTGTTTATTTTTTCCTTGGGTATCAAGGCATAAAAGGTGGAACCAAAAACCCTGAGATGCCTTACCGAAGGAATGTGGCCATACCACATTTCATAGGGAGTCTTGTTTTCTATATCATTAGATGGAAACCTGCTCTTTATATATACATCACATAAAATTTCATCATCCCAAAGCATCAGCTTAACATTCTTGAAAAACATCATCGAACATATCATATTTAAGATTGTCTCATTCTTTCTTTCAGCTACTTCGTTCTATTGGGGATTATTAGGGATGGTTGTTTGATGTTTGATCCCATGCTGGAAAAGATAGTTTTCAGATTCATTTGAAGTGTATTATTTTCCATTATCAATATGAATAGATCCAATATGAGATTGTGCATCATTTTAAATCCATGCATGAAAATTTTTGAATGTTTCAAAAGCTTCAGATTTGTTCTTCAATAAATAAACCCAACACATTGTAGTGTAGTAATCAATAAATGTCATCATATATTGATTACCAATTGTAGAAGGAATAGGCATTGGGCCACATAAATAAGAATGAATGATTTCAATATTTCTATGTTCTCTGGAATGAGAATCATGAAAATATTGTTTGTTTTTCTTTCCTAAGATACAAGCATCACATTGCTTAATTTTTCTAGGAATAGTAGGAAAACTAGTAACACCATTTTTCTTCAACAAATGGAGGTTGACATAGTTCAATTGTCAAAATATATCATGCCATAAAAGACCTGATGGAAATGTACCTTCATCATAGTGAGAACCGTATGAAAATTTTTGTGCATGAGAAAAAGGTTCATTTCAACTTCAGAATGCTTTATTATTTTATCCCGGTGATGAAAAGTGGGTGATCTTATGCTTTTTATACCTCAAACTTGCCATCAAATATGTGAATGGAGTATCCTTGTTGTCGGATGTGGAAAAAATACAACAAGTTTCTCCTCAACTCCAGGAGGTATAGAACATTGTACTGAAAAATTTTGGACGACCGGTCAGTTTGAGACAGATGGTGCCAAGCATTGATGACTTGAGTTTTGACTTGTCTGCAAAGTATACTGCTCCATCAATATTATCATTGAATTATTCAAATAAATGTATTCTGAAATTCATGTGGAAATTTGGTCAAGAATCAAGCAACCAAGCATCTTTCCATGAAGAAAGTAAAGCATTTAATAAGTCTTCAGATGCTCTAATGTTACAATGTGCCACAACATAAGAACTAGATGCAGGTGCTTTTCCTTTCCCTTTACCATGTGTTTTACCCTTTTCTTCATTTCTTTCCTGCTCAATTTCGTCCCAATGAAACTTACATGTTGAAGCATCATGTCCATCTCTATTGCATCGTATGCAATGAATATCAAACCTTTCTCCTTGGAAATGTTTACCCCCTCCCTCTAAAATTCCTCCTTCCTCTTCCTCTTTGACCACCTCTTCATGTAGAAGAATATTGTGCATGATTCTTCTCTTTTTCTTCAAGGTACACAACTTCTTCAATATACTGAGAAGTTATCTTCTTCCCAAAATCCTTTTCCCTCCCAACAAACTTCTTCTCAAGGGAGTCAAAGGTAATCTCCTTAAGTTTGTCACTTGCTTGCAATGACTCAAGATAATCTGAATAGGTGGGATATAGTTCCTTGACATAGGCTTTGAGAGGAACAATTTTCAACACCGTTGTCATTTACGTCATGCATAATGGATCTTATTTTTGATGCTTGGGCAAAAGGGTCACCATTTATCAACTCAAGATTGAACAACTTAATCATCAATTTAAAAGCTTCAAGTTCACAGTGTGAGTCATACAATTCCTTCAACTTATTTAAGGCTTCAAAGGCATGTGAAAATGGAAAAATATGTCGAGTAACATCTTCATTTACATATGTTTCAATCAAGGCATAGGAATTGTTGTTCTTGTTTTCTTAGATGGCAAGCTCCTTATCTAAAGTAGGATTTTCTGGTGCATTGTTTCCTTCTCTCTTGTAAAATCCTTTCCACAACTCATTGAAAATGAGGGTTTGTTTTATCTTCTCAAACCACTAATGATAGTTATCTTTGCCATAGAGAACTACTGCCACAATAAATATTAGTGAATGCATCATCACTTTTTGCCTTCTTAAAATATTGATTTAAAAAAATTATTCTACCAACTTCACTCTTAGCTATACAAAGTCAATATTTTAATGTGAACATATAAAGTTCCACTCATAAAATATAATTATATATCTTCCATATACCCCATATATGTATATTTATACCATATAATACAACCATTAAATATATGCTCAACGAATTTCATATTTCACATTCACTTTTATTATTCCATTCCAAATAATATAGTATTACTCTTATCACTCCATTTTTATTATTCCATTCTAATAAAAAGCACATTAATCACAAAGATGACCATACGGCCCCTTTTGGAAACCCTATGCACATATAAATCGGTATCTTACCAATAATATTCCATCATACCATTTGACCTTTTAAAAATTCTTAACACAGTACGAGCCAAAAAAAAGACTATTCAATACACAACATGTTAGGGGTAATTCAAAACACAATCAACAAACTTTAATTAGTCAAATGCGTAGGTGAGGCTCCTCAAAATTTATGACGGGCTCAATGGGGGGCTGGTAGCACAACACAAATCAAGGAAGTTGTCTACCCAACATACAGAATAGCCCAGACAACAGTTTTTTGTTGGAATCCAGTAAAATAAAATTCAAAAAATCAGTTAGTTGGAGTGTTTGGAATTCATTTTTGCTAGTGAAAATGGATTCAGCACTATTAAAAACCCTTAAGGCACTCAAAATACTAAATTTTAACAACTGTAAACAAGATTCTGATAAAATCTTTGCCAGATTCTGGGCCATTCTGTTGCTTTTTTAGACTACGCGCAAATCAAGTCACATACTCACATTCAACACAACGCACATCAAGTCACGTTCCTTAAGCCTTACTTTATTCCTTGGTCCTTGGTCCTCACTTCAATGCATACATATTCCCATCATATAAAATTTCAATGGAGAGATGGGTTAATAGTCAATGCTTCATTATAAACCATTGTGCATACTGCAACATATCACACAAAAGTGCAAAACGTTCAAAAACCAACATCGATTCTCAGTTTTTGGCCCTCAAACACTACGATTTTAACGCACCAGTCTCCACACCTTCAATACAGAGCTTCAAAACAATCTAGCTTACAAGCTTTTATGCACACCGACATAAATTCAAGATTATCGCACCATACATTTATCCCTTCAACACTTCAATAGGATCGAATGAAAATAGATAGAGGACAAAGAATATGGTAGGAAACTGACATGAGTTACAATGCATAAAAATAATTTCAGAGCTGGCTCTGATACCATGTCATGCCAAGAGTAACTCCAAATGAATTTGTTGAATTTTCATTAAGATAGAATATGACTATATACAAGGAGAGGGAGACTATTAGGTTTCATCTCCCAATGTCTCTTTCTCTTCCAACTTCTCTTATTTTTCTAATTACAATATTTACATAGGATTCCCAATCCAAAATATTAGGTGTTCAACAATTTCCCTTAATTGGGTTGGAGGACTCAGCAACTTACTTGAAGGTCGAAGAACCTTAATCCACTAGCACAACACCACTGAGATATGCGACACGACTCTCCTGGTCTTCAACTCGCCTTACAATCTCCACAACGTGTTCTGGCTAAAACTGTCCTCAGACAGGCGGCCCAGAAGGCTTCGATATTACTTCAAATAAAATGTTACACACCTTGTTATGCCACAAAGTAGAGCCAAAGGGCTTCTGAACTCTTCACAGGCTATTACAACACACTCAAACTCACACTCAGACACACACACACTCACTCAACAGACGATGATCTAAATGCATGACCATAAGTCCTATATATACAAAACTAAAGAGACTATTGAGGGTCCTGTCAGGCATTGCTGGCCCAGACGGTGTCTACTCAATATTCTCGAGTACAATAATGCGACCGAAAGTAAAAATCACCATGGTCCCTTAGGACTATGGTCGGAATCATATTGCTCGCCAGGTTCGAAATCACTTTGCCACTTGTCCGAATCTTCTTCTTGCTTTTTGTAAAGCCACTCAAGGTACTTTGATTCCCACTCAGCTTCATCATGTGATTGAGCATCTTGGTAGATATCGATATGAATGGGATCTCTTTCTTGTACTGGATATGCTGTAGCCATTTTACTTTGTCTCTTAACTTTTTCTTCTGTAGCTATCCCTTTTCCTTTGTCAACTATAGAAGATTCCCCTTTATGTCTTGTCTTCAACTTGCTGCTATCTTTTGTCACGAACAAATTGCTTTGGGGAAATAAATATCTATCTGCCGACTTTGTCCACTTGCAAACATATGCCATCGGATCTACTTCAATGTCAAGGAAGGGATCTTTCTTTGCTTTTCTGAAATTGATATGTGACTGTACAGCTAGTTCGACTCCATCCAAAATATCTAACTTAAAGATTTGAAACATTGACACTGATTGCTCTATACAACACTGGATCCAATATTTACAAAGATGGTTTAGACCAAAGTGTTCCTGCCAACCTAATTCAAAACTTACTGCTGAAGCAACATGATTAGCTAATAATAAAATAATCAAACAAACTACATCTGGAACCCAATTACCATGTTTGAT
Source organism: Pinus albicaulis (assembly GCA_034641835.2). NCBI lineage: Eukaryota > Viridiplantae > Streptophyta > Pinopsida > Pinales > Pinaceae > Pinus > Pinus albicaulis. Next base: position 311,146,810 of record CM076578.1, read on the forward strand.
TACTATGGTAACCAGAGCCTTCTGGTTTACAATCAATTTAATGGCTCCACATTTCTGCTGACATTTTTCCAAAGTTTTTATCATATTGATTTTCTCATATAACCTTAAGTTTGGAAAATCTTTTAACCAAGTGGTTAACTTCTTGACTTCATCCATATTGTCAGCGATTACCGATTCTTCAAATTTTTCAGAGCCAACAACTTGAGAAAATGGATTTGGGAGAACAGGTTCTCTCAGCTCTAAACTGTTGTAATTCCAAGGGGTAGAGAATGTTCTCAGATACTGCAAAGATTTCATGATACATTGAGTGGTTCTGATCTGTGGTTTATTTCTGCATAATCCATTGTGGATTTCCCAATCTGAAAATGCTTCAAATATTTCATATTGAGGAAATGTATCAGTGTTTGCAAAATATTCATTCTGGCTTTGAAGAAAGGCTGCTTCTAATTCATCAAACATATCTGCAATCTGGAGAGATAGTAGAAATTTTTCTACCTGTTCATGCATATCTAATTCTTCCAAGTCTAACATCTTTGCTGTAGTATAAACATTGAAAGAAAAATCAACTGCTCCAATTAGCTGATAATAATTCAATATCTTCAAAGTCTTAATCATCTCATCAGTATATTGTTTAGACCAATAGTCACATAAAGACTTGAAATAAAGCGTAACCTTCATATTTGGTAAAGGATAAACCTTAATCAATTCCTCATCAAGACCTAGATGAATACCGACATTTTTAGACTGCCAAGCTTGGCAGCGTTGTATCCACTGATTCCTCCTTAGTCTCAATCCAACAATTTTCTTGATCTGGTTTGCAATATCTTCAACCACTAGCTCTAAAATGTGAAACCTTTTTACAAATGTCAAATAGCTATCTGGTGCTGGAGAGAGATCAAAAAGATCTGACCTGTGCATCTTGTTCATATCTCTGGTTAGAGAATCTGCCAGATAGTTGGAAATACCTGGAATCCATTCAACATCAAAATCATACATGTTAAACCACATCTGCCAAGCTAATAATATTCCTCTAGCTAACTGTTTTGAAATTTTTGTAGAGAGGAAATGAGTAAAATTCATTGAATCCGTTCTAATTAAGAACTTAGCAGGAGCTAAATAAAGCTCAAATTTTTGGATTCCATTAAAAATTGCTAATGTCTCCTTTTCTGCTGCAAAATATTCTTTCTAGTGGGGCAGAAATTCTCCTGAGGCATAAGCACATAGTTCTTCTTCTCCTGTCTCTGTTTTTTCAAACAAAACTGCTGCCCAAAATAAATCAGATGCATCTGTCTGTAAAATCAATGGGCCTTCTCCTGGTGGTTTAAGCTGAGGCACATTTTTACATTCTTCTTTAAGAAGCTTGACTGCTTCTGTTGCCTCTTCTGACCAACCGGACTGTAAATGTTGTCTGATGGGAGCTGTCTTCTTAGATAATCTTGGAATATATTTATGGATATAATTCAGCACTCCAAGAAATCTTTGGATCATTTTTGTATCAGACAAATGATCAGGAAATTCATCTAATTTGGTTAACACATGGGGCTGCATTTGTATCTTCCCATCAATTATATGAATTCCTAGGAAATCAACACTATATTGGAATAAAAACATCTTTTTCTCCGAAAGAACAATTCCATGTTGTCGTACCTCATTTAAGAAGATATTGAGGTGAGTAAGATGTTCTTCAAGATTGTTGCTGAAAATCAAAATATCATCAATGTAAACACAAATGAATTCATATTTTCCAAAAATATAATCCATTCTTCTCTGAAAGTATGCTGGGGCATTCTTCAAACCAAAAGGAACTACTCTCCATTGGAAAAATCCAGCAGGACAAGTAAAAGTTGTTTTATGCATGTCTTCTTCTTTGATCTGGATTTGGTAGTATCCTGATTTCATGTCGAATTTGCTAAAGATCTTACTATTTTAGATTTTCTGCATAATAGTCTCCTACCTAGGCAAAGGGTAATTAAAGCTTTTTGTTATGGCATTCAAAGGCTTATAGTTAATTACCATTCGTGCCTTACCTCTAATGATCTCAGAGTGATTTCTTACCAAAAAGGCAGAACATGAATAATGAGATTCACTAGGTTCTATTAACTGAAGCTGCAAGAGTTCATCAATTTGTTTTCTTATCTCCCTTTCATCTGAAGGAGTGCAGGGGATCAATTTTCCTTTCACACCATTATCATGCAGAGTTATGATTTCTTGCTGCGGGCTTTTGACTGACCAAAATATTTGGGGATTCTCAGAACAGTTCTTTAGCAATTCTTCATAGATTTCTGTTTGTCTTTTAGACCAGTCTGGGTTTATACAAGCTTTCTGCTTTCCTTTCTGACTTCTTTCTTCATATCTGCTTAGCACTTCTATCCAATCATTCGAATCTTGTGCTGGTCTTTTTGTTCCTACCTTCTTCTGACTATTCTGTCTTTGAGGTTCTGAATTAGCCAATGTAAGCCTTGGGACAGAAATAGCTTTCTTTTTCACATTCAAAATCAATTTATCATCAGAAATGGTTACTGGAAGGACTGAAGATAAAAATGGCATTCCTAAAGAAAGGCTGCAAGATGTATCATGATACTGTATTGCTGAAATTTTAATAATCTCTCCGCCAACTTTTAAAGAGATATTATCTACATAGTGGGTCAGAGATACTGAACCTCCAACGGTTTCAGACACCAGAATATGATTCAATGGTTTCCACAAGCCTTTAAATAGAGATGGGCGTGCCAAATTGTTTGAACCTCCAGTATCAATAAAAGCATGAACGGCTATCCATTCCTGTCTAACTTGAACCTCTACTGGGATATACAACAAATTATTTGTTTTTACAATTTTCTTCAAAAAAGCTGTTTCATCTGGAGTGGTGATAGGAGGAACTGATGATGGAGCAACCTTTTTCGGATATGGACATAAAATATCAAAAGATGGAGATGGTTTTGACTCACTTGACTTTTCATGTGGAGTATCTACAATGGTTGAAACTGACTTTTCTGTATATACAGAGATATTTTCATCTTCTTCTTCTTCTTCTTCTTCTTCTTCTTCTTCTTCTTCTTCTTCTTCATATTCTGATGTTTCTGAACTCAAAACTTCATCACAGTACAAATAATCATCAGAATAAAAACAACGATTCATCTTTTGAAACATTTCTACTGATTCTTCTTCATCTGAAGACGCATCAGTTAGAATGTAAACTTCTGAGCAATCATCTTGGGATTCAACTATTGACCATGAATCATTAAATTCCTCAATATCTACACATGCCTTGAGCTTATTTGATGAGCTTTTTGGAAATTTTCTCGCAAAGTGACCTTCTTGTTTACAGATAAAACAACAATTTTTCTTTGGCTTGCTGTTATCTCTCCATTTGATATATCTGTATTTCTTAAAAGGTCTCTTGGGATTAGCTACTCTTTTTGGTCTAAACTTACCATATCTCTTTGATCTGCGTTTTTTAAATGGAGTCCATGGCAATGCAGATCTGCATACTGCTAATCCGGGAGAAAACTCAGAGGCTTTCTTTTGCCAGCATAGATATTTTATCTTTTCTTGGCATCTGAATAACAAATCTATCCAATAGATTTGATCAATAGTTTTACTCTGAACTTCTAAATCTTTAAGGATCATATCCCCAAGATTTCCAGGCAACTTTGACAAAAATGTAATTTTCTGTACTGAATCATTACTCAAATTTGCTTTAAAGACTTTACCCATGTATTCATCACCAAATTCTTGAAAATATTTGGCATCTTTTAATTCCATGCGGGTTAAATCTGTTATGAGTTGTTTCTTTTCATCAACAGGCTCAGGGACAAACTGAGTTTTAAGAAATAATTCCAAGGTGGCTAAACCTGCATTACAGACATTTACTCTTTCTTCCTGGGTGGCTGACATCCACCAGTCATGTACTATGCCTTCCATTCTTTTTTCAGCCAAATAAAATATGGATTCATTATTCAACTTGGAAATTATTTGCATCTGGTATAGGGCTCCTATCCAGATTCGGATTGATTCAGCTGGGTTTTTAGACTTCTCTAAATCAAGAACATAACCAGTAGAATTGGTTGCATAAAGGTCTTCTTCAATTCTGGGATATTTAGTCTGATCTCTGAACATATGAGCTTTCTGTAGTGATGGCAGAATAAATGATGGAAATTTCTTTGCTGCATCCTCTAGTGTTGCCAATTCACTTTTTGGTTTTTGCATTAAAGGGGACGACTCAAAAATTCTTTCAGACATTTTGGATTTACCCTTAGCAACTGATTTATCAGATGTTTGAGCTTGAGCTTGGGTACTGGATTCTATCCCACTTTATTCTTCCTCTGGTTCTTCAAATTCCCAATTGGATGGATTTTCCATTGTCATAGAGAATCTAGGTGTTCTCAATTCTTTCTTTCTTCTTTCTTTCTCTCTCCTTCTTCTAACCTTTTCTTCTCTTCTATGTTTTTCTGCAGCTTGTTCTTCTTGAAGTAATCTAAGGTTAGCTAAGATTTGTTCTGATTGAGAACCAAGGTCATCTAAGACATCTTCAGCATGGGAACACCAGGTGGTCAAATAGTTTCCTATTTGATAAACTTCATCTAAATCCTTAGAATTATTTACACTATGCTCAATCAACGGGGCATAGTCTGCTCTGGTAGTAGGCTGTTTGGACATTGAGGATGTTGTACAAAATTTTGTTTTTGGTGGCCATTTTCCTCATTTTACAAATCGATGATTTGCATATGTCCACTCTTCTTGTGGTTGAGCTGTAATATAAGACACACGATGCATTTTTTGTACAAGTAAGAAGGGTTTCTTCTCAGGTATATACAACTCTGTATGACTCTTTTCAGATTCTTCAGGGAATACTTCAGATACTGGCTATCTGCTAGAAGAGGATTCTTCTTGAAATTGGACTGGGAAGACTGAACGTCTTGGTTTAAAGACAGGTCTCTGTATCTCTGTTTTAGGTGGAATTATTTTAACTCTACCATCATAGATTGCAATTCTTTTCAGTTTTGACTCTGGCTTTTTAATATCCTCTAGAGACTTATACTGAAAGTACCAATCATTCGGTATTTCTTCTGGACTAAACACAGCACCTTCAACTTGAGCATTCGACAATCCTACTGTCACACAGTCTTTTAAAACAGGTTGTTTCAGCTTTGGATGAATGGTATTTGTCAACTGAAACGAGGTCTGAATTATGATTGACAAATATTCACTATCATTAATGAGACTTAATCCTTGGACACCGGTCATTAATTTCCAACATTCAGCAAGGTGAGGGTCAGATAAACTGATAGCATAATCAGGGAAAACAGTTCCATACTGACATCCTGTAGACAGATTTCCTGTAATAGTACCTATGCGTGCATGTTCATAGATTTCGTGACGAGTATCAAAGACTTCAGCGATGCAAGGGGTATTGATACCATGCCTAAATAATGGAGCTAGACCAATTCGGATTCCTCCGAAATGCAAGTAGTTATATTTCTTTTCTTCTACATATTTTTTGAATTTTTTAATGTCGTCTTTAGAGAAAAGATTCAGAGACACAATTTGGACAGAAGGTCCAGCAATCTTGATAGTTACTTCTACTTCCTTAAGAAATGATTTTTTCTTAAAAACTTGCGTAATCGGGAGCTTATATACATCAGTAGCAGAGAGTGAGGGTGGATTCCAACTTTCAGGATTTTCTATTTCTTCGTGCTCTATTTCTTCAGATCTAGAGGTAACTTCATTTACAATTCTACGATCTATGCTCGAAAAAGTGCAAAGTAAATTTGCCATTTCAGAATCAGAAACAGGGCTCTGATACCAATTTAAGATGGAGGACTCAATGAGGAAACACCTTTTTTCCAGTGATTGGGCATAGTCAATTTGTTGGCATCAAGTGATTAAGGAAGTTAATTTTGTAGGATATTGAGCCTGCATCAAGTGACCATATCACTATTATACATAAACAAACATATATGTAAGAAAATCACCGCACAATCCAATAATTTTTTTTTTAATGGAAATCTTGATCTATTGAACCTTTTCCTTTCGTGATCATTAGGTTCTGACACAAATCACCAAAATGGGGTGACTTGATGAAAATTATAATGCTCTATGTATTCATAGATGATGATAATTATCGGTTACCCTGGCACATAGTTACCCAAGAAAATATGTATCTTCATGAGCCCTAAGCCACACAAATATACAAGCCATATGCGGCCAAATTATGTGCTCCAAAATCATTTTCATTCCTTCGGATGCCATTATTTATGCTACCAGGTTATTTATTTTACTAACATTTATTATGGTGAAAAAAAAATTATATTGATATCCCATCTACTCCATTAAAACACGTTGAGCCAATGAGACAACATTATTATTCTTTGACAATCATGTAATGCATATTCTATCTAATTCTTAACATAACCAACTCATGTGGAATCTAAACACATAGGAACATGATGGTCTAGGTGGATATTGGTGGCCACCCGCCTATTCCACTTAGGTCCCACCATTTTTTCTTTCAGTTTTTCAGTTTCCTTAATTGTAGCACAGCTTACTCTTTTTGGCAGTTTTTCGAGTCCTGAACTTCCGGAGCTGTTTTGAGGCCCTAAACGACATTTTTTTGTGAAAACCAGGACCAACATGGGTGTTTGACAATTATTATCCACTCAAAAATTTTAGTCCTCTGATATATATTTCTAATGAGGTATTGTGCGCGTCAAACGGAAATCATATGCCAAAGTTACGTCCCCAGGAAGTTGATGTACCAATTTACCCAAACGGGCTCATAGTTTTGGTGCTTCATCTCCTAGGATTAGGTTTTTGGATGTTTAGGGTTTTCCATTGTCTCAAAATAATAAATAGGCCTTCGACCCTCATTTTAACACAGTTCAGAGGCATGTAGCCACCACATCTCTTATCAGAGATAACATACCATCGCCCGATTTAGTTTATTTTCCATTTTGTTTGTAAGCATTTTTCAGTATTTGATATTAATGAAATGAATTTTTATTCCTAATTAATCTCTGTGTTTATGTTTATTTATATATTTTATTATGTTCTTGTGTAAGTCTGGATCAGTGGTATCACAGCGGTCTTTTCTTTCTCGATTTTTCTTTGAATGTCCCCAACGAGGTCGGGGTATAAGGAGTTAGGGCTCGATTTGGTTGAACCTTCGCAAGATCAGCCTCGCAAACCCTGACAGCCTCCCATGGAGGAGGAAAAGAAAGACGAGGGAGCAGGAGAGCCTATCAAAATATTTCTCTAGGGGGCCCTCAAGAAACAAAGGAATGCGATGATGAATAAATTTTCCCAAATCCTTCAACGACTACCCACCGACGATGCACCTTCATCCAGCAGCCACTCTGGAGGCGCAACTCCTTTTAAAGTACAAGTAAACTTTGACATTCCCATATTTGAGGGCCAAATAGATTCAAACCTCATAGATAGATAGTTGAATCTATTATAATGATATTTTACGGTTAATGAATTTTGAAAAGATTACCTTTTCACACCTCAAATCCGCCCCCCATTTCAAGGACTGGTGGGAAACCTACTATGAGAAAAATTACAAGAGGGAAACCCCCCTGTTCTCAACCGCACCCACTTGGAATTCTTTCTGAGACACCATCATGGATCAATATTATCCCATGGGGAGCTATGAGGATAAGTACATACAATGGACTACGTTGCGGTAGAAAAGGGATCAAGATAGGCATGAGATGACGAATCTATTCCATACTCTGCACACAACTTTGGGTATCAAATATTCAGAGAAACATTTGGTGTCAAAGTATCGCAGTTGTCAGCACAGATACATTCAGGAGGAAATGGAGTTCCTCGACATCTCCTCGCTTGGTGAAACATACAGATATGTTGCCAATACTGAGCATAAATTCAAACAAAAGAAGCGAGACATTGGATCTACGAATCAAAAGCAAGGGAAAGGCGCCCCCAAACCGCAGAACAAAGTAAAAATCCAAGGCAGGGTGGCTTAGGAAAACCCACCAAATCCGCAAACGAAGAACAACACCGCAAATCCAAATAAGTACATGGGAAAATGGTGTGAGTTCCATAAGAGCTCCACTCACAACACAAGTGAGTGTCAGTCCAAGCACTCTTTGGTGACCGAGTTGAAGGCTTCCGAATCAAATGCATGTCAAAACCCGACAAGGCGAATGAAAAAGGCAAGAATATTATCGATGCAAAGCCCAATGCCATTGTTTCCACCACAAATATCTAGAAGGAGGAACCCAAAGATCCATAGGATGGGGAGTGCCTCTTCCATTCCCATATGTGGGTGAAGGGTTCCCCGCTACAGTTCATCGTCGACAACATGAGCCAAAAGAACCTCATTTCAGCATAGGTCATGAAGCGGTTGGGCCTGTTGACCACAACACTCCCAAAACCATACACCATCGAGTAGCTTCACCAAGGACAAGATCTCTGCGTCAGCCATCAATGTCATCTTCCCTACAGCATCAAGCCCTTCATGGATGAGGTCTTATGTGATATTTCTCATATTGATGTTTGTGATGTATTATTAGGCCAACCATACATGTGGAAGCGACATGTTGTGTACGATTCTAGGCCTCGTGCTATTATTGTTACTTTGGGAAATAAGTTGTATAGGATACCAAAGGTAGCACTGCCTACCACCATCTCTTTGATCATTGCAAAAAAATGCAGTAAGCTCATTTCCAAAGCCGAGAAATTTATTTTCTTGATGATCCCCCTAAGGGAAATAATAATATTGTAGCCACGACCTCCAGACAGGGCTCCTCCACATGACAACAACATATGGACAAGGCCGTGGACGAGTACGGGGAAATCTTCACCTCACCTGCGGGGGTACCTCTAAATTTTCAGGTCAAGCACTCCATCAATTTGACCCCAAGCACGCTCCTACCCGTTGGACTGATCTATCGACGCTCTTTTCTGGAGAACGAAAAAATCAAGAGGCAAATTCATATCTAGTCGATTTCATCATCCTGCGAGAGCCCGATCGTATTGGTGCAGAACAAGGATGGGACTTGGAGACTTTATATTGACTATCAGGTGTTGAACAATATCACTATCTGGAATAGGTATTCTATCCCATGGATTGATGATCTTATGGAACAACTCAAGGGTGCCAAATATTTCATCAAGATAGACTTGAAGTCCACGTATCACCAGGTACCAATCGAACCCTCTGATGTGTGGAAGACTACCTTCAAATCTAGGAGGGCCTTTTTGAAAATTTGATCATGCATTTCGAGTTGACGAATGCTCCCATAACCTTCATGAGGGTGATGGATGACATCTTGCAACCATTCACCAACTCATTCGTGGTGGTGTATTTGGATGAGATCCTGATCTTCAGCCAGAGTTGGGAAGAGAACCTCCACCACATTCAACGGGTCCCCCAAACACTGCGGCAACACAAGTTGTGTGCCAATTTGGAGAAATGCACTTTTGGCATGACCCAGGTTCAATATCTAGGATACATTATTGATGAGCGGGGGGTGCATGTGGACCCAGCCAAGATCCAGGTCATTCGGGATTGGCTAGGCCCAACCACTCTAACAAAGTTGCACAGCTTTCTGGGCCTTTAAAATTTCTATCGGAGGTTCGTGTTGGGGTTCTCTCATATCACTTGGCCTTTGAGTCAAGTCACCAAGGGAGGAGTGAAAGAAAAATTATTTTGGTTGGAATCTCAACAGAATATGTTCGCAGATTTGAAGCATCACCTTTGCTTTGAACTAATACTCACATTACCAAAGTTGAAGCAACCATTTGAGAATGAGATAGATGCTCTGACTATGCTATTGGGGTAGTACTTACTCAGCAAGGGCATCTAGTGACATATCACAGTGAGACACTGTTGATATTCAACAAGAAAATTTTATCACCCACGCCTAGTTGCATTTAGCACCCAAACTAGGGTGGGGCCCACAGTGTTATTTTTGGGTGCATGTCTATTTTAGTTATCCATTAATTAAGATGGACAATAAACTATAATCTATTCTCAATTTAAACTTGAAATAGTTAACTGAGGGTGATAAAATCAGTTAGGTAGTGGATTTCAAGTTAGAGGTTGTTGGTGAGGCATGCAGAGTAATTCTAGTTGTAACAGATTTCGAAGTGCAGTGGTGCATTAGTTAATGCAAGTTGTAAATAGTTTAACTCAATTAAGTGAGTTAAACTCAGTTGTGCTAGTTGTAACTGAAGATACACTAGTGAGAGATCAAGTGAATTAATATTAATTAATTCACTATCATTAATCTCACATGAAACTGAGGATTTACTATTATTAGTTGCATGCATGTCAGATCCAGTGGAGACCCAGTTGAGTTCTAGGTGAAAGGGAAGTTGACTATCAGTTGTAGGATTATTGGCTTGCACACATGCAACCAAACACCCATTGGAGTGTCCATGATACTTGCGCAGTCAAGGAAGGCAAGAATTCCTATCTTTTATGGACTACATCCATCAGGGATTGCGCAAGCAAGGGAGGTTGTCTGGAGGCTGAGAATTGGCTATGTGCTAGTCAGTTTTGTATATGACAGTGTGAGACAATTAGCTGAGGACTGGAGAGCTCTTGTGAGAATATTTTTTTATGTAATTTTTTCATGATCCATGCTTAATATACAATAGAAGATAGTGGGGTTTTTAGCTATAATATTTCCCCAGGAAATTATCTGTGTTATGGTTGGTTTGATTCTTCTTCATGTTCATATGATTAGCAATTTTTTTTTTTTTAATTCCACAAAATATTGGTAGAAGTGATTCAGTATTTAACTTTATTACATTGTTAGATCGATTGAATTGAAGATATACATGCATGTTGTATAATTTATACATGGTATCAGAGCACAGGAAATTGCAGAAGAGAAGAAGGAGCTGAGTTTGTGACTGGATAGAATTCGAATTTGCTAAAATACTTTCTTGGTGCTACAGTTGATTCAATATTGAAATGGATTTCAATGGCTTGAGGTTGGAGTATGCACTCAAGGGAATCTCAAACTATATTTCTTGGAAGGACGGGATAGAGGAAATACTCCAAGACAATGGCTTGAAGGAATTCATTGACAATGATCCTAAACCCATTGTGGAAGATGTTACAAATCTTGATGCGTGGCAAAAGAAAGTGGCAAAGGCGAGGAGGATCCTGTTGAAGGGAGTAAAATACCACATTGTCTCAAGCCTCTATGGGAAAGCCACACCATATCCAATGTGGAAGGCTTTGACGGATCTATTCCAAAGTAGCAGCAACCATAGGAAATTGGCGCTCAAAGATAAACTCATGAAGATCAAGATGGAAAAGGGCGACACCATTCAAAAATATCTAACAAAGTTTTTCCAATGTCAGGAAGAACTGGGGAGCGTTGGAATAATAGTCACTGATAATGATTTGGTGAGCTTGGCTCTCCTAGGACTTCCCAAGAGTTGGCACAGTTATCAAGACTCTATCAATGGAAGGGAAAATTTTCTTGATTAGGAACAACTGTGGTCGGATTTGGTGCAGGAGGAGTTCAAAAGAAACACCAGAGATGGATCTTCATCTAAGAATGAAGATGAAGAGGATTGTGCTTTGGCTGCCAAGGTGAGGAAGGGGAAGGGGAATAAATTTCATTCTAAATCTGAGTCCAAGAATGGAAAGAAGAAGGAAATGTCCAAGGTGAAGTGTTTTCATTGTCACAAGCATGGGCATTTTGCTACTAAATGTCCATAAAAGAAGAATAACTAGAATGCTGGAGGATCTGTAGCTGGTGAGGCCCTTACCTCGCAATTTTAGCATGACTTCTCATTGATCGCATGCATGGTGTCTAGTGCATTGGGATCTGTGTGGTATTCAGATAGTGGTGCTTCCTTTCACATGATGGGAGATAAGGAACTTTTTAGTGACTTGAAGGAGAAAGATATCCAAATGTGTATCGTAATGGGCGATGATGGGCAGTACATTTCTAACGGGATTGGTACCATTAACTTTTAGAGGTAGTCAGGTAAACCCTTTCAATTAAAATATGTAATGCATGTACTAGGGCTGAAGAAAAATTTTGTCTCAGTCGCAATGTTGGAGGATAGAGGTTATGATGTTGTTCTTAGTGAAGGAAAATATTTCTTGCAACATAAAACAACAGGACAATCCAAGAGGATAGGGATTCGAGTTAATAATATATACAAGCTGGAGGTAGATGGTTGCGCAGTAATGATGGGCAAGGCAGATCAAGTGGTGAGACAAGATGAGGGCGAATTATGGCACAGGAAATTGGGTCATCTTCACCATGGAGCCTTCAAAGTCATGCAGTAGATTTCTACTGGTCTTCCCAGGGGTGCACTTGTGCAGTCAGACACATGCAAGGGATGTATTATTGAAAAATATGTAAAGGCCTTTCATGAGAAGGAAAACCGAGCTTCGAAGATCCTTGAGAGAGTTCACACAGACGTGTGTGGTCCTTTATATGTTGCTTCGACAGCAAAACATAAGTACTATGTAATCTTTGTTGATGAATTCTCTCGTAAGTGTTGGATCTTCTCCATGCAGAAGAAATATCAAACATTCTCTAAGTTCTATGAGTTTAAAAAACATGTGGAGAAATATTCGAGGAAGCAAGTGAAGTCTCTTAGGAGTGATAATGGTGGAGAATACATCTCTAACGAATTCAAGAACTTCTGCAGCAAAGAAGGAATTTGAAGAGAACTCATAGTGCCTCATAACCCACAGCAGAATGGGGTCATGGAGAGGAAGAACATAACTATTGTGGGTGCAGCATGAGTGATGTTGAATGATCAAGGCCTACCGATGCATCTTTGGGCGGAAGCATGCAACACAATGGTACATGTGCAAAACCGTTGTCCTCATAGAGTACTTGGCATGAGTATACCTGAAGAGGATTTCACTGGTAAGAAACCTAATGTTTCACACTTTAAGATTTTTCACTCATATGTTTATGTGCATGTGACCAAGGACGCCAGAACCAACAGTTGAGGTTGGCATTTTTGTGGGGTACACTAAAACATGCCATAATTATTGTGTGTGTTTTCTAAATAACAGAATGATTGTTGTGCGGGGGGATATAAAATTTGATGAGGAGAAAGCCATGTGGTTGTCTCTTGAGAGGGAGCTAGACTTGCATGCAGAGGAGGAACTACTGGTTCCCAAGGATGAGTCTCAACATGTGGATCAACCACATGAGGAGGTTCATGGACTGGAGGAAAACACTCATGCAGAGCCATCCATCAGAAATGGCAGAAGGCACACCACGGAAACTGATAAATTGAGACTTAACGCTTCAGAGAATGTAGGAGCCCCTACTTCACAGCGTAGACAGAGACAGTCTCTTGACCGATTTACTGGATACATGGCTCTTATGAGAAAATTTATTGTGACTGAACCATATTCCTTTCAAGAAGTAATGTAGCAACCAACTTGGGTTGATGAAATGGTGAAGGAGTATGACTCCATTGTCAAGAACAGTGCATGGGACATAGTCCCAAGACCGGTCGACAAATCAGTGGTTGGATCGAGATGGATCTATAAGGTAAAGCAAGCTACTGGTGAGAGTGTGGAGAAATACAAGGCCAGATTTGTGGCCCGAGGATTCTCACGGATCAAAGGGATAGATTATGATGAGACTTTTGCACATGTGGAAAGGTACTCTTCCATAAGATCCATCCTTGCACTCTCAGCGCAGATGGGCTGGAGAATTCATCAGATGGATATGAAAACTGCATTTCTCAATGGGATCATGGTTTCAAAATCTTCAACAGTGAGTCGCATGTGTGTTGACTCAAAAGAGCATTTTATGGGTTGAAGCAAGCACCCTGTGCTTGTTACACTGGAATAGATAGTTATTTCACCGAATTGGTCTTCACCAAAAGTGAAGCAGATGCAAACTTGTACCAGATTGTGGTTGAGGGTAAGCTATTGATTATTTTTCTATATGTTTATGATCTAATTTTTACTGGTGATAAGTAGATGATACACTCATGTAAGGAGGATCTTGCAAGGGAGTTTGAAATGAAGGACATGGGACTCCTTCATTATTTCCTTGGATTGGAAATATGGTAGCGGATGGTGAACTTTTTGTGCCTCAAGGCAAGTATGCAAAGGATATACTGGGTAATTTTAACATGGAGAGTTGCAAACCCATGGATACTCCTGGAGAGGTAGTGGATGCTACTGTCTACAGGAAATTAGTGGGTTCACTAATGTATTTGGGGAGCACGAGACCGGACATTTGCTACGCATTTAACCAACTAATTCAAGCTATGGTTAAGCCTACTAAGCTCTTTTGGAAGGAAAAGAAGCATGTCCTGAGATACCTAAGGGGCACATCAGGGTATGGTCTATGGTACAGACGGACAGAGGGAGTGAAGCTACAAGGCTTCACGGATGCAGATTGGGTGGGCAGTCCATTGGACAGAAAGAGCACATCAGGAGGGATCTTTAGCATAGGATTGAAATCATTTTCCTGGTACAGCAGAAAACAATGATCTATGGCACTCAATTCAGCGAAAGCAGAATACATGACAGCCAGTCAAGCTGCATGTGAGGCTATCTAGATGAGAAAGATATTGGTTGGTTTGTTTTGTTCTCAGATCGATCCGAAAGTGATTCATTGTGATAATCAGAGTTGCATTAAACTCTCGATTAATCATGTGTTTCATGATAGGTCCAAGCATATAGATATTAAGTACCATAATCTCAGATATTATGTGCGGAGAAGGATAATGTTGCTTCATTACATTCCCACAGAAGATCAGGATGCAGATATTCTGGCGAAGGCGCTCACCAGGAGAAAATTCAAATACCATAGAGACAGGATTGAGGTGAAGGATAACCCCTTTCTTGTTGAGAGGGAGTGTTGAGATTCAACAAGAAAATTTTAGCACCCACACCTAGTTGCATTAAGCACCCAAACTAGGGTGGGTCCCACAGTGTTATTTTTGGGTGCATGTCTATTTTAGTTATCCCTTAATTAAGATGGACAATAAACTATAACATATTCTCAATGTAAACTTGAAATGGTTAATTGAGAGTGATAAAATTAGTTAGCTAGTGGAATTTGAGTTAGAGGTAGTTGGTGAGGCATGCAAAGTAATTCAAGTTCTAACAGAGTTCAAGGTGCAGTGGTGCATTAGTTAATGCAAGTTGTAACTTAGTTCAGTGAGTTAAACTCAGTTGTGCTAATTGTAACTAAAGATACACTAGTGAGAGATCAAGTGAATTAAATATTAATTAATTCACAACCAGTGATCTCACATGCAACTGAGGATTTACTATTATTAGCTAAATGCATGTCAGATCCAGTGGAGACCCAGTTGAGTTCTAGGTGAAAGGGAAGTTGACTATAATTTGTAGGATTATTGTCTTGCACACATGCAACCAAACACCCATTGGAGTGCCCATGATACTTGCGCAGTCAAGGAAGGCAATAATTCCTATATTTTAGGGATTTCGCATGTAAGGCAAGCTGTCTAGAGGCTGAGAATTGGCTATGTGTTGGTCAATTTTGTATATGACAGTGTGAGACAATTAGCTGAGTACTGGAGGGAACTTGTGAGAAGAGTTTTGTATGTAAGTATTTCATGATCCATGCTTAATATGCAATATAAGATAGTGGGGTTTTTAGCTGTAAGCTTTCCCCGGGAAATTTTCTATGTTGTGGTTGATTTGATTCTTCTTCATGTTCATGTGATTAGCGATTGTGTTTTTAATTCCACAAAATATTTTTAGAAGCGATTCATTATTTAAATTTAGCACATTTTTATATCAGGTGAATCCAAGATATACATGCATGTTGTATAATTTCTACATACACTTTTAGACACAATCTGAAAGTATCCCATCTATGACAAAGAAATTTATTCCATTGTGCAGGCCTATCGACAATGGAAGCATTACATTTTGGGGAAGGAAACAGTCATACACACAAATCACTGACCCCTTCAGTTCATACAGAAACAAGGGAAGTTGCAGAACGATTGCCATTAGAAATGTTCCACATACCTGCAACAGTTCGATTTTAACATCAAGTACAAGAAAGGCAGTACCAATAATGTTGCAAATTTCCTCATTCAACCATCCATCATGACACTAACCACTGTGCTCGACTCTTGTGGGAACGAGACTTCGGGTTGGCCACATCTCTACATAATTGATCCAGAATTCAGCAACACATACCAAACACTCCTGGAGGGTAAGCAAGTTCGAAATTTTCACCTCAAGGATGCATTGTTATGCCACCTGAGACACCTCTGTGTTCCTTAAGGAGAGCGTGCTAAGATGATTTTGGAAGCACACTACAATCAGGTCGCTGGACATTTTGGGATTGAGAAAAAAGTGGTAGTATTATAGAAGTATTTCTATTAGCCGAACATTCGACATGATGTTGGGAAGTACATTAGATCTTGCACTTCCTACACCACTTCCAAACGTACCATCAAGAAGCAAGGCCTATATACTCCGCTTCTTACCCTTATTCAGCCTTGGAAATCCATCTCCATGGATTACATGTCGGGACTTCCTTCTACCAAGCATGGAAATGACTGTGTTTTTGTGGTCGTCAACACATTCTCTAAAATGGCCATTATGGCGGCCTACAAGAAGAATATCACAACAGAAGCCACTACTAAACTCTTATTTGAACGAGTGTGGGTACACTTTGGCATCCCACATTCCATTATCTCATATCGGTATAGTAGGTTCCTCAGTACATTTGGGTCAAGTCTCTGGTCGATGCTGGACACCAAGCTCACTAAATCCACAACTTTCTATCCCCAAATTGATGGCCAAACAGAGGTTGTAAACATGATGATCATACACAATTTGCACATGTACAACTCGAATTATCCACGCACATGGGATGAAAGCCTCCCCTATGTCCAGCATAGTTATAACTGGGCTCTCCATAGCTCAACTGACCACAACCCCTTTCAGGTGGGCTTTGGATTCCAGCCACTATGTCCCATTGATGTGGCCATACCATCTGCAGCTACTCAAGCAGATTCGGCTCATGTCCAGTCCGAAGCCGACAAGGTGAACAAATTCATTGAGGATATTCAACAATTCCACAAACAGGTCCATGACATATTGGAAAAAGCCAATGCTAAGTAAAAGTAGCGGCATGATGAACATCAGGTGTCAGACAAGTTCCAGGTGGGTGACACAGTTTGGCTACATTTGCAGAAGGAGCGCCTCGTTGGGCCCTACTGCAAGCTTTTACCACTCCGATAGGGTCCATACATCATCAACAAGGTGGTAGGGGACAATTCCTTCGAGCTTAGTATTCCACCATTCCTTCGGCCCTACTTTCCACCATTGATGGACACATCCGACATTGCAGAACAACTCACACCAATAAAGTTAAACCCAAACTACATGGAACAAGCCACAATTGATCAAATCATGGACACGCAGAGAAAGAACACTCGCCAACAGAAGATCCAGTTGTATCGTATTTTCAAATTTAGCCAACTCCTACACCAAGGAAAATGGCTCAATAGGGACCAAGTTCAATAGAAGTTTCCTCATCTCATGGAGAAACTCAACGCAATGGGGACCATTTCTTCCTAAGGGTGGAGGACTGACCTAGGAGGATATTGGTGGCCACCCACCTATTCCACTTGAACCCCCATCATTGTCTCTTTTAGTTTTTCAGTTTCCTTAATTATAGCATGGTTTACTATTTTTGGCAATTTTTCGGGTCCTGAACTTCCATAGCCATTTTGAGGCCCTAAATGAAGTTTTTTGGGAAAATCGGGACCCACATGGGTCATCAACCCATGTAGGTCACTCGAAAGGTGTACTCATCATATATATATATATATATATATATATATATATATATATATATTTCTAATGAGGTATTATGTGCCTCAAGTGTAGATCGTATGCCAAAGTTACGTCCTCGGGAATTTGATGTACCAATTTACCCAAACAAGGCCCATAGTTTTGGCGCTTCATCTCCTAGGGTTAGGTTTTTGGATGTTTAGGGTTTTCCATTGTTTCTAAATAATAAATAGGCCTTCAACCCTCATTGTAACACAGTACGAAGGCATGTAGCCACCACATCTCTTCTCAGAGATAAGCTACTGTCCAATCACAGTTATTTTATCTCTACATTCTGCTCCTTAAGCATCTTTTGATGTTGATATTAATGAAATGAAGTGTTATTCCTGCTGCATCTCTGCATTTATGTTTATTTCTATGTTTTATTGTGTTCCTGCGTAAGTCTGGATCACATGACTTCATTTCAAGGAATTATTGGTATTGTTGAAATGCCCAATTCTCTCCTCACAATGTAAGGTGATGTAACTATATTCACCATTATTTTCATTCTTTTTATTATTTTTCTTGGGGTACCTTGCTTTGGAAACCTTCATTATGGATGACAAAGGAGGAACCCAGACTTAAGCACTCACAAAATAACTTGCAAGAATACCACACATTATAACACAATGGAACATAAGAGAATCTTACATCTCTAACTTGAATTCTTATTATATTGCTTGAGGATAGATGATTAAATAGACAAAAAAACTTATGCAGTATCCTTTAGAAATATCTTTAGAATGCTAATGATGTTCCTTATAAAATTTGGCTCTACTAGAAACTATAACTAAATCAGAGTAATTATTTCTAACACTCCCCTTTAATTACGACCATTATTTTCTGTTGATCTATGTCTTAGCTAGGATTACAAGGATTGAAATCAATTCAAAAATGTATTTCAGTTTTACATGCTAGTGTAAGTTGTTCTAGGATTTATGTAGTATTTAAGCTTTTTCTTCCTTTTTCTCCAAAATCTATACTTTGCATATCTTTTATTTTTCTTTAACTTCAGCTTTAGTTTGGTCTTCTTCTTCAATATTTCTATGTCTTCAGTGTCATATTTTTCAAGTTCTTCTTGTTCATCTACTTGTACCTCAATTGTTGCTAACTAAAATTTTATGTCAATCTATGTAAGATCAAAAGTAATATCTTTGATTTCTTTCATCTCCTCTTCTACTATCACATAGTTTTCAACAACTTTGATGGTTTCTTTCATTTTTTCTATTCCTTCTTTTATTGTATTTTTTATATATTTTCTATAATCACTTCCATCTCCATCATACGTGGGCTTTTCAAGCCATTCTTCAAGAAATTTTAATTAAGTGCCATAATCAAATTCAACTTTCATTTACTAGGTTCTTTTCACTTGTTGTTGTTGCTACAAAGGTGGTTTCAATTTCAGCATATGCATGTGTATCTTCATTTTCTTCACTGTTTTCATAATTTCGAGCATAATCATTTTTTTCTTCTGCAATTTCTTCAACATATTTGTCTATAGTGTTTGAGCCAATTCCAGTCTCCATGTCTTGTATACTTTCTTGTACTTCTACAGATTCTTCCACAATGTCTTCTATTACAATAGACAGTTCATCAACTACAAAATTTTGTGTCTTAGGTTTGTGTTGATTGGTATTACTTCCCCTTTTATTTATTCCAGTTCCAAAATATCGCAGGATTCTCAAGAAATAGTTGTTGCTGCAATCTTAGGAAGAACATTGTCATCCAAACCTTCTTGAATCAGAAAAAATGTTGTTGCATCATTATTATTGTTGTATATAAATTGATCCCTTTGATCTTGTGTCATGGCCTAATAGGCTACTTGACTTGGAGGTTCTTCAAACCCATTCACTACAATATCCCATAAGTCTTCTATATGCAATTTGGTTCTCATCTTAATGCTCTAAAAATCCTAATTTGTACTGAATAAAATAGGAAGTGGTGGATGATTAAAAAAACTAAATAAATCCATGTTGATATCTTTTTTTGTGTGAAAAAATAGAGGCTATTGCTATGTGAATAAAACTCTTCACTTCACACAAAACATAATCTAATAGCTCAAATACCTTTAATCAAACCTTGTATGTAGCTACTGGCATATTTTTAGATCAAGGA
Organism: Pinus albicaulis; assembly: GCA_034641835.2. Taxonomy (NCBI): domain Eukaryota; kingdom Viridiplantae; phylum Streptophyta; class Pinopsida; order Pinales; family Pinaceae; genus Pinus; species Pinus albicaulis. The sequence continues at coordinate 311,166,734 of CM076578.1, forward strand.
AAATGTTATTCGTGAATTGTGGACATCTTGAAATGTCGGCCCATGCAAAACAAATAACAACATCAACTACTCAATGGCCACTTGCTCACGACTTAGGATGTTGGTAAGTTTACAAACCCTCAAAACCACAGCTCCTGACTCTTAATATGGCAACGACTCTACATAACAACAATTAGCTAATCTCTTCTCAAAATCCTTTCACTTGACTAGCGACGGATGGTTGGAACTAGCTCTCATTTCCACTTGAAGGAAAAAGGAGGAAATTAAACTTAAACACTCACAAAATAACTCACAAGAATACCACATATTAGAACATAATAGAACATATTATATTTACAGCTCTCTAAATCGAATTATTATTGGATTTCTTGGGATACGTGACTAAATAGGCCCAAAAAACTTATAGAGTATAGTATGTTCTAATGAAAAGAGGATCCAACAATATTAACTTTTTTATTGCCAAAGAGGCTCTATTGCGAGGATTTTTTTTTTCACTAATACCCAAAATATTTGGGCTTAATTGGATATTAATAATAATAAATTTGTTATTAATTTGATAATAACAATTTTGATGAGTTTAATGTGTTGTCTAATGTTTATAAATATAGGTTTAATGTGTATACTACTATTAAGTTCACATTTACATTTAATTAATATTACTGATAATAGATTTGTTTTTAATATTAGTTTAATGTATTTAATATTAATTTAACTAGAAGTAGGTATTCTTCTTTATTCTTCTTTAGTAATTAGATAATAAATAAGAAACTAGAACTCAAATATGTTATAGAAATATAAATTATATCGAATACCTTATAAATATATTAATATAGGTTAGAGTGTATAGAAATTACATAAGGTATGACTAGACATGAATTTTGCTAAGGTGTGATAAGGTCATAACTTTAGGTATTAGTAGATACAATTTTCATAGTAATATGTATTTTATTTTATCTTTTAATAAATAAGAGTTGGAGTTATTAAAAAAATGTCTAGAGGTGCAAACCTTTCTTCAATTTTTGCACTCTAAAATAGGTTTTCACCTCAAGAGATTTAATCTATCCGCTCTTGATAGATCCGGTGTGAACATTGATATTTTTTGATAGATAAAGTTCTACAATAAGTGAAAGTATGCCTTTTTGGGTTTGACCTTCTTAAAGATGATCTTAAACTTCAAAAAAATTATAAAGTACCTTCTTCTAATGAAAATTTGTTTTTGGTGAGAAAAGTGTTAAAAAAAATTCTTGATCATGGATTAAAAAATCCCTTAATATATGTATAATAAAATTTATAACCAATGATTAACATCAAGAAAAAACTATACTAACCTCATCCATAAATCACTCCTAGATAAGATCCTCTATCAGACCATGCAAAGTATGCCCATAATGAGAGCATAAATGTGGCACCACTCAACTCGAACTAGGAACACTAGGATGCTACATGGATTCAATGGTCTATAATCAGTTTGTTCGGAAGACCCTACACCTAGAGTTCTAAGAGACTCCTCTATTGTATATCAATTGGATATCGCCAAAAATTAACTGTGTTGCACTAGACTAAGTGTGAGATGTGGTGTCACATTTCTAGTGTCAGCAAGGCAATCTGAAAGTTGAGGTGTCTATGGGGGGTAGATTGGGGGTCTATCTAGGAGTATGCCTAACATTTGGATGATCCTAGGTAGAGCCAAGACCAATTATGAGCTAGACCCACAACATTAGAAGAAAATATAATAGCACCTCCTTATTATTGTAGAAAGGTTTATCAAAAACCATAAACTAATGACTCACCCAATTCTCTTTCCATAGATCAAATATGCATAAATCCATGCAAATACCCCTAAAATTCCTTAGATCAAAAGTTTGATTGTTTTTTATGTCAATAAATAACCCCATAATCATTTGTTTCAGATATATTCATTTTTTAAATTATTATTTACTAATAACAACAGTGGAGTATAACTCTCTCATCACGGCCCTATATTTAGTGATCCTAATCAATTAACCACCACTTGCATGATTAATGCAGGCAATAACTTTATCAAGAGTATTGGTAATGAGAATCTTGATGATTCCCTTATATGCGTGAGCTCTTTGACCAATATTCTTAATTCATTTAATATTCAGTAAATATGTTTCTCGATTGGGATTTGCCTCTGAGTTTATGTTTTGTTGTGACTCTACTATGGATTTTGGTTGATTAGGTTCATGGGTTTCACCAAAACTGGGTTGGATTGATAGCCCTTATAATTTTTTGTGCATTCGCAGATGGTAAGAAGTATGGGTTACCTTGGCAGGGATTTTCCCCTGACAATCTTACATGAGCCCTAAGCCACGAATATACAAGCCATAAACTTCCAAATTACAATTATTTTTCCTTCAGATGTCATTATTTATGGTGCCCATTTATTTTTTATACTAGCATGGAAAATCGTGGCCAACTGTTAATCTTCAAATCCCAGCTGCTACATTAAAAACCAACTGAGCCAATAAAACATCATTATTATTAATTTTTTTGCAATCCTGCAATGAATGTTCTATATAATTCTCAACAGAACTAGCTCATATCGAACATAAATACACAAGTACGTGCCTTCATTTCAAGAAATATTGGCATTGTCCAAACGAATGATCCTCTCTCTTCATAATGGAAGTTGTTGCAACTATACTGACCATTATTGGTTTTCTTTTTTACTATTTTTGTTGCGGTAACCTTGATTTGGAAACCTTCACCATCTCTGAAAACTCTACGCAAGAAGCATGTTCTAATAACAGGAGGATACAACAGTATTGGCCTTGCTATTTCCAAAGAGGTGTTGGTGTACATGCACCTATATTAGCTTAAGTTCAACTCTAGAGATTGCATGCAATGTGCACTTGTCTTTAGCTAGTTAACTTGAGTTCTTTACATGCACATAGTTAGCCTTAATTAGCTTTAGTTCAACTCTAGATATTGCATGCGATGTGCACTTGGCTTAGTTAGCTAACTCTAGCGCTTGCATGTGGTGCATGTGCACATTAGCAGAACATTAAGAACACTTAGCTTTAGTTAGCTTTAACTATCCATAATTATTTCATGTACAACTAAGCTTAACTAAGTTGCTTTTATGTATTGATTCCAAAAACTTATATTGACGAATTAATTTCATTCTTTTCTCCATTCTTGCTCACTCCTTCGTTATCTCTCAAGTTTGTTCATTGTTTTGTAAATCTAGATCTTTGTGTCTCAAAATCTCACATTGTATCAGAGCACAAAGATTTGTAAACAGTGCACAAGCAATTTTTATTTGCAATTTCAGAAGATTGAAGCAACAACAAAGAATGGAGTCTAAATTGGAGTTTCCACAATTGGCAATTCTTACTCCGTATAATTACTTCAAATGGAAGCCAGAGATTCTACTTCATCTCAGAAGTAGAGGCTTATTTCGAGTAACCATGGAAACATAAGTTGAACCTGTTAGAGTCCTGTAATTTACAGTATCACAAGGTGATTGTGTATTTCTTATTTGCAAATTTTCATATTGTACATATGTTTCAATATTCAAAATCATTTCCAAAAAAGGACAAAAAGAAACAAAAAAGAAGAGAAGAAAAGAGGGTGTTAAAAAAGGAAAAGAAAACCCCACAAAAAATGAACATTTCTGAAAGTGCTGCAAATCAAAATGCCACTACTATTTAGAAAAATTTTGTGCAATCATACAGTTTAAGAATGATTGTAAAATTTTGAATTTTCAGCTGATAGGTTAGAAAATGAAGATTTTCCAAACCATTTAAGCTTGGCTTATCAGTAGATAGGTAGAAAATGACATTGGTTCAACAGCTTAATCTGAACCAATAGGAGAAATAAGGGATAGGTGATAGGTTAGAAATTCAAAATAAAAGTGATTTCAAGGTTTGTAGGTCTAAATGCACCCTAAAAAGAAGAAAAAAGGATAGGTTTGTAGTTTGGGTAGGTAGATTTGTTGGAAAAGAGAAGGGAGAAAAATGTAAAGTTCATTCCATAAATAAGCAGCCTAAAAACTACTTGATTTTTTTCCTATGATAACAAGAGAGAAATCAGAAGAGGATAAATCAGAATGAAAAGAAATATTATTCTCTAAAGGTCCAAAAAGAGGTGTTTTTATCAAGTTTGGGAATTTTATGCTATAATTTTAGTCCCAAGTCTCGACCACATGCATTTCTTTTTCTACCCTGCCCCTTGCATGTTCTCCTTATCCTAAGTTTCGCTTACCCCCCGACGCTCATACCCCGACCCCACCGTCACATCACCTATCCCGTCATACCCCACGTCACCCGTCCCCACCTACGTTAAAACACCCCGCAACTCCCCTCATCTGCACACGCCCGCCACACATCTGACGGCCCACATCTCATTTCAGCCCCCCCTCACCCTCCGAACGTTAACAATGGGGGACGGGGGGGACAGGGGGGGTCCGAAATGGGTAGTACCCAATACCGCCCAGCCCGTTATGTGTCGTGCCCCAAGGTTTTTCGCACAACCCCCCTCCCTCCCCCACCAATACTACTTACCACCTCTACCCCACTCCAAAAGTGGTTTCCACCTCTGCATAAAACCATTCCCCCATCGGACCGTTGGACTATTCGTTGACCGCTCCCGCCTTGCCACATCTGCGCTTACCTATCCCCCATCCAATCACATTCATTCCTGCCAAGACGGCCATTGCACCATGAATGGTCGGGTCATTGTCCAACGAACCCGCGCCACCCCAACGTCTCACCAATCATGAGTTAAAATCCAAATTCATACATGTTACAGAGTTTTACTGTGTTTATTCTGATTAAAAATTGCAGATATTGAATTTGCTGAGGATTACAAGAAAGATCACAGGTTAAAAGATTTTTCGCAAGGGAGCATAGGTCCATTTCCAAAGAATGAGCAGTCAATCCAGGGGTATTTTGGCATTCTAAACCCATTGGCATAGTCCAAACAACCATTGGAGTTGAGAATTAGCTTGTAAAATAAATTGACCATCTTAATCCCAAAGAGCCAAGTCCATTGACAGAGGCTCAAGGAGACGTAGCCAAGTGTTAACGGTGAACTCCTTTATTATGTTTGTTGTTATGTGTTGTTGGTTAATTTGCTGCAATTTATGGTTGATGTGCATGCTTTTAATCAAATTAAACAAATTTTTAATTTCTCAGGGAAGTCATCCACTCATATCATATCAGTCGTTGTTCATATTTTGGTTTGAATAACCATCAAGTTTCGAGATGCTGGAAGAGAATGATAGCATACAGGAAATAGTTCAAGCAAAGGCGACTTGAATAGGGGATGCAAAATATTTGCACACATTGCCAAAAAAAGGGACATCTCATTGCCCAATGTTGGACACTGCATCCAACCACTCAGCCCAAGCACATGAAGCAAGAGGATAAAAAGACTGGTGAGAATGTGACCAGCGATTCCATCATCGATGTGAGTCCAGATGATTCACAAGAAGAAGATGTTTAGCAGGAAAAATCGCCATTGAAGTGGGTTGACAAGAAATGGCTTGATTTCTTGACCAAGTAAGGCATGCATTACTTGGTGCATAGATGCAAATTTCGGCCTTATATATGTTGAATTTATGTTGAAAGTATGACAAGTTGCTGCAGATTATCACAACTTGTAGGATGCAAGATTGCATGTGAATGTTGTTCAATTGAAGGCATTTATTTTTGTTGCACAATTTCATCGTGGAGGTGTAAAAGATGGGTATGTTACTCACTTATGTTGCAGCAATATCATTCAGTTCAACTCTTATAGTCACCCACATTTTTGGGATTATGTACTTGTTGGTACTTGAAAGGAAGAGTTGAAAGTGTACATATGCATGACTTTGTATGTGTAAATGGCGAACTTGTAAATAGGTTCATTATACATAGATACATGCATGAGTGTTGTCAATGTATCATGTTGTATATCGACTTGTGTTGATTATTTCATTCACATGTTTGTCAACTTGTGTCAATTGTGTCGCGCACTATTCATATCGTCTTGTGTCGACTTGTGTCGATTGTGTTGCACACTTTTCATATCGTCTTGTGTCGATTGTATTGCACATTTCATGTCGACTTATTGTTGATGTCGCATGTTGCACAACTTATTTTTAGTCGAGGGTGTTCGTTGATTGTGTGTTAATAAATGGATACACCAATGTGCAAGAGGATAGCCATGTATGTGATGTTACATGACGGTGAAAATCAATGCTTTGAAGAAGCAAAAAGAGGTGGTCTTCATTTCAATTCTTGCATAAGATTTTCTTTTCAATATTGATCATGTTCTTGTGACAAGATGTTGTAGGAAGTTTTGGTCATTTCAGTGAATAAGTGGACAAGATGCAAGGTGTTTTGCAGCCATTGCAAAACAAGTTGGTGTTTTTGTTGATGACAAGAGTTCACTCATATTACGAGCTTAATTTGGAAAATGGATTTCCAAGACAGAGCTTGTAAGCCATAGTTGCAAGAGGAACTTCATTCTCAGTGGGAAGGCTAACAGTTTTCCAAGCACATAGAGAGAAAAGTGGTACAACAAGGTATGCATCAGTTTACAACAGCCAACAATGTTGAAGTGGATCAGCAAAAACCAGAGAGCAGTGGTCAAGAGAGATAACCAGTTGCGGTGCAAGGCATGTCAGGGTGATTACAAAAGAGACTTGTCGAGAAAAAACATTTGATATAACTTGAAAGAAGCAGAGTGTTAAAGCTCAAGGCAGATAATCATCAGCTTTTGTGGGTCCAAAATCCCGCCAGTGGGAAGGAGTGATCAGATTGGGATCAGGGCCTAAGGATTTGCTCAAAATTCAAAGTTATAGGATTGGGTTCGAAATGGAAAATAGGTTCAGAACCGGATCGACCAGTAGAGTGGGATCCGAATTGGTGGCCGCCATGGAGTCTTGAACTCTCCATATAGAATCAAGGATTGCACAGCCATGGAATGTTGAAGGTGGAATGGACAGTAAGAGCAAGTTGCAAAACGAAGCGATAGCAAGGACCGTGGATCTGACACCAATCAACGGGGGAGATCTCATCGCAGTTGAGAAACATCACACATCACACAGAACAAAGTTTACTTTTAAATATTTTTTCAAGTTAAATTGTTTAACCTGCGATGCGAAGTGAGAAGGCGGAGATATAACGTGGATCATTGTATTAAGAAAAAAACCAACGGCGGAGATTGCAACACCCGGAAAAGAGATTTCGCAAATCACAATATTTATAAGCTAAGATTTCGCAAGATATGTTAAATTGGTTGTGATGCGATAAAGTTGAAATATGTGATGCAATGAGGGGAGCCATGTGTCGGCATTGCGCACGAGTGCACATCACATAAATTATGGATTCAGTGTTATTGGTACCAAGTTAAACTTGTGGAAAAGAGATTTGTGATGCATTGTGATTGGTTACGTGTTGTGGGACCCAAGAACCCTGTTCTGCATGTATGTAAGTTGTTTAAGGCTATGTGCGTTCTGTTATAAAGAGTGATGTTGGTTGCTTCGCGTATGTATGTAATTAAACTCTGCAATTGTATTCCACTATGTTTCGGTCAAGCCACTTAACGGATGGGGGTGCGCATGTGGCCACCACCCTAAATGTAACATTTAAATGCATGGATTAATAGGTGGAGCAGATAGGGGCATGCCAAATTTGGTGGTTAGCCCTAATCTAACTCCAGTTAACTGGATTTCTCCACATTTAGTGGAGTTTTCCTAGGAGATATTGGGAAAAAGTGTAGAAGGATCAATTTTCGACCATTTTGAGTGAAGGAAGAGTCATTATTGACTGATTCGAGCATTATAGAGCCATTGGTGAGGTTTGTAGAGCTAATTGAGGACTTATGAGAGTGATTTTTCTTCAAAAAAGTTCTAAGGGCCACCAAGAGCCAGCAGGAGAATGAGGCCTAGCCAGGGCAACCAGAGGCCATTCTCAGGAATCCAATAGTCATTTATGACTATCTTGAACCTTCTAAATCCAATGATGGGGTTTTTAGAAGCATTTTCAGAACTCTAGAGCCAAATAATCCACAACGAAGTTTCAGAGAGCCCAGTGCCACCAGGTGTTGGAGGCATAGAACGGGGAGCCTGAGTTCATTCTAAGAAAATGAACAACCTATTTTGTATTATTGATATGTGATGGAGACACTACAACGGGTTCAAGAGCAGAAGAGGACTTCTAGGAGAGTTTGTGCCATAGAGAATCTTAGGGAAGCTCAAGGACACCGACCGAAGAGGTCAAGCCCAAGGGAGCCTAGGTCCATTTCCAGAGATTGAGCAGACAATCCAGGGGTGTTTTGGTATTCTAAACCCATTGGTATAGTCCAAACAACCATTGGATTTGATCATCAGCTTGTAAAATCAATTTACCATCTTAATCCCAAAGAGCCAAGTCCATTGATGGAGGCTCAAGGAGACGTAGCCCAAGTGTTGAGGGCGAACTCCTTTATTATGTTTGTGGTTATGTGTTGTTGGTTAATTTTCTGCAATTTATGGTTGGTGTACATGCTTTTAATCAGCTTAAACAAATGTTTAATTTCTCACACATAAATCCTTAAACTAGTTAAAACGCACACACCTGAATCAAGAATTCAATTCCGCACATGCATGTATAAGCAAGATCCTTAATTTATTTTAATTGAGTGGGAGGTGCTTGTAGAGAAAAACAAGTCATCAAAGGGAGCCCGTGTCCACCAAAGGTATCAACAACTCTCTTCCAATCAGGTCACAGTTTCACCGTCAAAGCATTTTGATTGTGGTCCCTTCTATTCTCTTCCTTCCTCAATAGCGATTTTTCCCCTCTCTTCTCCCTTTTCTTGTATCCCATTCTCCATTGTAGATTAAATATAAGTGACAGAAGACCCGTTAGCTAAGGACATTCAGGAAGATGAGACATAGAAGGCAAAATTGATGAAGCTAGTTACTGAAAAGTCTGCCCAAATTAAAAATATGGAGACCGAGATGGAGAAGCTATTGAAGGAAAAAGAAGAAGAAGCTCGAGGGACACTCATCCCATTAGAAGTTGTCCCTATCTCATCAATTCCATCAATTTTTCTAGCAACTACTAGAGCATCTAGAGGGACTTATCAGTTGTCCAAGGTTATGGAGAGCATGACCCTGCAATCACAGGAGATCAGGAAGTTGGAGGCACAAATTGGTATCCTAAGGGATCAAAAAGCCAGATCAGAAACTGCCCATGAGATATCCAAGAAGCAGATAGAAAGGTTGGAGAAGGCAGAAAAGGATTTCTCTTTCAGCATCATATTGGGACAAATGAAGCTGATAGTTTGGGGAAATATTATAGAGACAGCGGATGGAATGTGGCATTCCAACCACATTATTTTTTAACAGAAGGAGCTAATTGACAAATGCAAGGTGGCTATCGAGAAAGCAACTCAAGAGTTGGGGGATATGCCAATAACAACCCCCAAAATCATAAAATTCTTGAATTCCAAGACAAGTTTTGAGCTAGACGAGTTGGATGTGCAGGACATAACGACAACCATATTGGAGGTAAGAAGGGTCCTCACTAAGAGGAATTTAATGAGGCAATTGGAGGAGAAGTGTCGTGAATTGGACATGGCCGTTGGCAGATTCTTAAGCAAGATTGAGCCTCTAAGGGAAAAGGGACTGCCCTCACTTTATGTAATTAACAACAAGTTGATCCAAAAGGGAGATTACATGACCAAGCTCGGGGAAGCAACTAAGGATACCACTAAATTTGCCAACATTAAAGGAAACGTGAATGGGAAGGTTGTCTGGGATCTCCTAAGCAATTATATTTTCATTAAACATGAGTTGAAGCACATTTTTCTCACCAGGCCTACCTTTAGAAAATACACAGAGGTGGATGAAGTGTACAAACAGGTCATAGGTACGAAAATTACAAACAAGAAAGAGTGGGGCAAATCTTGCGGGTACCAGGAATCAAAAGGCACAATCGACACATCAGCATGGCCACCGATCTATCTGAAAAGCCAGCATCATGTCATATTTAATAATTCAGCAGCGGTGACCCAAAAATCAGAGCCAGATGTCATCAAAGGCCACTATCATTTCCTCTTCATGACTACCTCAGAGACCTTCAGCCTACTTTTTGGTTTACAAAGAGTTGCCGAAGTAAATGTTACAGTCATAAGTTAATGTTACAGTCAGTGTTTTTCCAGAGATATTTTTTGTTCAAACCTTGCATGGCCACAGTTGTCAAGCTTTAATTAAATTTGTAGTTAATGTAGATGGCCGAAGTAGATTAGGGTAGCCAACATAGTTGCTGTTAAATATTGCTTGTATTTTCATTATCAAGGGTTGGACCTTGTTAGACTTTGTGTTGTAAAGATCATTGTATTGGAGCACTGTAGTTTTTTATGAGCATCAATAATAAGAGACCGTTCATGGGATTCTTTAGCTATGGTAATGGTGATGTTTCTTTTTCTTTATTAATGTTTTCCTCCATCTTTCATGTTGTGCATCAATTTATCTGATTGTAAAACATAAAATATAGATTAAGATTTGTTGAGAGAGCACCTTAATTCTGTATGTTTTTGCTATCTTAATGTTTTTTTCTAAAGTATAGTTAAATAATTCTTAACTGCTCTTTAGCTATTATTGAACCCACTACTTTCTTTCATCTCATATTCACACTACCAGTAAGATCCAATATGCATTTCCCTGTGAATTCCCTTGAAAAATTGATGCACAATTCAGCCTTTTATGACTCCATAGACCAATGCATTAATTTTCACAGCTCTATCTGTCCAACCACACAATCAATCAAAACAAACAACCCTCGTAATTTCTATAACTAGCCTAATATCATCATTTATAATCATCAATTTAAATAATAAAAAACAGAGAGAGCCCTCTCTGAGTCTAGGAAGGCTAGGTCCTAGACTCCAAAGTGGTTTGATGTTGTCCTCTATCGTCTATTCTTGCCAATCTTGTAAATTATAGGACCACAAAATAATGGTGACCATACTAGGGAAACATTGAAGGAGCTTAGTATTTCATAAGAACTCAGAAACCCCAGTCAAAATATTGTGTGATTTGAGTATTTTCCACATATGGGTTTTTCAAATTTTGTAAAACATTCAACATGTTTGTGCTTTGGGTCCAATTCTGGCTCCCAGAAGAATCTTTACCAAATCTCATCCAAACCCAAATCCTCCTGCAATAGTTGACAATCCGGAGAAAATTATGAGAAAAACCCCCAGAGCAGAGAGTCCAACTATTAGCAAGCCCCTTCACAGAGCAAGTTCCCTCCCTAAAAACCTTGCAACCTTGCAGGACATCCAGTTTGACTTACACTTTGAGAAAAGCTTGTTCAGGACCAAATCTCAGAATTGGACAGCCCAGACAGTTTTTTGACCCATCTATCTTAAAACAAAGTCTAGTTGGGGAAGCTTCTACTTCTAGCAAAATTTATCTTCAGCTTCTCCAATGCTTTGACTCCCTAAAAGGTCTGGTAGCAGAACTCATCTCATATATTGATGATGCTTACCTTTAGCATTCTATAGGATTATCTGCTCTTACTTCAGCAACTCCCTCTGTTATTTCCAAGTCTACTCATCCTCAATCAATTTGAAAAGGTGTATCTGTAGCTCCTACCATTTCCTTGAATATTTCCCACCAGAGTGTCCAAACCCCCACTCATACACCCATTTTCCACCCTCCTCCATTTAATCCTCCACCTCCTTTGGTCAACCCTCCTCTGATTAATCCCCCCTTGGGTTCCCCCACCACCAATCATGGTATTCTAGTATGCCCCATTAGTGCTACCACAACTTATGGCGCCTATGCCACAGGATTATCAGTCCAAAATCCCACTGTTCAATCAAACTGGTCCTGCAAATGCTTAACAACATGTGGATAAAATGAATGACGACTTTGATCATTAAGAGATAGATGATGAAACTATTAATTTGAGGGTGTTTGCTCAAATTTTGGGGGGAGAAGTAAGAAAATGGTTAAAAGGCTTGACTCTGAATAGTGTCCATGACCTCCCTGCCCTTCATCATATATTCATAAATAAATGGGAAGTTAAGAAAAATCCTCTTCAAATCTTGTCATAATATGAAAACATCAAGATAAATGTTGGAGAGAGTGTCCAAGACTACTGTACCAGGTTTAATAGTGTATACAACGCACTCCCTTCTCACATGAAACGCCCACAAGGTTTAGCCCTGATGAAATTCCCAGATGGTTTTGATCTAGAGATGGCTTATCAGCTTAGAGAAAGAGATCCTGCTACATTAGAAGACATGAAGAGGGGTGCAGTAAATGTAGAAGCCAACCTGATTGCAAAAAGGGCTATAATGAGAAATGAGAAGAGAGTAACTATAAGAGAATAACCTGCATCTTCCATATATGATGCTAAGATTGATAACCTAATGAGGACTATGGAGAGAATGATGGAGAGGATCAACCTGAATGAGAGAGTTATCCCTAGGGAAAATCAGCCAACTCCTCAAAATAGAAACCAAAACTTTAGAGTAAACCCCCCTCAAATAAGACAGATAGAACAAAGAGGCCCTGACCAACAAATTAGGCCTCCATTCCAAGAAAATTATGTTGATGAAGATGAGGGAGTGGTTGAAGAACTAGAAGAAAGTCAAATTAATCTAATGGGAAGTAATGATGAGGATTATGTTTTCCTCACTAAAGAAGAACAAGGTTTATTTTCTCTGACTCAAACTGAAGTAGAATCTGAAGAGTCTAAAGATTATAAACAAGGGTTTGAGAATTCCATCATGGAGGTACATAGACAATATAATTTTAGAAGCAATAAAAACTCTAATACTCCCCAGAGAAATAATTTTAAAATTCTGTTAAAAATGTCCCCAAAAATTATCCCAAGAAAATAGCAGAAAGCTCAAAGAAAGTTGTTAATATCCCTAGAAATAATGATCTGGAAAGCAGCACTAGTAAACCAGCTGTCAGCCCTAGAAAAACTGCTCAAGTTGATATCCCCACTACTAGTCAACATACTGAAGTTGCTGCTAAAATAGTGCCTGAGAAGACTGATTTGAATCCACCAAAAACACAGACACCATTCAGCATTGAGAATGAAATGCCAAAATAAAAATCTCCATCCCTCCCACTGAATTGTTAAACAAAGGGGTATACAGATCTCGGGTCCTAAAGGCACTGAACATAGGAGAAATTACTGACACTGTGAATCTACATGATGATAACATAGGAGAAATTACTGACACTGTGAATCTACATGATGATAAACCTGAACTTTTGTTTGGGCTAGAAGTAGAAGGTAAACCCTTGGAGGGAGGTGTTCCCCCATTTTATATCAGTTTGAATATTCATGATAAAATCCTCCACAATGCCATGTTAGATTTAGGTGCCTCTTATAATCTTATGCCAAAGGCAATGTGTTGTGTAGCCAGCTCCAAAAATAGAAGAAAAGAGATATCAACGCCTTAGAAATAAGCCACTTCGAGGGGGCAACCTCCAATACATTACATAAATGAACAATTCTTGGATGATACAATTTACAAAACCTCCTTTCTATATATAGGAGTCCATGTGGCCATAATGTAATCCTAGTGGGCCACAATTTAATCCTAGCTGACCTAACAATAATATTTTAAGGGCACAATAATAACAAAATGGGGGTTACAATGGTACAATAATAACAATAAGGGGGTTACATTAATAAGGGACTATACTAGTAATATAGGGACCTAACATGCCCCTCTCCTTCAAAAAAGTGTTGTTCTCAACGCTTGAGTAGCTCTGGGTGCTTTTGTATAAACTTCTCATCCTCCCATGTAGAATCTTCAGTGGGTAAGTTCTTCCACTTGATGAGATACTCTGAAATTGATCGATTTCGTAGCTATCGAGCTTTTGCTTCCGTGACCGCTTCAGGTTCCAATATGATTTTTCCTTCCTCATCAAGTTCTGGAAATATTGTTTGAACTGTAAGATTTTCACGTATAACCTTCTTTAAGCATGAAACATGGAAAACTGGATGCACTCGCGAAGAATCAGGAAGCTCCAATTTGTATGCCATAGTACCAATCTTTTGCAACACCTTGTAAGGACCATAGTACTTTGGCGATAATTTATTATCCTTCTTAGCTTGCTTGAGGGACATTTGTTTGTATGGTTGCAGTCATAAAAATACCCAATCTCCTACATCAAAATTGCTCTCACTGCGATGTTGATCTGCCTGTTGTTTCATTTGATTTGTGCCAAATTCAGGTTATCCTTTAAGAGTTGGAGAACTTATTGATGATGCTCGATGTGATCTTCCATTGCTTGAACCTTCGAATTTTCCCTTAAAGATGATGTGATGGATGGTGGATGATATCCATAAAGTGCCATAAATGGGGTTATTTTTGCTGCAGTATGGAAGGAAGTGTTATACCACCATTCAGCGAGAGGTAGCCACTTGACCCATTGTGTTTGTTTATCAGATACAAAACAACGAAGATATCCTTCCAAACATTTATTTACTATCTCTGTTTGACCATCAGATTGAGGATGATAAGATGAGCTATAAGCTAATTGAGTACCCAAACAAGAAAATAACTCCGTCCAAAAATTTCCAGTAAAAATGGGATCTCTGTCGCTCACAATAACCCTTGGGCTTCCATGTAGCTTTTGAATTCTGTCCATAAATGTAGTACCAACCGTACTTGCTTTAAATGGATGAGATAATGCACAAAAGTGTGCATACTTGGTAAGTCTATCAACTACCACCATGATGACACTCTTTCCTTCGGACTTAGGTAAACCTGTGATAAAATCCATTGAAATCTCCTCCCAACATTGACTTGGAATGGATAAAGGTTGTAGAAGTCTCGGGGTCTTAATTGTTTCCACTTTATTCTACTGGCAAACTAAACATTCCACCACAAACTTTTGAATATCAGATTTAAGGCCATCCCAAAAAAATTCTTTCTTCACCCTGTGGTAAGTTTTTAAAAATCCTGAGTGTCCTCCTAAAGGAGAAGTGTGCAATTCCAGAAGAATATTTTGTTTTAGTTGGGAATTCTTACAAAGATATAAGCGATATTTGTACCATAAGGAATCATTTTCCAACTAAATGTATCAGATGTACTAGGATCTTGCTGCAACTTTTGAATGAGTGTCCATACATCTTTGTCCTTCTTCCATTCATCTCTTGCTTCGGTTATCCAATACGGTTGGATAATAGAAATGGCACAAAGCAATGCTTCCACCTCTTCATTCTTTCTTGAGAGTGCATCTGCAACAACATTAAGCTTTCCTTTTTTGTAGATTATTTCAAAGTCATAACACAACATCTTTGTGACCCATTTTTGCTGCTCTTCTGAAGATAGTCTTTGTTCCAAAAAGTGTTTAAGACTATCATGATCAGTTTTTACCTTGAAGTGTCTTCCCATTAGGTAAGTTCTCCATTTCTTTAGTGCATGCAGTATTGCTAAAATTTCCTTCTCATAAATAGGTTTCTTCAAATACTTTCCTTTGATTGGACGACTTTCAAAAGCAATGGGTCTTCCTTCCTGCATTAAAACAACACCAATTCCATTTCCTGAGGCATCACATTCCACAATAAAGGTTTTTGTGAAGTCTGGCGTAGCTAAGACCATTGCTAGGCACATTGCCTCTTTAAGATGTTCAAAGGCCTTAGTTGCTTCAGGAGTCCATGAAAATGCATCTTTCTTCAATAATGTTGTTAGAGGTGCTGCTATTCTCCCATAATTCTTAACAAACTTACGATAATACCCTGTTAACCCAAGAAATCCTCACAACTTCTTTATGGTTGTGGGGACTTTCCATTCCTTAATGGCTTTAATTTTGTTAGGGTCTACCTTAACACCCTCATGAGATACAATATGACCCAGATATTCCACCTCTTGTACTCAAAAGAAACATTTGGATGTTTTTGCATATAATTGTTTCTCCTCCAATAGTTTGAGCACCCTGTCAACATGTTGAACATGATCCTTCCAAGACCTGCTATAGATTAGTATGTCATCAAAAAATACTAGCACAAATTTTCTAAGGAAGGGTTTGAAAATGGAATTCATCAACCCTTGAAATGTAGAAGGTGCATTGGTAAGGCCAAAGGCATGACCAAAAATTCATAATGACCCTCATGAGTTCGAAATGCTGTTTTTGGAATATCTTCAGTCTTCATTCTAATTTGATGATATTCTGAACGAAGATCCAACTTGGTAAAATAAATTGCTCCATGTAATTCATCCAATAATTCATCAATCACAGGAATGGGAAATTTATCTTTAATGGTGAGCTTATTGAGCTCCCTATAATATGGACACATTCGCCATGATCCATCCTTCTTGTGTACCAATACTACGGGAGCAGAGAAAGAACTTTGACTAGGTTGAATTATACCCGCCTCTAACATTTCTGCA
This sequence comes from Pinus albicaulis, assembly GCA_034641835.2. Taxonomy (NCBI): domain Eukaryota; kingdom Viridiplantae; phylum Streptophyta; class Pinopsida; order Pinales; family Pinaceae; genus Pinus; species Pinus albicaulis. The sequence continues at coordinate 311,183,102 of CM076578.1, forward strand.
ATCATACGTTCAATTTCGCTCTTTTGGAAGTAAGGATATCTATAAGGCCTGATGTTTGGAGAAACACTTCCTGGAATCAAATGAATAGCATGATCATGATCACGAATAGGTGGGAGTCCTTTGGGAGTTTCAAACACCTTGGAATGATTTTCAAAGACTTGTTGGAGATCTGCAGAAATAGATGATTTTGATGTCGAAACTTCTAGTGAGCATAATTGTGCAATTACGCCTCGTTGTTCTTTCTTTAGAAGCTTTGTCATGACGTTAGAGCTTATTATCCTTCCCGGCTTCCCTTCAATACCCCGTAATTCGACTTCCTTTCCTTCTGAAAAAAATTTCAAGAAAAGTTCTTGAAAATTAAAAGCTACCGTCCCCAAAGATTGTAACCTTTGTACTCCTAGTACAACATCAGCACCTCCCATAGGAATGGAAAGCATTGGACTAGTCAATACATATTCCCCCATGGTTAGCTTGATATTATGGCATTTTCGAGAGCAATTTATAGTTCCTCCATTTGCAACCATCACTTGACATTCTGGTGCTGGGTATAGGAAACAATTTAATTCCTTGGCTACCTTACAATGAATAAAATTATGGGTGCTACCTGAATCAATCAACACTATTACCTTTTTCTTCTTGATATGTCCTTCTATCTTGAGAATTTGAGGAGTGGTAATTCCTGCCAGTGCATTACACGATATGGTCGGATTAATTTCTTCCTCTTCTAGGGCTGGTTCCTGGTGTATATCCTCTTCTTGTTCATTTTCTTCTTCCTCTTCACAATCTATGTAAAATAATTTCTTCTCAGCACACTTATGACCTTTAGTGTATTTGCTATCACAACTGTAGCAAAGCCCTTTTTCTCTTTTTTCTTCCAATTGTTGTGGTGTCAACCTTGTAGGTTGTGGAAATCTAGGCATAGAAACACTTCCTTCTTTATAGAAGTGAGTGGAAGGTTTCCTTGTTGCCATAATTTTACATTCAATTTTTCTTGCCAACCTGAATGCCTTCTCCAATGAATCAGGTTCCAAAACGCGAACTTCATGTTGGATGTCATCCTTTAAAGTGCCTATGAAGAGATCAATCCTGTGTTCCTCTGGAATATCAATTACCCTTATATTCAATTTTTGGAAGTCCTCAATGTGTTGCCCCACTAAACCCTTTTGTTTGAGATTTATCAATTGGCTAAAGAAGGTGTTGCTCTTTGTATCCTCATAATGTGCTATCATTTCCTCCGTAAAAATTGACCAAGTGACAATTTTTTTACGGGAGCAAAGCCATCGATACCATACAAATGTGTTTTGTTCTAAATGTAAAGTTGCAATGCGTACCTTTTGTGTGTTTTGCACATTATGGAGATCAAAATATTGCTCCATCTGTAGTATCCATGTTACAGGATCCTTTCCATCAAACTTCCTCATATCCATTTTGGAATATGGTGGTTCTTCCCGCCAACATTAGAGTTTATGAAATCACGATTAACATTTATTTTGTTCTCATCATGAGTTTCCTCTACTATCTTTTCACCATTAGGAAACATTTCTTGTATCAACTTTGTCAAACCTTCTATGTCTGCTTTTAGATTATTCTTCATGTTTTCTATTTTAGCTTCCATGTCATCCATCTTAGATTCCATGCCAGCTTCCATGCCATCTATCTTAGATTCCACGCCTTTCTTCAAACCATCCATATTATTCTTCACACCATCCATCTTTTCTTCCACGCCTTTCTTCAAAACTTCCATTTCATTTTTTTTTGCTCTTTGCGAGAGCGAAATTTGGTGCACTTGCTCTTGTAATTTTGATAGATCATGTTGCAATTCTTCATCTTCATGAGTCATGGTAGAGCCTTCTGAAGGCTTAATGGGTGTTGAACTATTTTTACAAGGCATTTTTTAGAACCCAATACTAATATCTATTCTACAATATGCCCTTGTAATCAATTCAAATTGATTTTTCAAACAAGACTTATGTAATTTGGAAAAAATAAAAAATAAAAATACACACCTTTTTCTTGCTTTTGAGGAGCTCGATATTGAAATTGGATTATCTCTGTGATTCTGGCTCTTCAATATCTGAAATTCAGCACTGAAGTAGCCCTATGAATTCTCTTATGAATGCCATAGGTCTGACCTGATTTGGATTCTCCAAGACAAAGTTATGTCCAATCTCCCACAATGACCTAATTATGGACTAGTTCAGTAGAGCGAACTTGTACGACTTTCCACGTGTCACTTTTTCGTCCTTCGCCTGTGAAATTAATAGCCAAGAAACTAAATTCCGTGTACTTGCGACAAATTTTTACGGAACTCCAATCCGATGCTCAGAGAGAGAGTTATTGAAATTTTCCCACGATGACCTGTTTGGAGCAGCGAAACCCTAGAATCCAAAGCTCTGATACCAAATGTTGTGTAACCAGCTCCAAAAATAGAAGAAAAGAGATATCAACACCTTAGAAATAATCCACTTCGAGGGGGCAACCTCTAATACATTACATAAATGAACAATTCTTGGATGATACAATTTACAAAACCTCCTTTCTATATATAGGAGTCCATGTGGCCATAATGTAATCCTAGTGGGCCACAATGTAATCCTAGCCGACCTAACAATAATAATTTAAGGGCACAATAATAACAAAATGGGGGTTACAACGATACAATAATAACAATAAGGGGGTTACATTAATAAGGGACTATACTAGTAATATAGGGACCTAACATAATGTTAGGTCCCTATATTACTAGTATAGTCCCTTATTGTTGTTAGTGTAACCCCCTTATTGTTATTATTGTACCCTTGTAACCCCCATTTTGTTATTATTGTGCCCTTAAATTATTATTGTTAGGTCGGCTAGGATTACATTGTGGCCCACTAGGATTACATTATGGCCCCATGGACTCCTGTATATAGAAAGGAGGTTTTGTAAATTGAATCATCCAAGAATTGTGCATTTATGTAATGTATTGGAGGTTTCCTCGAAGTGGCTGACTTCTGGGAATTGATCTCTCTTTTCTTCTATTTTGGAGGCTGGTTTTCATAACATTATTATCGAAACTTTAGTTCTGGGGTTTCGTTGTTCAAGCAGTCATCATGGGGCCACTACTTTATGAATTTTTACGGAGGATGGAAGATAAAATTTTCATAGAACAAAGCCGAAATCCCAAGGAACCTCCTGTAGCAATTTTATATCTTGGTTCACAACATTTTTGGAGATATCATCTGTGGAAGTTAGGGAGTTTTAAGGCTCCCAAATTTCACCTGAAATAGGTCATCATGGCATGTGCGCTATAAATTTCTATCTATGAAGGTTTAGAAGCTGAAATTTTTACAGAGAGAAGCCACAATCCTAAGGAACCTCTTGTAAAAATTTCATATCTTGGTTCGAAATATTTTTGGATCTATGATATGTGGAAGTTATGGTTGTTTCAAGATCCTAAATTTCATCTCAAAGAGTTGACCGTGGGAAAATCATCATAACTCTCTCTGAGCATCGGATTGGAATTATGTCAAAGTGGCTACAGTTCCACGGAATTTAGTTTCATTTTATTAATTTCATATAAAGGAAGGAGGAAACAGTGTCACGTGGCAAGTCGTACAAGTTTGCTCTACTAAAACAGTCCATAATTGGGTCATTGTGGGAGATTGGACATAACTTTGCCTTGAAGAACCCAAATCAGGTCATACCTGTGAAATTTGAAAGAAGCTTCAGAGGAATACTATAAGGCTGAATTTCAGATATTGAGGATTTTTAATTACAGAGATAATTCAATTTCAATATAGAGCTCCTCAAAAGCAAGTAAAGGTGTGTATTTTTTTTTCCTGAATTGCATAAGTCTTGTTTGAAGAATCAAATTGAATTGATTCCAAGGGCATATTGTAGAATAGATATCAGTATTGGGTTCTAAAATGCCCCCTAAAAAGAATTCAACACCCATTAAGCTTTTAGAAGGCTCTACTATGAAACATGAAGACGAAGAATGGAAACATGACATATCAAAATTACAAGAGCAAGTGCAATAATTTTTTCTGTCACAAAGAGAAACAAAAAATGACATGGAAGTTTTGAAGAAAGGTGTGGAAACTAAGATGGATGATTTGAAGAAAGGTGTGGAATCTAAGATGGATGGTTTGAAGAATGGAATGGAAGCTAAGATGGATGACATGGAAGCTAAGATCTATGAAAAAATGAAAGACAACATGGAAAACATGAAGAATGATCTAAAAGCAGACATGGAAGGTTTGACAAAGTTGATATAAGAAATGTTTCCTAATAGTGAAAAGATAGTAGAGGAAACTCATGACGAGAACAAAATAAATGTTAATCGTGACTTCATAAACTCTAATGTTGGCGGGAAGAACCACCATATTCCAAAAATGGATATGAGGAAGTTTGATGGAAATGATCCTGTAACATGGATACTACAGATGGAGCAATATTTTGATCTCAATAATGTGCAAAACACACAAAAGGTACGCATTGCAACTTTACATTTAGAAAAAAAAACATTTGTATGGTATCGATGGCTTTGCTCCCATAAAAAAATTGTCACTTGGTCAATTTTTACGGAGGAAATGATAGCACATTATGAGGATACAAAGAGCAACACCTTCTTTAGCCAATTGATAAATCTCAAGCAAAAGGGTTTAGTAGGGCAGCACATTGAGGACTTCCAAAAATTGAATATAAGGGTAAGCGATGTTGAGTGTGTCTTATTCTTTCCATTAGTTACAAGTTGTATGTTACGCAGGGTGCAACGGTCTGGGGGAGGCAGCCCCCCACTATTGAGGTCAGGAGACGGGCGCCACATTAAAGTGTTTTGGTGTGCGAGACCCACCCATGTTTTGTGCATGATTTTGCACATGGTTTGAGGTACGATGGCTTTCGGCCCACAGTATTTTGTAGATCCAGTCAAGGGAACTACGATTATGTTCTAATCCAAGGTTAATGGATTGGGGTTTATGTGATTCAGCATGTATATATATGTGTTGTAACACTAAAAGGAATATATTGAAAAATCAAGCTAGTCAACCCGATTTGGGATCCGGGGAAAAGTGTCTATGTATATCTGTTTTATTTTTTATGCTCTCGCCATTGTTTATTTTCTGTTTATAAGATTCGTGTGTAGATAATTTTTGTTCAGGGTTAAAACCTACATTTGGTATCAGAGCTGTTTCGGCTTCAAGGGGATGCCTTTGCTGCTGAGGGTTTTTTGCTCGGGCCTGAGGTAGACCCTGTTCAGTGGGAGATCTGCGGGATTGATTCTTGCGGTGAAAGAAGATGGTGAGTGGCAGAAAGATAGATATCTAGAAATTTAATGGTCAGAGTTTTGAGTTGTGGAAGCTCAAGATGGAGGATATGCTGGTGGATAAATATCAGTGGATTGCGGTAGATCCAGGTACTAAACCAACGACAATGTCAGATGAAGACTGGAAGAAATCTGAAGTCTTTGACAGATTTAAATAATTTAAGGCTCTGGTGGAAAACCAGACAGAGAAGAAGATAAAGGTGCTGAGGACAGATAATGGTGGGGAGTTCTGCAAGAAGGAATTTGAAGAGTTCTGTAAGAAGTGTGGTATACCACGGCAGAAGACTACTCCATACACACCTCGGAAAAACGGAGTTGCAGAAAGAATGAACAGAACGCTGATGGAAAGGGCAAGAAGCATGCTCAGTGGTACCGGGTTAGGACAATAATTCTGGGAAGAGGTAGTGGAGACTGCATGTTACTTAGTTAATAGATCACCTTCATTAGCGTTGGAGGATAAATCAGACTCTACAACAGATGAAGATTCAGAAGAAGAAGAGCCACAAACTCCAGCTTTGAGAAGATCAGTTCGGGAAAGAAGGCAACCAGAAAGGTATAGTCCATCTGCTTTCTGTTCAAGTTTTTCCTTAACTATAACTGATGATGATCCCAGAACTGTCAGGGAGGCAGTAGATTCCGAGGATGGAAAACTCTGGAAGGAGGCCATGGTTGATGAAATGGCATCCTTGCACAAAAATGAGGCATGGGATCTGATGGAGTTGCCGGCTGGAAGGAAGCCCATCGGGAGCAAATGGGTGTTTAAAAAGAAGATGAATGTAGAAGGCAAGGTGGAGAAATACAAAGCTCGGTTGGTAGCAAAAGGTTATTCCCAAGTGCCAGGAATTGATTTTGGTGATATTTTCTCTCCTGTTGCCAAAGTTACTTCTATTAGATTAATTTTATCTGTTGCTGCTGCATTTGATTTTGAGATAGAACAGATGGATGTGAAGACATCATTTCTTCACGAGGATCTAGAAGAGGAGATCTACATGAAGCAACCTGAAGGCTTTATGGTGAAGGGTAAGAAAGAACTGGTATGCAGGTTGAAGAAGTCTCTGTATGGGTTAAAACGGTCACCAAGGATGTGGTATCAGAAATTTGATACCTATATACGGGGACTTGGCTTCACCAGAAGCAAGGAGGATCACTGTGTTTATTTTAAATTAATTGGTGACCATGTTATTTATTTGGTCTTGTGTGTGGATGATATGTTGTTGATTGGAAATGACAAAGAAATTATCCAAGATTTGAAGACCCAACTATTCTCCAAATTCGACATGAAGGATCTTGGTGTTCCAAACTATATTTTGGGCATGGAAATTAAGAGATATCGGGCAAAGAGGAAGCTCTGGTTAAACCAGAGGAAGTATGTCGAGACTATATTGCAGAGGTTCAATATGTAGAATAGTAAACCGGTGAATGTTCCTATTCCTGTAGGTGTAAAGTTGTCTTCTGAACAGTGTCCCAAGACACAAGAAGAAGAGGATGATATGTCCCGTGTTCCATATGCAAGTGCAGTGGGTAGTCTGATGTATGTAATGGTCTGTACTAGACCAGACATTGCACATGCAGTGGGAGTATTGAGCAGGTTTATGTCAAACCCAAGGAAGGAGCATTGGACAGCAGTGAAGTAGGTTTTCAGATATTTACGTGGCACTAGTGATTATGGCTTGTGCTACCAAGGAAGACCAGGGTTGGAAATAATGTTGGACATTCGTGGTTTTGTTGATGCAGACTGGGCTGGAGATCTGGACCAAAGAAGATCTACAAGTGGGTATGTGTTTAACCTATTTGGAGGTGCAATCAGTTGGATGATTAAAAGACAGTCTGTAGTGGCTCTTTCAACTACAGAGGCAGAATACATAGCAGCCACTCATGCAAGAAAGGAAGCAGTTTGGTTGCAGAGATTGTTTTCAAGTATGGGGTTGGTACAGCAAGCTATAAGGATAGACTATGATATCCAAAGTGCAATTTTATTGGCTAAGAACCCTGCTTACCATTCAAAGACAAATCACATTGATGTTCAATATCACTTTTTTAGAGATATGGTTGAGGCTAAAAGGGTGTTGCTGGTAAAGATGGACACTTTGAAGAATTTTGCAGATGCATTGACGAAGTCTGTGAGCACTCAGAAGTTCTCTTGGTGTAGAGAAACAATGGGTGTTGAAGAATTGGCCTAATGACTAAGCTCTCATGTGGCCCCCTGTGGAAAGAAAACAACAAGTGGGAGAATTTTGGGTATGTGTTATATTCTTTCCATGACTAACCCCACGCGCTGCACATTGCGCCAGGCGCAGCAGGGGGGTCACAAGGGGGGAGGCAACCCCCACTGTTGGAGTCTGAGGCAGTGCCCCAGTGAAAATTGTTTTGGTGTGCGGACCCACTCATAGGAGGACCCACCCATGTTTTGTGCATGAGTTTGCACATGGTTTTGGGGTACGATGGCTTTCGGCCCCTAGTATTTTGTAGATCCGGTCAAGGGAACTACAGTTATGTTCTAATCCAGGGTTAATGGATTGGGGTTTATGTATGCTTCGGCATATATATATATATATATATGTGTTGTAACACTAAAAGGAATATAATGAAAAATCAAGCTGGTCGTCCCGATTTGGGATCCAGGGGAAAATATTTGTGTTTATCTATTTTATGTTTTATGCTCTCGCTATTGTTTATTTTCTGTTATAAGATTTGTGTGTAGATAATTTTTTTTCAGGGTTAAAACCTACAACTGATATTCCAGAGGAACACAGGATTGACGTCTTCATAGGGACTTTAAAGGATAACATCCAACATGAATTTTGTGTTTGGGAACCTAATTCATTGGAGAAGGCATTCAGGTTGGCAAGAAAAATTGAATTTAAAATCATGGCGACAAGGAAGCCTACCACTCACATCTATAGATATGGAAGTGTTGCTACTCCTAGACTTCCACAATCTACAAGGTTGACACCATAAAAATTGGAAGAAAAAAGAGAAAAAGGGCTTTGCTATAGTTGTGATAGCAAATACACTGAAGGTCATAAGTGTGTTGAGAAGAAATTATTTTACATAGATTTTGAAGAGGAGGAATAAAATGAACAAGAAACTTCAAAATAAGAGGATATATACTAGGAACCAACCCTAGAAGAAGAATAAATGAGTCCGACCATATCGTGTAATGCATTGGCAGGAATTACCACTCCTCAAACTCTCAAGATAGAAGGACATATCAAGAAGAAAAAGGTAATAGTGTTGATTGATTCAGGTAGTACCCATAAATTTATTCATTGTAAGGTAGCCAAGGAATTGAATTGTTTCCTATACCCAAAACCAAAATTTCAAGTGATGGTTGCAAATGGAGGAACTATAAATTTCTCTGGAAAATGCCATAATACTTTCCATTCCAATGGGAGGTGTTGATGTTGTACTAGGAGTACAATGGTTACAATCTTTGGGGACGGTAGCTTTTAATTTTCAAGAATTTTTCTTGAAATTTTTTTCAGAAGGAAAGGAAATCGAATTACGGGGTATCACAGAGAAGCCAAGAAATATAATAAGCTCTAATGTCATGAAAAAGCTTTTGAAGAAAGAACAACGAGGCATAATTTCACAATTATGCTCACTCGAAGTTCCAACATCAAAATCATCTATTTCTTCAGATCTCCAAAAAGTCTTGGACAATCATTCCAAGGTGTTTGAAACTCCCAAAGGACTTCCACCTATTTGTGATAATGATTATGCTATTCATTTGATTCCAGGAAGTGTTCCTCCAGAAAATTTGTGCCAGTATTTTTTGATGATATACTAATCTACAGCAGGTCTTAGAAGGATCATGTTCAACATGTTGAGAGGGTGCTCAAACTATTAGAGGAGAAACAATTATATGCAAAAACATCCAAATGTTTCTTTGGAGTATAAGAGGTGGAATAGCTGGGTGATATTGTATCTCACGAGAGTGCTAAAGTAGACCCTAACAAAATTAAAGCCATTAAGGAATGGAAAGTCCCCACAAACATAAAGTAGTTGCGTGGATTTCTCAGGTTAATAGGGTATTACGGTAAGTTTTTTAATAATTATGGGAGAATAGCAGCACCTCTAACAACATTATTGAAGAGAGATGCATTTTCATGGGACATTGAAGAAACTAAGGCCTTTGAACATATTAAAGAGGAAATGTGCCTAGCACCAGTCTTAGCTATGCCAAACTTCACAAAAACCTTTATTGTGGAATGTGATGCCTCAGGAAATGGAATTGGTGCCATTTTAATGCAATAAGGAAGACCCATTGCTTTGGAAATTCCTCCAATCAAAGGAAAGTATTTACAAAAGGCTATTTATGAGAAGGAAATGTTGAATACTACATGCACTAAAGAAATGGCGACCTTACCTAATGGAAAGACACTTCAAGGTAAAAAATGATCATGGTAGTCTCAAACACTTTTTGGGACAAATACTGTCTTCAGAAGAGCAACAAAAATGGGTCACAAAGATGTTGGGTTACGACTTTGAAATCATCTACAAAAAAGGGAAGCTAAATTTTTTTGCATATGCACTCTCAAGAAAGGACGAAGAGGTGGAAGCATTGCTTTATGCCATTTCTATTATCCAACCATATTGGATAACCGAAGCAAAGGATGAATGGAAGAAGGACGAAGAAGTGTGGACAATCATTCAAAAGTTGTAGCAAGATCCTAGTACATCTGATACATTTAGTTGGAAAAATGATTCCTTATGGTACAAAGATCGCTTATATATTTGCAAGAATCCTCAACTAAAAAAAAATATTATTTTGGATATGCACGCTTCTCCTTTAGGAGGACACTCAAGATTTTTAAAAACTTACCACAGGGTGAAGAAAGAATTTTTTTGGGATGGCCTAAAATCTGATATTCAAAAGTTTGTGGCGGAATATTTGGTTTTCCAGCAAAATAAAGTTGAAAAAATTAAGACATCGGGTCTTCTACAACCTTTATCCATTCCAAGTCAATGTTGGGAGGAGATTTTAATGGATTTTATCACATGTTTAACTAAGTTCGAAGGAAAGAGTGTCATCATGGTGGTAGTTGATAGACATACCAAGTATGCACACTTTTGTGCCTTATCTCATCCATTTAAAGAAAGTATAATTGCTACTGCATTTATGGAAACAATTCAAAAGATACATGGAAACCTGAAGATTATTGTAAGTGACAGAGATCCCATTTTTACAGGAAATTTTTGGATAGAATTATTTTCTTGTTTGGGTACTCAACTAGCTCATAGCTCATCTTATCATCCTCAATCCGATGGTCAAACTGAGATAGTGAATAAATGTTTGGAAATATATTTTCATTGTTTTGTATCTAATAAACAAGCACAATGGGTCAAGTGGTTACCTCTTGCTGAATGATGGTATAACACTTCCTTCCATACTAAAGAAAAAATGACCCCATTTATGGCACTTTATGGATATCTGTTGGGAAAAATACTGAGAGGGGGGGGTGAATCAGTATTTACTGCATATTAAAATTTTTACTTTTTCTTGCTTCTAAAACCCATACGCTACTTTCCTGATACAGACTTGCGTATATACGCGGATACCCTTTATGAAACTCGCGTATGCACAGAGATATTAATGAACAATCAATTCTTTACTAAGATCCTTACATGTATTCATTCATCAGATGTTTATTTAGTAGTAGACATGTGCAGTAATAACAGAATGAAACATCACACAAAAGCATCACATATGAACACCATGATTTTTAGGTGGAAACCCAAGTCGGGAGAAAACCACTGTTGTCGTTGTCTCAACCTTCAATATTTTATTATAGAGAAAAACTTCTTACAATCATGTACTGGTGCAGACTTATACCAGCACGCAGGCACCCACCTGCAGAAGGCTACAACCTTCTCTCGTTTACCAGCCTCTCCTGGAAGGGAGCTTCAACCCCCTGCTCTCGTTTACCAGTCTCACCTGGAAGGGAGCTACTACCCCCTGATATTAGCACCAGCCTCTGCTGATATTATCAGACTGAAGGCTTCAACCCTCAGATCCACTACAGACCACGTTTCATCAATTTTCAAATTGGATCCAACAGCTCCAACACAACCCTTCACTCTTCAACAAACATACTTTTCCCAATGCTACAAACAGAACAGTGAACCCACTGTAACCAGAATATCAGAGTTAACCCAGACCTTAGAATAGACATTCAGAAACACTTTCAACTTTGAGACCCCATTAATTTAGATTCCATACGCGCTTTTAGTATAACAGACCCGCGTATGTACGCGTGTTTCATAAGACGAACCCGCGTATACTTCAATAAATTTTCCAAATAAATTCTGACTGCACACACGCGCCTTTCCCTTAACAGAGCCGCGTATACACGCGCGTTTCACGAAACCAACCTGCGTATGAATCTCCAAAAGATAAACTTTGCACAACATATCAGATCTATGAACTTACCCAGATTTCTTCGACTTCTTCAACTGATTTGCGCCAGGTCTTTATCACTTCTTTTCAGATCATCCAAGAGATTCACCATTTCAAGATCTAGAGATCTTGAATCTTCATTAGGTTCATAGATGCATCATAGATTCAGGTCTATCAATTAAGAGCAGAATTTAACCATGCAGATATACTCCAGAGTGAAGTATTCATTAAAACCCAGACATATGCCCACCTCTTGCTCAATGAATTTCTTCTCCTTATATAGGTTTACCCTTTATCAATACCATGGGTCAAAACCACATTACTTTCGATGGTATTCCTAGGCGGGGTCACATAGACGAATCATTACTCAATACAAAGGGTCAATACCATGGTGATTACCCCTGGTTTTGCACTTTATGAGCGCAAAAGACCATACGCGACTTTCCACGTATTTTTCCGCGTGCATACGCGCTTTCTCCTTGAAAAACCAGCGTATGCATTGTAACCCACATTTTCATCATAGTTCTGGCCCATTCTGGAAATTCTTTCTTCTGCACCTTCTGTACTGATGGTAGACACTTCAGATGTTCATCATTTACCAGCTCATCAAGTCAAGAACAACTTCATCAAGGAGGTTGCCTTCATCTTCATCAAGTGGGTTTCCATCAAGGACAACACTCTACATCATATTGCCAACAATATCATCCGTCGTCCATCACATCTTCTTTAAGGGAAAATTCTAGGGTTCAAGCAGTGGAATATCACATCGAGCATCAACAAGAAGTTCTCCAACTCTTAAAGATAACCTAAAATTGGCACAATATCAAATGAAACAACATGCAGATCAACATCGCAGCGAGAGAAGTTTTGATGTAGGAGACTAGGTATTTTTATGGCTGCAACCATACAAAAAAATGTCCCTCAAGCAAGCTAAGAAGGATAATAAATTATCGCCAAAGTACTATGGTCCTTACAAGGTGTTGCAAAAAATTGGTACTATGGCATACAAATTGGAGCTTCCTGCTTCTTCGCAAGTGCATCGAGTTTTCCATGTTTCATACTTAAACAAGAACTTTCCAGAACTTGACGAGGAAGGAAAAACCATATTGGAACCTGAAGTAGTCACAGAAACAAGAACTCAACAGCTACGAAATCGATCAATTTCAGAGTATCTCATAAAATGGAAGAACTTACCCATTGAAGATTCTACATGGGAGGATGAGAATTTTATACAGAAGCACCCGAAGCTACTCAAGCGTTGAGGACAACACTTTTTTGAAGGAGAGGAGCATGTTAGGTCCCTATATTACTAGTATAGTGCCTTATTGTTGTTAGTGTAACCCCCTTATTGTTATTTTTGTACCCCTGTAACCCCCATATTCTTATTATTGTGCCCTTACATTATTATTGTTAGGTCGGCTAGGATTACATTGTGGCCCCATGGACTCCTATATATAGAAAGGAGGTTTGGTCATTTGTATCATTCAAGAATTGTTCATTTATGTAATGTATTGGATGTTTCCCCCTTGAAGTGGTTGATTTCTAAGGCATTGATCTCTCTTTTCTTCTATTTTTGGAGTTGGTTTCATAACAGGCATTCATGGAGAAACTTGGCCTTGAGATAACCAAACCCTACAAATATTTGTACTGGTTTGATTCTAGCAAGGTCAAATGTTTAGTCCTCATCAAAGATCTATGTGTTACTTTAGCCCAAATACCAGCCAAGAGTCTACTGATGGATATAGTAGTGGCTGACATCCCTCCTAAATATGGCATGCTTTTATCTCGCTCATGGGGAGCCAAGATTCAAGGGACCCTTTAAATGGATATGGCTTATGCTACCATACCAATATTTGGTCAGCGAAGAAGATTGTATAGAGAGACTTTGATGAAATACACGGTGAGCAATCAAGAAAAACCACATAACTACCCCCTTTATTCTGTTCATTCTGACCTTGACTCATTCATTCTTTACAATGATGAAATAATTAATGAACAAGTAGCAGTTAATGAACAAGTAGCTGGAGAAGAAGAAGACCAGAATAGAGAACAAGCAGATCAAATGGAAATTGTAAAACACAATTTTGCATCTGAACCTTTTTGGAACATGATTTTTGATGGCTCTTGTGGAAAAATAGGCTTAGGAGCAGGGGTGTGGGTATGCAATACTCAAAATAACCACGCAGAGGGTCATTCCTACAAAATTAATTTTTAGTGCACCAACAATATATCAGAGTACGAGGCACTCCTTTTGGGATTGAAACTACTTAAGAGATTAAGAGCCAAAAGAATTTATGTGCATGGGGACTATGAGCTATTTATTAGACAAATCAAGGGAGAATATTCATCCAAGCATCCCAGATTGAGAACATACAGGAGCGCTGCCCTTGACATCCTAAAAACATTTGAAGAATATGACCTTGTTGCAGTTCCAGGAAATCAAAATTTCCTTGCCAATGGGTTAGCATTTTCAGCCAGCACTTGTCAATTACCTCATCCTGATAAACAATATACAGTGCAAGTTAAACAATGCCCAACAGTGCTTGATAATATGAGATATTGGAAAGTATTTGGAGATGAGAAGTAGATTGAAAATTTCCTGCAATCTAAAGGTGAGTTTGAAGATTCCAGCTTGGACCTAGATTGTGAAGAAGACTGCCCCACTGAAGAAAAAACATGTAGGGACGAACCTCTTCACAATTATGATATTAACACTTCAGCAAATAAATATCTACATAGAACAGAGATACATGAAGATCCAGAAAAAAGAAGAGTTTGAAGTACTACAATTTAGAGATAAAATCCTACCAAGAGGATTTGTTCCTTTGGAGGAACTATTTGATTTCAATGATGTGGCTAGAAAACCAAAGATGGAACCTACAGAAGCAAATATTGAGGAGTGAAATATAGGGAGTGAGCAGGATCCCCAAATAATAAATTTATCAAATACACTGCCAGCATCCACAAAACAGAAATACATTGTTCTATTTAAGGAGTTCAATGATGTATTTGCTTGGAGCTATAAAGACTTGAAAGCCTATGACACTAATATTATCCAGCACAAAATTCTATTCAAGGAGAACTAGAAGCCTTTCAAACAGAAACTGTGCAGGATAAATCTTTCCCTAATGCCCTTGGTTGAGAAGGAAATCAAGAAGATGTATGATACCAAAATAATAGTCCCAATAAGATACTCTGAATGGGTTTCCAATATTGTTTCTGTAATAAAGAAAACAGGTGAGATCAGGCTCTGCATTGACTTCAGAAATCTAAACAAGGTATCACTTAAGGATAACTACCATTTACCTAAGATGGATCAAATATTGCAGAAAGTAGTGGGCTCCAGAAGGATCTCTTTGCTTGATGGTTTCTCAGGGTATAATCCAGTGCTGGTGCATCCAGATGATCAGCACAAAACAACTTTTGCCACTCCTTGGGAACCTTCATGTATGTAAAAATGCCTTTTGGATTAATAAATGTTGGTGCCACTTTTAAGAGAGCATGGAAAGTTCTTTTTCAGTTGGTCTTTTCATTGTGATTTATCTTGATGATATTACAATATATTCAAAAACTGATGAAGAGCATTTGGCCCATTTGAGGAGATTTTTAGAAAAATGTAGAAGGTACGAACTCTCTATGAATCCCAAGAAATCATTATTTGGTCTTGAAGAAGGGAACCTTATGGGCCATATTATATCTGAAGAATGAATCAAAAATTGACCCCAACAGGATTGAGGGAATACTTCAAATCACTCATCCCAGGAACATTAAAGAGCTCCAATCTTTCATTGGAAAGATAAATTTTTTAAGAAGGTTTATACCAAACCTTGTAGAACTATAGAGAAATATCACTAACATGCTCAAGAGAGATTCAGGAGTTAAGTGGACCATGGAAGCTAAAAAATCCTTTGACCTGGTAAATCAAGCACTCACTCAAGCACCGATTTTGATCAACCATGATTTCACCAAGGATTTCATTATTTTTTCCTTTGAATCAATGCACACTATTGTTGTTGTATTGTTGCAGAAAAATAAGGAAAGACAAGAGTAGCCCATAGAATTTTTCAGCCAAGCTTTAAGAGATGCATCCCTGAAATCCAACATCATGGAAAATCAGGCCTTTTCCTTGATCAAAGCACTGAAGGATTTTAGGGTGTACATTCTACATTCACATATCATTGCCTTTGTGCCCAATACATTTGTCAAAGACATCCTAATGCAGGATCCAGATGGAAAAAGAGGCAAGTGGATTGCAGTCATCTTGGAATATAATTTAGAGATCAGATCCACCAAACTAATCAAGGGACAAGGATTAGCCAAATTGATGGTTGAAACCAATTTTCAAGACTATATATCGACATGATTCATTCACTAGATGAACAAGAGGAGCTGGCGACTCCACCTATTGAGGAAGAATTCTTGAATTCCCCCTAGTATGCAAATATATTATATGTTCTATTTAATTTAAATTCTCCTCCTGGTTTTTCCAAAACAAATGCTAGATCCTTGAAATTGAAAACTGTAAAATTCTGCATTCTAGAAAATGTCTTGTACTGGAAAGATTCTGGGGGCATATTGCTTAAATGTTTACTTAAGGAAGATGCAGATAGGTTTATGCAAGAATTTCATGAAGGGGATTGTGGAGGCCATCTCTACTGTAAAATCACTACTAACAAGATCCTTAGGGTTGGTTTCTATTGGCCTACTTTTTTCCCAGACATCCACAAAATGGTAGCTACCTGTCACAAGTGTCAATTTTTTTAGGGAAAAATAAATTTGCTACCTTTTCCCTTACATCCAATCTCTTTTGAGGCTCCTTTCCAACAATGGGATTTAGACTTCATTAGAGAAATCCACCCCTCCTCCTCTGCCCAACATAAATGGATCCTTACTACTACAGACTATTTTACCAAGAGGTCATTCCTTCCAGAACCGCTATTGACTCAGTGATCATCAAATTCCTTGAAGCCAACATCCTATCTAGATTTGGTTGTCCTAGGAAAATCATTACAAATAATGTTGTTACCTTTAAGTCTAAGAAAATGGTGGATTTTTTCGACAAATATCATATATCTTTGGGGCATTCAACAACTTATTACCCTCAAGGTAATGGACTAGTTGAATCCTCCAACAAAATTTTGGTTAACATCATCAATAAATTGTTGGAAGACAATAAGAAATCCATGCACAACAAATTGGTGCATGCCTTGTGGGCTGATAGACTGACAACTAAGAAATCAATTGGCATGTCACCATACCGGTTGGTCTATGGGATGGATGCAGTTTTCCCAACATCTTTAGGAGTGCCAGCCATGAAAATCATTCAAGAGGTACAAGTTGAAGAAAATGATGTACAAATAAGGATCAATCAGACCATTCAGCTGCAACAGTCCAGAGAAGAGGTTTACAACAGAACTAAGGTGGTGCAAGAAAATATAAAGAAGCTCTTTAAAAATGAAAAAAAGCAAATGATTTCAATATTGGATACAAAGTGTTGAAATGGGATTCCATAAGAGAAGATAAAGGTAAGCATGGAAAATTTGGCAACCTGTGGAAAGGCCCATATATTTTTTATTCTTTCAGGGGAAATAATGCATTTTTTCTACAAGATATGGATGGAACAGAGTTGCCTGGAGGTCCTGCCAATGGCAGGATGTTGAAACATTACTTCTCCTAAATACAGAGGAAATTCACACTCCATTGTAAATACCACAGTTTTGGTTCAGACCCTGTTGGTAGACAACCTTGTTGTGCTAAAAAAAAGCAAGACAGATTCATAAAAAAACAACAAGAGAAAGGTCATGAAAGGCATTGCAGAGAAAAATATACAAGGCTACTGGTCTTGGTGTTCTTGACACTTCCTTAACAGAAGTACCATCCCAAGATGGAGCCACTATTAGAGTCCTGTAATTTACAATATCACAAGGTGACTGTGTATTTCTTATTTTCAAATTTTCATATTGTACGTATATTTCAATATTCAAAAGCATTTCCCAAAAAGGACAAAAAGATGCCTCTCTGGATTCTTTTATTTAATCTTTGTTGCATGAGAAAGACAAGCTCATCAAAATGGGAACACTTAAAAATTCCAAAGCGCATGCACTTACTGTGCATGCAAAAGGAAAGGCAAATTCCAAAGACCATCAGAAAGGAAAAGGGAAGAAGGATCCTGATCCAAGAAATAGAGGAAATCCCAAACCCCCTGATGGATCATCCAGCTCAAAGGAAATGAAAGGAACGAAAGTTAAATCAATGTGAAATTATTGCCACCGTGGTTTTCACCCTAAATCTGCATGCATGAAGAAGACTATAGATCTTATGTCACAGACACTCCAGCAACACAACCTTGGAGACCACATTCCTAAGAATGCCAGAAGAAGTCTGGAGAAAAGGCACTAGAACCAAGAGGTAATGGGCATGCTTTGATTTCTCTTCATTCTACACCGCAAGAATGGATCATTGATTCAGGAGCTTCACATCATATGGCTTCTTCAAAGGAATCATTTTATTCTCTACATGCATACTCAGGACCTCCTATTCTCATGGGGGACAATTATGTAGTTGCAGCAACTGGACAAGGAAGAGTGCAATTCGAAGATGGAAGTTTTGAGAATGTCCTGCATATTCCAAGGCTTTATGTGAATCTTCTCTTAGTGTATCAGATGACACACACAGGTAGCAGAAGGAAAGTGGAATTTACCCTGGATTCTGTGAGCATTTATGACATGCAAACCAACTTGAAGATTTCATCTGGAAAGGTAAATGTTCAATCTCGTCTGTATACATTTTCTGATTTTGTTCCTCAATCAGATTCTATTTTATTTGGTACATGGTGTTGACTATGATGAGACTTTTGCTCCAGTGGAAAAAATGGATTCCATTCGGCTAGCTCTCTCCATTGCAGCAGCAAGAGGATGGGAGGTGCATCATATGGATGTGAAGAATGCCTTTCTTCACGGTGATCTCGAGGAGGAAATCTACATGGAGCAGCCACAGGGATACATGTACAATTCATCTCTGGTACGCAAACTAAAGAAGTCTCTCTATAGTCTCAAGCAGACACCTAGAGCATGGTATGCAACGATGGATTCTTATTTGTTAGCTCAAAATTTTGTACGCTGCAAATATGATTCCAATGTTTATTTTTTGAAGAAAATTGACTCCTTATTGATCATAGTACTCTATGTAAATGATCTTTTGATAACAGATAGTTTAGGTTCTGTCATTACTAAAATTAAAAATGCATGATTGAAATTTATTAATACTGATGTATTACCAGATTCTCTTGATCTAACAATATTTATCTTCTTTCTAAATAAAAAATCCTTCCACTGTTAATCTTGCGAAAATCAATTACACATAAACACAGTTGTTTAACGGGAAAGCTTAAAGCTAAAAACCCCAACTATCATATATTATGTATATCAATGGATCATGTAATAATCTCATACAAAGCAAGACAGGGATTATCCTTCACCCTGATCCTGCCTCTATGGTATTCAAATTTTCTCCTGCTGAGCGCCTTCGTCAGAATATCTGCATCCCGATCTTCCGTAGGAATGTACTAAAGCAACATGATCTTCCGCTGCACACAATCTCTGATATGATGATACCAGATATCAATATGTTTAAATCTATCATGAAACACAAGATGAATCGAGAGTTTAATGCAACTTTGATTATCATTGTAGGATCTAAATGAGAACCGAACAAACCGACCAGGATCTTCCTCATCTAGATAGCCTCACATGCAGCTTGACTTGCTGCCATGTATTATGCTTCCGCTGAACTGAGTGCCATGGATCTTTGTTTCCCGTTGTACCAATAAACTGTTGTAGATCCAATACTGAAAACCCCTCCTGATGTGCTCTTTCTGTTCGTTGAGCTGCCTGCTCAATCTGCATCCATGAAGCCATGCAAATTCACCTCATCTATCTGTATGTACCATAAACCATACTCATATGTGCCCCTGAGATATCTCAAGACATGCTTGTCTGCCTTCCAAAAGAGCTTGGTAGGCTTAACCATCGCTTGTGAAAGCTATTTCACCACATAGCATATGTCCGGTCTTGTATTAACTAAATACATGAGTGAACCCACCAACTGTCGATAAACAGTGGCATCCACTACCTCTGTTGATGTAGCATCCTCTTTCCTCCAATTTCCTAGAAGAGGAGTATCCATGGGCTTGCAGTCCTCCATGTGAAACTTACCAAGTATCTCCTGAGCATACTTGCCTTGAGACACAAACACTTCACCTTCTCGCTGCCATATTTCCAATCCAATGAAATAATGAAGGAGGCCCAAATCCTTCATCTCAAACTCCTTTGCAAGATCTGCCTTGCATGAGTGTATCAACTTCTCATCACCCATTAGTATTAAATCATCAACATAAAGAACAATGATTAAAAGCATACCCTCCACCACAATTTGGTACAGGTTTGCATCCGCCTCACTCTTGGTGAAGCCAAGTCCGGTGAAATAGCTATCAATCCGTGTGTACCAAGCACGAGGTGCTTGCTTCAACCCATACAACGCTCTTTTGAGTCTACACACATGCGACTCGTTGTTGAAGATCTCAAATCTTTCAGGCTGCTCAATGTACACTTCTTCCTCAATGATCCCATTAAGGAATGCAGTATTCACATCCATCTAATGAATGTGCCAACCCATCTGCGCTGAGAGAGCAAGGATAGTCCTTATGGAAGAATATCGTGCGACAGGTGCAAAGTTTTCTTCATAATCAATCCCCTCGATCTGTGAGAAGCCTCGGGAAACAAATCTTGCCTTATACTTCTCAACGCTCCCATCAACGGCTTGCTTTACCTTGTAGATCTATCTTGAACCTACCACTGATTTACCAACCGGCCTTGGAACAATCTCCCAAGCATTGTTTCTGACAATGGAGTCATACTCCTCCACCATGGCATCTACACATGTGGGCTCCTACACTGCTTCTTCAAAAGAAGATGGCTCTGTCACGATACACTTGCTCATATGAGCCATGTATCCAGTAAATCGGTCAGGTGACTGTCTCTGTCTGTGCTGTGATGTAGGGACTCCTACATTCTGTGCCACATCAAGCTTGAGTCTCTCAGCTTCTGTGGTACGCTTTCGGCTAGTTCTGATGTTTGGTTCTACATGAGTGGACTCCTCCACTCCATGAATCTCCTCCTGTGGTTGATCCACATCTAGAGGCTCATCTTTGGGAACAAGAAGTTCCTCCTCTACATGCAAGTATAGCTACCTCTCAAGCGACAACTTCATGGCTTTTACCTCATTGAATTTTGTATCCCGTCGCACCACAGTCATCCAACTATTTGGAAAAAACACACAATAATTATGGGGTGTTTCTGTGTACCCCACAAATATCCTAACTTCTCCAGTCGGCTCTAGCTTCTTCCTGGCGTCCTTTGTCACATGAATGTAAACAAATGAGCCAAAAATCTTCAAATGAGAAATATCGGGCTTCTTACCAGTAAAAGCTTCTTTAGGTGTACTCATGCCAAGTACTCTATGAGAACAACGGTTTTGCACATAAACCACATTGTTGCATGCTTCTTCCCACAAGTGCATCGGTAGGCCCTGGTCATGCAGCATAGCTCATGCAGCACCCACGATTGTTCTGCTCTTCCTCTCCGCAACCCCATTCTGCTGAGGGTTATGAGGCGCTATGAGTTCTCTTCAAATTCCTTCTTTGCTACAAAAGTCTTTGAATTCGTTCGAGATATATTCACCACCATTATCGCTCCGTAGAGCCTTTACTTGCTTCCCTGACTCCTTCTCCACCAATGCTTTAAACTCACAAAACTTTGAGAATGTTTCACTCTTCTTCTGCATGAAGAAGATCCAGCATCTACGAGAATAGTCATCAACAAATATAACATAATACCTATGTTTTGTTGTTGAAGCAACCGAGAAAGGTCCACACACATCTGTGTGAATTCTGTCCAGGATCACCGAAGCATTGTTCTCCTTCTCATGAAAGGTGGTCTTCACAAACTTACCCATAGTACATCCCTTGCACTGATCTGACTGTGCAAGAGTACCCTTGGAAATTCCAGTAGAAATCTGCTACAAAATCTTCAAGGCGCCATGATGAAGATGGCCCAATCTCTTGTTCCATAGTTCGCCCTCATCCCGGCTCACCACTTCTTATGCTTTGCCCATCATTATAGCGCAGCCATCTACCTCTAGCTTGTAGAGATTCTTAACTCGAATCCATATCCTCTTGGTTTGACCCATTGTTTTATGTCGCAGGAAGGACTTTCCCTCGCTAAAAACAACATCATAACCTCTGCCCTCCAACATAGAGACCGAGACCAAGTTCTTCTTCAGACCTGGAACATGCATAACATCTTTCAACATAAATGGTTTACCTAACTCCCTCTCAAAGGTAATGGTTCCAATGTCAGTTGCACAGTATCTACCATCGTCACCCATCTCTATATGCACTTGGAGATCCTTCTCCTCCAAGTCACTAAACAACTCCTTGTCTCCCGTCATATGGAAGGAAGCACCACTATCAAGATACCACACCGATCCCATTGCGCTTGAAACCAAGCATGCGATCAAGGAGAAATCAAGTTCAAATTGCAAGGCTAAGGCCTCACCCGTTGTAGCTCCAGCAGTCTTCTTGTTCTTCTTTTTCTGTGGGAAGTTAGTGCCAAGATGCCCATGTTCGTGACAGTGAAAACACTTCACCTTGGACAAATCCAGCTTCTTGCCTTTAGCCTCGGATGTTGGATGGGATTTATTCCCCTTCCCTTTCCTTTATTTGGCCGCCAAAGCGCAATTCTCTTCATCATCATTCTTCAATGAAGAGCCATCCCTGGTATTCCGCCTTATCTCCTCTTGCACAAGATCCGACCAAAGTCGCTCCCAATCCATCAGTTTCTCCCGTCCATTGACAGAGTCTTCGTAGTTGTGCCAACTCTTCGAAAGCCCAAGGAGAGCCAAGATCACCAAGTCATCATCCACAACTGTAATTCCCACACTTCCCAGCTCATCCCTACATTGGACAAAATTCGTGAGATATTTTGGAATATTTTCGCTCTTCTCCATTTTGATTTTTCTGAGCTTAACTTTCAGCGCCAACTTCCTATGTTCATTGCTGCTTTGGAAAATATTTGTCAAAGCCTTCCACATTGCAAATGGAGTGGCTTTCCCATGAAGGCTTGACACAAATATGGTCCTTCACACCTTCCAACATAATTCTTCTTGTCTTTGCTACCTTCTTTTTCCATGCATCAAGTAATGCAACATTGCTAGAAGTAGGCTTAGGAACATCGCTATCGATGAACTCCTTCAGTCCATTATCTTCAAGCACCACCTCCATCCTATCCTTTCAGGCTATGTAATTTGAGCTACCCTCAAGGGCATACTCCAATTGCAACCCATTGAAAGTCATTTCAATGAATACTTAACTGTCACACCAAGAAATTTCTGCAACAAATTCGAATTGTCCACCATCACAAAACTCAGCACCGCTTCACAATTGCAATCTCCAGTGATTAACACTGCTTTGATACCATGTTGAAATTTATTAATATTGATGTGCTTTGCAGCTTTCTTTGAATCTCATTGGGTTTATGGATTCAAATTGGGCTGGCAACAACATTGACCGCAAGTCCACCTCCGGTTATGTACTTAGTTTGGGATCCGGCCCAATTTGTTGGTCAAGCAAGAAGCAAGCTGCCTTTTCTTTATCAATGGCAGAGATCAAGTATAGAGGAGCAGTCAATTCCACTATTCGGGCCATTTGGCTACACATTTCCTATATGAGCTTGGAATTAGAGTCCATCGTCCAACTGTCATCTGGTGTGATAATCAAAGTACGCTAAAGTTTTGCAGAGATCCAGTGCAGTGGTAGCAGACCAAACACATCAAGATCCACATGCACTTCATTAGAGAACTCATTCATGATGGGATCATTGATCTTCAGTACTCTCCTAGTTCCGAGCAGACTGCGGATATCTTCAACAAGAATTTCACTGAGCAGAAGTTGTGATTCCTGCGAGATCGTCTTGGGGTGAAGGACACGACTGCCTAACAGTTGTCTTTTCTCTACTTTTGCATTATATTTTGGGGGGGGGGGGCGTTGGGGGGTTTCTTCCCACTGGGTTTTCCCTCTTTCCTCCTTTTCATGCATTGTATATGGATACCTAAAATGGTCGTGTTGCTAGGAATCATTCATTTTGCATCACACTCACCTAATTTATGCTTAAGGGGGGTGTTGGTGTACATGCACCTAGATTAGCTTTAGTTCAACTCTAGAGATTGCATGCAATGTGCACTTGTCTTTAGCTAGTTAACTTGAGTGCTTTACATGCACATAGTTAGCCTTAATTAGCTTTAATTCAAGTCTAGATATTGCATGCGATGTGCACTTGTTTTTAGCTAGTTAACTCGAGTGCTTACATGCGATGTGCACTTGGCTTAGTTAGTTAACTCTAGTGCTTGCTTGTGGTGCATGTGCACATTAGCATAACATAAAGCACACTTAGCTTCAATTAGCTTTAACTATCCATAGTTATTGCATGTACAACTAATCTTAACTAAGTTGATTTTATGTATTGATTCCAAAAACTAATATTGACGAATTAATTTCATTCTTTTCTCCATTCTTCCTCACTCCTTCGTTCTCTCGCAAGTTTGTTCATTGTTTTGCAAATCTAGATCTTTGTGTCTCAAAATCTCACAAGAGGCTATGTCTCGAGGAGCTTTCGTTACTCTCTGATAGTCAGAAGCTCTGAAAAACTGGAAAAGGCCATAGGACATTGTCTACCAAGGTCACAATTTCCCTTGGACAGCAAGTTTCTCACAGAAATCTAACTAAAAAAATTCTAAAATCTGACTATAAGAATGTTTAAATTTTTTTTCCATGTCCATCAAAAAAAATAAAAACACTTAAAATCTTGAAAAATTATAACCCGGGTTTTAAAAAATTCTTGCCAAATTTTCTCAACATCTTATTAAAATTATTATTTTCCAAATTGTGACATCTTTAGAATAAACCATAAACAAGTTGGTTGGATAACAAAGTTAATACATATGTTTTTTTTATTATGTTTTTAATTATTAGAATTAGATATTTGTTTTAGCCAAATATTTCTAGAAATATACAACCTAGAGAACGTAATGGATTTTGTTGTTCCATTATTGGTGAAATTATAAGCTCGCACATGTATTTCCTTTAAAACACTTAAAACCAGGATTAAAGTAATAATGTAATTAGAAAACATAATGGGTTGATGATCACATAGATTAATACAAAGGGCTTTGTGTTTCATCACTGCTCGAGTACAACATTCTATTATAGTTACCTCTATTTTATTTTATTGGTTAAAAATGCATTTTCCTCTCTATCATTCTATTATAATTACCTCTATTTTATTTTATTGGTTAAAAATGCATTTTCCTCTCTATCATTCTATTATAATTACCTCTATTTTATTTTATTGGTTAAAAATGCATTTTCCTCTATATCAGGTCTTTTCACATAAAATATCTATTTCAATATCATAATAAAAAATAAAAAAAAATTAAACATAAAACTGAAAAGTATTTAATGTTATATAAATTCATATTATTTAATATTATACATAAATTTGAAAAACTAAATCCTTCCGTCTATGAAATAGATTCACATGATCATTTTGCCTTACCAAATCTAATTTTGTAAATAAGACTTTGAAAAGCCAAACCCTTAACATGTTAATAATATTTTTGCCCTTCGCTAATAAAATCCCGAAAAATGTATTTTTTTATACAAAACATTTTTTCCCATTTCAAAAACACGCATTTTATTTATTATACATAAACTTGAAAAGCGGAAGCATTCTGCGT
This sequence comes from Pinus albicaulis, assembly GCA_034641835.2. Lineage (NCBI taxonomy): Eukaryota > Viridiplantae > Streptophyta > Pinopsida > Pinales > Pinaceae > Pinus > Pinus albicaulis. The sequence continues at coordinate 311,208,658 of CM076578.1, forward strand.
ATGAGAAGAATTTTGGTGGATTTTTAATTAGTAAAAATAAATGAGAAAGAAAAACCTCATAAAAATATATAAACAATTAATAACACATAAAATTATATCTTAATATATAAACAATTAATAACACATAAAGTTATATTTGGTTTGGGAAACTATTAGATTTATTATTATTTTATAGTTTAAGAAGTTATATTTTAACCTTAAAGAACTTAATTGTCAGCATCTTAGCTCGGCCAAATGAGCTCTCTACTCAACTCAAGCATGTTACAATGGAGGATCTTCCAATTTTTTAGAAGCTTTATTACATGTAATCTATAAGCCACCAAAACCATGTACCCTAAAACCACTCATGGAGACCTAACAACTTTGAATCTTCACTTATGTTGCTATCTTGTTCACACCAATTGTCATCCTACTCACACCAATTGTTACCTTATCGACCATTATTTCCTCTCAAACAATTTAAACCACCACTTTGGGTCTAACAACTTTGATTCTTACACTTATTATGTTACAATCTTTCTCACACTAGTTCCCACTCTCATTAGAGATCTCGCTTATATGGGTGCATCTCACCGTCTCAACCTTTGTTTCCTCTCAAATAACTAAACCACCATTGTGGGTCTAACAACTTTGATTCTTGCACTTATGTTACCATCTTGCTCACACCAATTGCCATCTTCATTAGAGATCTCACTTCTATGGTTACATCTCACCCTCGTGGACTTGTATTTTGTGTTAGATGTTATGTGGTTTAAATTTCAGTGGAGCTTCTCTATGTTAACTTCAACCTTAACATACAATGTGGCAACATTTGCAACCATCGCATCTTGTTTAGCTAAATGAACCATTCCCACATATGATATAATGAACCATTCTCGTACATCAGACATATTATATAACGGAGAATTTGAAACTTTTAAAAAATTCATAACTTGGAATTCATAGATCACCAAAACATTGTGCCTAAAACATCATTGTGAACTTAACTTTAATCCTAAATTCTCCAAAACAATTATATAACGAAGAATTTGAAACTCGTAAAAAATTCATAACTTATACTTCATAAATCACCAAAACATTAGCCCTGAAACATCATTGTGAACTTAACTTTAATCCTAAATTCTCCAAAACAATCTTATCCTTACACTTTTTACTTTATTAAATTCAACTTTCTAAATAAAAATGTAATATATTTAATTAGAAAAATATAAAAAATTAAATAATATTTAGATAAAAAAATAACTTAACCATATATAAAATTTATAAGTACATATATTTTAAATGAGCAAATATAAAGCTTTCCTTTTAATTTGAGAAAAAGAAAAATTATAAACTTAACATATAAGCTCGAGTTTCAATATTAGGAATTTGGCTTCTGTGATCTATAAATTATGTATCAAATCTTTCGGTTAAAATCACATTCAAGTAAATTGTGTCGACGCGTTTCGAACCATGAACCACACTGGCTGGTTCGAAACGCGTCAACACAATTTACTTGAATGTGATTTTAACCAAAAGATTTGATACATATAAGCTCGAAATTTTTACGAATTTAAATATAGACAATATTATATTAATAGGATTTTGTTTATTCATAAGCGTTATGTGTGTGTGTGTGTGTGTGATGAATATTAAATTATTAATTTTTTTTAACTAAAAAGAGTAGTAGTCATATATATAAATCACGCTCGAGCACGTTAAAAAACCAGGAATTTACATCAAAATTTTGAGCTTGATAAGGACTTTTGAAATTACATTTTTCCCATCCCTTCTCAGAGTGTTTTTTCCACAACAAACCAAAAAAATTCCCCTAATTATTAGTATGTAGCATATTTTGCACAACTGATTTAACAAATATTTACAAGTGTTGTTTGTCATCAAAAAGCAAAATTAAACAAACAGAGAACACATATTACTCCTCCATCAGAGCTTGAATATTGAGGTCGAGTCCTGTGTATGCTTCTTCTGCCCTCAGAATGTTCTTAGCCAAGTTGAGCTTCAACTACTCAATTTCTTACCTCAGTGCGTCGACCTCATCCTTAAGCTTCCAAGTGTGGTCCTTATTTTCTATTTGTTGTTCCTACATATCCAACACATCCTCATGTTGTTGGTGGATGCACATCTACATAATTGCGAGACCATCCCTCCAGACCGAGGTTGTCGGAGGCCCCAGGATCCAAATCCCAAACTCATAGCAACCAAATTTCTTTACACCCTCATACTGGCAACCAGGAAGCAACCAGAGTGACAACCTTCCAAGATGTCACGAACCCTCCACACAGTTAAGTTCCAAGCAGGCATAACTATCCTAGAATCATCGTCTTGCAAAACGACTGCACTTCCACCCTTCCCGACACTTGGCACCTTCCTACCTCTACGCTTAATGCAACTGACCACCCTTGTACTAACCACACTAAAAAGAGACTTACAAATATTGCTCTAGAACCTCAGCCATGACTGCTGGACCATAGCAGAGACCACCCAAGTAGAGACTGACCAAAAAACATAGCAAAAAATATTACCATTACTCCATATATAGAAAGCTCAGGTCTGAATTATGATGTAGGACTGAGTCATTGTACCCATGACGTTGAAATCCCAATACTCCACCATTGTTTCCCTACACTTCATATTGTCCTTCATCCTAACCCACGTCTTTCTCCCACGCATGAACTATGCAATTCAGATCAGTGAGAGTAAATGCATTACACCCTCTCCCATAATTCACATAAAGGCATTGTTGGATCGTCCGCCATTGCAGTTTCTTCGAGACTGTGATATTTGAGTTCTCGCGTTGGGAGGCCTCCAGATACCAAGTGTACGACAAGTGTGATGAAAGAAACCACGTTGCATCATGGTTTTAGGCAGATCAATTTCACAAGGCACGAGGACGGACATAGTTGCATTAAGGTTGATGGGACAGGGGATGAGGAATGAAAGCTAGGGGTAGTCATGAGGTGGCAACCCACATGGCAAAGAAGGAGGGTAACGAGGAGGGGGGAAGGGGAGGGATGAGGAGAGGGGGGTATTGGATAAGGTAATGGGAGAAAGTAGATAGCAAGGGGTATAAAAATATTAACCCCCAAACAATTGTGTGCCTATTTATACCATTCTTCTTGATTCAACCATGATTAGGTGCTTATTATTAAGCTCAAAAATGGAAGTGCTCAGAATCATTTAGAACCTGAACAACTGGGAAGTGCTCGTCGCCCTGAATCTGACGCACTTCATTTCATCAAAAACCGACTCCGTATGTGAAAGTTAGAGCCTATTCTCCATTTTCTCAAATAGGTAAATTTCCAAAAAAAAATGACAGACAATTGTCTAGTCAGCTGTCTATACTATTGATGTGGCAGGTGACTATGCAGGGGTCAATTTTTAGTCAAATATCCTCCGGGTGAATCAGGTGGTGACAAGTGTCACTACGGGATTGGTTTTTAATTTCATTTGTTGTCAGTTTTTCATTGGTTGGAAATGGGCCAACGAGAGGCGGACACGTGGTGCAACCAGGGGCCACCACGTGCCCCCAATGGTGGACTAACGTATGGTCAAAATCATATTTATATCATGGAAAAATTATATGGCAGACAGGCAGAGGTCGGGGTCGACCCTGCGACATCCACCGCACAAACGCAACAACATACCGCTATATCCGCACCATGGATCTTACCATACTATTGAATTTGGGTATATTTTAATTAGCCCAAAGTGGTATGAGGGGGTAAGCGGGGGCCAACCCCTAGTCCACAGGACCTCGTGCCATGACCACGGGAACGCTCCAACTAAAACACACGGTTAGCGCATTCACCTTCACTTAATTACCATTAAACTCTACTTATCCATTAATTAATCTAATCTTATCTTGGTGGTTTAGTTAGTGGAGTCCGCCATTTTCGGCGGAACTCCAAATTTGGTGGAGTTAACTGGATTTCTCTCCAGTTTTGGAGGGGCTTTTCCTAAGAAAAATTGATTGAGCCATAAATTTTGCAAAATTCGACCAATTTTGGCTCAAAATGAGTCTATCCTAGCATATTTGGACATTTTGAGCAGTTTGGAGCAGGTTTCAGGAGTAGTAGAGGATTGTAAACAACATTTTTTTCCATTTTGAACTAATATAGAGGCCCAAGCCATGGAAGCTGGACCAAGGAGATGTAGCCCAAGAGGGGTGAACTCCTTCATCAAAACATTGTGTTAATGGATCATTTAATGGTTTGTTGTACATTTTATTCCTGTTGTTCATAATTTTTTTTAATGTTAAAATGCTCATGAATTTAACACAGAAATTGATGAAATTACTTATTTAACACTCACAAACACCTCAAGGAAACCTATGCACACGAAGAAAATGATCAAGATGTGTTTATAATTCTGAAGATGAAATTAGCACAACAAAACTAACATTCAGATTCAGATCAAGGTGGTATTAGAGCAAGGTTATTTTCTTGATATTTGCTTAAATTTTGTGCAAGTAGAGTTTTAATAGTTGCAAATTTGTGATGCTTACAAGGTTAAATTTGCAGAGAGGAGAAGGGAAATTGTTGGTTTCTAGTCCTGAAGTTAGGACCAGAAGAGGGAGAGCCATAATGTCACAATCTCCACCCAAATTTTCACTCCCGGATGCACTTGAAGCACCTCAAGTTATATCTCTACTTGAGATTGAGGAGGTCTAAGCAGCACCAAAAGTTGAGCTTGAATCCATAGCCATCATGTGAGGTGTAGGAGAGAATGTATTTTAGAAGAGGAAGCATTCAAGAAGGCTTTCTATGACCTAACTTACATGGTTAGGGTCATCTATGAAGAGAGGAGCACTAGGATGGTTGAAGGGAATTCTAAGCCTCCACATGGAGAGGGAACCTCGAAAGACAAAAAGGATGAAGAGAAAGCTTCAAAGGGTATTGGAGTAAATCCTCCTCCATCTCCACCATCTTCATCGTCATCCTCATCATCACCATCACCATCATCTTCCACTTCCACAACACAAACCACCCATACTCACTCAAAAACCCCAAAAGGAAAAACTCCCTTACTCAAATTGGAAATTAAGTTTGAACTTCCCATGTACAATGGTGAGGTAAATGCAGAGAAGTTGGACAATTGGATTCATCAATTGGAGGTTTATTATAGAATTCAAAGCCTACAAGATGATGAAACAAAGATCCAGTTGGCTCCATTGAGGCTAGAAGGAGCAACACTTGTCTAGTGGGAAGCAAAGACTAAAGAGGAAATGAGAATCCATGGTAAGATATCCATTTCTTGGGTTGATTTTATTTCTTTAATTAAGAGACATTTTATCCTTTAGCTTACATGCAAAAATCAATTATGAGTTGCCAAAACTTTAGGCAACTCAAGGGTCAAACAATTCAAGATTATACCCAAGAGTTTAGGAAAAGAGCTTTGTTGTTAGGTGTAAACTTGTAATCCCAAGACACTCTATTGAAATACATTGGGGGTTTACATTCCTATTTAAAACACACTATCCTTATGTTCAATCCAAGCAACTTAGATGAGGTATGTGTGCAAGACACACACCTTAAAGTAAGGGGAAAGAACATTCAAGAAGAGGGTAGTAAGAATAATCCATTCAAGGGTAAGGAGAAAGAGAAGGGAGGAAAATGGAAGGGAAAGAAGAATGCAAGTCTTAAGAAATAAGGGGAGAAAACCACATGCAAATATTGTTCCAAAGAGGTGCATGATGAAGCCAATTGTTGGAAACTACATCTTGAACGAAGGCCTAAGAAATTGAACAATAAGGGGAAACAGAAGACGACTGTTACCACACAACATGATCTTGGATCTGATTCAGGTGATGAGATAAAGATTACAGCCATGGTAACAAAGGTAAAAGAAGCCATAGCAAGTACTAGTTCATCAAAATTTCACAACAATGCTCCAAATGAAGAAAAAAGGATAGAGTTGTTCCATGTAAGGGTGATATCAAACCATACAAATATTGACACATTATTTGATAGTGGGTCACAAACAAACTTAATCTCAGAAGACTTGGTCAAAAAAATTAACCTTGAAACTATACCTTATCATAAGCCATATCCTTTGGGTTGGATAGTCAAGAATGCAAATTTATAGGTTACAAAGAAATGTATATTCAAGTTTTCCATTACTGCAAATTTTATTGATGAAGTCGAGTTAGATGTGGTTCCGTTGGACATTTCAGGAATTATCTTGGGAAGCCCATATTTGTATGACATGAAAGCGGTATTCTATTTCCATGAGAACAAATATCATTTTCTCAAGGATGGGGTGGAATATATTGTGAGAGCTCATCGCAAAAAGCTAAACATTTCTTTGGTTAATGCAGGGCAGATGAAGAGACTAGTAAATGCAAGTAAAAATTTTGTGCTTCTAATGATAAAGAAACATAATGATATGGATTATGAATATTTTGAAGGTTGTGATGAAAAATTAAAATCAGATTTGTTTGATGTGGTAAGTCAACATGGCGAGATGTTTCATGAGCCAAATGGGTTACCTCCCAAGAGGGGAATTCACCATGATATATAACTCCAACAAGATGTTCCAATTCTAAACATTGGCATGTATCATATGTTGATAATGGAGAGCATGGAAATCAAGAATCAAATTCAATAATTTTTTAACAAAGGTAAGATATGCCCATCTACTTCGCCATGTGGTTCACCAATTATTTGGTGCCAAAGAAGGACGGGACTTGGCACATGTGTGTGGATTTCCATGCACTAAACAAAATCACGGTAAATAATCGTTATCCACTCCCAATAATTGATGATTTTCTTGATCAATTGAGATATGAAAATTATTTCACTAAGTTAGACTTACGAAGTGGTTACCATCAAGTTATAATAACTGAAGAGGAAATTTGGAAAACTGCATTTAAAATTAAACAAAGATTGTTTGAGTGGCTTGTTATGCCTTTCAGTCTTACCAATGCTCCAACTACTTTCATGAGAGTTATGAATGATGTATTGAGGCCATTTATTGATGATTTTTTCATTGTCTACTTAGATGATATTTTGATATTCAGCAAATCAAGAGATGAACAAAGTTCTTGATGTCTTGAGAAAAGAACAGTTGTTTTTTAAGATGTCGAAGTGTGATTTTGGAAAGACTTATTTAGTGTATTTGGGACACATTGTTGGAGGAGGTGCGTTGAAGATAAACCCCTCTAAGGTTGAGGTCATTGTGAATTGGCCCAAGCCCAATACAGTTATGGAGGTAAGAAGTTTTCTAGGGGCAACACAATGTTGGAGGAAGTTCATTGCTAATTTTTCCTCTATTGCATCTCTGTTACATGCATTGAATAGTGTCAAGAAAATATTCCATTGGGGAGATAAGCTAAAAAAATCATTTGATGCTTTGAAACAAAATATCAGTTCAGCACTGGTTTTGGCTCTTCCGGATCTTAGACAACCATTTTAGATTCAAAGAGATGCTAGTTATTATGCCATGGGAGCAGTTCTCATGCAGCATGATAAGCCCATTTCATTTCATTCTGAAATTTTTAGTGGTGTTGTGGCTAACTATCCCACTTATGACAAAGAGTTATATGCATTGGTACAAAGTGTAAATAAATGGAAACACTACTTGATGGGGAAAGAGATCATTATCCATATCGACCATCAACCATTGCAGTAATTACAGACACAATCAAAGTTGCAGCAATCATGACACTTCAGATGGATGGGATTTATACAACAGTTTCATTTGGTTATCAAGTATAAAAAGAGAGTCTACAATAAGGTAGTTGATATGCTTTCTAGGCCTATTGTAAATTCATCTATTATACTCAAGCACAATTCAGTTTTGCATGAAAGTTACATTGAGAAATATGCATATGATAATGAATTTCAAGATGTGTATGCAAGCTTGAGTCAAGGAAACCAAAATGAAGAGTTAGATTACCATTTACATAATAATTTGTTGTATCACTTGGGCATGTTATGTATTCCACAGGGAGAAATAAACAATATCATAAGGGAAGCGCACACTTCATTGATTGTTGGGCATTTCGGTGTAGGAAAGACAATAGTGAATCTCCAAAGGTATTGTTATTGGCCACACATGTTTGATAGTGTATCTCGTTTCATTATAGGATGTTCTTTGTGTGAAATAAGCAAGCCTAGCAATAGGAAACTAGGATTGTACACTCCACTTCCGGTACCTTCACATCACATCCATGGGAGAGTATCTTAATGGATTTTGTAGGAGGTCTTCCATTGTGAAGGAAAGGTCATGATTACTTGTATGTAGTTATAGATAGGTTCTGAAAGATTTGTATATTGATGCCATGTAAAAAAAAATTATAGTTGAACAAACAACTCATATTTTCTTTCAATATGTTTGGGTTCATTTTGGTTTTCCTACTTCTATTGTAAGTGATCGAGATTCTCGATTTGTTGGGAATTTTTGGTCAAATTTGTGGGAAATGATGGACACTAAGTTGAAGAAGAGTACAACCTTTCATCCGCAAACAGATGGTCAAACCAAGGTAGTCAACAGGACATATTCATCTTCTTTGAGGATATTTCAGCAAACATCCCAAGTTGTGGGATGAACAGTTACATTACATTCAACATCCATATAACAGGGCAAAGCATTCTTCCACAAACACATCCCCATTTGAGGTGTGTCTTGGGTACTTGCCAAGATCGCCATTGGACTTCATCTTTGGGAAAGATGTTGTGATTGATGGCCATAGCGACATAGATAAATTAAAGAAGTTCATTGAGAAAATTTAGTTGATACATCATGTAGTGCAAGAACAGCTTGAAAAGAGTCAAAGCAACTATAAGGCAAGGCATGATAAACATTGTGTTGATCATAAATTCCAAGTTGGGGATGAAGTTTGGTTATATATTAGCAAATAGAGACTTCAAGGGGAAGGTAAAAAGCTTAAGCCAATCCGTTATAGTCCTTTTAAAATTTTGGAAAAGATTGGTAACAATGCATTTAAGATAGATTTGCCTCCTTATATGCAAATATAATTTGTTGTTAATGTTGAGAATTTGAGATTGTTTGAGCCTCCGTTGATTGATGATCAAGGAGAGCATGTTCAGCTACCATTAATAGATGATTTATCACCAAAATATCTTGATGAGCTTCAGCAAGATCTCATACTTGACATAAGAACCATAACTTCAAGGAGAGGGAATGTTGAATACCTTCGAGTGGGACTCAAGGGACAAAATCATTCTAAGGCCAAGTGGATGGAGATTGAGAAAGAGAGGGAATTATACCCTCACCTGCTAAATAATTGACAGTAATATTTTGGGGTCCAAAGGCTTTTAGTGGGGATGAATGATCAGGTGCTTAGTATTAAGATAAAAAAAAATGGAAGTGCTAGAATTGTTTGGAACTTGAATGACCATGAAGTTCCTATTGCCATGAATCCGGCACACTTTGTTTCATCGAAAACCGACTCTGTATGTGAAAGTTAGAGCCTATTGTCCATTTTCTCAAACAGGTAAATTTCAAAAAAAGTGACAGACAACTGCCTAGTCAACAGTCTGTACTGCTGACGTGGCAGGTGACTGTGTAGGGGTCAAAGGTTGGTCAAAGATCCTTCGGGCGAATGAGGTGGTGACAAGTGTCACTGCGAGATTGGTTTTTAAGTTGGTTTTCTTTCAGTTTTTCATTGGTCGGAAATAGGCCAACTAGAGGCGGACACGTGGTGCAGACAGGGGCTGCCACGTGCCCCCCTGGTGGACTAAGGTATGCTCAAAATCATATTTATACAGTGGCAAAATTATATGGCATATAGGTAGAGGTCAGGGTCGACCCTGTGACCTCCCCCACACAAACACAACAACTTACCATTATGCCTACACCATGGATCTTACCATACTATGTAATCAGGGTATATTTTAATTAGCCCAAAGTGGTATGTAGCAGTAAGCAGGGGCCAGCCCCTAGTCCACGAGACCTCGTGCCATGACCACAGGCAGCACTCCAACTAAAACGTGCGATTCTCATATTAACCCCCACTTAATTACCATTAAACTCTTCTTATCCATTAATTAATTTGATCTTATCTTGCGGTTTAGTTGGCGGAGTCTACCATTTTCGACGGAAATCCAAATTTGGGTGAGTTAACTAGAGTTCTCTCTAGTTTTGGAGGGGTTTTTCCTAGGCAAAATTGATTGAGCCATAAATTTTGTAAAATTCAACCAATTTTGGCTCAAAAAGAGTCTATCCTAGCATATTTGGACATTTTGAGCAGTTTGGAGCAGGTTTCAGGAGCAGTAGAGGATTATAAACAACACTTCTTTCCATTTTGAGCTAATACAGAAGCCCACGCCATGCAAGCTGGACCAAGGAGATGTATCCCAAGAGGGGTGAACTCCTTCATAAAAACACTGTGTTAATGGATCATTTGATGGTTTGTTGTACATTTTATTGTTGTTGTTCAACATTTTGTTTTACTGTTAAAATGCTCATGAATTTAACATAAAAATTGATTCAATTACCTGTTTAACATTCACAAACACCTCAAGGAAACCTATGCACATGAAGCAAATGATTAAGATGTGTTTATAATTCTAAATATGAAATTAGCACAACAAAACTAACATTCAGATTCAGATCAGGCCAAGAGTGCATTTCTCGATCCAATTTTCGAAAACCTTACACATAATTAAGGAATGTATAATGTTTCTTCTATAGCATTCACTATATTGCTCTCTCCCTTCATTCGACAGGCCAAATTTGCTTGTTTATTTGTCTCTTGGTTATTCCCTCTTAGGATGTGAAAGAATGTCACTCGGTGAAAGAGAGGAATCATGCTTTGGGATCACTTAATGATTTGGCTTAGATTCATGTTTTGAGTTTTTGAATTGTATTTCATATGTTTAATTATCAGCATGGAGTCCCCTAGGATTTGTAATTCCTTGATGCTTTTTTTTCTAGGCCACAGAAAGCCCGAGGAATAAACCATAGGCCTCAACTTGATTGTTTGTTTTCCTTCCTAGACTCCAAGCATATATGACTTCTATGTTTCCTTCTGGATTAATGAGAAGTTCTCCCCCTCCTACCACCCAACAAAATAAAATTTTATTTTAACCATAAAAAATATTTATATATAACTTTTATTTTCTTTTTTTAAACATTGAATTTTAATTATAATTGTTTTTTGTTTTAATTGAAAATATATATATATATATATATATATAACACACATATATATAAATAATTACCATAGAAACTTTGTGTTGCACTAACAAAGTTTACACAAACAGTTTATCTTGAATCCAAAATTCCAACAAGTTTTTGGATATCGTAAACTCTTTTTCTATATTTTTTTTTTTGTAAATTTCGTACTGTGTTTATATTTTCTATTTTTAAAAGAGCAAGATGCTATACATATTCTACTATTTATGGTTGTCTCAACCTGCCCGAAGGAAACCAGGTCTGTTGGCCACCTCAAAGAGTTAAATGCCAACCAAAATTGGTATTGTCTTTTCCTTCTACTTACAGCTTTAACCACTTTACTATGTCCATAAAAGTTGCAAATGAAACAGATACTACAATTATTATCTACCAAAACCTTAACAAACTATAACCAAAAAGATGTTATCCATCGAAGAATCCACAGGTGTTGGGTCCTTTGCATTGGATCCTGGTATTTCCACTTGTTGCATTCTTTGGAGCTGCTGCTCAATCCTCCCAATGCGATCAGTTGCCTGGATCTGTGCCTTAGACATCTCCCGAATATCTTGCTTTATCTGTTGGAGTTCAAAGAGCACTGAGGAACTGGCTTGCTTTTCTTGCATGCTTGCCATTGCCTTTTCTAATACACATTTCAATTTCCAATATGTTTTCACTAATTGCTGAAAGAGAGAGACCCTGCCTCTTGTATTTCCTGGGTCGGAAATAAAATCCATTCTAGCCTCTTTCCCTTTGTGATCTTCGTCTTCAGTGTCACTTTGCCTTTCCCATCCCTGAATAGTCTTTCGGATATGAGATGGATTCCCTGAATCATATAGATCTGCAATATTTTCAAGAAGTTGCTTATTACTCTTTCTGCCTCTTTTACTTGGGCCTGTTGTCTAAATTTCTTGAAACTTCCTGCCTCTCCCTATTTTTTTTCGATTTCTAGTTTGACCTTCTGCCATTCTGGCTTGATAGGAAAATTATGTTATGGACAGGAGCAACAGTCTTGTAGAGCGAAAGGAATCAATTACATGAAGCATAGAGTCAGTATGAAGTGCCATTGGAATCATCATTATTTGGGAAATGAAATATTGCTTGCCAAAATCGGGGTTATCAACATGGAGTAAGTTTCTCCATTCTTGATTTAACGAAAAGAGTAACTTAAGGGAAATACAAATATGTTCGCACAATTGGAGTGGCAAACCTTTGCCCATAGCAACCATATGAGAAGTAAAGCCCCAATTAGAAGTATTAACCCATTGGTACTGAAACAAAAGTAGAGAATAAACATAACCTTGCTTTGATTTCCCAATCCCGCCAGGGGCGCATAGGTATTTTAGGGAAATCTTGGTTGGACTGTCGACACAGTAATGCATGCAGCTTAACCTCCTATATGTCCTAGAATGCAGACAAGTCTCTCGACTCTGATGCTTTTGAAGGGTTTGAAGAACCGTTAACTGACCTTTCATGACTTTACATGAGAAAATCCTTATCATACTTAGAAACGACTGTGAAAAACACAGATTTAACCAAAGAAAATTAACAGTTTTGGGTCTATGGCAAACAGGGGAGGGGGGGCTACGGAAGCATGGTTTAATCTCCATACAAAACACCTCTACTAATGCATAAAAACCAAACAAAAAAAGGAATACAGTGTGTGGCCAATTTCGTTTATGGAAGATAGAAAACATTGTATAAACCCTTGTAAACTATTCGTCTTTCATAGCCGGAATCATAACAGGTAAAACGAATTGCAAAGTAAGAGTGACAAAAGCCATTACATACCAAATGATCATCCATTCGCTCAGTTGAATTCCTTCTCCCTGCAGACCTTCCGTCACTATTTTCATTTGAATACTGTCTCTTGGTTGAGCTATAGCCTCACAACAATAGCAACTTACCATTTTAATCTCTTTTCCCCACTGCCGGCATACATTCCCAACTTCTAACATGCTTTTATGACTCGGAACGACTTACTTCCTTATCATTAATGGTGTTCGTGGCTAATATCACCTTCACCCTTCCACGATCTTACCGCTTGCTGGCCGTCAAACCTTTCCATCCACGTGGCATTGTCCCCGTCATGACGCCCCTCATCTCCAAGCTTGCCCAGTAATGGCATTATGCTTACTTCTCCCTGGTTAGGACGGTTAGTCACCCTGCGTGGCACCGACTTCCCTTCCATTAATCTGCCTGATACCCCAATCAGGGTCTCTTTTTCTATATTATTACGAGGTGAATAGTATAAACTTATTATGCAAATGTCAAAAATAATTATATCTATAAATATATTTAATTTGGAATAGAATTTAAATTTAAAAATCAATAAATATGAAGTGGATGGTAGGGATTTAACCTCTATACAATACTCTATAATATTTTTAGTAATAAACACAAATAAAAAATTAAGATTTTTTTGGGAAGCAGTTAATGTTTTTTTTCCCTTTTAATTAAATTCATCAATTAAAAAAGTGTTATATGAATTAGTGTCATATAAAATGAGTTATGTTTTTTTGGACATGAAGTATTGATAAGTGGTGGTATTATAACAAACCTTATTTACAGATTAACAATCTCCATGATAAAATGGGGTGAATCTTCATTGTTAAGAATCTTGTTACATGTTTCTTTAAAAATGTATATATGTTTAACTTACATATTAACTTTTTTTATCATTAATAATAATAAGTATTTCAAATAAAGTTATAATTTAGTTAAATTTAACAACTTGAGAGGTATAATGTAGTAAATGTTTTGATGCTTCTCATAAATTGATGTTTATCAACATTTGTGAATCATTTAGTTTATATGGTTGAGCTAATAATACCAAAATCACCTTAAATTTTTGGTCAAACCACACTAAGTAGTAAACCTCTTACATGTTAAAAATTAATCAATAAGTTATTGCAACATCTTCATCAATAAACCAATCCACAATTAACGTCTTCATTGCAATATATTTTAAATGATATTAATCTACATTATAATTAATAATAATAAAATAGTCTAAAGAGTTGAGCTCAAGCAATAGAGACGCATGTTCAAATATGTATAAACCGTGTATATATATAATAAAATGCATTTAGAGGTGGTATGAGGGGGAGGATTCTTCTTAATCCCCAATGGAATACAACAAGCAAAGTATGCTTAGAGGGCTTGGACACAAAAACAAATAACCAATTATCCCTTCTCTTTAGCATAATCAAATCCACTTGAAATCTTTCTCTCAAAAAAACTTATTTTTGTATCCTTTAAAATGAAAACAAAAAAGTTCACTTACACTCTAAGAATAGGCTTGTTGAGCCGAGAGACTCATTCTACAATCCACTATGAGGGACATGTGTAAGTATGTCACGTCCTCAAAAACATAATAAAAATAATTTTCTTTCATGTCGGCCAAACAAAAAAACAAGAATTAAAGCCAAACAAAAATAAATAAATTAAATAACCACATAAATAAACAATTAAAAATATATTACAAAACAATTAAATTAGATATTGATATTTCACTTTCACTCTTCAAGTAATGAATACAATATTTTGATCTCTATCTTAAATAATATAATTTAGAGAGATAAAATAATTAATTAAATAATTATATTTCTCTTATAAATATCTCAATATATAACTTGAATAAATTGTTTGGATATTCATATTAACTAATATATTTGGGTATGAAATTTCTCTCTACAGAAAGTGTGTGTTTATATATATATATATGTGTGTGTGTGTGTGTGTGTGTGTGTATTAATGTTAACATTAGTTAGAAAGGAAAAAGTAATTAGGTAAATTAGAGTAGTTTTTTCACAGAGGAAAAATTCGTAATTTTATTGATGGGAACAAAATTACATGTTGCACTTGCAGAGAAATTGCAAAGAGGGGCTAGTAGGTTATATCATAGGACCAAAATTACATGGGGAGATAGAATTAAATTTTTCTCCCTTTCTTTTTTTCCACCTTGTGCCACGAACCTTGTGATGGCATGGCGGAAATTAGAGCTAGCTGATTTTCTTTTGTGGTTGCTCCATTGTCCTTATCCGAATCTGAAGTATCTGAGTTGTGTTGTCTTTTGTTTCCTCCACTGTTTGGTGCCCCGTGGTCCATTGTTGGTTGGGCCGTGGTGGCAAGTTCAGACAGGTCTTGCATCTCTTGTTCTTTTGTCTTTGGTTCGGTTGTTGTCTGGTTGTTTTTATTTGGGATGGGTATGTCCACTTCTTCTTCCATCTCCTGCTCTGGTTCTTCTGAAGGAAATTGCCATCCCTTGGTAGCTTTTCCTATCTTTTTCTTTTTTCTATTGTCTCTTTTTGCTTCTGGACATGTGTTCTGTAAATGCCCGATGTTCTTGCAGATTCTGCATCTGAAAGTCGTGTTCTCATAGTCAAGATGTTGTGTCCATTTTTGCTATTTATGATTTAGTTGTATGCATTCAGGAATCCCTTTACTAAGGTCCACTTCCACGCAAATGCGTGCAAAAGTGTAGATCCTCTCCTCCAATCGTTGGGTGTCAGTTTTTATGTATCTCCCAATGATGTTTCCTATGGCAGAAATAACAGCTTCATTCCAGAAATGTAGTGGGAGGTTGTAAAGTCGCACCCAGGCGACATTCTGGTGACCTCCATAGTATTAGCATCAAATTCTGGAAACCAATGTGTGGTGAATAGCCCCGTGGATCCCCAAAACCATGGTCCATCCCTAAGAATGTTGTCTCTGGCCTCCGAGGTAAGAAAATTGACAATGAAGAAACCCTTTGAACAGAGATGGATTTCGCAATCCATAGTCCAGTTTGTGAAAATCCAATGAAAGAGCTCCATTGGTTTGGGCCAGAAACAATTGAATCTGCAAATTAGTGCTTGAGATTCGAAGTTGTTTCTATGTTCATCAATCTCTAGAATATCTAGATGCAGTTCTGGCACATGATTTAGCTGTTCTACAATGTAAGGTTTGGGTCCATTCTCTGCAGGTACTTTTGGAGCTGTTGTTTTATTATTCCCCTGTAGTATGTTTCTATAAGAGGGACCTTTTGAGAAATAATTTTTGGATGTGCTTGGTCCTCTGGGTCCTTGAGTCCTGTATTGTGCAGCTGTTCCACCTCTCAGTCTCAGATTGAGATAAATGGTGGAGCCAGGGCGAATGGAATAATATTTGAGTGTATTAAAATCAAGTAATGCTTTCCCACAAAAAATCAGGGACTGTAGATGACATGGGTATCCAGAGGATATCCATATTTTTTGCTTCAGCTCTGTAATTTCATCAATGTCATGTATCCATACCAATATACTATTCCCTGCAGGGAGTTTAATTAAAATCTAAAAATGAGTTAAACTTACTCGATTCTCCTTTGCTGTAATGCTTGTTTTTTTCTGATCAGTCTGCAGAGTAAGGGGCCAACGCAAAACTGGAGTCAATGCATGACTGGGCACGAGGTATGCAAGGTTTGCATACATCGACGGCACTGGCAGCAGGTCCAGGACACGGCCGCCAAAAATCTCTGGTGTAAAATTAGAGATGATGTGCCGCAGATACAGAGTCTTAGAGCCCCAGTCACCGCGCCGCATAACCTTGGTACATATGTGTGAATATCGCATGGGAAACGAACATGAATCTGGTACCAGTGGCGCAGACCATGACCGCCATGACCGCCGCAAGGTGAGGTTCCATTGGTACCTGTTAAGGCGTCTAAAGGGATGTCGAGAGTCGGCCACAGCAGGGATTGAGAAACCTCGAATCCGACCAAGTTTTCCACCGTTGAGTTTGTAGTGAGTACAGGTCCATGGACATTCAGCAGAGCCGCCATGGGGGGTAGCTGATGAAACAGAGCATAACCAAAAACGCGGAACCCTAGTCCTTCCTTTTGCCACCATCGTTTCCCTCAAAAGTCAATTATTATGTTCCCGAAGTAAATTAGAGTAGTTACTTCTTAGTAAAAAGAAAATCTCTAACTCATTTAATTTTTAATATAAAATATCAATAATGATAAAATATCAAAATATACAATTTAAACAATGAAAAATTATCACTATAGATTTATATTAATCACATATTTAACAAGCAATAAAATGGATTAATTAAAATGTAAATATTTTTTCAAGTTTGATATTTGATCCCTCTAGGTTTTTGGTAGATAGTGGTTAAAATGTGTCTATATTGGTTTTACAACCCAGTGTGAAGGCCATATGTAAGTATGTCAATCCCTTTTTAAATAAAAACAAAACATTCTCTAAATAGAAAAGGAATGTCCACTATAATAAAAATAAAAATATATATATGTTATGCATTTTTTAACCACTATGTAAAAAATTACACGTTGTTTTTTGCACTCTAAAATAAGTTTAAATTTGATTCCTCTCAACTCATATTAAATCTATGCTTTAGACGAATCTATGCCGATCATATTAAAATATGATAACAAAAAATAGATTACTAAAATTGCAAGTTATGCCATGACAATTCCTAATGACCGTTCCTATTAGGATATTAGATGTCCCCCTATTTGGATTGTCATCTTGAAATATGACAGTAAGAAGTGGATTACTAGGGTTGAAAGTTATCCCATGACCGTTCCTAATGACAGTTTCTAATATGGATATTAGATCTCCCCCTATTTGGCTTGTCTTGTCGGAACAAGGTACCATGAAAATTATGGTTTGTTGAAAGGTAAGCACCTCCCTTGGCCGTTGTCATTTCCTCTCTATTTCATAAGTAATTGTGGTATACATGGCTAGCATTGAGATATCATGATGAGGTTTGAGGTGGTGAAATGTTGGGTTGAAGACCATGCACCTCTTTATTTAACTCATGTGGGGAGAACGAATCCTGGTCCAATCTGTCGTTCCTCCTCTGCATTTGCACGCTTAGAAGAATTTAAAGTTTTTTTCTGGATGGATTCGTTTCCTGAAGCGTGGGAGTGCACAGGGCCTCGAACTGCATTCATGGAGGGTAATTTCATACTATTCATGGAGGGTAATTTCATACTGATTAGGCCAGAGAGGATTTGAGAAAACACAAACGGTCAAAAAGGCGATAGATATGTGGTTTGGTGAGATAATTGCCTTCAGTTTTGCAATGAGTCCAGTGCTCCTCCAAGGCTGGCAGCCTTCTGCTCCATGGAACGAAGAATAGTAGGTTAGCCCCCACTTCGTTGCCCAGAATAGAACCTCATTTCTCTACTGTCATTTTGCTAATGAGATGTTTTTCACAAAGGAGCCTTGGTAATATTGGTATATATTTGGCTTACAAATTATTACTAGGGAAGAAATAAATGATGTAATAAATCTTTATAGTTTTTTTTTTTTTTTCAATTTTACAAGTTACATAAAATTTTATCTCTAAATATTAATATTTTCAAAATTGTAATTTAATTTAAATTATATTTATTTTAATATTATTTAATTATTTATTATTTTTTAAAAATCTATATCATTTTTAACCGAAAAATTATATAATTTTATTCGTAAAAAATCCATATTGGATTATGGAAGATCTATTATTATTCAACAAAAAAATTAATTTTTATTTTTTAAATCTTGAATTATAATTGCATAGTTGTTTTTAAATAACTCATGTGACTTATAATCTTTGCATTAATTTATAGATTTTTTTCTCTCTTAAAACTAAATTTCATTTTATTTGTCTTATAAAATACAACATTGTTGATCTTGACAAATATGATTTTATAAAATACAACATTGTTGATCTTAAAAAATATGGTTATATTTCTTTCTTAATTTTAACCCTTTCTAGCGAACTCCATTTAACTAGCTAAACAGATTTAAAAAAACATAACCCAATACCAGCTTGAATTTTCATTCCAGAATATTAAATGGTACCCCTAACGTTCTCACGTTCTCCAAATCTCATTGGCCATACCTTATGTTACGACCAAAAATAGGAAAAGGAAACCCTTTTTTACTAGTCACTAGTTCAATTATTTTGAAGCTTGTATTTTACACGGAGATTCTCATACCACTAGCCTTGCTTGCTTTGAAGCTCTATTCAAATATAACATGTTTTCTAAAAATCTTCTATGCGTTGGAATTTCAGAATCTGATTCATGAGTTAGTTGGAATTCTGTTGAGATTTTCTGTTTTCAATAAAATAGGCAAAATCTCAGTAGATGAAAACAATAGGAATTAGTTCCTAGATTAGCTCCAGTTTGTTGGGAGGGAGTTAATGCATCCTAAATTTGATGTGAGAGGATTTATGAGGCAGTTAGATTCTCTTTGCTATATAACAGGTATCCATACAGATTGTTTTGAGAGTGTGAGAGTTTGTGAGGATTTGATTTATGTAATCTCCTGTTTGGTTAATAAAGAATTGCCGATGCCTATGTTGTGTGGACATAGCCCAGATTGGTTGGGTGAACCACGTTAAACCTCTGTGTTTTATGTGCTTGATTTATTTGCTGAGTATTTGGTTGAATCTACTGTGCTTCTGATCTCCAACAAGTGGTATCGGAGCGTGTTGGAGGAGCGCGCAGTGGAGGAAGTGCGTTTTGCTGCGTGGAGGTGCGTACGCTGTACAATGGAACTGTGTGATTGAGCTAAGTAAACCTGCATGGAGGTGAATCGGCCAACAGACCAGAGAAGCTGCGTGGAGTTATTAAAAATCGTTGCTGGTGCGTACTGCTGCGTATAATTGCTGGTGCGTTGTTGGTGCACTGCTGCGTGGAGGGCCAGTCCGATCACTGTTTTTTAAATTGATTGTGAACGGATCGCTGTAGGCGGGTTCATAAAACAATCGTTGAAGCAATACGTGGAACTCCACGTGATATAGGCTGGTGTGATATGTTTTTTCTTAAAAACACAGAGTCGATTTGAAGTTTTTTTTTAAATGCTGTTATGAAAGGAAGGTAGACGCTGCCATATAAAAATCGACTTATTTTAAATAGACCAACTTCTCGATTTCAAAGGGGTCTAATATCGATTTATTCAAAGGTGTTTTCTGAAGTTTTCTTCATAAGGATCGATTTGAAGTTCTATAAATCGATTTATGTAAATCGATATGAGTGGTGTTTAAATGAAAATCGATTTGTGTTAAATTCCATTCACACATGGTATGAAAGGTGAAGGGCATTTATAAATAGTTTTGAATATTGTTTATTTTTGCCATTTGCATATGGTATGAAGTGAAAGGAAATATATATTTTTTTTAAAAAGGGCATTCTTTTAAAAAGAGCATTCTTTATTAAAAAGTTGCAATTGGAGGTTGTTTTTTTGTGACACAATATGGCGAAAACTCAAAGTGCCCGTTTTGAAATTGAGAAGTTTAATGGCAAAAACAACTTCGAGATCTGGAAGGTTAAGATGCACGATCTGCTGATTCAACAAGGCGTGGCGAAAGCGCTGTTGGGGAAAAGAAAAAAGCCTTCTTCCTTGACGGAGGATGAATGGGATGAGTTGGATGACAGAGCTCTGAGCGCAATTCGGTTATGTCTGGCGGATGACGTTCTGTTCAACATTGTGTCAGAGAAGACCGCCGCAGGCCTGTGGTCGAAGCTTGAGAAGCTCTACATGACAAAATCCTTGACAAATCGGATTCTCCTGAAGCGACAGCTTTATGGTTTGCGAATGAAGGAAGGTACCTCGATTACTGACCATCTGAATGTTTTCAATACTCTATTGTGTTCATTGCCCGAATCATGGGATCACTTTGTTACTTCCATAAGCTTTAGTACTGCAGACATCCTTGAGTTTGACGATGTGGTTGGAGCCTTGTTGTCTGAGGAGACGAGGAAGAGGTCGAATGCATACACCTCTACATCAGAGGCAATGATGGCCAGAGGTCGCTCAAGAGAGAGACACTCCGGGGGTAAGCATAGCAACTCTCGTTCAAAGTCTAAAGGAAAGAAGACAAAGGTGAAGTGCTGGCATTGTGGGAAAAATGGACACCTGAAGAAGGATTGCTGGAAGCGACAACAATCTTCTAAAGAAGCTTCATCGACAGAGAAGAAGGAAGCAAACACGACAGATACAGGTTCGGCATCTGGTTCAGGTATGAGCGACGAAGTGTTGTCTGTTAATATGTCAAAACATGATCAACATTGGTTGTTAGATTCCGGGGCATCTAACCACATGTGTATCCATAAAGACTGGTTTAAGACGTATAGATTTGTTGATGATGGCGTCGTGTACATGGGTAATGATGTTACTTGCAATATTGTTGGGATAGGAAGTATACAACTGCAAATGTTTGATGGCACAACTAAATTGTTAACTGATGTGAGACATGTTCCAGACTTAAGAAAAAATCTAATTTCTTTAGGAGCATTGGATACGAATGGATATAAAACTGTAATTCAAGGTGGAGTTATGAGAATCTATAAAGGTATCTTACTAGTATTGAAGGCTAAGAAAGTAGGAAATCTGTTTCAATTAGAAGGAAGAACAGGGTCAGATCATGTGTCTACGGTGTCTGAACATGACAGTAGTTCCATTCGCCTATGGCATCAAAGGTTGGGCCATATGAGCGAAAGAGGGTTAAAGATTTTGGCTGATTGCAAATTACTTCCTAATCTAAAGTCTGAAAAGTTAGATTTCTGTAAACATTGTCTGTTTGGCAAACAAAGTAAACAAAAATTTAAAACAGGCAAACATACTAGTAAAGGCATACTTGATTATATCCATTCAGATGTTTGGGGACCAGCCCCTACAACTTCATATGGTGGCTCGTCATATTTTGTATCATTTATTGATGACTTTTCTAGGAAAGTGTGGGTCTACATGATGAAAAAGAAGTCTGATGTTTTTACAGTTTTCAAGCAGTTTAGAGCATTGGTAGAAAACATCACTGGTAGAACAATAAAATATTTAAGAACTGACAATGGTGGTGAGTTTACTTCCAAGGAGTTTGACAGCTATTGCAAGGATGCAGGGATCGAGAGACATAAGACCACGGTTTATACTCCTCAGCAAAATGGAGTTGCTGAACGCATGAACAGGACTCTTCTAGAGAGAGCAAGGAGTATGATGAGTAACGCCGGGTTGCAAAAGGAGTTGTGGACGGAAGCAGTGGCAACAGCTTGTTATGTGATAAACCGATCTCCATCGACGGCGATAGACTGCAAGATTCCGCAAGAGGTATGGAAAGGACATCCTTGTGACTATTCTAAACTCAGAGTGTTTGGTTGTGATGCATATGCTCTAGTGCCTAAACATCAGCGAACTAAATTAGATCCAAATTCTAAAAGGTATATCTTTGTTGGGTATGGTGTTGGAACAAAGGGATATAGATTGTGGGATCCCACTACCCGCAAAATCATCATCAACAGAGATGTAAAGTTTAATGAATCCTCTCTTGTACAGTTAGATGTAGATAGTAGATTGAAACAGGATGATGTATCTGACTTTCAGCACATTCAGTTTGATAGCATTTCTAATGATAGTCATGATGAGCATAGTTCAGATACTAGTCATGAACAGGTTTCAGAATCAGAACATGAACAGGGTTCAGGTTTAGATCATGAACAGGTCTCAGATACTGATCGGCAAGAAGGTCCTACAGATGGTAGTCAGCCAATCGAGGAAGCGCCAGTAACATCCTTAAGGAGGTCGACAAGAATCAAACGGCCACCAAGAAGGTATGATGATTATGTTACTTCAGTTGCATTTACTGCTAATGACGATGAACCTCTGTGCTATCAGGAAGCAATAGAAGGTTCGAAAAGTGACAAGTGGAAAGCAGCCATGAAGGACGAAATGATGGCCTTGAGTAAACGGCACATGGGATCTGGTTGAGCTTCCGAAAGACAAGAAAACTGTGGGGTGTAAATGGGTTTACAAGCTGAAACGGGGTGTGAATGATACGGAGGACAGGTACAAAGCGCGACTGGTTGCAAAAGGGTTTTCTCAGAAAGCCGGTATTGACTTTCATGAGATTTTTTCACCAGTGGTTAAAATTGTTTCAATTAGAATTGTGTTAGCATTAGTGGCTTTGCTTGATTTAGAATTGCAGCAATTAGATGTTAAGACTGCATTTCTACATGGAGACTTAGATGAGGAAATTTATATGGAACAACCGGAAGGGTTTGTTCAGCATCGCAATGAGAAATTTGTCTGCAGGCTCAAGAAGTCATTATATGGCCTGAAGCAGTCGCCTCGGCAGTGGTATAAGAAGTTTGATTCTTTCATGTTGAGTCAAAAATATGTTAGAAGTGAATATGATCATTGTGTGTATTTTAAGCAATTGAAAAATGGCATATTCATTATCTTAGTATTGTATGTTGACGATATGCTTTTAGCAAGCAAAAGCATAGAAGAAATCAACAGGTTGAAGGCTCAGATGGCAAGGACATTTGATATGAAAGATCTAGGAGCAGCAAGACAAATTTTGGGCATGGAGATTTTCAGAGACAGGAGTAATGGTAAGTTGTGGCTATCACAACAGAAGTATGTTGAGAAAATACTTTTGAGATTTGGTATGAATAATGTGAAGCCTGTGTTCCCATTTTAAGCTTTCTTCGAGTTTATGTCCTAATACAGATGAAGAAAAGGATTATATGTCTCGAATTCCATATGCTAATGTAGTAGGATGTTTGATGTATGCAATGGTTTGTACTCGACCAGATATTTCACATGCAGTTGGGGTTGTCAGCAGGTATATGGCAAATCCGGGTAAAGAACACTGGTTAGCAGTGAAATGGGTGCTCCGGTATTTGAGAGGCACAAGTAGTTATTGTATTACTTACAATAAGAGTAGTGAATTTGTTTGCGGATATGTTGATTCCGATTTTGCAGGTGATTTGGATAAGAGAAGGTCAACTTCAGGGTACGTCTTTACTCTTGCAGGTGGAGCTATCAGCTGGATGTCGAAGCTATAGAACATTGTTGCTTTATCCACTACTGAAGCAGAATACATTGCTGCTTCTCATGCTTGCAAAGAAGCGATTTGGTTGAAAGGTTTGTTTGGTGAATTTGGTAGGTTGCAGGACAACATCAAGTTATTTTGTGACAGTCAAAGTGCAATACATTTGGCTAAGAATCCGGCCTATCATAGTAAATCAAAGCATATACCGATCAAGTACCATTTTGTAAGACAAGTTATCACTGAAAGGGGAGTCTCTCTTGAAAAGGTGCATACAAAGGAGAATTGTGCAGACATGTTCACGAAACCAGTTTTGTTAGAGAAGCTACGCTGGTGTTTGGCTTCTCTTGGCTTGCAGAAAAAATAAATAATAAAGTAACAGGGCATCAGGCTAATTGTTTTCAAGGTGGAGATTGTTGAGATTTTCTGTTTTCAATAAAATAGGCAAAATCTCAGTAGATGACAACAATAGGAATTAGTTCCTAGATTAGCTCCAGTTTGTTGGGAGGGAGTTAATGCATCCTAAATTTGATGTGAGAGGATTTATGAGGAAGTTAGATTCTCTTTTCTATATAACAGGTATCCATACGGATTGTTTTGAGAGTGTGAGAGTTTGTGAGGATTTGATTTATGTAATCTCCTGTTTGGTTAATAAAGAATTGCCGATGCCTATGTTGTGTGGACGTAGCCCAGATTGGTTGGGTGAACCACGTTAAACCTCTGTGTTTTATGTGCTTGATTTATTTGCTGAGTATTTGGTTGAATCTGTTGTGCTTCTGATCTCCAACAAATTCCATTACTAGAAGAAAACCTAATACACAGATTTCCTTGTTCCCGGTTCTACCTATATCTATGTGCATTTGTATCTTACAGAGGTTAGAGAGTGGGGAAGTTTACAGACAAAACTATAGTATGTTTTTTTAGTTGTTATGCAGAATCTACGAATGCGGAGAAAAGTATCTTATTTCTCTACAATAAAAAGGACAAAGAATATAATGTTTTCTAAAGTAATCAAACAATGAGATGAGGTTTCACTCTCTTTCTTCTTAGCTTGTATGTTAGAATCTTAATTTTAATTGCTATAATTAGAATAAGTCAAAAATCTATAATATCTATGTAACATTATCCAATCACTTCATTTAATAAATAAGCAAAACATTAAATAATAAACATTATTCATTTTAACAATATTATTATCACTATTCATTTTGGCAAGAGTTTTGACAATAATGTTAAAAGCATAACATCATTTATTTATTTTTTATTAGAAATATCATTAAAAAGATTTTTTCCCTGTAATATGCAAGACTTTACCCAAAATGTTATGTGGTTCCAAAAACATGCAATTTTATTTATTTTCCTTAATAAATATTAATATTCATGAATAAACAATATTGTTTTTTGTCTATCTCATCTATAGTCAAGTCAACTCTTATGTTCATAGTCACAACTCATATATATATATATATATATATATATATATTCAACGGTCAACTAGGCATGAAGAAAATTAATGCATTTTAGCAACCTACGTATTCCATATTTTGGTAGGAAGTACAAAAATTGAAACAACTTAAATATTTTATTTAAATCGCTGTAGTCTAAAAAAGTAACAAAATGATTTACAATTCGGTAAAGATTTTGAAAAAAATTGGGAAATATTTATCAGAATCTTGTTTACAGTTGTTAAACTTTAGTGTTTTGGGTGTCCAAAAGGTTTTTGATAGTGTTGAATCTATTTCCATTATAAAAAATGCAATTCAAACACTCCAACTATATGATTTTTTTGAATTTTATTTTACCGAATTCCAACAAAAAACTGCCATCCAAACATTATGTATGCTAGATAGACAACTTCAATAAAAACTACTTAAAACATTTAACATCATTTCCAAAGAAATGTCTTGGCATGTCATATTTATGCCGGAGGTGTTATCTTTGTTGGAGTGGGGTGAGCAAACACTGTTCACCCCACCGAATCAAATTGTTTTCTTATCGCCCTTCTGTCGAATAAAAAATTGACAACTTTTGCCTCCAAGTTCGTCTTCCCGTTCGGACTGATGGTAAGTTCTATGGTTCTTTTTTTTCCACATTAAGTTTTAACTTGTACTATGGCATTAATACTATCCCTCATCCATATTAATTCTCACCAAACCATCCGTTCGAATTTTTTCTTGGGATTTTTTTTCATTTAGGATATGGTACTGCATCACATGGCTCTGTCAGACTCAAATTCAACCCGTCGATCTGCGGCACTTTCTCCCTTGTCAGATCTCCTACACTTGGAGGGTAGCGATCAACTCTGCATTAGGGTTTTCAACAATTCTTGAGTTTTCATTTTTAATTCATTTTCATTTGCTGGGGACTATTTTCATTTCACGAAATTGAAAAATAGAGCTAATTCCGTTCCAACTCTGAATTTCAACTGCATAACTCCTTCTCGGATCTTCATTTGTTACCGGAGCCTGATGCACGTTTTCGGACATCCAACAGGAAGAATTCTCGTTTCTCATCGACAATTTATACTCTATACTCTCGAGGTAATCCGTTTATGCTACAACTTTCTTTGCATTATGTTAGTAACCTATAATATAGGATTCATAATTTTGACTTGACTGTTGGTAATCTTGTAAATCTGTACATACTTTTCCTTCTGCAAGTTGTATTTGCATATTTTGTAAAAAACAAAAATTCAAAAAAAATCAAAAAATCAAAAAGAGGGTAAAAAGTCCTAAAAGAAAAATCAAAGGACTTAGAAAAAATAAAAGACCCCAAAAGAAAAATGAATAAAAAATGAAAGTGTGCAAGCATAAATGCCACTACTTTATACCTTTTGACTATGGCAGAGTGTCAATAAATGCCATAGTCCATGATGAGTTAAACAGTTTAATCTTGACTTGTCATGTTTCAATTTCACTTGTTGTAGATAGAGAATAATGAATTGTCATACAGTTTAATCATGACAATTCAATAGTTAGGTAGAAAAATAAAGTGAATCCAACAGTTTAATCTGGATTCATGGATGAAATAAGTGTAGAATTAGATAGTTTTATTTGCTTTCAGAAAAAATAAATGCTGTGAAGGTTGCTAGCTCAAATGCACCTTACTAAAAAAGAAGAAAAAATGTTAGCATGATAAGTTGGGTAGGTAAAAGAAGGCGAGAAGTCTCAATGTAAATATCATTCATCATGGGCTGCAAAATAACTAACTTCCCCTTCCCATAGTCATGAAACATTCTAAACTATCAGTCAGAAAGGCTCAAGGCATTTCCTTGACTTTTGTTGGGACCAGACCCAAGGCTCTATGACTAATCAGTTGAAAGTGTAAAATGTCTATATTAATCCCTAAAATCACATCATAATTCCATTTCATTCATTCATTCCCCTGAATAATCCTAAGTAAAACCTCATTTTTACTTAAAGACATTATAATTCCCATTTAATTAACTTCCTACATCACATGAGAACATTAAACCCTCAAAATTACATCATATCATAAGTTAAAGTGATGAGATTAATATGATGCAAATTGTCTTTTAAACTTCACTTTACTTGGTTATGTTTATGTATTTTGAGTATACCTTGTCCCATTTTCATATTAACTTTGACTTATATATTAACTCCCTATAGAAATAACCTTTTCTTATATTACATAACTCCCTTTTATATAATAATCTCCAAAAAACCCATTTATTATCACTTTAGACAAAGTTATTAATTCCCACATGCTTAAATAAAATACCCACTTTACAACCTCTTTGGCTAAAATATATCTTTATATAAAATCCCGCCCCCTATGGTAGTTAAATCACTTTGATTTAATTACTATATAATAAAAATATATATGAAAAAAGTCTTTAAACATGTTTAATTATGTGTTTAAAACAAAAATATCGAAGTTTTGTTTAAACTAAACTTCAAAACTCATCCCCTTGTTTATTTCCCGACTCCCTTTAACCAAGGTTAAAACTATAACCTAACCATTTCCCCGCGATATATATCCCATCTCCACAAATATTAACCCTGGTTCACAGCCCTTTTACCCCTCTCGACCACTTTTTTTATGTATAAATCCTGTTTTATATATAAAAACCTTCATATATCTTTCAACTATCGGATTCAATATTGACCCTCCGATCCCTAACACTCATTTGATCCTACGACTCCAAACAAACGCGATATTCTTATCCCCATATCTCTTCACATCCTATCGCGCTGCTTTATAGCCGTCCGATCATCCCTTCACAATCCAACGATTCTTATTAAACGCGATAGTTCTATTTCATAATCTTAACCTTCCCATCGCGTCGTATGTCAACCGTTGGATCTACATTTACTATTAAGATCTAACGATTCATATGTAACCCAACAGCGCTAGTCCCCGACCACACCACAGCTCATCGCGTTAAGCGATCACCGTTGATCTTCCATCCACCAGATCAACGGTCAATAATTGATGCCCTGGTCCCACTATACTTTCCCCGCATCTTTTCATTTAATCCTGACCATTCACTTTCCGATGTCAGATTCGACAGCCCGAAACTTATATTGCGCAAATAAAGTGCCCGACCCATGTTTTATGAAAATCGCGCGATAAAAGTTGTTTTCCAATACAACCCAATGCTACGTGTCCCCTTTTCATTTGATCACATTCCAAAAGCCAAAAACAACTTACTGCCTGCAGCCAACGCGAAAACCACCAGCGGTTTTCCATAGTTCAAACAATAAAATTTTCCCGCTAGATATGTAACTCACCAATATTACATGTTATAAGGTTTATAATAAAGGTTAAAACCTTTTTTATAAGGTTTATGTGAACATTATAAGCTCCGCCCGATTGGTAAACCTCTGGTAAATCCTTTCCCACTCCCGAATCTAATTTTTACCCTCTGTGTGCCTATTTTGTACCTGAAAGACCCATTTCACGCCTGAAAGCTCCATTTTGACCAACAGAATCTCTGTTTGAAGGCCAAAGACACCTTTCAACTGCAACATATCAACATCAAAAGCCTCTATTTTAAGTTCAATCTTTAGTATAAACCCTTAAAAAAAACATTTCCATGGCTTGAAAAGGTCTTTGAACCTACAGATCTCCTAAAAAGTCATCTTTTATAGTCTCAACCATTCAGGAAACACTTGTTTCCTGTCTTAACCCAGTTTTTCATCTCTCAGATTCCTAATTGAGCACTAAAATACCCATTGAAGACTATCTTTACCCAAGAATTGCTCAAAATTCCCTCTGTTAAAGTGAAATACTCCTGCAAACTGTTTAAACTTGCAGAAGTAAGCCTAACAATGCCTTAAAAACAGAGTTAAACCTCCACATATTGATCTCATTCCACAGGTCTTTCAAGAGACTTCAATCACCTCCTTGCAGACCTCTGTTTCATTTAAAATTGTTTTATTTTTGCAGGTTATTGTCAAAATAAGAAATTGGGCCAACAGTCTCAATACTAGTTGACAAAATTGTTGCTCCAATTTCTCAGATTTTAATTCAAAAGCTTCATTCAACAAACAGTTTTGTATACAAAGAAAGAGTAAAATCAAGTCAAGGAGATATCAAAATGATGAAATTTGCACACTGAATGATAAAAATGAAATCAAAATTCACACGGATAAAGAAAATCATAACAGTTAAAGAGTATCAGTGGATAAAGTGTCTCAGGTAAAAGTCATAGTGAAAGGTCAAAACGAAGTTACAAGACAGTCAAAATAAAATAGTAAAAGTAAAACATGGAGGCAGTAAAGGTGAAAAGAGATGAAAATACTTTCACCAATAATGAATTTTATCCAAAGTAAAAGTAAAACAGTTAAAAAGAACAAAAAGGTGAAAAGATGAAAACACAACAAGAAGGAACATTTTTTCAGAAATTCATGTTTAAGTCATTGTTTTGTAGAAACTATTGTGACCAATCCAAGATAAATATTGAAAAACTGAAGGAGTTTTATGTTCCTAAGATATTCAACTACAAAAACCTCTCTCACTTTTCTAACAGCCAGTATGGATTGGGAAATATTAAACAATATTGGAGAGCACTTTTTGCAGAAAAATCTTGTTAAATCATCATTTTGCAGAGAATATTGTGGCCAATCAGAAACACATCTTAAAAAACTAAAGGAGATTTTTGTTCCTAAGAGACGCATCTATAAAAACCTATTTCACTTTTTGCACAGTCATTTCAAATGAGAGATACATGCACATCTTTACAGACTATTTTTTAGACTCTGTAAAACTCTGTTTTACACATATTTTTTCAAAGCTTATTATGGATAACTGGAGAGGAATTTTAGGAAACTGGAAGAGGTTTATTTCACCGACATATTTATCTACAATAACCTCTTTCACTTTTTACATATATATTTCGGATTGAGAAATACAAAGATATCATTGGACCCCAAGTTTGCAGAATTGTTGGAGCAGAATGCACAAAGAAAGGAAACAGTTAGTGACTTGGATGCCTCATCATCAACTAAGAGTTGGATCAAATTCGAATTCTCCTCTTTTTCATCACCTATCCATAAAAAATAGTGCCAAATAGATGCATTAGTCTTGAGTGTCAATTACTTAAGTTCTATTTATGTGAAACAGTTAGAGATATTTTGTAAACCAATCTTGATATTTTAGTTTAAAAATTGTATAAATACTTCACTCCTTGAAGTATTTTGTGTGGAATAAAATTTATCAAGACTACTATAGTCATTTTGTTGGATATATTGAAGTTGGTGTGAGTCAATTAGCAAAGCAGCAGACTGGAATTGAGATTAAAGACATCATAACTCAGGATTCTTGTGCTGACTAGATAAGTCTAGTCTTTTTCCTGTTTTCATTGTTTTTCTTTAAAAAGTTTACATACATTCATTTAATGTGTTTCTATCTTTAATGATCAACTAGGATAATTTAGACAGGATTAGTGATAAAAAGCTCCCTATTTTTAACTAGTTGGCATTGTTATGTTTTCTGCTTGATAACCGGACTATAGAATTCTTAATTGCTCTAGGTCCCTGTTTGATCCCCTTTTTCAATCCTCTTTTCTGTAATTTAAGGATTCTTAAGTGCCCTTTTGTTTAGATTTCACCCATTCCACCAACAAAGCCTATTCAAAGCCTTAGAAGGTCATCTACCCTGCCCTTAGTACATTTTCATCTTTAAGTCTTATTTCCTAGCTCTGCTTGCCTAGAAAGTTGACTCCATAGCCTAATGTTCTGGTAGATCCATCATGTTTACCTTGAAACACTTTTTATTCCCACCACACTTTCAAAACAAGTCTCACTGTTCACTCATAACTAGCCTAAAATCCAATTATAAAACAAAGTTAAATCTTTAGGAGAGATCCCTCTCCAGAACTCAGGAAGGCTAGATCCTGAATTCTAAAAGCGGTTCTTGGTTACCCCTAGTTTTCTTAACTACAAAAATCCTCATCCCACAACCTGAGAATTACTAGGGTGATAACACATTATATAACTTATGGACTGAAATTGGAACCACCATTATTGTCACTATATTCCTTATTCAATTTTGTTACTGTGGTTTTGGCTAGGACTATGACGAGGCCATATCCTTCCTCGTTATGGATTTTTAATCAAGGTTTTTGATTTCATGGTTATATCCTCCAGGTAAATCTCACTCCTAATTTCAATTTCATTCCAGTTCTTCGTCCAATTCATAATTTCCTCCATTGATTTTACACACCCCTGAATTATTGTACTATGCGATTTACAACTTGATCATGTGACTGTATTTTCTTTTTGTCAAGTCCCAATGCTACAATTTTGAAGATTTCGTTTCCATTATTAAGTTTATTCTTTACAATAGGCACATCCCAAATGCATAGATATCAACTAATTCATTGTATTCCTCGTCATACAGTTCAGGGCCATGAATTTCGGAGTTCCTGCATAAAACCTTTCGGATGTTAGAAAGCCCCAAGAAGAATTGAAATATGTCTAGAATGGAAGGACGAGATTACAGGTATTTAGTTTTATCGACAACGTTGTCAACTAAATGAGATTTACAGAGAATTGCAGCCAACCCAAGGTCTCCAATCTTAACTTCCCCCTGATTCCCATTGACAAATATGTTGTGACACTCCAAATCTCTGTGTATTATGGGAGGATAATGGTTGTGCAGGTATAGAAGCCCTCGCAAGATCTGACGAGCCCAATTCCTCACAACTCTTAAGTCTACAGTTTGTGTTTTTATCTATATCTGGAACCCCAAAAGAAATCTGTCATTGAATATCTATACATCCAGCCAACAAATTCATTGAAATTCACATAACTGCCAGTCTACTAATGAAGGGCTAGTGAAACTTACTGCCTGAGAGTACCAGATTCGCTGCCATAATGCTCTTCCACGCCTTATAGGCACACAAAGGAACTAAATAACAATGCCAGTGGCCCAAGGCCTCGCATTAAAACAAGCAACATGAGTTAACAGCAGTTGTGATTAGCCCAGTGTTTGGTGGAGAATCATTGTGGTCCTTGGGGTTGGTCCCCAACCATCTCCATCAGGCTTCTGATTGGTGACAAAGCAGTTTTTCAGGCCCAGGAGGATTTTCAGCCTCGAAAGCAGAGATGGCAAGAGAAAGTGTGAGGAACTGAGCATTCTTCTGCATTGGCAGAGGTGGCCACAATTTCTTTGATCTTATATTGTATGGAAACTGAAGAATTATATTTCCCAATGGAGCCTTGGTTCATTGCCAAGGTTGAGGGAGGTATTAAGCTGTCCACCAGGGTCTCGTTTTGCAGTGGTCTGTCTCACTTAATGACAAACACTATTCATTTCACTCAATCAAATCGTTTTCTCATCGTCTTTCTGTCAAATAAAAAATTCACAACTATTGCTTCCAGGTTCGTCCTCCCGTTCGGACTGTCGGTCACACAACATCTATTTAATGCGCTTTCGGCGTTCCCTTTACACCCTTGTGCAAATGCTCATTATTATAAAACTAGAAGCTTTTGTCATTTTGTTAGTGCTCATGGTGCAAACAAAACTGAAGTGTAACTCGCGATTAAGAATAGAACGGTAGTGTAACCAAAATGTTTAGCCAAATAAAATTATTAAAAATTCATGTTTTGGGAAAGCATACTCAAAATTATTCATTAACACTATATATATATATATATATATATATATATATATATATGATAAAATGTATTTTTATAATGTGTCGATATCATTTTTATCACTCTTGGTAACAAATTGTATGAACTTGTATAAGTTATAAAATTAAAAGGTTAGGAAATTATTTCTATGCTTATTCTTCTCTCAGTAATGTATTTAAAAAAAAAGAAAGAGTTTACTTAATGAAATTGAAAAGTGAAATTATATATATTGTAAATATATATATGTGAATGTAATTTATGATATAATAAATTTATAAAAGTTTGGATAGTAAACGGTGTATGAAGAAAATGTAAGTTTGATTGTTTAAAGGAGTATTTTTATGTATCATATGAATTTGATATTTATTATTTTGTTAAAAACTATATATATTTTTGAGTTGTATATAATAAGATCATTATATATATATATATATATATATATATATATATATATATATATATATATATTATTATTTTATTTTTTTTCTTTTTTTATTTGAATTTTCTACTTAAAACATAGTTTGTTATTTTAATATAGAGAGAAATGCATGGATATAAGTATTAGTGATTGCATGAATAGTTAAGTTTATGCCAGCTCTCTAGTGAATTTGAGGTCACCTCTTCAAGAGAGAAGGAATGATAATAAAGGGTTAATTATGGACATTAAGGTCGGGTCATTAGATGTGAAATATTCTACCATCTCTCAACTCATTTACCTAGTAAAAGATGACACTAACTATTTATACAAGATGTGAGGAACTTCTAGGTGATTAAATTAAGAAAATAGAAGTGTAATTCCACAAGAGTAGATGGAAAAGGAAAATTAGTATATTGGCAAGGGCTTTAAGAATAAAAGGAAAATTCCAAGTTGATCCTAAATTTGGTGGTAATATTTGAATAAAGATATCTTATGCAAGAAGGGAAAATGACGAACTTACCAATTTTGCTAGTGAAGATATCGTAATCTTCCTAACCGTAACCAAATTGGAAGGATGATAGTGAATAGCGAAAAAGTTATAGAAAGACACTCTAAGAGAGTGAGTGGAAGTTTCATAAACAAGTATTAGAAATAAATGACAATTAGTAAACTATCCTACCACATAATAGAAGTTTTTTATTATCACAAGGAAGTACCTTAATACTCTTGAGGTGGCACATGAATAAGTAACCATTTGAAAAGATTGTTGTTAAAATATAGATTTTTTTTTTTTGCTAGGAGAGAAGATGGGAACCAATATAAGGTCTAACGGAAGATGGCACATATTGAGAAGAAAATATTTTCAATCAACCAATGAAGTTACAAGATTATATAACAGTGACGATAATTTTTAAGGATGTTGTAGGAATTATGGTCACATTAGATTACAATGGAAATAAAACCATGAATGTTTGTATGGTGGAATAAAGAGGATATATATATATATATATATTGCAAATGGAAAAAAGGGAAAATTCCTTAGCATAAACATAGTATTTCATGGTAATTCCAAGATTACTGATAGTCGAGCAGTGCATCAATGTTAATAACAACAATACAAAATTTTAGGATTGGAGTAGCTAATTAAGTTCATACATTTCTTTAAAGTGTATAGCATTAAAGTGTGTAGGGGAATGTGATAAAGTACTAATGTTTAAAACTAATTTATGAGGCCTATGTTAAGTGGCAAGTTCTCTTAAGGATTTTGATGAGTGGATTGAATGATAAGATTGGTAAGGGTCAAAGTGATGACCTAAATATTTTAGAAGTGTCAAGATAGGGAGTTTTTTTATCACTTTTTATTGGTAGCAATAACGATTATTTAAATTGGGAAAAGGAATAAATTATACCAAGCATGAAGCATAGGAAGAAATACAGTTGGAATTTCTATAATGAGACTTTGAGAAGGA
Organism: Pinus albicaulis; assembly: GCA_034641835.2. Taxonomy (NCBI): domain Eukaryota; kingdom Viridiplantae; phylum Streptophyta; class Pinopsida; order Pinales; family Pinaceae; genus Pinus; species Pinus albicaulis. The sequence continues at coordinate 311,243,589 of CM076578.1, forward strand.
TTACACATAAATTGACAAAAGAGGTGAGAATAAGCTAATAAAGGGTGTAGTTGACTAAATTTCATTCATTATTTCACGAGTGGATTGATGATCTATTATTACTTCATATCAAACAAATTAATAGTTTGTGTCATTAGTATTGAAAGAAATTATTTCCATACATTAGACATACCAAAATTTTGTGGATGATAATGGTGGTAGTGGTTCCAAATGTTTCAAATTCTAAACTAAAGATTCAATGAGTGAAAAATAAAGCAGAAGAAACCCTAGTCCGACTTGAAGATGGGTGAATCTATGATAAAAGAGATCAAGTGGCAACTTGATGAGATAAGAAAATATTTTAGGATGAACAGTGACAATTACGCAAGTGATGGATAAATCCCCAAGGTTCAGCAAGCCCTCATGCAAGTGGATTAAGCATGACAACAACTTAAACAAGGATGACCTAGTGTGTGTGTGTGTGTCGTGGAGTAGAATGATACTAGAATGGATAAGAAAAATATTTGTAGTGTGATCATGGATTTTTAATTTTGATACCGATGATTTAAGGAATGATAATACAACCAACAATATATTGATGATGAATTTCAATAAATTTCCTTGGGGAAAGATGAATACATGACTAGAAGTTAAGGCAAGTCCATATAATCAGATTCATTTTAAATTCAATGACTATACCTAATATGTAAGTTGTCAACTTCCTAGTTGAAAGAAGTGGAATTGATTATTGAAAAGTAGGTGGTATTATAACAATCCTTGGTTAAAAATCCATGTAATAAAGTTTATAAAGGAAAAACAATAACGAAGGTCATGGGACATGTATTCTAAGTTGAATATTGGGAAAAAGTATGGTGATGGGGATCATTTGTGATTAATTAATGGCTATGGAAATTGGCAAAGGCATTGGAAAAGGCTTTGGAAAGGTAAGAGATGTTTATTTGGAATTTATTTATGAAAATAATGGAAAATAGGAGAAAAGGAAGGTGAAAGGTCATAAGTTTCATGTGAGGAGGAAAATGAAGGAAAATAATGGAAAATGAGGAAAATAGAGGAATCAATGGTAAAAAGGCTTATGAGGATCAGTTCATGGCCTTTTGTTGGTTTCACCTTTTTTCAGTACAACCTTTTTTCAATTTTAGCTTGGAGATCCCTCTTCTATTCTTTCTCTCTCATAATCTTGAACACTTAGAGTTTTCTTGGAGCACTCTTGGAGGAGTGTGGCATACTTGGGTTTTGGAGCAAGAAGGCAAAGGAAAATCGAGAAAGCGCGGGAGGACAGCGAGATTAGCAACTATAGTGGGCTTTTCTTAAAGTTACTGGATTGCATGTATGATTTCCTAGCTAGTTTTGGCATGCATGGCACATGTATGTGGTTTCTTGGTTATGATTTTTCATCGGCATGGCGGATTGCCTAGATTGGCAGTGGTTTTTCCTAGCTTTTCCATTTCTTAGACAGTCATGGTGTTGTGGGTTTTCCCTTTTGCTTTCTGATTGGTGCTCATGTTCCATATGGTTGTGGGTTGAGTTACTAGTTCTTAGAGCCTTGGTTGGACAAATGTTATGGAAGCCCTGTAACATCTTGGGTTGAGTTACTAGTCTTGGAAGGCCCGGTTGGACAAACGCTCTAAAGCCCTTGGTGGGTTGAGTTACTAGTCCTAGAGCCTTGGTTGGAAAAACACTCTGGAACCTGGCGACAGTTGTGGGTTGAGTTACTAGTCCTGGAAGCCAAGTTGGAAAAAACGCTCCGGATCCATGGAAAGCTTGGATGGAGACCGATCTGGTGATGGTTAGTGATGTCCGGTCGTGAGGTGGAATCACTGATTGAAGGTTTAGGTGATTTGGCCTCTGGAAGCCTGGTTTTGGTTTTCTTGGTTTATTCCATGAGATCCCACATTCATGCTTGGAATATGGCATGGGGGTGATTGGTTGAAAGAGAGAATTGGTTCATCCCAATCTATGGTCGGGTGGTACATGGAAGTCCCTGACTTGGCTGCATTTTTCATATGTTAATAAGATATCTTTACCTATTATTTTTTATGTGTAAATGTGGATTTTATTATTTGATTTTGATGGTTGTTCTATCATTGTTATGATTTTGGTTATATGTTGGTTATAAGCATGGATTTATGATAGATTCTAGTTATGGATCTCATCATGTTTTGATTATTAAATGAACGGATAATGGATGTATGACCTAATAGATGATATTGCAACTATATTGAGAAGGAATTAAACCTTCTTGAAGAATCTTAGTTAAGTATGAAGTTCATATGTTCAAATTTGTTCATGACTTGTACATTACATGTCCATGATGTGTTTGATGAACTGATTAGCACGGTTAGGATGATTGAGGTTAGGTCTTTGTTCACGTTTTACATTAGAGGCCTTGTCTTCTTGTAAGTTTATCATTTTTTAGAATTTCATCGAGTTCTAGGCAGAGGCTTGAGTCCTAGACCTGAAAAAGTTGCCCAGAATTTGGGGTCGTTGTTGCTTGGAAAATTCTGTAGTCGCATGGGTACCTTGTTGTGGGAGGGACTAGAGAGTCACATGGAGGGATTTTCATGGGTGTGACTGAGGGTCTAGCTAAGTCAAAAAATCATGTTAACTCATAAGTTGGGCACCTAGAGTGGTTGGTTAGCCATTGGGGGTCCTGTAGCTCCTGAGGAAGGTCATTTTGGCTTTGGTTTGTTGATTCCACTTCCTTAACCATACTTGGGGATTTGAATCATATCATAGTAATTATTTGTCACATGTTTACCCCAGTGGACTGGTTAGCTTGGGTAAATGTGGGAGTACGGTGTTACAGGTATCTTGATGAAAACATTACACAATGGTGGTGTTAATGAGGTAGCCTAGATCCTATATGGATGTTGAATGATATTATTCCATAAATGGTATTTGATAAAATGATTTTTTTTTTTTTTTTTAAATGAATCGTGATAATAATGCTTATAGTGTATTATTGCTCTATATTTGTTAAGTATTGAGATTATTCTCATATTGATGATGTTTCATGATATGGTGGTATGAGGATAATGAGGCACATATGGTTCTATAAAAAATAAATCTCAATGTTGAAATTCATGCATACTTGCCTTGGAGGAAGATCATACAAGATGTCCAAACACACCAAAGTGCCCTCACAAGTATCTCTTACAAGTTCACTAAATTCAACTATATTATCCTTTTTTTATTCCCAATGCCTATTAATTCTGATTACAGGGATAAGATGTATCGATATTATAAAATGGATTAAATAAATACCAAATTAGAGACCCAAGCATTACCAAATAAAATTTGTTGTCATTGTTCAACCTAAGAAACAATCAACCTATTTCAGTCAATAAGAAATGCATTTGTATGTACAGGTGCACCTACCAACCATTTTAAGACCAATGGATGGATAGGTGGTTCATGGTTTTTTATAAATATTCTTGTAATAATATGGAGGTACCTATATATTTCTTGAAGAAATTATAGGAAGATTTCAGGCTAGGACTCCATGTCAACTACTTTGACATGGGAGAATTCCAAGGGTTGGGTTGTGGGTCTACAATCGATAGAAAAAATTCTAGGCATAACCCAACATTAGGTATTTTTCCTCTTAAATGAAGGCCTAACACCTTTACCCAACATCCTTTAATAGTGGATAGTGTTATCCAAACATGGACTGTAATGGCCACCTTGACTTGTATCTTAGTGTACCATGGAACCTTCGTAGCATCATCATGCCAAGATCCACCAATAAGTGATGTTGTGGGAGGGGTTGGACCATCAGATTCTACAACACGGTTTGACCAAGAGAGGCCACATGGAGGCTTGTGTGAGCCTTATAAATGTACCAATTATGGACAAACTCAATAAATGCAAGTAGATATTAGAATTTTATGGAGGAGGTTAATATCTTGACCATATTTATGTTCTTCAATGTTTGTGTGTATAATTTGTTGTGTGTTTTATTTTTATATCTAATTATGTTTTTGTAGTTGTTATGCCTTAAAAGTAGTCCCCCCATCCCTAAATATGCATTAGTGTCAATTTCTACCATTGATGTTATAGTCTAAGATGTTTGTTCATTTGGTGACTACATACTCAGGTATGGTGAATTATAATGATCCCTACTTGCAAAAAATATCATATGTTTTAAATCCATATTATAGATTCATTTAGTTTGGTTATAATTGTGGTGTTCCTTTAATTTTTCTACAGATTGTGATGACACCATGCAAGAAGCCATGCCCACCTAGGATGGAAATATCATCCCTTTCCTAGGTATTATGTGTCAACTTAAATTGTATTCAAAAGTTAATTTTGTTATATTATTTTGGTTAACTAATTAAAATATTGTAAATGTGCATGTAGGTTTGTATTAACCTATTTTTCCACCATGTCATTAACATATCATTCACCACCATCCACTAATCCCCCATTAGTTATCAGTCCCTATCATCACATTTCCCAAAATGTTGGGATCCATCTTACCTCCATTAGGGAACTTCCATTATTGCTACATGGTTTTGACTGTCACCCACATCCACCACCTTTTCTATCTCGTCCACCCATAGAGACTATCATGTGTATAGACCATCCAGTAGCCCCCCACCTCCTGTTTTCACAAAATTGTTTCATTCCTAGCAGTTTCTCTACATGGTCACTATTTAAACCCCAACCATTATCCCATGATGGTGGTTTAGTAGATTAAATAGTATACATTGCCTATGGGCATGTTATGCAATCGACTACTCCACCTGCTGGTGAATCTCCATCATTGCGCGAGACATTCATGGTGAGATCAAAAGTTGATGATGTTTTTCTTTATCGTGAATGGAATTAATTTTAGGCATTTTATGTTTAAATTCCATGATTTGACTCTTGTAACTACTACAAGGTGTTATATGAAATAGGTTGGTGTTGCGAAGAAGGGAAACACCCTCGCAACTAAATATCTCATCTGTAATGATTTCTATTGTCTTAAATTATAAAGTATCAATTTACAAGCATGATAATTGAGTGTGGAAATAAATATTATGAGAATGTTGTTTATTTATGTAGTTTTCAAAAAGAAAAATCTGCTCAAGCTCCTTCTTCTAGTAAGAGGGAAAAATGACTTCCAAAATTCAAATGATATCCACGAGGGTGGTAGTGGTAAATAAGTGACAAATGAGACCCATTTTATATATAGAGAAGAATATGCCATATTTTCATGTTCTTTCATGAGATGTCATTTGTATATTAGACCCATTTTCTATATAGGGCACCATATGTGATACTTCCATGTTTTGGCATCAGATGTTATTTTGTATGTTCGTCACATTGTGTCAAAATTTACAATTGAGACAATTTTGAGTATGTATATATATAATATATATACAAACACACACACACACACACACACATTTCACGACATATGTTTTATGAAAGTGTTTTTTTAATTTGATGTTGAAGTTTTAGATTGCTCAGTTAAATTTCCATGCATGTGGTGATGATGCAATATCACTTATGGTGAAGCCCTCTAACATGTTGCATTGTTGAGGGTGCTTTGGCTTGGGTTTTTAAAGGCGTGTTAATTAGGAATATTCCAAATGATACATGGAGTTCATGATCATGCAAAACAAGCAAGGTCACAACAGAGTTGCATTGTGACTATGCTCCTTTAGTAGTATAAGACTAATAAATGAAATGAAATGTCTAACCTTGCGACAATTCCCTTCACCCATAATCGTCCAAAACAATAGTTGTTGTGTTTAACTTAGGCAACTTATTATTAATGGAATATGAATTTAAATTTCCTTGCATTCATCATCTAGATCAAATTTTCCATCATTATTAGAATATTATTTTGAATCGTTATCACTTATTTTTACAACTAAGTATAAGGATTTAAAAACAATGAGTAAAATTAAAGTGTATAAAATTCAAGACTTCATCACAATAAGAAATCATTGTTTAAAAGTGGCATATATGCTTTATTTTCAAAATTTTAAAAAATATATTAACACAATTCTTTGTTGATAATGTAATAATATTTTGTAAAAACTTTTTATGCACATTAAATGATTAAATATTTCCATAGTTGAAATTAATTTTTTAGGTCTAGATTTCATCGTAGAAAAAAAATCTATATTCAACATATGTTGAAAGCATTATATTTAGTAATGAGCTATAAAAGTCAATTGTATGTTTTGTAAAGCATTGATCATTTCTTCTATAAATACATTTTCTTTAAAAGGAAAATATAACTCTTTACAAGTTGAAATATCGTAAAGTAGAATATTCAAATCTTGTCAATCCATCTCCATGAACTACAGTGACATTACCCCTTTCAATGGAATTCTTCCACACCTTATGATACAAAACTTAATGAAGAGATAACTTGAATGATTGGCTATTGCGTTACATTTATATTATTCTTTATGAAATATTTGATAATGTTTATTTAACCATGTTTGCTATATGCATACTAACTAATAAATTGGAAATGTAACATTGCACATTTGAACTAAGAAAAAATCGTATACCAAGGACATCAATGTCTATTGATTTAGTAACACAGTTGATCATATTAATAATTACAACCTCACAAAATATAACTTAAAGAAAGCTAATGTTGTTTAATGTGTTTCAAGCCCGTCACTCACTTGAGCACTTAATCCTCCACGTACCCAACAATGCTTTTGGAAACTAACCAAATTTGTACCCGTTATGAATACAAAAATTTCATATAATACCTTATTCTCTTAATTTTCATTTACTTTATCCTACTTTCTCATAGTTTTCATGAATGCATGGGTTAAAAATACAAAAATTTCATATAACACCTTATTCTATTAATTTTCATTTATTTTATCCTACTTTTTCATAGTTTTCATGAATGCATAAATTACCAGCATATTGGAAGTTTTATTTATTTATTTATTATTATTATTATTTTAATTTTATTTTTATTTTTTATATAGTTAGAGAAATGCAAATGTGTAAAAAAAAAAAAAAAAATACGAATTTCCAATTATCAATATATCTTTTCTCCACTTCAAAGCTAGCACGAGACTTCAAACTCGTGGGGATTTGTTAAATCACCGAAGTCGTCAATACTTCAAACATTATTCATCAACCCTGATTTTTATCCCAATATATCATTCTCTATTTGTTAAAGCACGTTTGAATAATCCTTATTGAGTGAAACGCTAGCTTAAGAGATCCTTGAATAAATCAATTATCAGACAATGGAATTGTAGGAAAGGGTTGTGCTTAGATGAAACTCAATGTATGTAGTCCAATACAATTGATGGTTCAACCTTCCAAGTCTCAATTACATTTTATGGTGAATTGCAACTCGCTTCCATGAGTCATTCAAAACACATTGTGAATTTGTTCTCACGGTATAAAATCCAACTTAGTAGCATAAAGTATTTATGTAAGCTTTAATAAGTGTGTTTAGCTAAGGCTTTGTTATAGCATACAACAATTCTTATTAGTTTTTATTTTTAATAAAAAATAAGATTCTTCAAAAAAATTTCTAAGTGAATGATTTTTTCTTAGTGATAAGATTGTTTATCAAATTTGTTAATGATAATTGTTTGATAAATAAAAGGGTCATAGGACTATACTAACCTTCTTTTTCAATCAAATAAATCTTTGAAAAACATTGAAAAACCTTTAAACTCAAAGGAATCTTGCAATCTTGCAATCTCGTAACTCGTCCACAAAACTCCCATGATGTGATTTTTATGGAAAATTTTCTTAATTTTCATGATATGGATCTATTGTTCTGTACAACAACCCTCCCCATTTCAAAAATTTTAGAATAAATTTCATTTAGAAATAGGTCTCTTTTTTATCTTTCTTTTTAGATAGAAATAAAAGATTTAGAAACAATCTAATCATTTTTATTAGGAATAAGAAGTTCATTGATAAAATGACATATTGCATATTTTTATTTACAAGTGTGTATAAACAAATACAACCTTAAAAAACTTTTTGATCCGATGAGATACAAAACTTTTATCATATCAAAATATTAAATAAAGTTTTTATATTTAACAATATTTGATGTGTACAGTAATCGCAAATCGCAAATCGGAGAGATCTTTAAGTTCTATATTCACTTTGTAAAACTCCGATGCGATGGAACTCAATCGCAATCGCAAATCGGATAAGCTTTAAAGTGTTTATTTGTTTTGCATACTTCCGATGCAATGCGATTCATCGCAATCGCATTTCGAAGAATTAAACATTATATTCATTTTATTGAAAGACTCCGACGCGGCAGACCCCACCTCATCGCAATCGGATTGTCGGAGAAACTCTTTAACGTTCCATTCCATTTGAAAATCCCCGATACAATTTTCGCAATCGGAATTCGGCATAAATCATATCATGTTATTTCATTTACCTTTGAAAATTCGCGATGCGATTATTACTTAATATTCATATATTATTTATTCATCGCATCCCAAGGATTTAAAAAGTAATATTTTTACACTTATTTCAAAATATGCCGATCTTTGATTGTACGTTTACCATTAATTGAAAATCAAACAAATAATAACGATTTATCTTGTTTTGAATGCGTGAGTGTGACTGGGCATTTAAGTTTTAACCACAGAGATAATAAATGCAAATCAACGAATAAATCCTTTTGTATAGTTGTTTTCATTATTGTGTTTTCACCTCGGCTGAAAGCTTTTATTTGTTGCAGAACAATAGAACGTCCAATTCTTTCATTCGAAGAACAAGGGAAACGTTGTCTGATACCGAAATGTCGAAAAGATCCAGGAAATCAAAAGCCGATGTCGCTGCAAAAGCTCCTATGTTTACCATGCCACTTAAAGAGAAACCAACAAAGCTTAAGCTGGTTACAGATACCTCATTTCAGGGACTTGGTAAGATGACATGGGAAAATATATATAACTTGCTTGAAAAGGAAAACCCTAAAGATGTTGAGGCCAAGGCAACAGTTCCTGATGAAGACATTTTAGACTCTGATTCTGAGACTCTTCTTAGTGTATTAGTGAACTCATTCCTGCACTGAAATGCAGCTCGGGAAAACATTTTTCCATATTATGATGTTATTCGGTGGGTAATTGATAATGTGGCTATCCAAAACAGAACCTTTGTTTCAGCTTTTGGAGCAATATTCGGTTCGTTCAAAGCAGAAGACATTAAAGCAATGTACCACCTTCCAGACCCACAAAAAATCTATAACAAAGACTTCATCAAGGAATTTGCTGCTAATCATGAAAATCAGTCAGAGCCGATTAAATAATGGAGAAAGGTTCCTGAAAAGCATAGACACGAGGCATCAGGTATGTACTCTGTGGAGTCTCTTTTGCCTCCATACTGTTATGCCGCAGCAATGATGTGTAGATTGTTTGGGAATGATAACTCAGCTAGGTTTTCTATACAAATGGTGCCATTAATACATTCTATTGTTAGTTCCGAGATAATGGACTGGGCTGTCATTTTTCTGATAAGATAGCCAACAGAATTCTTGAGTATAGGAAAGACAGAAACTCAGGAAATACCACTCCTTTTTATTTTTGTGCTTATATCCTAGATTCCCTTTGTTTCAATTATGAATTCCCCATATTACGATGGAAATGGACCCCTAAAGATCCTGTTCCTATTCATCTATATCACAAGTTCTTGTGGAAGGGGCATTTCAAAAGCCATGTTTACAGAGTTTGTCACGTTTTTCTTATCCCGATTTATCAAACTATTTTTGGCCGATTCCCTCCTAGGTTTTCCGACAAAGCAAAAATTGATTTATCCTCAATTGGGGATTGGTTCGGAGAGGAAATATTCACATATATCAGAGTTTTCAGAAGTATTGTAGAACCACACATTCTTCCTTTGTATGTTCCAGACAAACTGTTAGCACAGGAAATTTCGTATCAGCTGACAGTAGAAGACATGTCTAGGACTCTGAAGAACAACAGGAAGCTTATGTGGCCTACTTTTCCTTTTAAATGTGGTGGCTATACTCTCAATAATTTTGTTCATGCTGAAAAAGAAGTTGGTAAGCTAACCAATCTCAAGCTTTCAACAATCCCAGGGAGGCAATATGATCCAAGGAAGGTGGCATTTGATTTTACTACTTCTGTTTCAATTGCTCGGTTCGAACATGAACCAGATATGTTTGATGACTTATTTGTTTTTGTAGATAAATTGTCCCAAGTTTTTTATTTGGCCAAGTCCAAATTTCAGGCCAAAGAAATGAATAAGTTTTTGTTATTTAGAAGCCAGAGGTTACTCAAAGTTCCTCTGAATCAGTTGAGAGTTCCTATATAGGAGAATGAATCACAACAGAAGGAAACAGAGAATACATCTGGCAAAACAGTAACAGAAACATCTGCCAGCAAAATCATCATACAGACTCAAAAAGAAGTAACAAGAATTAATCCTGTTTTACAAAAAGAAGATATTAGCAGCAAAGTTGATACTGAAAAGAAAGAAACAACTGCTAAACTTAATGTACATATTGATCAGCAGTCTTCAGCCCAGACAGGAAAAGAAAGCACAGGTACTGATGCCAACGTACATACTGAAAAGGGAGGCACAAACAATAAGGCTACTGAACAAGCACCAAAAGGAGATATAAACAATAATCCAGATTCTCAAATTGGAAGAGAGGAAGTTGCTAAAAAGGTAGTTGAATCTACTAAACTTATAGTTTCTCCTCATCTGCTGAGCCAATATGAACAATTTTCCCAGCAAATAGGACAACAGAATAATCCCCAAGTTAATGTTCTGGAAGACCAGGATATAGAAGTTATTCCTGAAAATCCCACAGGTGAAATTATGTTGAAGATAGAAGAAATCCCTCCTCTGGATGTATTTTGCAGTCCTAAGTATAGGGATGTTGTGAGAAAACAAAGGAAAAGGAGGAGAACTGATCATGATGCACTTTCGACATCACAGGTGGAGTTTATGAATATTGTTTATAAAAATGCTGAGGTGAATCCATCGAGGAACTCACCAAATTATCCCAATACGCAGGTGCCTATAGTGCTGCAACTATGGACAAGGCCTCTGAAGTTACACAATTAATGAAACAAAAGGATTTGCAAATAACTATGTTGGAAGAACAGGTTACAGAGAACCAACAGAAAATTATGCAGTTAGAACAGAAATTGCAGGATGGAGAACTCAAATCCAAACAGTTAGAAGAACAGCTTGCTGTTGAAAAGAAAAAGATCGATCAACAGACTTTAGAAAAGCAACAGCAGCTAAATCAAGAGATAGTAAAATTACAAGCTCTTCTGCAAAATGAGAAGACTTCAAAGATTGAGCAAGAGAAGACGTTTCAATCCAAATTGGACAAGTTTAAGAATTATCCTAATTTGGATCAATTAAAAAATGAAGCCCTGGAGACAAACAAGTTATTGTCTCAGCAATTAAAAGAATTTTGTCTAAAGGTTGCGGAAGCGAAATCCTTGTGTGAAATTACATCTTCTTTAGCAGATGAAGGAGTCAGTCTTAAAATTGAACTTGATGAAGCTGATGAAATTTTTTATAAATTTCTTTTATGGCAAGACTCAGAGTCGGGAAGAAAAACAAACCTTCCCAGGATTATGGAGAGACATAAGGAAATTGTTTTTGCAGAATGGGAACAACGTTTAATCAAAGCGGAAGGAGCTACATCCAGAGCTAAAAGTATGGTGAACAATGTAACACAGCTGGTGAATAATAGCTTGTATGCAATCAATTTGATTTCAGATTGTACCCCTAGCAAGTTACCTAGGGTAAAAGAAACTGATTACAGATGGAAACAAGAAATAATCAATAAAAATCAGCAAATTGGCCAACTGCAAGGAATATCATGGGATACGATGTGGACCTACCTTATCAAGCCTCATAGTCAGCAAACAACAATAAAATTTCTTTCAAATGCCATCGATTGCATTATTCTTGAATTCTCTGATGCCACATACACAAGGCAGTTACACTCAAAGCTTAGTCATCCAGAAGAAGTGAATGAAATGCTCAAAATCTACCATCTGGGCACATCAAATGCAACAGATAATCAATGAATCGGTTCACCTCAAGATTGTATTTTTGTTTCTAGATTTTTTTATTTAGATAGATTGTAGGAATAGTTTTAGTTATTTTGTTTTATTAAGTACCTATTTAAACCCCTTTCATGCATTTAGAAAGGGGTCCTGAATTTGTAATATTTTGACTTGGAGATTACATTTCTGTACTCCATTGACTCCTATATTTTTATAAAGGATCACATCTGGTGATTCTGTGCAAAATTGCCTTTAAGAATTGCATTTCTGTATCTTGGAGTCTGTTTTACATTGAAGTTGATGGATTTGGATATCGGATTGCATTGGAAAGTATCAAGATGGATATGGTATTTCTATCTATTCACTGTTAGTTTTCTTATGTTATGTGATATTCTCTTTTAAATTGCTATCGTTTATGTATACTCGTTTTACAATATTTCTTTATACATATCATTTTTGAGTGTGTAGAGATATTTATCTTTTACAGTATATGCAAATGATATATAATGATGAATGCAATATGTTATTATAACTCTGTTTAATTTCTTAAACAGAGTTATCCTTATTTGTTACCGCATATTTCAATTAAGCTATAATACATTTTCATGGTTATTGGTTAATTGAAACAATTTAAAGTTGTATTCAGATTTGATGCCCGAGTTAGTTTTAGAATTATTTAATCAGTTTTAAATTAGTTTAGATAGTTTTATTTCAGTTATTTAGTCCTATTTTCCCTTCATCCAATCATTCCATTACCAACCCATTTAAATTACTAGGAAACTGGTCTTATCAATCCAGTCGGAGCCACCACACCAAACAGAAAAGGAGTTGTCCTAAGGTCTCGATCGGGTGGTTATCCCCCAATGTTTGAAGCAACAATTTTCGAGGCTTCAACAGGATCACATAACCTTAAATTCAAATATGAAATCTACAAGGAGGGTCTCATACTTATTAGAGAATCGTCAAGAAGGATGAATGTCTTCTCACATTGGATGCATTATCATCTATCAAGTCATTCATTCATTATTGTTTCACATAACAATCAAAACATGATGAGAGTCGTACATCATAATTGTCATAAAACATATATATATCTCACAAATAACTAGAGATATATCAACGAGGAAATAACCATTAAAGCCACATAACATTAAGTACATTTTCTCATGAAAATACCAAGCAAAAAATATCTCTTATTAACATATGCAAAATGCAACAAGGTTTGGGACTTTCACGTACCATCCAACCATAGACTATGCTGAACCAAATTTTTCTTTCATCCAATCAACCCTGTGACATATTCCAAGCATGAATGTGGGATCTCATGAAACACATAAAGCACAACCAAACCAGGGCTTCTAGAGGCCAAACCTCCTCAACCCTCAACAAGTGATTCCACCTCACGGTCGGACATTACTAACCTCATCAGATCGGTCTCCATCGAAGGTGTCCAGGGCTCCAAAGCATTTGTTCCAACTCGACTTCCAGGACTAATAACTCAACTCACAGTTGTCGCCGGGCTCTAGAGTGTTTGTCCAACCCAGGCTCCAGGACTAGTAATTCAACCCATAGTTGTTTCCGGGCACCAGAGCGTTTGTCCAACCAAGACTCAGGGACTAGTAACTCAAACCATAGATGTCATCGAGCTCGAGAGCATTTGTCCAACCAAGGCTCGAGGACTAGTAACTCAACCCACCAAGGGCTCTAGAGCGTTTTTCCAACCAAGACTCCAATATTAGTAACTCAACCCAAGTTGTTACAGGGTTTCTAGAGCGTTTTTCCAACCAAGGCTCTAGGACTAGTAACTCAACCCAAACTGTTACAGGGCTTCCGAAACGTTTGTCCAACCAAGACTTCTAGCAACTAATAACTCAACCCACATCCAAAGGAACATGAGAACCATCCAGAAATAAAAGGAAAAAAACCGACAACACCATGGCTCTCCAGGAATGGCAAGGCTAGGCAAAACCACTGTCAATCTATGCAATCCTCCATGCAAATGACAGATCACCACCAAGAAACCACATGCATGCCAAAACTAGTGAGGAAATCATACATGCAACTCGGTACTTCCAAGCAAACCCCGTTGTTGTTGTTGATCCCGATGTCCTTTTGCGCTTTCTTGCTTCTCCTTTGTCTTCTTGCTCCAAATCCCAAGTATGTCACACTCCTCCAAGAGTGCTTCAAGAAAACTCTAAGTGTTCAAGAGTATGAGAGAGATAATAGAATGAGAGCCATAAGTGAACTGACAAAAGCGTGAGCAAAAGCTTGTCAACTGATCCTCAAAAGCCTTTTTATTAATGAGACCTCTATTTTCTTCAATTTTCTATTATTTTATTTCATTTCCTTGTTCACATGCGACATTTCACCTTCTTTTTCTCCTAATTTCCATTATTTTCATAAATAAAATGTCAATTAATGCCACTTTGCCTTTTCAAATCCTTTGCTAATGCCTTTGTCAATTTCCCTTAGCAATAATAAACCGAAGTGAAGTGAACACCCACTAGGATGTTTTGCCCACCATTCAATATGAAATACGTGTCCCATAACCTTGATTTTATAATTTTTTTACATGATTTTTTAACGAGTACATAAATTTTTAACTAAATTTCTTACCATTTGTGCAATTTATACTTATTTTGATTATTTAAAAAAAAAAAAAAAAACAATAGATGATTAGAAACTTGGCCCAAACAATTTAAATTCATAATTTTATTAGAAAAATATATTGAGAAATTTGGAAAAATATATATTGTGTTAAAAACAATTTAAAATCATAATTTTATCATAAATATATATAGAGAAATTTGAAAAAAAAATATTAGATATTTATGGTTTGTGAAACTGAGGCTCATTTGATCATTTTAACAAAGATTGTAAATGTTTTGCTGTATTTGAATTCGCCAGTCAAATTACGGTGGCCCCCTGACACCTCTCAATGCCGTGGGATAACAGGCACTCGAAATCCTGCTCCAAAACTTCTTGTAATTACAGCACGGCAAAAATCCCGCTCGTCTGTTTCAGCAGTTTATCAGAACACGGCAAAATCCCCGTGCGCCCCTGTTTCAGCAGCAGGTGTGTTATCACAGCACGGCAAAATCCCCGCGCGTGGTGGTTTCGCAATTATAGCGAAAGCCTGCGGGTTTCAAACTTACGCAAAGTAGCAACCGCGCACATAAAGTGACACTGTCAATTCCTGTGTGGGAGTTTAATGTGAAGGTTGCCTTAAAAGGCTTAGTGCATACTGGCATTCTCCAAGCGCTCGCAATGGAAGTTGCTGCAACTATACTCACCGTCATTGTTATTATCCTTTTTATTATTTTTCTTGGGGTTACCTTGCTGTGGAAACCTTCACCGCGTCTGAAAACCCTGCGTGGGAAGCATGTCCTAATAACAGGAGGATCCAGCGGTATTGGCCTTGCTATTGCCAAAGAGGCTTTATCACAGGGAGCCTTCGTTACTCTGATATCCAGAAGCTCTGCAAAAATGGAGAAGGCAGTAGACAAGTTGGTCAATAATAAAGCTATGAGTGCCGACAGAATATCCACAAAGGTGCATGGATTGGTTTTACTCATAAAACTGACTTTAATTAATGGTGTCCAGTATTATAGAAGTCAGAGTCCAGTATTACCGAAGTCAGGAATATTTATTTATTTTTCCCTTTGCAGATTGCTGATGTGGGTGACTATGAAACCCTTTCGGCTGCAATTGAACAATCATTCCAATGGAGGTCTATTGATGTGGTTGTTTGCAATGCTGGTTGGGCCAGAGTCGGATACATAGATGAAATTCCCATTAAAGATTTGCATGCGACAATTAACACAAATTTGTCAGGGATGGTAAACACTCTGCATGTTGCTCTTCGCTTGTTGAAACATCGCACAGACCAAGGCAATACCCGACCGCCCATGTCTGTTGTTCTCGTCAGTTCTTTGGCTGGTCTGGTATGGTTCATGAAAATGCTTTTAGGGTTGCAGATGGCTTTTAATTTTTGTGATCAGAGTTTCAGGCTAAGTTGATTGCTTATGAATCATAGGATTTAATTGTATTGTCGTGTCTGGTGACAATGTATTCACCATTTTATGTGTTTTGCAGTACGTGCAGTATGGGGCTTCTGTTTATACTGCAACTAAATATGGCGTGAAAGGGCTTGCTGAGGCCCTTCGACTTGAATTGATGCCTTATAACATTGGAGTGAGCGTTGTTTACCCTGGGTATGTGGAGACGGGTATGTGGAGACTCCCATCCTTGATGAGTGTAAGCAATCTAGACCCTTTGGACCAGTATACATGAAAATTTCATTTGCAATTGCATCATTGGTGAAATTGTAATATGAGCTTACACATTTATTTCAAAAAAGCTTAATTCTAGACTTAAAGTATATTATAGCTAGAGAACGTAATGGAATTTTGCTATTGCATATTGACTGTGATATAAATTTACTCATTATTTTCTTAAAAAAGTCATAAAACTAGAAAGAAAAATAATCGGGGCTGATCATCACATAAAGAGAGTTCGTTCATAAATCTTTGCAGCCACCCATTTGCACACATTAGACTTTGTTTCTTATAAATCTTCACATCTACTCATTTGTATACATCGAATCTTGTCTCTTGTCAGTTACAATACACCATTCTATTGTACTAACTACTAACTTTTATATTATTGGTGAGAAGTGCACTTTTCCATACATAAAACCTTTAGCTTATAAGAATTCTTTTTATTTACTACTACACTTAAATTTGAAAATGTCAAACCCTTCAATTTATAAAGAGAATCCAGATGGTCTTTTTGCATTACCAACTCCAATTTAACGGATAAGAATGTGATACATTTAGCTGGGAAGAGGTTAGCAGTCATAGCCACAAAAAGTGGGTGAAGGCCAGATGGGATTTTTTTAAAACTGAAGTATCAACTGTATAATATATAATCTCAAAATTAAAGGGAATGCACCCTATTTTATCTTCATCGAAGCAAGGTTTTTGCATAACAAGAGGATAAACAATATGGAAGACAAGAGTCTTCTTAAAATTGCTTCAAACTCTAGCCAAAACTACCTTTGGCTCAAGCACAGATCAGATGAGAATGTCAGATCTTGACTAAACCATTGGGGCATAAAGGAAGAGATTATTTTGTAGATTAAGGATAATATTAAAAATATTATTAGCTCAATTTTTAAGGAGAAATTGTGGTGTGATAAGGAGTTAAAAGGGAAAAGGAAATTAAGATATTGTAAGGAGGTCATCAAGCCAACTTTGAAAAATTAAAAGTCTCTCTGTGATAATTATTGTAAAGGAAAAAATAAACATTGCTAAAATAAGAACAAACTCTCATGAGCTCCATAGTGAAAGTGTGTTGGTATATTCCCAAAGCCCCTTGGGATGAAAGAGTTTGTCACATTTGTGATACTAAGAATCTCGAAAATGAAAAACATTTTCTCTTAATTTGTCCATCATATATTCAGATTAAATCTAAATTTTAAAATATTTATCACATTACTAACTTTCATGACCTTTTAACTTAGCGATATTATGGTGATTTTGGAGCACTTTTCGTAAAGCTATTTGAGTGTACAAATAAAACTTCTAAGGAATTCCAAGCAACATCTTATGTAAGAATTCCAAGCAACATCTTATGTTCTTAGGGTTCAATAGACCATTTTTGGTCTATGTGAATGTTAATCATCATCATCATCATACTAATGTTGACTAAGGGTATTCATAAATATATTTATTTTAAATAAGTTAGTGCATACTGCATTAATATAAATCATCATAATTTAATGTGCAAAAGATAAAACTTTTATATGTGAATAATCCTATAAAATAAGATCATGTTATTTGTAGTTGTAATTATAAATTAAGTCTTTTTTTCCTAATTGTATATTATTTTGATGTTATAAATATTTAATTATATTTAAAAATAGATATTATTTTCATTGTAAAAGGAAAGTTATAAGTATTTTTAAGAAAATTTGCATGAAATATTGAAGTGACAAATTTATTATTTAAAATTTTACAAAATTTTTGAACTAAATCTTGCTACTTTAATGTTTGATATCAAAGGACCTTGAAAGGAAGTAGAGGTGTAGAATACACTTAATACACTAATCAATGAGATAAAAATGCACTACATCTGCAAGGTCATCATTGCTCTTTGGAAAATGAAAAACGACTTGGGCATGCTTTACAATAGAGAGATATAATGTTCCCTCGAAGGCCTCTGCTATTGTGTGAAGAACCCCCTGGAAAAAACATCTCAAGATCAAGCGAAAGCCATCAATCATTAGGGACAATGACCATAGATGCATCATAGTGGACCATACTTAATTGTTAAGGGCAAAATAACACTTTCAACTAAGATCATCTTCAAATATCTAATTAGACCAAGTCCCATAAAAGTGTTCCCTTCCTATGTTAGAGATGACTAGATGATCAACCCTATTAGGTGTTTCTAACCCCTAAGGGGAGGTGACATGGCCTAAGTAAACCCTTCAATCTAGAGGTGCTTGTGATAATAGTGGCAATGGAGGGGAAGGACTTCAAGGCAAGGTGCCATTATCATGGGACTAGTTGATGGAGGTCCATCATCGTGAGTATATAAATATAAGTAGGGGGCAATCGTGTAGACATGAGCTACCCCTTTATTCGACTTGCTTTTTCCACCCCTCTAGTGTGTGTTTTATGTCCTTTCAATAATGCTTTTATAGGGAGCACAACTCACGAGCCCAAGGTTTCTTTTAATTATTTATCATTTACTTACCCCTTAATGTCGAGTTAGTTTATCACTTATTAGGGTTGGGACATTCGAGGGCTCTTTTATTATGTGATGGAGCATCAGGTGCTTAGGAATCAGGCGATGGATAATGAGTGGGTTAGAGTTCATGCTAGACTTTTTTCCATGCACTCATTAATGTCCTGCCTATTACCCACCACTTCCTGGGTGATATCCTTAGGAGAAAATTTTCTCCATGATGGACCTCAGCCGATAGCCAATAGCCAATAGCCCCTTGTAGCCTTCTTCTAATTTCTTGTGCCATTTCTCTGCCACCTGAGCCAGCCATGTGGTCCCTCACTCACTTGTATTGATAGTATGTTTGAAGGTGGGCCTCTCGAATCTAAAGGTATGTCTTGTCATTTGGTAATCAAGTATTGAGTTTACTTATCATGGATACTTATGGGCATGGATCGATGAGGGGATTTGGCGGAAAAAGTGGGCTTAGTCTGTGCTCTTGTCCCTTTGATCTCTTTTGGGTGTTACCCTTGCATCTTAGTCCCTTGGGATCTCCTTTATTGACCATTTGGTTCTAGGGTGGTACTACTTGGGAAACCCCGACTTTGGGTGTGTGGTCCCGAACCTTTATCCGCATGTATTACTTCCCTTCCACTCATCATACTCCCATTCATCATTTCTCCCACATGGGTCAACGTAACCCCCATGGGTCCACATAGGGTCAGCCTCCCTATCCCCTTGCCCCCACCTTGAGTTAGGCCTGGAATGATGCCCCGAAGGTTGAAGTAGCTTAAAGAAAAGGAAAAAAACATAACTGGGCACACTTAAGAGGAAATTGTACCACAAAATGCAAAAGATGGCCGGGATAAAAAATAATTAGCATGTGGGCAAAAGCCAATGCATGAGCTCTGCCCTTTCTCCATGGCCATCCCCTTGGTTCCATAGGCCCTAGATGAGCCTCCTTTGTCATACAGGCATCCATGATTGTCCCAACCCCCTGGAAGGCAATGAACTGCCCTACGTTAAAAGGGGTAATCACTGCTATATCTGACACATCATGCTCTTATCCTTGAGACCCGAACAATTAATTAAAGAAAATTCATAAAAGGCAAAAGACATATAAGGAAGGGTGGAAAAATTAAGGCTGGGACACCTCATGTACCATGATTGCTCCCTCCTACACATTATATACCCTGGTGTGGGCTTCCCCTTATCTAGCTACCCCTATGCCCTGATATGTGGCCTAGGATTGTGCTTCTCATTCCCTACTCTTTTTCACTTATTTTATCACTTACCAACCCCATTCAAAGGATGTACCTTGGACCTACTATCCCTTTTAAAGGCTGAAACCACTTAATAAGGTGCATGGCTAACCCCTTTTGGATTATGGAGACACTAGCACATGCAAAAGCCCACTACGAAAAGGTATGCCATTATGAAGTGTCCACTTTGAGTTATGCAAAATGAAAGGTTCTAGTGTTGGTGCAGATCAATGCAAGTTGGTGCAGAAAAGAAGGATCAATGTTGGAGGTCGACAAAGAAGTAGTGACAAGGTCTTGGAGGCATTCATAGGTCAAGGGTCTGTGTCTTGGTCATGGTAATTGTCATTTGAAGATCTATAAGAAGAATTTCTCGCGGGTTTTCCTCTCTAAGAGGGAGAGGTTTTTCCCTGGCTCTAGGAGCCTAATTTTGTGTCTCGTGTATTTTGATAATTGACTTGATGAAAGAATAAATAAGCTAAAGGAGAGAAGACGTAAGTAACTCAAGTAAGCTCACAAGTAATTATCAAGAAGAGAATTTGAATTAATCACCAACCCTCTAAATTCTCGACACGTTGGAGGTCATGTTCAAATGGATCTATCATGTGCTACCATCCCACAATCAGATGGGACCCCTTTCATCCTTTATAGGGAACCCACCTACCTTTCTCATGTGATTAAGCCTGGACCATATTATGAAGCACATGATATTGAGAAGCCCTCTCTCATTCTCCCTTCACAAGACTTACGTATCCTAAAAAGGCCAAATCACAAGCCAAGCAAAAAGTGGAAGCCTAAAAAATAATATGAAGTAGGGGACCTCGTCTTAGTAGACAAAGACTTGATACTCGCCAAGATTCATGGCAAAGTTGGGGATGGCTATTATTACATTGCTAAGCTCAACGACGAACTATGCCCTCAACCGACCAATAAAAGTCGCATCACTCCTTTCGTTGATACTTGACATTATATTATATGCATGTTAGAGTAGGATGCATTGCATGCTGATTTTCTACATTAGAAATAATGTTATATGATGTTTCTTATGATAGATTAGTTGCATTTAGATAAAACCTTGCATATTTTTATTTACTAGTTGATTTTATGGCCTGACATTAAGCATGGGTGATCATAACTTATAAGACACCGTGAATAACATGCTCCCCCTTGGATTTAGTTGTTGCTATGTGCAGGTAACAGGTCTGCTGTGACCAAGAGATTGCTGGAGTTCGCGTGACCTCCCGTTTGAGTAGCTTTGCCTACTTCTTCAAGAGATCACGTCCCAATTGGAGGCAGACGTTACCCCCACTTCATGGGTGATATCCCTAGGAGAATTTTTTTTCTCCATGATGGCCCTCAGCTAGCATCCAACAGCCCCTTCCAGCCATCAACTAGCTCATTGTGCCATTTCTCCGCCACCTGAGCTAGCCATGTGGTCCCTCACTCATCTGTATTGATCGTATGTTTGAAGGTGTGCCTCTCGAACCCAAAGTTATGTCTTGTCATTTGGTAATTGAGTATTGGGTTTACTTATCATGAACACTTCTGGGCATGGATTAATGGGGGGATTTGACAGAAAGAGTGGGCTTAGTTTGTGATTCTGTCCCCTTGACCTCTTTTGGGATGTTTCCCTTGGATCTTAGTCCCGTTGGATCTCCTTTACTTGCCATTGGGTTTTAGGTTGGTACTACTTGGGAAACACCGATTTTGGTTGCGTGGTCCCGCTCCCTTATCCACATATATCATCCCCCTTCCACTCATTATAACTCCATTCATCATATCTCCCACCCAGGTCCACATTTCCTCACTGGGTCCACATAGGTTTTGTCTCCCCTTTCCCTTGCCCCCACCTTGGGTCAGGCTTGGAACGATGCCCAGGAGGTTGAAACAGCTAAAAAGAAAATGTAAAAGCATAAATGACCACATTCAATAGGAAAATGTACCATAAGATGCAAAATATGGTCTGGACAAACATATTTAGCATGTGGGAAAAAGCCAATGCATGAGCTCTACCTCATACCCATGGCCATCACCCTTGTTCCATAGGCTCTAGATGAGCCTCCTTTATCATTCAGGAACCCATGATTGTCCCAACACTTGGAGGGCAATGAACCACTCTACCAAGAAGGGGGTATACACTGCTATATATTACACATCATGCTCTTATCCTTTGAGCCCCGAGCAGTCAATCAAAGAAAAAAATCATAAAAGGAAAAAGGCATATAAAGAAGGGTGGAAAAATCAAGCCCGGGGCACCTCATGTACCACGATTGCTCCCTCCTATACATTATGTGCCCAGCTATGGGCTTCCTTTCTTCTAGCTACCCTTGCACCCCGATATGTGGCCGAGGATTACCCCTTTCATTCCCTATTCCATTAACCTCTTTGTCACATGCCACTACCATTTGACCGATGTACCTTGGATCCCTCTCTAAAGGTACAAACCACCTAATAAGGTACTTGGCTAACCCCATTTGTAGCTTGGAGACATTAGCACATTCCAAAGCCCACTATGGAAGGGCGTGCCATTATGAAGTGTCAGCTTGTTGTCCATGGTTTGTAAGCTCTTTTACCCGAGTACTTTAATGACTTGTTGTGTTGGAGGGCTAGGTGATGATTTGGATCTTATGTAGGATTGTAGATGGTGTCCATTCTGAGTTTGGTCTCCCTATATGGGGTCCTAACTCTCTAGAGGGCTACATTGGCACATGTAGGGTGTGTGTAGAGAGCCATGGGCCTCCACAACAATAGACACCACTCCATCGATCCCCAGAGATGTTCAAAGATTGCTCAAGATCCACCTATTGGATGAGGAAGATGCACTCGGTACACCTTGCCCAGTGAGCCCCACAGTTGCACCATACACTTGGCAGGCGACCCAATACTTGTACACTTATGTGACATTATTTATTCCATCATCTTAGCCCTTACAGATGGTCTATAGGCATCTTCGACTCAGTTGGAGACCCATGAGGTCATTGGTGTACCCCCACACCCACTAGGAGCACCACAGGTTTATTGTTTGGAGAACAAGGGACCACCCCCTTGTCGATCACTTTTGGGGGTCCTATTCACCATTATGACACTTATGGCCTTCATCAGGCTTCTTGGAGGGCCCTACGACATGCATTGTTCATTTGACCTCTTGAGAGGCTTATTATTTGATTTATGAGCTAGTTTGGTGGGTTTGTCACCAAAAGTTAGTTAATTTGCACATTATTTTATTTTAGGGGCTATTGTAGGTCCAATTAGGTAATTAGAACTCCTAATGAGTGTATAAATAGGAGTCACATGAATTCATTTTGGATTATGACTTGATTTGGATCATTCTCTCTCTTGAGAACTTCACATTTTTTCCTAGAGGACGAATTGGATCATGGATGCATTTTGATGTTTGGATTGGGTTTTCTTATCTTGGAGCTTCTTATATGGAAAATGTGTTGATGTTTGGACATATTCTCTTAAATGTAAATACAATATTGATGCATACATTAATCATGAGTTTTTCGCTATTTTAGGGCTAATTGTTGCATGCATTTACGACTTCAATGTGGAATTATGTAGGATATCTCTATGTGTGAGCCATGGTTGTTGAATGAATTGTCCTAGGGATCGAAGTTACCTCGACAAACCATCATCATTTGCAAACGAAGTATAAATGCTTTAAGGTCATTTTCATTTTTTCCCTAACATTGGACGAAGGTGTCCTTAGAGCCTCCTTGAACTAGAAATGAGATCCTTCTTCATAATTCTCGTTGACTCCATATCCCCAAAAGGAATTAGGCAATGATCCATCAAAAAGTGGTCACCTTAAACCCCTTTTCTACACCTTTTTCCTCTCTTTTCTAGGTCTAGCCACGTTGGGCCACCTAGGGCATCATTTTCCTGACAAAGTAGCCCTAGCAAAAAGTTCGATCTCCTAGCCCCTATTGTGTTGGTGTGTCCTCAAGCTCTCGTCCAAATTTAAAAAGATTCCAACAGTGGGATTGTGAGATATCCCAAGCCCTAGGTTCGAGATCAAACTTTGCCATGGTGTTCCTAAGGCTATCACCTCATAGGATCAATTTGACACCTTTAAGTGAAAATTCTTGTTTTGATCCTTTTGCCTTGCCTTGTTTAGGTTAAGATCATCATCGGTAGCTAAACTCCCTCCCCTTAACCTAGGCTGGGTCCACTTGGCCCCATGTGGTCCCATTTCTCATCAAAGACAGTTCATCAAGGACAACTCGGGAATCCAAGTTTTGCAAGCATTTTAGGGATTGGGAAACTCCTTTACAAGTCATATTCCTTTAACCTAACCCTCAAGTCCTCACCTCCTTCTCCTAGAAAATCTTGTACCTTGCTTAAAGAGGTCACTTTATACCTATTTGTTGATCCATCCTTCATAAGTGACTTTCTAATACTGGGTCTCCTCCCATCGATGAAAGTCCGTAAAGAGTAGGGAGCCTTAGTAGTGGTGATAGTGAGCTAAGTCTCCATCGTTGCCCTTGACCTAGCAGTTGCCCTTTTAGGAGTCCCTTGTAGGTCCCCTGCTGGTTTGAGTCGTAACAGGTAACAAAGAAAATCTTTGAATTTTTGCTTTGTTGGAAAATGTAACTAGTTTCGGTCTTCATAATTGTCATTGTACTCATGTTATTATGTATATTTTATGTTACAAGAAAAATAAGAAAGAAAAATATTATTTTTAAGCATGGGTTTCATGCTCCATTTAGTTGGTCAACTAGGTCAACCACACATTTCATGCTCCTAGGGTTTGTCAAGTCAAAAGAATATTTTTCTCGAGTCAAGGAAGGATTTCTTGGAGGGTTGACATAGTGCTTGGAAAAGGTCTTGACTCTGGTCTTTGGGTCTTGGATTTCTCATTTGATTAGATTCTATAAGAAGAGAAAAGATTCTTTTTGGGTTTTCCCTGTCTTGGAGCCTATATTTTGTGTCTATTGTCTTTTATGATTTTTATAGTTCAAGCTTTTGATAATTGTTTGATGAAAATAATCTAATAAATAACTATAAGAAGCTAACTAAGTTCACAAGCTATTATTAAGGAAAAAAGAGAATTGTTTAAATAGTTGCCCTACCATATTCTCCAACATGCTTATGGAGAAATGGTTAGTTCTTGTGATGCTTACAACACTCACTTCTATTTTTATTTTTTTGAACATGTAGATTTGTTAATGCTTTTCCTTTTTTCTTAATGACAAAGAATTATGGGGTATTTAGTAGACATTGGCAAAGCTTTGGATTTCTAGCTCGTAGCTTGCAATTTAATAAAAAAAAGATACAATTTCATTTTAATCTTGTTCTAGAATTGGAGATACTACAATTGGAATTGTTGCCGCAAAATCTAGTAGACCCAGTGCAAAGCCTCACTGGGTGGGGCTAGATCTTATGGCAACAGGAGAAAGTGTTGCCATTGTTTTTAATGCCATAAATACCCCACGTGTGGGAGAAAATCCTCCTCAAGCATGACATTATCCTCCAAATGAGTTGTAAATGTCACAAATATGATTTGTGAGCTAATGAGTGCTCCATACTCAAAGATGTAGCTCCTAGATCATAGGAAGTCCTCCAAAGTGCCTCCAATACCAAGACATTACATCCATGGTGCCCAATGTCACCCTCCAAAGTGCAAGAGGGGTGACATAGCACTCTCTTACCCAAGCGTTAGGGATCAAAAGTGATGTTCAAGCCCTCCCCTGTCATCAAAAGGATGACCATCATCATCTGGGCTCCAAAACAAGTGATGCCCATCAAATAGTGTCAAGGCCAACTTGGGGGCATCTTGGGTCCACTGGGCACATCATCAATAATGACAATGCTTGCTTTGGATAGGAAATGTTGCATCAACAAGGTCATACTCTCTCTCTGAAATGGGTTAAATGGCCTTTGCTATGCTATTGAAAAAGTAGGGCAATCATCTCAAGAGGCCTCTATTGTTGTGATGAAAACCACTTGAGAAAATGCTTTCAATATCAAGTGAAAATCAACAATCTTTAGGTACAATATGTTGAACAATGTAACTAGGTTCGATCTTCATATTTTTATTTGAGTCATTATGAAATGTATTTATCAAAATAATGAAAAGAAAATTTTATTATTATTATAATGACTTATTAAGGCATGGATTTCATGTTTGGGTCGTCATTTTATAGGTCAAAGCCCCCATTGTGGAATTCTAGGTTTTATATTGAGTCATTAGAGTCATTGTACATTTTATGAGACCCTTCTTGGGCTTTTGAATCATGTAAAAATAATTATTGTTAGTCAAATATGTAATTTGTCACCTCCGCACCAAGTCGGCCTTTGCTTGATGAAGTCGGCCTATATGAGAGCAATTTGACCCACAAGAAGGATATATATAGAAGTGCAGTTCGATCCATTTGTTCGTCCACTCAACAAGTTCGATATACACAAGAAGTGCAGAAAAAAGTGCGAAGTTCCAAGATGAGAAGAAGAAGTGCAAGAGAAGAAGATAATCAAAGTTCTGGTCTATCTCTCTCTCTCTCTCTTTTCTACGAAGTTACTGGGCAGTTGCAGGGATCGAAGTTCTGCAGTTGCAGGGGTCGAAGTTGCATAAGTCGAAGTTGGTGGGGTCGAATTGTTGTTGCTGCATAGATCGAAGTTTTGCTACTGCAAGGTCGAAGGTCTAGATCGAAGTTGCTGGAAGGAGGGGTTGACTTTATGATTGGAGGAAGTCTGTGTCTAGGTTGAAGAGTCTAGGATTATCTCATCTCAACCACTGAAGGAAGAGGTTTGACTAGGTTTTCGTTGCTGCAAGGTCGAAGGTCTAGATTGAAGTTGCTGGAAGGAGGGGTTGACTTTGTGATTGGAGGAAGTCTATGTCTAGGTTGAAGAGTCTAGGATTATCTCATCTCAACTACTGAAGGAAGAAGTTTGACTGGGTTTTCCCCTTGATAGGGGTTTTTACCTGGCTGAGTGCCTATATCTTGTGTCTCTTGTTCTTGCGATCTTCATACACATAGAATCTGGTAATTGCTTGATGAAAGATAATATAATAAAGAAGTAAAAGAATCCAACATAATTCACAAGTAATTATCAAGGTAGAGGAATCAAACCCTAATTCTACTACATTGATTTCTCAACATGGCATCAGAGCTAAGGTCAAGGAAGATTGTAGGTCACTCTGTTGGCTCGAAAGGAAAGGTTACTCCTTGTATGATAAGATACTTGAAAATGGGATTCAATATTGCAGGAAGTTGGATCAAAAAAATCATCTACAACTTATTCAATAAGGTCAAAAGAAAAGGGTTCTTGGTTGCACTGACAGGTTCACTCAATGATGACATCGCATGGATTATTGATAGTGGAGCATCAAGGCACATGATAGGAGAAAGTAAACAACTTCACACTCTATCAAAGGAACCATCTTCTCATGGCATGGAGTTGTGAGACAACAAAATTTATGCTGTTAGAAGCCTGGGATCAACTTCTTTGTGTGAAAATTTATGAATACAACAATACAAAAATCCTACTGCAGTATCTTTGATTTACTGCTCCTACTTGTGATTTAATTATACAAGTTATTTTCAGAAAATATTCAGAAAATACCGAGGTAAACACAACTAGCAGCCTACACACATACAAATCATTTACTAAATATTACGCTCATTCGACAAAGTGAGACACAGATTTTTCGGACAAATGTCCCTGGAAAAACCCAATGCGGGAAAACCGGTGCAGCAGATATGAGGGTTTATTATTATTTAAGTAGAATCTGAGTACAACAAATCTGGGCACCTTACTGGTTAACCCGATAGAGAAAATAAGATCTGCAGCAATAATTGTTGTTTCGGAGACTGAAGATTGGATTGATTCACACCCTCAAACGAAATTTACAGAAAGCGGGCCCTTTTTGCCTCTAGAAACCCCAATTCTGAAGTTGCCTGCGTCAGCCCTGCTAGCCTCTGTGTGCCCCTGCGCTGCTCAGGGGAGGGCTCCGTAACCCTAGACTGGGTGACACAGTCCTTACGCTAACCTGGCTGGCCCTGTGTAAACCTGGATGGCCTCCTGCTGTCTCTGCGCTGCCCTTTCTGGGCCTGCGTAGCGACTGGAACCCTCTGTGTTGCGCAGCTGCTGCGTAGCCTCTGCTTCCTCTGCGCTACTCTTGGTTGTTGCTTCTCTGCCTCTTGTTGACTCTTGGCTTCGGGATCAGATCATCCCCTTAGCCAATACTACCCCTTGTTGCAGCTGAAACACTTCTAAAATTTCTTAGCAAACCCACCCTAGAATTCCAGCTCAGTCTCAGTTCTCTGCCTGTGTGTGTGTGTGTCTCCAACTGACCCCAAGCCTTTCTCTTATACTTTTTTGTTGAGACTTCAACGGCCATGATTTAATCTCTTATTGACGGCTGAAATTAAAAGACTACTTGATCCGCATCACTTGGAACATTTCATCACATGTGTTTAATTAATACACTTTAATTTTTCTAATTCCCTAAGTTAGGCTTAGGGTCCTCATTAAAAAAATTAATTATTTTAATATCTCACACACTGGATGAAATTTCTCCAAACTCTTCTGGGTTTTGGAGGTCTTGTGTGTCTTAGCCCCTCCACAAAATTTCAGGGTTAGAGCACACTCGATGCTACCTCAAAATCTCAACACTTTGAAGCTGGAAAATGGAGCAAAGCTGCGTCTCAAGAATATACTATATGTTCCAGGTTTAAAAAAGAATTTACTTTCAATGTCTTGCTTAAAAGGTAAAGGAGTAGAGTTTCTTTTGTAGATGGAAAAGTTCTGTTTTGGGGAAAAGTTTCAAGCATCGATAAAGCTAGGGTTATTGGAGTACATGACGGAAGTCTATATAGAGTCATAACACCATCTCCTCAAGCCCTAGTTCACATGGAAATCAATCCCATTGAGCTATGGCATAGAAGATATGGACATTTACATTACAAGGTTATTCTGTCTCTCAATCAATTGGTAAATGGCATCCCCAATATCAAAGAAGATCGTGAAGGAATTTGCAAGCGATGTGCTTTGGGAAAGAATACCAGGAGACCCTTTACAAATAGTGAAACAAGGTCTAAAGATATATTAGACCTCATTCATTTAGATGTGTGTGGGCCTTTGTTTGATAAATCACTTGGAGGTCATCTTTATTATGTGACCTTCATTGATGATCACTCTAGAAAGACATGGCTCTACCTTCTCAATGGAGTGTAAAAACTCTGGTAAAACTTGATAATTATATATTATTAAAAATGAAAGATGAGATAAGAGATGGTTACAATGAGGGATCGCCTAGGCTTTAAATAGCCTCAAGGTGTCCCTTGGCGAAGAGGCATGATCTTTGGATCATGCCCTTTCAGTTAATAAACCTACTATAACTATATCTAACTAATAATTAATAAAATATTCATAACATTGCCCCTCTCTTAAAGATGCTTTGTCCTCAAAGCATACGTAATGATGGACAATGTTGACGAATGTCTGGTTTTCTCAAGCGATGAGCTTTTGCGTCCCACATTTTAAAAAGATCGTGAAACAGCTTCTCGAGCTCCATCTGTTGGTGATGTGGATAGTGAAACGATCTGATATCGACAGAGGTGGATACTGTCTTGACTTCTACTGGATGTTTGATTTTCCTATCAGAAGGCACTTTTATGGGTAGATCTTGGAATACTTTTTCATGTTTCCTAACTATTCCTTGTTCTTCTGGTGATTTTTTGTGATTCCTTTTAAGATTTAGAGTTAAGTTACCAACAATTATTGTCTGATGTAACTTTTCCTCATCATCAAATGCTTCATTCTTAACAACCATATCTGCTTCATCACCGAAGGCCTCAACAACTTCTGTCGTTATATCAGCGGCTTCGGATGTGTTTGTTGCTTCATATGTTTCGTTCAATTCTGGGGATGGAACCTTTTGTTGTTTGTAAACATCTGTATCTTCATGGGGATGTGGGAAATCAGCATTTTCCTGATGCTCTTCTGAGTTCCCTGAATCTGCGAATTTGTTTTGTTGATTTTGTTCCCTGTTAGGAGATATTGGGGATTGTGTCGGACTTAACTTATCTATTTTATCATTTAGCTTACTGTAGAGTTCTGTCATATTGTTCATGATCGCATTAAATTTCTGCAATATTTTGTTCTCCTTGTCCTTAGTCTCCATTTGTTTTAGCCATATTTGTCTTTTTATCTGATCAATCGTCATCATTGATAAAGACATACTGAACACATATGAGGTGGGAGATATTTTCTGCCAGTTTTTTCTTTTCCCCCTTTTTTTTTTTCTAAAATTAATTAATTAATTAATATTTAATTAATTAATTAATTTTTTTTTTTTTTTTAATAATAATAATAATTATTGTTTTTAAATAAATTATATAATTATTTATTTGAAAATTATATAATATATAAATAAATTATATAATTATTATATAACAATAATAATAATTATTTTTTTTTTATAACTAATTTTTATATAAATTTAATTTGATTTAAAGTTTATATAAAAATTAAATTATAAACATATATATATTTTTATTATATATATGGTTATCAATGAACCCGTCCAATTTAAAAAACGATACCTTCTACTTTAATACACTTATGATTATAATATCACAGCGTTATGTTTTAATCGTTCTACCAACCCGTTCTATAAGATATGCCGTTCCGCTGGCTGAAAAGACGCACTGTTTCAAATCGACTTTTTTTATTTTTATTTTTACAAACCGGCAGTTTGTTTTTAAACAATCGTTCCACTGTGCCGCTGAATTTTATTTATATATATTTATGCAGAAGAAACGGTCAACGGACAGCGTAGACCAGTCGAGGAATTGTGACTGCGTGTAGAAGGCTGCGTGACAGTGAATAAGATAGAGGGATGTCGGATCAACTTTATGACATATATATCTCTGGATCAACGCTTACGACATTTATATGTATTGAATCAGCGTGACGTCTGTTGATAAAGTACGGTAACAACGTGGAGTTTCTAATACGCAGGGAGTTGTCGTAAGTGGCTCTTTAATATTAATTTTAATACCTGTTTTTAATGTGGAAGGCGGGGTGTGGACGCGGGCTCTTAATATTAATTTTAATACCTGTTTTTAATGTGGAAGGCGGGGTGTGGACGCGGTTTGAGTGCAGGGGGAGCGAGTTGGTATAGTGCACCGAGGGCAGCGTGGGGAAGTCGGGCGGAAGGAAAAAATCCTCACGCGGGCTCTCCTTACCACAGATATATATATATATATATATATATATATATATATAATTTAAAAATTATATTATAATGTACCAAGAGGGCGTGTAATGGCGTTGACTGTTTTATGGTTGTCACAATAAAAAATATGAGCTCAGTCAGAACCGAATGGTCCACCGAAAACCTTGAACACGCCCACTGAAGAATTATATTATGACTTTTCCAGATGACTTATTTCTTATGTTACTGAATTTCTGGTTGTTGTTTCCAAACTGCTGGCGTTTTCAATGGGCAATGAAATGGTGAGCGGAAGCTGTGAGTGTACGTGAGTGGAGAAGGATGCAAAATTTCTTCAGCAATTCTGCACTTAATAAAAAAAATCTGCAATCTGAAATTGCAGTTCTGGAATTCTGTAATTCTTGGGTGATCACACAGATCCGAAGAGCGATGGCTCCGATACCAATGAAGTGTAAAAACTCTGGTAAAACTTGATAATTATATATTATTAAAAATGAAAGATGAGATAAGAGATGGTTACAATGAGGGATCGCCTAGGCTTTAAATAGCCTCAAGGTGTCCCTTGGCGAAGAGGCATGATCTTTGGATCATGCCCTTTCAGTTAATAAACCTACTATAACTATATCTAACTAATAATTAATAAAATATTCATAACACTCAAGAAAAAGGATGAAGTATTTGAGAAATTCAAGGAGTTTAGATCTGAAGTGGAGACACTTATCGAAAGAAGAATAAAGGCTTTGAGATCCGACAATGGTGGGGAATTCACTTCCAAAGAAATGATTGCATATTGCAAAGAAGCAGGAATTAAGAGGGAGCTCATTGTTTCCTACTATCTCGAACAAAATGGAGTGGATGAAAGGAAAAATAGGACAATTGAAGAATATATACGGACAATAATTTTTGTTCAAGACATACCAAAATTTCTATGGGGAGAAGCAACAATGACAACAATATATATACAAAATAGAAGCCCTAATAGA
This sequence comes from Pinus albicaulis, assembly GCA_034641835.2. Classification (NCBI taxonomy): domain Eukaryota; kingdom Viridiplantae; phylum Streptophyta; class Pinopsida; order Pinales; family Pinaceae; genus Pinus; species Pinus albicaulis. The sequence continues at coordinate 311,275,756 of CM076578.1, forward strand.
ATTATTGAAAATTTGACATCTGAGGATGCGTTCACAGGAATGAAGCCATGTGTGGACCTTCTCCGAATCTTTGGGTGTCCCGCTTATATCCACATTCCAAAGGACAAACGAAAGAAGCTAGATTCTACAAGCATTAAAGGGATCTTCATTGGCTGCAATATTTCCTCAAAGGCATATAGAATGTACATCAAGGAAGGAAGACATATTGAAGTAAGCAAGGACGTTATATTTGATGAAAATTATACCTACAAAAGATCCAAAGATATTCTTATAGATTTTGATGATGAAGACATACCACTATTCGAAGAAGAAGAGCGCCACGACAATCCTACTACAGTTCAAGAAGAAGAAGAAGAAGGACCAAGTGAGCCTATTAAACCTGTGATCATACTCGACACAAGGAAGAGGCTAAATTGGTTAAAAGCTACTCTTGAAGTTGCCGAAGGACATGGAGCTGCGAAAGGAACCTTTAGAGAAAGAAAAAGACCAAAAAGATATTCTGGATATGCTGCATACATGACAAAACTAATAGAAGTTGAACCAACTACATTTGAAGAAGCTCCACATCAAGAAGTATGGAAGAAGGCAATGCAAGAAGAATAGCAATCGATCATGAAGAATGGGGTTTGGGAAATCGTTCCTAGACCAAGTGACAAATCGGTTGTCACTTCTAAATGGAGCTACAAGATCAAGCACGTTGTTGATGGAAGGATAGACTGTTGATTTTTGTAGCATCAGAAAATGTTCTAAGTCTCAAACTTTGTGAGGAGACTTGGACATCAGTATTCCAAAGAACCCAAAAACTGTTTCTAGAAATTCCACTCTGTTCATGTCTTATTAAAATAATTGATTATTATAATGGAGACCCTAAGGGAAATTAAATAATTAAAGGGTATTAATAAGACAAAGTGTGAATCTTCTAAAAAATGAAGATCATGTTAAGTTTTAATCTTAGCCATTGATTAGACGTCTAATTTGGGTCGTTGATTCATCAACGAGAAGATTATAAAAGAAGGCTTGAGGGTCATTTGGAAAATAAGTCGGGCATACACTCAGTACCCGAAGGAGATCAATTCTGAAGGAATAGAATTCGATCTCAGTGGGAGAGTTGCAGGGCAGAGAGTTGCAGAAGCAAAAGGAAGAGGGAGTCAGCAGTGACTGAACTCAAGGACAAAGGGACGCAGTGGGTCACAGGAGGTAGCGCAGGGCTGCAACGCAGTGAACCCACGCAAAGACTATGCATACTTACGCAATCCAGTGCAGGGATTGCGCAGAGAAATACACAAAGAGGCACAGAGGGAAGCAGAGGCTGATCAGGGTGGCTGGAAATTGTCGGGAGGAGCCGAGAATTTTGTCTCAGGTGTTTTCAGATCTTACCTTCCAGTGTATTCCTTGTAAAGATTCATTTGCTGAAGAATATTAATAAAACCCTCATCTGCTGCACCGGTTTTCCCACATTGGGTTTTTCCAGGGACATTTGTTGAAAAATAACTATGTACATGTGATTGGTTCTTATGATTATGTTCTCCCTGTTTACTTCTCTTCATATATAATTGTGAATGTTGCAGTGGTATTTATTTCGAAGTTTACTGATAGATTTCTGTAAATAACTTATTGAAATAATAAGTAGGAGAAATAAATCTATCACTGCAACTGTAGAATTTTCAGATTGAAAATTTCACATGGTATCAGAGCCAGAGATGAGTAACAGGAAAGGAGAATCGACAAGTGAACAAAAATCCGATAGTGCGGTAGCAGCTCGGAGGGGTTCACGCAGTTCTCCAGGGAAGGAAAGAAGCATGATAGAATAGATGGATCATGATGTTTCTGTTCTGGCGTCCAGACTTGAAGAATAATTTGCTTGTGTATCAAGCACGACTTCTCCTGAAGTCTGGTACATTAACAATGGAGATTTTGCTCATATGACAGGAGTACGGGAATGTTTTTACGACTACCGAGAGGAGCAGATGAATTTTAAAATAACCATGGGTAATAAAGCAAAATGTACTCCGATTGGAAGAGGTACTGTAGTATTTCAGATCGAGGCCGGAAATAAGCTTCGAGCCACGAATGTGCTACATGTGCCCTGGCTGGGGATGAACTTCCTCTCAGTGTCTCAACTTCAAAACCAACGTTATGACGTCTACTTTATTGGCAACAGGGTTTGCGTCAAACATCCCAGTTGGAAGAAGATAGCATAGATCGGAGTAAGGAGCAACAAACTTTATAAGTTGCAGCTCGAATCCTCGATGGCACTGATTGGCAGCGTTGATGAAACGAACCTGAATGAACTATGGCACAAAAGAATGGGATATTTGCATCATGGGGCATTAAAAATCCTCAAGAAAACTGTCACAGGAGTTCCATAACTGAGCACCAAGCGGGACAATGTTTGTACAGGGTGCGTGCTAGGTAAATATGCCAAGACAACGTATCAAAGAAGCATCAATAGGGCCGAGAGTGTATTGGGCCTGATACACTCAGATATCTGTGGACCAATTTCCACTAGAGCTCTTAATGGTGCCAAGTATTTCGTCACTTTTCTTGATGACCATTCTAAAAAGACCTGGATCTACTTTTTGAAGACCAAGGATGAAGTCTTCAGTCGGTTTAAAGAGTTCAAAGCTTCGGTAGAAAATCTAATAGGAAAGCGGATCAAGGTACTGCGTTCAGACAACAGTGGTGAATACACCGACAAGGAATTCACTAGGATCTGCGTAAGGGAAGGTATCAAAAGAGAGTGGACCACTCCATATAATCGGGAGCAGAATGGTGTGGCAGAAAGGAAAAACAAGTCTATTGTCGAGGCTGCAAGGGCGATGTTGTATGATCAAGACATGCCCAAATTTCTGTGGGCTGAAGCTTGTAATACAACCGTCTATGTTCAAAACAGGATCCCTCACGCTGCATTGAGAAAGATCACGCTGGAAAGTGTCTTCACTAGCAGTAAGCTTGAAGTGAGTCACTTTAGGATCTTCGACAATACAACTTACTGTCATGTGCCTAGTGAGAAGAGGAAGAAGTTGGATATGATTGCGGAAAAGGGGTATCTGGTAGGATACAGTGAGAATGCAAAGGCATATCGCATCTATATTCCTGAGAGGAAGAAAGTTGTGGTGCAAAGGGAAGTGAAATTGTTGGAGGAGAAGGCCTTCAAAAGATCTCGCGAGTTTCCTTCTGCCACACAGTCTGAGGACATGTTGGTTCAACCTCAACAACCGACGGAAGATAATTCAGCTGCCTCTCCAAGGCATGAGGATCCAAGGGACATTTCTCCCGAGGACTTGCAGGAGGGAGAGAAGGTAAATCTGCCCACTACCAATGGGAGAACGAGTAGGGAACTACGACAAATTCTGAGAGATGCAGAAGACTTTGTTGGAGTCCCACGAAATGAGAAGAGACAACGTAAGTAGCTTGAGAGGTATCAAGCCTTGGTTGCACAGGTCGAGGAACCTTCTAGTTTTCGGGAAGAAGCTCAGCACCAGGTGTGGGTAGATGCAATGGTGGAAGAGTACAGTTCCATCATGACGAATGATGTCTGGGAAGTAGTCCCCAGACCTTCGGAAAGATCAGTTGTAAGATCAAGGTGTATCTACATTGTCAAGTATGCTGTAGATGGCAGTGTCGAGAAATTTAAAGCAAGGTTTGTTGCTAATGGATATGCTTAGAAGGAAGGGATAGATTATGAAGAAATCTTCGCCCCAGTAGCCATATATACCTCTTTTAGATCCGTGATATCCCTTGTTGTGCAGATGGGATGGGAGATTCACCAAATGGACGTCAAGACTGCGTTCCTGAATGGGGTGATAGAAGAAGAGGTGTATATTGAACAACCAGAAGGCTTCGAGATGCATGATCAGAAGACTCATGTGTGCAGGCTCAAGAAAGCCTTGTATGGACTAAAGCAACCTCCTAGAGCCTAGTATGGTCGAATTGATAGCTACTTACAGAAGATGGGATTCGTCAATAGTGACGCAGGTCCCAATCTCTACTATCTAAGAGTAGGGAGTGAGCTCCTGATACTGGTTTTATATGTAGATGATCTAATTTTGACAGGATCATCGAGGCTCATCATAGACTGCAAGAAGAATTTGGCTACGGAATTTGACATGAAGGATCTAGGGCTAATGCACTATTTTATGGGGTTGGAAGTTTGGCAGCAAAAGGGGGAGATCTTTCTTGGTCAAGGAAGATATACTACAAAGATTTTGAAGAGATTTCAGATGGAGGATTGTAGATCCATGATGACTCTAATGATCACCAATTGGAAGAAAATTGACATGTCCAAAGATGATGAAGCTGATCCTACTCTATATAGGCAACTCATAGGATCGTTGATGTATCTGGTAAACACAAGGCCAGACATATGTTATGCTGTAAATACCCTCAGTCAGTTCATGGTAGAACATAAGAGGGCTCATTGGGTAGCAGCCAAGCATGTTCTCAAGTACCTTCAAGGAATAGTCGAGCTTGGATTGAAGTACACTCGTAACAGTGATGTCAGGTTGAGTGGGTTCACCGACGCAGATTGGGCTGGGAGTCCAGTAGATCGAAAGAGTACCAGTGGGTACTGTTTCAGTCTAGGATCAAGAATGATTTCCTGGTGCAACAGGAAACAGAAATTCGTGGCACTGAGCTTAGCAGAGGTTGGATATATGGCAACTAGCGCAACTTCGTGTGAGGCCATATGGCTTCAGAAACTGCTCGTGAACCTACTAAAGGAGAAAATGGAAGCGACCAATATCTTATGTGATAATCAAAGTTGCATCAAGCTCTCTGAAAATCCCGTGTTTCATGATTGGTCAAAGCACATTGACATCATGTGTCACTTCATCAGTGACTGTGTCCAACGAGGAGCTGTGCAGTTGCAGTACACTCCAACAGGAGAACAAGTGGCAGACGTTCTCACGAAAGCTCTGGGGAAGACTAAGTTTGTCTACTTTAGGGAGAAGATGGGGATGATCAAGGATCCATTCCAGTAGCAGGAATGGATAGGATCAGGATTCAGAGGGAGCTGCAGTACAGATGCAACAGTGATAGTGGCAGTGTCATGGGCAGCAGTACAAAAGGTAGCAGCGCAGCAGATGAGGGGCAGCGTCCATAGATCAACAATGCAGAGGATGCTTCAAAAGTAGAGCAACATGCAACAGGCATATTGTTGGAACACTTTCCTTGCTAAGAGGGAGTGTTGATTTTTGTAGCATTGAAAAGTCTTCTAAGTCTCAAACTTTGTGAGGAGACTTGGACATCAGTGTTCCAAAGAACCCAGAAAGTCGTTGGTCTCCATTGCCTCCACCCTTTTCTTCCTCCCGCATTACATGGTCCGTAGTGTCATCTACATTGCTCCTCCTTATACACTTCCCCCTTCCCTCTATCCTTCCCCTTTTTCAAATCCTCTCCTTACCCTTCTCCATCCCAATACCTTGCTACCCTTCTGAAACTTTAAAATTATTAAAAAACACTCTTGAAAATCTCATCTTAAATCAACCAACCTAACTCTTAATAACAACTTCCATTATAAATAACTACCCTTCTTAATAAATTAAATCACTAGCACAAAATCAAACCTTAGTTTATATTAATAATATGTTAAAAAACCTATTGTAAAAATAATAACAAAGTTATAATCATAAATGATGAATGAATTATCATATCTTATTATAATCTAGGTTATACATTCATTTGATTAATTAAACTTATTAAATCTATTATAAATAACCTTAATCATCATTCCTTAGATTTATAAATATTACTAATAGGTATATCAACATTAGTAATATCATTAACATAGGGGCTTTATAACAAAATATAAAATAATAAACAACATTACAATATTTCATTAATCTAATTAGAAATATAAGTGGATAAAAAACAACAAAAGTATATAACTAGTTAATCAAATAAATAACCTTTTATTAAAAATTTAGAAACTGGGTGGCTTTTTACCCATCATCTTTTTCCTCTATTTATTCACCCTAATCTATTCTCTTCTTAGCAGGTTTGTCCTGAAGATGAGTCTTGATTTAGACTTGAAATGTAGACTAAAAAATGAACACTGTGGAGATTCCGAGTTTTGTATCTAAAAACCCAGAAACTGTTTGTGGAAATTCCACTCGATTCATGTCTTATTAAAATAATTAATTATTTTAATGGAGACCCTAAATCTAAACTTAAGTCTAAACTTAGGGAAATTAAATAATTAAAGGGTATTAATAAGACAGAGTGTGAATCTTCTAGAAAACGAAGATCAAGTCAAGTTTTAATCTTAGCCATTGATTAGACTTCTAATCTGGGCCGTTGATTCTTCAATGAGAAGATTATAAAAGAAGTCTTGAGGGTCATTTGGAAAATAAGTTGGGCATACACTTAGTACCCGAAGGAGATCAATTCTGAAGGAATAGAATTCGATCTCAGTGGGAGAGTTGCAGTGTGGAGAGTTGCGGAAGAAAAAGGAGAAGGAGGGAGTTTGCAGTGACTGAACTCAAGGACAGAGGGACGCAGTGGGTCATAGGAGGCAGCGCAGTGAACCCACGCAGAGCCTACGCATATTTGCGCAGTCCAGTGCATGGACTGCGCAAAGAAACAAGCAGAGAGGCACAGAGGGAAGCAAAGGCTGATTAGGGTGGGCGGAAATTGTCAGGAGGAGTCGAAAATTCTGTCTCAGGTGTTTTCAGATCTTATCTGCCAGTGTATTCCTTGTAAAGATTCATTTGCTGAAGAATATTAATAAAACCCTCATTTGCTGCACCGGTTTTCCCACATTGGGTTTTTACGGGGACATTTGTCCAAAAATAATTGTGTACATGTGATTGGTTCTTATGCTTATGTTCTTCTTGTTTACTTCTCTACATATATAATTGTGAATGTTGCAGTAGTATTTATTTTGAAGTTTACTGATAGATTTTTGTAAATAACTTATTGAAATAATAAGTAGGAGAAATAAATTTATCAAAGCAACTGTAGAATTTTCAGATTGAAATTTCACATAGACAAGTACAAACCTAGATTCATTGCAAGGGGTTTCTCTAAAAAAGAAGGCATAGATTATGAATAAACCTTTGCACCTATCGCAAGGTATACTACTATAAGATCCTTGGTTTCATTGGCTGCTACAACGGGATGTAATATCCATCAAATGGATGTAAAAACAACATTTCTGAATGGAACCATCGGTGAAGAAGTATACATTGAACAACCTGAAGGCTTTGAAATAAATAGCAGATACACTCATGTCTGTAGACTCAAGAAGGCCCTATATGGTTTGAAGCAAGCTCCTAAGGCATGGTATGCAAGAATGGATGCATACCTTCTAAGAATTGAGTTCGTTAAAAGTACTGTTGATCCAAACCTCTACATCAAAGTTGTGGATAATGAGTCAATCATTATTCTACTATATGTGGATGATCTATTCATTACAAGTGTGGAGTGAAGGATACAAGAATGCAAGAAGATGCTGGAAGCTGAGTTTGAGATGAAAGATCAGGCACTGATGCATTATTACCTAGGTCTAGAAGTATGGTAGAAACTTGGGGAGATACATTTGGGGCAAGGAAAGTATATAATCAAGTTGTTGCAGAAATTTGGTATGATGGATTCCAAGCCCATGACTACTCCCATGATCACCAATCTCAAGAAGTTGAGAAGACTCAAGTCTCATAAATCCGACCACCTATCGTAAGTTGGTGGGTTCTCTGATGTATCTGGTAAATACTAGATTGGATATATGTTTTGTTGTGAACATTCTTAGTCAATTTCAGTTGGAGCCTCGTCATGATCATTAGATAGCTGCCAAGCATATATTAAGATATCTACGTGGCGCTATACATCATTGCCTAAAGTACGACAACAAGGAAGTCAAGTTGACAGGTTTTATAGATTCTAATTGGGTGGTAGTGAGACTGATGGAAGCAGCACTACAGGTGGATGTTTTAGTTTGGGATCTGCTATGATCTCATGGATGAGTAGAAAGCAAGATCCTATTGCTTTGAGTAGTGTTGAAGCAAAGTATGTGGCCTGCATGTGAAGTTGGAAAGGAGGATGTATGGTCGAGGAAACTTCTGTCAGATTTGTTTGGAAAGCCTCTAAGTCCTATTGTGATAAATTGTGATAATCAAAGTTGCATCAAGATGTCTGAAGATCTCGTGTTCCATGCAAGGATGAAGCATATCAATAATGAGTTCCACTATATTAGAAGCTTGGTGCAGGATGGGATTGTGAAGCTACAGTATGTCCCGATCGACGATCAAGTAGCTAATTTGTTAACAAAGTCTCTTCTTAATAAGAAGTTCAAATATCTTAGAAGCATGCTTGGTTTAGTTGATATTACTGATTTTATTGATGACAAATGTTTGGAAGAGATTTTTCGAGGATTTGTGTGTAATACAGATTGCCTGGGAGGACATCTGGCGGACACTATGTGTTGATGTCTAGTTCTTGAAGTAGGGATGGTGGCGTTGGTCATAGAGCTTTGACCTTGCATTATGCATCTGGATCCCTAGGTTGATGGTTAGCAAGTAAGCCTGATGGTACCTAGAGTGGCTGAAAGCTTGAGTCCATCTTAGTCCCACTCGGATAGATTGCCCTGGTCAGGAATCTAGTCCGTGGCACCGCGGTGCCTAAACTCTTCGTATTTATTATGTTTTGAGATCTTCCTTGTACTTGTATATATACCTGTAAATCATGAATACCTCCCTAGTTAAGAGGGAGTGTTGAAGAATGTAACCAGGTTTGGTTTTCATATTTGTATTTGAGTCATTATGAAATGTATTTATCAAAAGAATGAAAAATAAAATTTTATTATTATTACAATGACTTATTAAAGCATGGGTTTCATGCTTGGGTCATCATTTTATAGGTCAAAGTCCCCATTGAGGACGTCTACGTTTTATATTGAGTCATTAGAGTCATTGTACATTTTATGAGACCCTTCTTAAGCTTTTGAATCATGTAAAAATAATTATTATTGAGTCAAATATGTAATTTATCACCTCCACACCAAGTCGACCCTTGCCTGATGAAGTCGGCCTACATGAGAGCAATTTGACCCACAAGAAGGCTATATATAGAAGTGCAGTTTGATCCATTTGCTCATCCACTCAACAAGTTCGATATACACAAGTGCGAAGTTCCAAGATAAGAAGAAGTGCAAGAGAAGAAGAAAATCTAATTTTTGGGCTCTCTCTCTCTCTCTTTGCTATGAAGTTACTAGGTAGTTGCAGGGATCGAAGTTTTGCAGTTGTAGGGGTTGAAGTTGCAGAAGTCGAAGTTGGTGGGGTCAAAGTGCTGCTACTGCATAGATCGAAGTTTTGCTGCTGCAAGGTCAAAGGTCTAGATTGAAGTTGCTGGAAGGAGGGGCTGACTTGGTAATAGGAGGAGGTTTGTGTCTAGGTTAAAGAATCTTGGATTATCTCATCTTAACTACTGAAGGAAGAGGTTTGATTGGGTTTTCCCTGGCTGAGTGCCTATATCTTGTGTCTCTTGTTCTTGCGATCTTCATACACACATAATCTGGTAATTGCTTAATGAAAGATAATATAATAAAGAAGTAAAAGAAGCCAACATAATTCACAAGTAATTATCAAGGTAGAGGAGTCAAACCCTAATTCTACTGGCATTGATTTCTCAACACAATAATCATAGATGCGTCATAGTGGACCAATCGCCATACTTAATGTTGGGGGCACAATAGCACTTCATACAAATATCACCTTTAAATGTCTAACTAGATCAAGTCCCGTAAACAAATTCCCTGCTTATGCTAGGGATGGTTAGATGGATAACCTTATTAGGTGTTTCCAGCTGCCAAAGGGAAGTGACAGATCCCAAGTTACCCCATCAATCCATAGGTGTGTGTGAAATGATGGTAACAGAGTGGGAATGACTTCAGGGCAGGGTGCCATAGCCAAGTGACCAGATAATGGTGGTCCAACATCCTCAGTGTATAGATATAAGGAGGAAGCAATTCTGGAGGCATGAATTACCCCTTCCCTCAACTTGCTTTTTCCACCCCTCTGGTGTGCCTTTTACTTCTTTATGATTTGTTTTGATTTGGGTGCATAGCTTAGGAGCCCAAGCTTGCTTTTTGAGATTTAGCATTTAATACCCCTTAATAATGTGTTAGTTTATTGCTCATCGGGATTGGGACAATACAAGGGTTACTTTCATAGATGGAGCATCATGTGCTTGTGGAACTGGGTGATGGCTAATGAGGGGGCTAGAGCTCATGCTAAGTTTTTTCCCACATGCTAATCAAATGTGCCAACCATCTTTTGCATTTTATCTTTTTCATTGCAGATTTCCTATGCTTTTATCTTTCTTTTAGTTGCATCAACTTCCGAGACAAATTTTTTTGGCCCAGATTTAAGGATGAGGATGAGAGGATGCCAATCCCCAGGACCAATGACCACCAGCCCAAAGAATGGAAATGGAGTAACAGGAAAGATGGAAAATGGTAAGTATGTAATACCATGGACATGCTACTTCATTCAGCGCCTCCCTAGTAGTGTCATTCCTAAAATCCTAAGGCCTCAGAGGTGATCCCACTGGACTGGAGTCAAAGACCAACTTTCTAGGTGAAGCGAGAGAACAAGAATACAGTCAAGATTGGTCAATCATCCAGATAACCCCTTGATCCATATTAGCATGCCTGAAACATAAAGTGAAAGCACATGATTACAAAAAAGTTAAAGTACTTGCCGATGGATGACCCACCTTCCTTCATGAAGGAATGCAGGATGGGAGAGAGAAATCTGACTGGAACGAGAATTGGAGGAATATGACATTGTGTCATGTGCTGATCATATAGAGTTGCTGGCTGTCCAAGGAGGAAATTTTTTTCTGCTATGGGTTACCAACTTTTTGGTGGGTAATAGGTATCAAAGTCAAGGTTACAACATTAGGGGCTGTATAAGCTTAAGGAAATAAATAACAATATAAAAACCTTGGCAAATACAGTTCTGGGATGTTAAACTGGTAAGGTTCACAGATTTAAAGGTTGTTGACTAGCCAATGGTGCACCGATTATTATTGGTTGACATGTGATGTATGAATGCTATCATTTTTGGTAGTAGGATTGACATATGGTTGTTATAAATCAAATATCTATCTGTAAAAGTGGAAGAATTCATGCATCAGAATAACAATTGTCTGTAGCAAATTTCATTCTCATAAAACCAAATGAATGAAGAATTAAGACTCTGAATTCAAGTCAAAACTTAGGTTGAAGAAATGTGCGTGATTCCGCTTGAGTTTCTGGGTTTTCATCTAGAAAATTTCAGATCACTGAGACATGAATATGCCTATTGTAACCATACACCTTCACAATGTAGCAGCCATAAAACCATATGGACATTTAAACATGAGATATGTAGCCTGTTGTGCATATGATAGAATGTACAAATTATCCTGTTAGCGTATACAAGAAAATGCTCAAGTCGTGCCTGTCCTAATGGAGTCTATCCAGTAACCAATGTAAGAGTGTCTAAGGTGAAAATTTGAGCACCATTGAGTCATTGGCCAAGGTAAGGTTAAGGAAAAAAATAACATAGGAGTAAACAAAAGCATGTGGTTACATCTAATGAGATCTACGGGTAGAGAAATAAGGTCCATATTCAGAATTTGCAACGGCAATTCAAAATTTTAGGAACCTCTGAAAGATCAGATTCAAATCAATCTGAGGACCAAAGTTCACTTGGAGTTTCTTCATATCTTCAATTATTTTCAGGACTTTAGAAATCAAAGTATAGTTATGGTTTTAGAAAGGCTTTTTCCTCGATGTCAGCTTAGTGGTGTTGGATGACCATGAACTTGACCAAGAAAGTAACTAACAGAGAATTACACTGGATGGCAGTGATAGCTCATACATCTAGGAAAGGGCAAATGCATGGAGAAACCAAATAACCTGTCTAAATAAGTACCAGAGGATGGTGAAGTTTGCAGGGATTTTGAATTATGATTTTCCCTCTAATGTAAAGTTGAATCTCAGGAGATCAAGTCATTCTTTCATGGTTAACAAGCCAGTGTACAAATCCAAGCTGGTTCATATGTTCACAACAAATAGAAGAAATCAGACTTGAACAAGAGAATCAGTGATAAGTTACAAGCTTCAAAACTTAGAGATTCATCATGGAGGGCCTGAACATTGACTTAACCATGTGTTCCCCATGGGCAGGATAGTCTAAATTGAAAGTGCCTAGAAAAATAATGGAAAATACAACCATGCCTAAGAGGCATAATTTTCAAAAATTCCCACGGGAATGTGTTTTAGCAAGACATGGTTCATTCAGGAATCAGCACCATAAAAGAGAGAATGGAGTTCCTTATCCCATTAAGTAGCTCACAGCTTTAGCTTTACAATTTGAGGATTTAATAAATTCTGATCATAAAACCTTAAAGATAAAGCTGAAAGTTCATACTTATGAAATTTTGTTTCTGTAAGATACATATTTAAATTTCTTATTGTAGTTCTTGCAATGTATGTGGTAAGATCAACCACGAGACATAACAGTCGGTGACAGACTGTTCTATTAAGGCATGTCTTGTGTTAAGGTTACCAGTTCAAAATCTCATGGTTACAAAAAATTCAGCCATGTTAAAGGTTGGTGTGATTCCCAGGTGATTTTGAAGGCTTAGATGCCCCTGGGTTGTGTTTTCTTAGCCAAAGGCTAGTCCTGCAAGTCACGGACAAATTAACAATATATATATATATATATATATATATATATATATATGTATGTATGTATGTGGTATGATCCTCTCTACCACACTTGCTATGGTTCTTTGTCATTTGGATTCTAGTTACATGCAGAGCAAAGGGCATAAGAGATCTATGAAAATATCCACCCCTTCATCTCCTACTCTTGCTCCTTCATGGAGGGTGTACAATAATTATGTATTGAGAATGACCACTAAAATTTCAGTGAAGGAAAGAAACTCCTAGGAGATGCAAAGGTAAGAGGAACATACATGAGTGTGCTGCTAAATGGTTCAATGGTAGCAATTAAGAAGCTACAGAAATGTAGTTTCTAAAATAAGAAATAATTCTTTTATGAAACTAGAAGTTTAGCACAACTTAACCATCCCAGTCTTGTGGCTGTCAAAGGATGTTGCTATGAACATGGTGGGCAATATGATTTTTATGAATTTTTAGGCAGTGGTCCTTTGGACAGATGATTACATCACCGCCAAAGGAGGTAGGTCCAGTATTTAGCTTGGAGTAAAACCATTTGTATTTGAATTTAAATTGCTGCCCAAACATTGTATTGATTCCAAGTGAATCTGGTTTCATGATTTCGTATGCTCTATTGGAAATCTTCTGCACAAACGGAGAATTGACTCTTATATTGCTTAAATAGTTTGCATTGTATGGTGAGTATTGAGGCAAATTTTGGGCACAAGACTGCCCACAATAGTCAAGATGTTGTATTTTGCAGCAAACCATTCTCCTTAACTTTTGAATTGAAACACCATTATGTCTCTCTTGCAAGTTCTTTGTCATGAATAAAATTTATAGCTTAGTTGTCAGCTTATCTTTGAGCTGATCTGATTTTTAAATGTCGCATGATTTATGCTGATGGAAACATACTGTTGAATAGGGTAGCTAAGCAGATTCATATCAGATTTTGGACTTTGTCTTGTGCCCAATACGAACAATTGATCAATCAATATAGTAGAAGTTTGAGATTGAATCATAGAGATTGTGTATAAATGGACTACAAAATGGCAATAATGGTGTTGAGGAATTTGATATAAAATAGTGAGAATCTCACTAGTATATACATATTAGATATGCTACAAATTAATAGTTCACTTAGAGAGAAATTGTGAAGTTTCAGTTGTAAAGAGTTGGATGAGTCTTATTACCGCGAAATCTCACTAGTATATACATATTACATATGCTACAAATTAATAGTTCACTTAGAGAGAAATTGTGAAGTTTCAGTTGTAAAGAGTTGGATGAGTCTTATTACTGCAAAATCTAGTAGGCCTAGTGCAAAGCCTCACTAAGTAGGTCTAGACCTTGGGGCAACAAGAGACCAGCTACTATTGTCACCTCAACAAGCTTTCTCTGGCCATTTAGTGGTAACATAACCACAAGGGTGGCTTTCGTAATATGTAGATCACCTAAAGACATTTGATATGAAAGGTTAACGGTGATGGAAGAGGTCTAATGATTGGGATAGGGTACTGGCGAACTCTGGAGGGCTAAGATAATCTTTACCAGTGTACAAACACTTCGTCTCTAGATCACTCAAGAAAAGTGTAGGGCTGTTGTAAGTGAGGTTTTGGTAGATTTTCAATGATAGGGCTTGCAATTTCATATAACAGCTAAAAAAAGTAGTTTTACAATGATTAGTCAACAAAAGATCAAGACTATCAATTAGATATGCAAGGTTTAGGGTTTGTAATTGAATTTTTATGGTTGAAACATGCATAAAACAACAATATGGAGATGATATCAGCCCTACAAATAGGGTTTAAACATGTAATAAATGCTGCAATTTTCTTTTTGACATTTATTTGATGCAAGTCATACTTGGAGAGCAATGACACATCAGATAAAATTACTTTTTAGCAATGTCTCAAAGAAGCCCTAACCCTAACCCTAAACATCTAGAATTTAGGAGAGAGAGGAGAGAACTTAGCAATGTAGAAGTTTTGGTCCCCACCACCTAGACTAGTTCCTTGATCTAAATGGGCAGTGGAATCACCTAGGGCAAATTCAATGAGGACAACCTTGTTGAAGAGGGTGAGAGGGATAAAGCTTCTTCTTACAAACCCTTAGTGACTTCTTTATTAGGGAGATTTTAAATTTAAGAGATGCACAACTCGGAGTCCTCTTAAAGGATTCAAGGAAAACAATTTTGCATGGCATAGAGGATTAATATTTCTAGATAAATTAAACAATTTTAACCATGGCACTTGTAGAAACCCTAATTTAGACAAATATAACATGCGAAATATATAATATATGCAGTAAACTTACAAAAATTCCACAAGAATCTCTTCAATCAATCCAAAGAAACCAACTTCAAGCCAAAGATCCACATCCAAGAGCAATTTGCACCATATAAATCACATTGCGGCCAAGTAGAAAGAGACAAAGAGCTAGTGCACACTTCTAAAGAGAGGAAAGTGTGATAAATGAATGATCATGAAAAATGAATAAGACTCTCCCCTATTTATATGAAGGTAACCAAGCCTTATTGCATTAATTTTACGAGCAAAACCCCCCAAAAAAGGTTTACTTGAGCATTCAACTAGGTTAAAGGTCACAAGCCGACTTTGAAATAACTCTAAACCATAACAAAATGTCGAAAAAAATCCACACATGTGGGAGAAAAGGAGTCTCCACTATGACGTCGTCCAAAATAAGAAATAAAGCATCAAGGGACTGAGACAAGGGTCCAAGAGTGCTCCTCACTCCAAGAAAGTCCCAAAGTGCATGTGTATTGTTACCCACCAAAAATTAGGTAATTCATAGGAGAACATTTCTCCTTCTTGGACAGCGAGCCGACCAACAACTCTACTGATCAACACTTGACACGATGCCATGAATCCTTTATACATATGTTCCAGTCATATTTCTTTCTCCCATCTGGCATTCCTCCTTGAAGGAAGGTGGGCCATACATCGACAAATACTTCTACCATTTTACAATCATGTGCTTTTGCATATTGTTTTGGGGAATATTAATATGAATGAAGGGGTGATGCAGATAATTAACCGACCTTGACGTATTCTTGTTCCTTCACTTCATCTAGGTGGTCATTTTTTTATCTTAGTTCAGTGGGACCTCCTTTGAGGCCTTAAGGTTTTAGGAATGACACTACAGGGAATGCTTTGATTAAATTGGTGTGCTTGTGATATTCCATACCTGCCACTTTCCATCATTCCCTCTATTCCGCATCCATTCTTCGGGCAGGTGGTCATTGGTTGTGGGGATTGGCACTATCTCATCCTCATCTTTGGGTTTGACCAAAAAACATTTGCCTTATAGGTCGATGTAGCTAAAAGAATGATAAAAACAAAGAAAGCCAAAAGAAAGGAAAATGGAAAAATGCAAAAGATGGTTGGGACTAAAATTAGTGTGTGGGAAAAAGCCTAGCAAGAGCTCTACGCCCCTCATTAGCCATCACTGGTTCCTAGAGCACTTGATGCTCCACACATAAAAATGGAACCCCATGTATTGCCTCAACCCCGGTGAGCAATAAATTGTGTCCTCTTAAGGGCTAATAAATGCTAAATTTCTCAAATGCAAGTTTGGGCTCTTGAGCTATGCACCCATATCAAAGCATTATCATAAAAAAGTAAAAGGCGCATTAGAGGGGTGGAAAAAGTAGGCCAAGGAAATGGGTAACTCATGCCTCCACGATTGCTCCCTCCTTATATCTATACAATTAGGATGTTGGACGACTATTAGTTGGTCACTTGGTTATGGCACTTGGTCTTGAAGTCTTACCCACTCCGTAACCACCATCTACACTTTCACCTATGGATTGATGGGTTGACCTGGGACTTATCACTTCCCTTGGGGGTTGGAAACACTTATCAATGTTATCCATCTAACCATACCAAACATAAGAGAGGAAACACCTATATGAGACTTGGTCTAGTTAGATATTTGATGGTGATCTTTGTGTGAAGTATTAGTTGTGCCCCTAACTTTAAGTATGGTACACTATGATGCATCTATGGTCTTAGTTACCTAATGATTGATTGATTTACACTACATCTTGAGGATGTTTTGTCAAGTGTTCCATATCACAACAGTAAAGGCTTCTAGAGGCGATTGCCCCACCTCCTCAGTAGACAATAGAAGCTATATTGTCCAATGCAAAGAGAGAGATTGACTTTGATGATGTAGTGTTGCCCACCTAGAGTAGAGCATTGGGACATTTGATGCTTCCACATGATGCCTGACACTTGGAGGAACCCCTAGATGCTGAAACATTGAGTCTTTGATGCTTAATGATGGAGATATTAATGACGCGCCGAGTGGATCAGGATGCCCCTAGGCTGGCCTTAACACTATTTGATGGGCATCATTTGGTCCAGAGGCTAGATGATGATGGTCATCCTTGAGATGACAAGGGAGAGCTTGTACATTATCTTGGAGACTCAATGCTTGAGCTATTTGATGCCACATCACCCTTTTTCCCTTTGTGAGGGTGACATAGGGCACCTTTTTGGCATGATGTCTTAGTATGGAGGTACTTTTGATGACTTGTACATGATCCTTGAGCATTTCTTGAAGAATGGAACACCTTTTAGCCTGTTGCCTCAAAATTTAGTAGGTCTTGTGAGAGGCCTCACAAGACAAGAGCTAGACCAAGGGACAACACTATGAGGTGAAGTCCCATTGTCACCACAACTCACCACCTTTTGCTCTTTAGTGGTATTTCACCACAAGGGAGGCTTCCCTATGTAGGTCACCTATTAGGTATTCAAAGTCTAAGGCTTAAAGGTGACAAGGACAGGCTCAAGAATGGCACTCAGTTTAAGGACAAGGCTCAAATCAGGAAAGACAAGGCAAAGCGTGCCCTCCAAGAGGCCTATCTAGGGCCCATATGACCTAGGGTTTAATAAGCAAGGACAAAGGCATACCAAGGTGCATAAAGAAAAGAAAAGGTGTGATGACTTCCTGCATTTGGGCAAAAGTAATAGAAGCCTTTTATCAGGACCTCCTTATTTATATATAACAACTTTCTAACCATCATCTTAGCCATCATCTTTTTCCATATTAGGAATGCATTCCTATTTCTTTCTCAATGTTTAATATATATTCTTTCTTTAGAGGTAAAATTTGAATCTTTCCTAGAGTTCATTCAAATTGGAGCATGTGCCTGGCATGCTTTGGTCTTCTGCTTTTTTGCAATTTTTCTGGATTCCTAATTGAAAAAACAGTTATTTGGTGTTTGAAAAAATATGGCCCTGGCATCATTACATAGTCAATGATTTTAGTGTGGTAAGAATTAAGATATACACAATCAAATGATTGTTTCTGATGGCGTTATAAGCTTTGAATCGATGATCAGCAAATGCAAATCTTTGAAACTCTGCTTATGAAAAAACGATTGGTTCTTGTGATGCTTACAACACTCACTTTTATCTTTGTTAAAATCATATGCATTTATTAATATTTTTCCCTCTTTTTAAGGACAAGGAATTGTGGGCCAGGGCTATCTAGTAGACTCTGGCAAAGCTATGAATTTTCAGCCTGTAGCCTGCGATAAAAAAATTAAAAAAACAAATCAATTTTAATCTTATTATAGAAGTTGGGGAAAGTTTCGGATATTACAGTAACATAAACAAACATATGACAGAGGAGTACACACCATATCCATATATTTATATTTCTGTTCGAAACCTTTAATCTAAGCTATACACTGCAGGTGGTCTAGAGGCTCACGCAGAGATATTAAAGATGTCGAAGGTGTTTGGCATGTACGACCGCAACCAAGCCGAGACACCCGAAAAGGTTGCCAAGTATACATTGGAAGCAGCTAAGAATGGAACCTTTCTGGTTACATCTCAGATTGCTGGCCTCATGCTATCAACATTATCACGTGGATATATACCTGCAGATTCAGTTGGGAGGGCTTTCATTGAACTGGTCTTGTATGTACCTTTCAGAATAGTTAGCTGTCTGTCTGCCATTTACTTTGAAGTCGTTCGACGTGTCCTCAAATAAAGGACTCTGCTACCTTAGCCAAAGTCGTTTGTCATTCTGGTAATGTAATGTAATGCATTTGTGTTTAGACCTAAAGTTCTGGTTATAAATAATGATAAACTTTTTTTTAGTTGAAGAGATATAATATCATGGGTGGAAAAGCAAATATCTGTATCCAGGATATTCATATTTTGATAGAATATTAATTTCTTTGTTCTTAACTGTCTGGTAAGAAAGAGATTTGACGTGAATAACAAAGTCTACTGGACTACTGCCTTTATCATTTAACTTATTCCTATAAAATATATCTCTTTGATAACCACCGGCTACTTCATGACCGCTATCACCTTCCATTTTAGTTGTTTTTTTAACACAGCAATTGCATTCTCATGACATGACTTAATTTCTCTTTTGTTGGCCCAAACAATTTGGCTTAAAAAATTAATTGATACAGGGAACTTTCAAGCTTAGTGATATAGATGTTTTAAACAATTAATTGATACAGGCAACTTTCAAGCCTAGTGATATAGATGTTTTAAGATAAAGCACAAGTAACATGGATAAATGTTGGTAAAAAAAAAAATTAATATAAAACAAAAATAAATATAATATCAATTTATGGAAAATGGATGTTAGGTTTAAATCTTTTTTAGATTTATTATTGAGTGGGATCAAATCTCTTGAAGTGCAAACCTTTTCCAAAAAAGAAAAAAATTCATTACATTTGAAGTAATTTGATACCTTGTGATGTTTCATATATTCAAAATTAAGATGGATCTAGGTTGGTTTATACTTATCATATAGTTTGTGGCAAATTGCATTGCATTAATCATGAGTCCAAGGCTATGTCAAATTCACATGTATATTTTTATCAATGTAAATATTCTTTCTTTGCAATGTAAATTCTAGGTACTAGATATGATTATGTTTGGGCCTTTCTTTGCAATGTAGATTCTAGTTATTGGATATCATTGTATTTGGGCGTAGGGTATGAAAACACCGAAGTGGGAGTTCTTTCATTCACATGTAGATCCTAGTTATTGGCTAACGTTGTGTTTAGGTGTTGAGTTATATGGGAATATAACTTTGTTAGGTGTTTAACACATCCAAGTGGAGGCGGGGACAGTCATGCGGAACTAGGGTTTCACCGACCCATGCGCTGAACTAGTTTGGCGTTTACCTAGCTGCATCCTCTGCGACCGATGGTGGCTCTCCAAGGGTTTCGAGGTATTGGTATTGGTATGGGGTCGCACTGCAATAATGGTAGCGCACTTTTTGGATTCCCATCATTTGGTCGCCTTCATGTTTGAACTTTCGTCTGCGCCCTTCACCAACTGACGGAGCTCAAGCGATGCTCTCGACCCATTCTTGCATTGGAACGTTGCATCTATCAGTGCTTTGTCCCCGTGACCATCCATCATTTTTGCATCTGATGACCTATTTACTGTCCATTTTCGGTATTGCAGCTTCCTGTGACCGTTTTTCTCCGACTGACGGTTGGACACTGGCATTAACGATTTCTTATTGGGGATGTCAATGGGGGGGCCCAGGATGAACAACTTGTGGATTATTCGGAGGACCCATATGCCCAAGTGGACATTTGGACCCTTGCACATCGTTTATCCTCCGGTATGTATGTCTCTCACCCCACATCCTCTCCATTTACTTGTCATGCTTTCTCTGGCTCCACAGCTTCTGCATCCTCCCCACTTACCTTCCCTGACCTCGACTCTTTTCTAGTCCCTAACCTCTCCCCCCTCTCCCCTGCTATTCTCTCGACTGCGGATTTGGACCTCATCTCCTCTTCGGACCTCTGTCCCTCGTCCCTTGCATATTTAGCCTTCCTCTTGCAGACCCTCTCTCACACTTCGGCTGCTCCCTCTTTCACCCACCCTTGCACACTCGCTCTGGTTCCTCTGCTTCCCTCAACCTCATCTCCCCCTCACTCCGCCGCCCCCCTCCCCCCTCCCTCCCCACACTCTACCCCACTCTCTCATCTCCCTAATAACACTCACGGACCTACAACTACCCCCCGCCACACTCTACCCCACTCTCTCATCTCCCTAATACCACTCACAGACCTGCAGCTACACTTCTGTCGTCCATCCGACCGATTTATCATTCCCCCACCCAACTCCACATGCCCCCCTCCCGTCTCTTCATCTCCCCCTTCGCTTACCGCCTCGGGATCCCTACCTCATGGGCTCCCACCTCGTGTCCCCCATCACACGAAATGCATGCGGTCTTGTAAGCGTGCAAGCCTCCTCACCCTTGGCACTGGCGTTCAGATGGTCGATATCATGGGCACCGTGGATAGAGTGGTGGTGGGTCATGTTTGTTGCCGTAACTATGGAGATAAAAGACTGAAACAGTGGGTTCAAGAGATTTGGGGTGATCTTTTACATGAGCTCACTACCATTCATACACTTACTAAGGGATGGTTTGCTCTTTGCTTCACTACTAGGGACCCTACGGACCTAGTATTATCACAATACTGGCACATCGAGATGGCTCCTCTTCTACTGAAGCGGTAGAGCCCCTTATTCGATCCTGAACGAGAACCTTTGGGAGTGGGACCTATTTGGGTTCATTTCCCTTGGCTTCTGCTACATTTATGGAACGAACAGATCTTCAAGGATATTGGTAATCTTTTGGGCACATATTTGGACCATGACCACTCATATATTGAATCTGGCAAGTTGGCATTTGCCCGCATTTTGGTACATTTGGACACTAGGGAAGGACTTGAAGAATCCATCAATATTCAATGGTGCAATTCTACCCGAACGTAGTTACTGGATTATGAAGGGGTTCCATTTCGTTGTCATTGATGTCACAAAGTTGGACATGTATTTAAAGATTGTCCATTAAATGGACAGGCATCGGCTCCCTGCTCTCTCGGTGGTTCGCATCATATAGCTTCGATATTGGTCTTGCTGCAGCGACAGACTCAACTCACCGGCTTCCTCTCGACACCTTATCACTTATCGCAGGCAGATATCACTCAGGCGGTTGTGGATGCCCCTTTCCAGGTCACTCAATATATGGCTGTTGCTACACCTACTGGACTCCCTCCGGACGATGGTACTCCCTCTTCTCCTCCTTTCACATTTTTATCTTTTTTATCTACTGCATCTATTCAGTGCACGGAGCCCTTTCTCGCTAGATTCTCTACCTCTTCCATTATTTGTCCCCTGTCCTCCGCTCCTCTCCTGTTTCTCCTGACCCCCCTACCATACTAAACCTTTGATCATCGCCTCCTCCCACCTCCCCACTTGCACCTTCTACTCTTATCCCCACACCTCCCACTATCCCCCTTTCACTTCCCATCCCATCCCATCCCTCACTGCTGAACCATCTGAAACCTCTTCCACACATTCCTACAATTTGCGCCCTCGAAATTATACCTTGGCTGGTCTTGGTCCACATCCTGGCCCCCCTCACACTCTGCACAAGTCCACTCGCGGTCGACACTCTCATATTTCGAAGGCCATCCTACAGGCCGGTTTTGAAGTTCCCTCTGGCACACAACTCTCCATCGATGGGATCCTTAGAGCAAGACAATCCCCACTCTTGGTTTCTCAATGATTTGTTTTTCTTTCAATTTTCATGGGCTGGCCAGCCTTGCGAAGCGTCTCGCTCTTAGACGCCTCTTCACTACTTCCTCGACTGATATCATCCTCCTCCAGGAAACTTATGGTACTTCTGAACTTGTTATTCAAGCACTTGCTCCCCTCCTCCCTTTGTGGACCATCCATGCCATTGATGCTAACGAACGCTCGGGTGGACTGGCCCTCTATATCAACCCCCGACACATCAAACTACTTAATGTTTGGGGAAGGGATTGCATACTAGGGATGGATATTTTCTCGGAAGCCCTTGGTCTACAATTTTGCATTACTAATGCCTATGGACCCTGCACCAACAGGCAGCGATTCTAGACCTCTCTTATGAATTCATCAGTGCTTTGTTCTGACAATATTGTATTGGCTGGAGACTTGAATTTCTCCCTTGGGATCTCTGAGTCTTAGGGACCTAATACACATGCGGATCCACTCTCTGATTTCTTCAAACACCTTCTCTCTACCCTTCAACTGGTGGATCCCCGCATAACCACTCCTTCTCCCACCTGGCGCAACAGGTGCACAGGGGTCGATTTGGTTGCTTGCAGGCTTGACCTCTTCCTTATCAAGGAAGGACTACTACATACTCTTGGCTCGTTCAGACAATGGATCGGCTCTGGTGGTATCTCAGACCACTCTCTGATATACCTGGAAATCACTGGGGCCTTTAACAAGCCGACCACTCCATTCAAATTCTGCTCTGTGTGGTTACAAGACACTGACTACATCAATTTAGTGAACAATAAGTAGAGACTCCCTCCACCTCAAAGCCTTCACTCACCATCCTCCATATTTTCACACAGACTCCTCTCAATTAAGGAGTCTATTACTTGGGCTAGGAATAAGAAAAGAATGGAGGAACTAGAGCTCACAAAATTTGAACAGGATATACACAGACTGGAATGCTCTATTGGGGGAGGTTTTGTGACAGAAGATGAGAAATCACAACTTATTAAACTGGAATCTGGTCGCCTAAAGATTCTTCAAATGAGGGATGAAGTTTGGAGACTGAAAAGTCGTGCTACTTGGATCAGAGCAGGTGATGAAAACTCCAATTCTTCCCTCAATATGCTATAAGGGTCGAAAGACCATCAATACCATTTGGGAACTCGACAATGAGGATGGTTCCACTGCATTTACCTTCTCTCAACTTGCACAGAAGGGTATTAATCATTTTCGTGATATTTATAAGGCACCTCTGCAACCCTCACTGGCTGAAATCATTAAGGTGGCCTCCCTTTTTTCTAGATATGTGGATCCTGCAGCAGAGGATGATCTCCTTTCACCTGTATCAATGGAGGAATTAGAATTTGTCCTTGAATGGTTCAAAAAGGACAAGAGCCCTGGACCTGATGGATGGTCCGTAGAATTTTATCTGACTTTCTTTGATCTACTGGGACATGATCTTCTGGAGTTAGTGGAAGAGACCCGACAAACTGGGCGCATCTACGAGGCCTTTAATTCTACCTTCATTGCCCTTATCCACAAATTTGATCATCCCTCCTCTTTCAAAGATTTTCGCTCGATTTCTTTATGCAGCTGTATCTACAAGATTATGGCCAAGATCCTTGCAAATTGGATGAAACCCATTTTATCTAATTTTATTTCACCTGAACTGTTCGCTTTTCTTGAAAATCGACAGATCCATGATGCTATATGCATTGCACAAGAAGGATTACATTCTATCCACACTAAGAAGATCAAAGGGATGATTCTCAAGATAGATCTGGCAAAAGCTTTTGATCAAGTTAGCTGGTTTTACATCCGCATGCTTCTTACTCACCTGCGATTCCCCTTACAGATTATTAATTGGATAATGTGTTGCATTACCTCTGTTTCATTTAGCCTTCTCATTAATGGGGCTGCAACCAATTTTCTTCATACCGAGCGGGGACTTCGACAGGGGTGCCCGTTATCTCCCCTTCTATTTCTCCTAATTATGGAGGGCCTCAGCAGATGTATCAGGGATGAATCAGACCGTGGTAAATTGAAAGGCATTCGCATCTCGGCGAACTGTGTACTCACTCACCTGCTATTTGTTGATGATATCATACTCTTTCTCAATGGCACACTCGGTGATTCGACTGTGGTTAGATCTATCCTGCTACTATTTTGTACTGCTACTAGTATGCAATGCAATAACAACAAATCTACTTTGACTTGTCATGGATGCACACCACATGAAATCCATTATGCACAGCAGAGATTCCCATTCACCCTCACCAGATTTGAGGATGGACTGAAGTACCTGGGATTTTACCTCAAACCAGTGAGCTATAAATCTGTTGATTGGCATTGGCTTATTACCAAGATCGAAAAATGACTGAACCACTGGTGTCATCGTTGGCTATCAAGGGCTGGTCGACTGACACTTATCAAATCTGTTTTAGAGGCCATTCCGGTATACTAGATGTCTTTGGCTTGGATACCTAAAGGAATACTTCACAAGATACAGCTGATCTACAGAAAATTCTTATGGTTCGGTGCTAAAGAAGGCCACACCTTTGTCTGGACTAAATAGACTCGTATTGCTTCACCTAAGTAAAGTGGGGGGGGCTGGGGTATCAAAGATTTACCGACCTTTGCATTGGCACTAGTGGCTAAAATTAGATGGTATATTCCTACTGGCAACAACTTATGGACCACGGTGGTCATTCAGAAATATATCCATCCACTAAATCCACTTGAATGGCTTCGTCTTCTACCGGTGCACTATCCCAGCTGTTCAACGATTTGGCGCGTCGACCTTGGCTCGATTCGACATATCAGTGCAGATTTGGCGTGGAAAATTGGTAATGGTTCCAAGGTTCGTATTGGCTGGGATTCATGGACGAGTTGCGTCAATGCCCACCTCCTCCCGAATGCACTTATTGACTCTCTCAATCGTGCTGGTTCTCTGACACTCAACCACGTTGCTGACAAAAACCGAACCACCCTATTTACTCAAGGCTGGCTAGGCCATCAGGAACTACAGATACAACCACAATGGGTTGTGATATGGTTAGCTTATCTGGATGCATTAAGAGATACACGCGTCAGAATTCTCGATCGGGAGGATGAACTCATATGGACTGTCTCTAAACAAGGTTTATACACTCCCAAAGAGGGGTATATTCATATATATCGATCTCATAGACCTGAATCCTTGCTCCCATGGTGGCGCAATATCCGGAAATTAAAGGGACCTGCGAAAGCTAGGCTCCTCATGTGGTGTATACTTATTGATAAAATTCCCACGGGGGCTAATCTCCAGAAAAGATCACATATTGGTCCCCATAGATGTCCACTTTGTAATGCAACTGCTGAAGATACTATTCATCTTTTCCTTCATTGTAATGCAACTCATGAACTCTGGCTTCTTATCCACTCCATTAGTCATAATCTTCGCTGGGAGGGGAATTCTCTTGCAAAAGCTTGGGAGCATTGGTGGACTTCTGCAGTGCCCCAAAAGCTAAGAAATTTGCCTATATTAATTTGTTGGAGCATCTGAATGGCCCGCAATCGGACCATCTTCCACAACCTACGACATCACTAGCCCTCATTTGCTGCCCACATTATCTTCATTTACCACATGATACCAGATGATCCACCCCCTCCTCAACCTCGAATTATGTCCCCTGACATTATTGACTTAACTCTCCCTTGGGCCTATTTCGATGGATCCGCACAAATACATGATTGTGGTGGTGGCTTCCTACTTCATCACTCACCCCACCATTTTTACAAAGTCAAGATTGGACTTGGACGCGGCACCAATAACTATGTCGAACTCTCCTGTCTACTATACCTCCTTCAATTCGCCATCACAAAATATGTTCATGCTCTACAGATATTTGGTGACTCCAAAATTATCATTGATTGGTTCAACCTACAATCAACCTATCACGTACACATACTGTAGAATATTTTGGATGAAGTTCTACAACACAAAACATATTTTGATCATATTTCATGTCTACACATTTACAGGGAGAGGAACTCAATTTCCGATCTCCTTTCCAAGGAAGCGATGCACTTATTGATTGCGCATGTTGTCGCACAGATTGTTCAGGGCACCGCGACAACGGCTCAGACTGGGGGCTGTCACCTTTATCCCCAATCTCTCTCTTTAAGCTGTCTCCTTGCAGGCTAAGGGAGGTAGACCCTTTTAGAAATGAAAGATAAATCTAGGAGACACAGCTAGAACATCAAGTACTTGATAGAATAAACGAGATTCCACAGATTAGATTTCACTTTCAAGACCAGTGCCTTATGGAGTCAAACACGATCTCGTTATGCAATTATAAACCAGTAAATGATGACTAACTACTGCTTATTAGAACGCGATTGATTAATGATATTCAATTAGAAAACCACAACCATGAATGAAAATGCCAGACGTTTGAAAGATTTCCAGATTTATGATGCTTTAATTAAATTCGATTAGAAAATATTTCGATTTTACATAGTCATTCTTAAGATAAAATTTCGAAAGCTCATTTGACCATAAAAGATATTTTTGAGAATTTTTTATTATTTTTTTTTTGGATTTTGAAATTTTTTTAATTTTTAATTTTTATTATTTTATTTTTAAGAAAAATCAAAATTCTAAATCCTAAAACTAACTAAAATTCTAAAGAGAAGTTGGAATCTAAATTAAAACAAAATTAAAACCAAATAAACTAAAACTACAAAAAAGAAATTTAAAACTAAATGAAACTAAAAATTAAAATTTAAAAAAAATCTAACTAAGCTAAAACTATGATTAGACTAAGTTAAAAAATTAAATCCTAACACAAGCCTAAACCAAAATAAATCTAAAACTAACTTACGCTAAAGTCCTAAACGTAAAACTAAAATTCTAAAACAAAATTAACATTAAAACTAAAAGATCATGAATTAAATCTAAGTTTTAAAAAACAAAATTGAAATTAGAATCTACGCTAACCTAACCCAAAAATCTAAACACATTTAAAACGAAAAACTAACACTTTACAAAACAAATGAAATCGAACCAAAAAAAATCGAACGCGGGTTTATAACTTAATGTGTATGCGTTTGTCGTTTATTTGCAGGTGGAAGACTTCGGACGGTGAGTTGAGACTTTAACACGTTCACCCTTTTTTGTTTGTCGTTTGTCTGCAGGTTGGACGGAACGCAGGCTTCGATGAAGGACGGCAGTGCGGGTTTATCGTTTGTATTTCGTTTGTGATTGCAGGTGGACGGAGCTGAGAGAAGCATGTGGAAGCCGACTGCTTTGATGTATTGTGTTTGCGCGCGTTTGGTGAGGGCAGAAGATATGAATCGACAGCAAATGAAGAGGCCAGTGCTGGACGGCAGGAGGATTCAACGCTAAGGAGAATGCAGTGTTCGATTGGCAGAGGAAAATGCTCAAATGCAGAGCTAGATTGGACGTGGACAGCAGATGAGGGCTAGGGCATGCAGAAATCGGATGGGGAACGAATTGAACGATGAAAAGAGATTGGCAGTAGTGAGAACAAAGGACGCAGATGAAGGCCGGATGTAGTGAATAACCCAGTTCGTACAATTCCTTCCTTCACAGTTAGATTTTCAACATTGTTCTAATTTAATGACATCCAGATTGCCCACAGAGATGATTTGAGGCCAGATCTGGCTCTTGGAAGCCAGATTTGCCTTAGATCTTTAAAAAAAATTCGATTTGAACCTGTAACCTGCACCAACTAGTCAGATCTGAACACACACACGCCAATTTTAATGATTAAACCCTAACAATCTTGAAAAATTTACAAATTTACAACTATTTTACAAATTTAAAACCCTCATGGTCAGATTTAAAATTCATTTAGCACAATTTTCAGAAATTTAAAATTTTTAGTGAGAGGCACAAGCCTTCGAAACCCTGCAAAATCACAAAAATCGTAAGATAGACCCGAAATTTAGCAAATAAGGAGCTTATCAGATTTATGTTTATTGAGAGTCGGCTGGTCCAACCGAAGACTTCCCCAGACGCCCAATCTTAAAAAAATTTCCCTGCACACTTAGATCTGAACTTTAGACTGATAGAGATTTAAGAAAACAACATGAGACCCTTAGAAAAATCAGAATGTTATTTTATAAATCCAGAAAACTGCACAAGATACCTGTATGCAGATTAATCCATGTAGACCATCAACCATAAAATGCAAGAAACCAAGTAGCAGAGTTTAGAGACAATTCACCACATAGATCTGAGAAGGAACATCCAAATTTGTAACCCCAAAGTCTTTAGCTTTATTCCTCAAAAAGTTTACAAGAGCTTCTAAGAGCAAGTGCACGATTCTGAGATCGGATGACTCAAGAATGACAAAGACCTCTAAATTTATAGGACTAGATCTCTAACGGCTAGTTTGGATGATCCTAGTCAAAATAATCTCAACCGTCCAAAAGATTTAATTATCTTTTAATCCGGAACGTTGAAATTAAAATTTTGGGGAAAAAACGAATTTATCATTTAATTCAATTTTAATTAACTTAAAAATATTATTTTTAAGTTAATTACCCCAAAATTTTGACCTTGACTTAACCACCAGGGCCCAAGGGTCCAATATTTTTTAAAAATTCTCAATATTCCCTTGGCCTGGGGCTGTCAAAATCATTTTCCAAGGACCAACAAATTTTGCCTTTAAAGATTTAATCCTAATTTAGGACCCTAAATTAACTAAATTTCTGGTTTAGGATTTTATTAATTAATTGACCAGAAAATTTAATTAATTGACTAAGAGGGGATTATAATTATTTTTCCAACCCTCTTTTACATGAGATAATACATTTACATACATGAAGGGGGAAAACCTATTCGTATAGACCCTCAAATAAATACCCAGTTCTGCGACTCAACATATGATCTAGTAGACCAAGTAGTTCAAACTACTTTTACAAGGACTCGATAGAACACTAGGACTCACTTAGCATGCTGATGACAAAATCCACCCCAGCTTTGGGGTGAGGCTGGAGGGAAAAACTCTGTCGATCACTTTCGTGAATCAGTGAGACAAAAAACCTCATAGGATAGAGATCATCAACAACATACTAGGCTTACCTAGGTTGTTACATACATTGACGGTCTTACTTAGATCATTTACATCATAAAATGCAGAATGGGTTTACATCATTATAAAAACTGTCGATCAGCGATGAAATCTGGATGACACGAGCCTCGAACATGATAAGTCCCATTTGAAAAAATGGGGGTGTACTGCTATGGGGTCGTTGACAAAGTGTGGTCAACATCTGGCTCTACTTGGGGACACGTTGCTTCATCGAAAGAATGTGAGAATCCAGAATCTGCATCCAAGCAACACACAAGATTACATAAGTAGCGTCCATCCAAATATCATCATATAACATTAAGCTCATGAAAAATAAAAGCTCCTTTTTTATTCATTATTCTATTTAACATGAAAAGTAAATCTATTCTAACTGCAAAATGAAATGCTGAAATAACGAGGAGTAGGGTTAGAAATACGATACAGAGGATGCCCTGTGGCATCAGATGTGCTCAATATAGTGTATGCTGAGCATTTGCCTACTTTCAGGCAAGTCTGTAGGCTGCTTTTCAGATGTGCCATGGCCGATCTTGCTAATCGTAGGACTCTGTCTTATATGAATGTCACGCTGCTCTCGACCATCAGACGAATCAAACCACTTACTTCTTTTCTGCTTCTTTCTCTTCTTCTGAGTGGGTTGTGATGTCAGCAATGATACCACTGTATATTCCTTGTCCTCATCTTGAAGATGTTTGTACAAAAAATCTGAAGAACCTGGATCGTGACCAATATTATTCTGGATATAATCTGTCAATGGTGACACATAAGCTTGGTCTCTCTCAACGTCCTTTGAAACCATAGTGAAATCCTCCGTGTGATGAGATGAGAATGGCTTTAGCAGACAAGAAGTCTCATGATCTGTTGATGAATCTTCATAATCAAATTTCGGCTGAAACTTTTGTGTATGTAATTTTTCCATTTTTTCCAACCTTTCGTGTATGGTATTCATTTCCAACAAGTGATTTTCCTTCATGGTATTCATCTCCAATAAGTGATTTTCCTTCATAGCAGTCATTTCCAACAAGTGATCTTCCTTCACGGCAGTCATTTCCCGGGTGTGTCTTGCTTCCATTGCAATCATATAACTCTGTATAATGGACATCTGATTAGAATGATTAACTTCCATTATCTTCAACCTGTTTTCCATGACATTTATTTCATGTGCATGACTTTCTTCCATGGAAGTTATCTTATTTTGAAGACTGATTTGGTTAGCTTCCATGTTTTGAATTATTTGCATATGATTGGGTTGCACATCCTTAATCATTTGAGCTGGTTCCTTAACCTGACTTTCATGATCTTCTATATGCATGTGATAGTCCTTACCAACAACATTAATTTGATATCTTGCCCTTGCCATTCTACTAGCTATGATCCTTTTGATAACGGGACAAGTAGCCTCTTCATGAAGATCATTACAGGCTCTACAATAAGGAGGAACTTCATCCACATGATTTGCAAACTCAAATTGATTTGTCGGTCTCTGCTCATAAGATAGGCCTCTTTTCTGCAAAGCATTATTATTTCTAGGTTGGGGATTCTGCGTTTGAGCCCTTTCCATTTGAACCAATCTAGCCTGTAAGACACTTATTTCCTTAGCATGACTAAGCTCTATGCTTTCAAGTTTCTTCGTATGATTAAGCTCCATGCTTTCAAGTTTTTTAGTATGATTAAGCTCCATGCTTTCAAGTTTTTGCATTAACCTTTTCACAGGGTGATCATCATCTTCTAGAGGTTCTTTTAACTTAGTATCTGTCAAAGATCTATCAAAATCTGGAGTTTTGGACATTCCAGATGCTTTCTTATCCTTTTCAATCTCCTCAGCCAAAGATTGACAAGCCTTATAATTTGCAGTTTTAGCCCGCCTTAACTCATATGAAGTATCAGAATCAAATGCATCAATGTAAAAATTCAGAAGAGATCCATCAGGAGGCTTATGAGTTTGAGATATTTCTCTAAGAATACCATTAAATCTCCTGTTAAATTCTTCAATCGTTTCATTTTCTTTCTTTTCTATAGTACTGATCTCTATTACCAAATGCCGATCTTCCCTTTTATCACCATACTTTTCCTTAAAAGCAGTTACAATGGATTCAAAAGTATTGAATGAATTATCAGGTTTTTCCATGAACCAATCAACAACATCTTCGCCAAAAGTAAGAACAAAAGTTTTCATCTTTACATCATCAAAATTATTTTTTGCAACTGCAAATCTATTCCACCAGTTAGTGAAAGCAAACAAATGAGATTTAACACTAACTGCATCATTTCCTTGAAAGATAGGTAATTTATCCATTTCAGGGAGATCATGAGGATAACCTTGAATATTAGCAAAATTACACGGGGCAAAAACATCCATGATATCGTTTTTAAGATTTTAGAAATAGATCTGTGTTCAAGAATAGTCAAAAGGTCCTCAAGAAGCGAACTTCTTGGCAGGAACTCTTGTAAGAAATGAAAGAGTTGGAGTCGCCACTTGAACATGAAACTAATTCTAAAACAGAAGAAATAATCGAGAGCTAGTAGATGGATATCACGGGGGGATTCTTGTCTGGGAGTAAAAAGATGAATAAGTGGAGTCGCCACCCAAACAATAAGCCAACCAAAATGTCCAGGTGCTAAAGATGAAATGATTAGTGATATGACGAATGATAAGACGATGAAAATATGAAGAGATGAAAGACGCCAGAAAATGTGGTCCCTTGTGATAGGCTAATGAATGGCGATGAAAGATTATAAAATGTCGTTAAGACCAAGGACAAAAAAACTCTATCCCCGGCAACGGCGCCAAAAAATGTTGTCGCACAGATTGTTCAAGGCACCGCGACAACGGCTCAGACTGGGGGCTGTCACCTTTATCCCCAATCTCTCTCTTTAAGCTGTCTCCTTGCAGGCTAAGGGAGGTAGACCCTTTTAGAAATGAAAGATAAATCTAGGAGACACAGCTAGAACATCAAGTACTTGATAGAATAAACGAGATTCCACAGATTAGATTTCACTTTCAAGACCAGTGCCTTATGGAGTCAAACACGATCTCGTTATGCAATTATAAACCAGTAAATGATGACTAACTACTGCTTATTAGAACGCGATTGATTAATGATATTCAATTAGAAAACCACAACCATGAATGAAAATGCCAGACGTTTGAAAGATTTCCAGATTTATGATGCTTTAATTAAATTCGATTAGAAAATATTTCGATTTTACATAGTCATTCTTAAGATAAAATTTCGAAAGCTCATTTGACCATAAAAGATATTTTTGAGAATTTTTTATTATTTTTTTTTTGGATTTTGAAATTTTTTTAATTTTTAATTTTTATTATTTTATTTTTAAGAAAAATCAAAATTCTAAATCCTAAAACTAACTAAAATTCTAAAGAGAAGTTGGAATCTAAATTAAAACAAAATTAAAACCAAATAAACTAAAACTACAAAAAAGAAATTTAAAACTAAATGAAACTAAAAATTAAAATTTAAAAAAAATCTAACTAAGCTAAAACTATGATTAGACTAAGTTAAAAAATTAAATCCTAACACAAGCCTAAACCAAAATAAATCTAAAACTAACTTACGCTAAAGTCCTAAACGTAAAACTAAAATTCTAAAACAAAATTAACATTAAAACTAAAAGATCATGAATTAAATCTAAGTTTTAAAAAACAAAATTGAAATTAGAATCTACGCTAACCTAACCCAAAAATCTAAACACATTTAAAACGAAAAACTAACACTTTACAAAACAAATGAAATCGAACCAAAAAAAATCGAACGCGGGTTTATAACTTAATGTGTATGCGTTTGTCGTTTATTTGCAGGTGGAAGACTTCGGACGGTGAGTTGAGACTTTAACACGTTCACCCTTTTTTGTTTGTCGTTTGTCTGCAGGTTGGACGGAACGCAGGCTTCGATGAAGGACGGCAGTGCGGGTTTATCGTTTGTATTTCGTTTGTGATTGCAGGTGGACGGAGCTGAGAGAAGCATGTGGAAGCCGACTGCTTTGATGTATTGTGTTTGCGCGCGTTTGGTGAGGGCAGAAGATATGAATCGACAGCAAATGAAGAGGCCAGTGCTGGACGGCAGGAGGATTCAACGCTAAGGAGAATGCAGTGTTCGATTGGCAGAGAAAAATGCTCAAATGCAGAGCTAGATTGGACGTGGACAGCAGATGAGGGCTAGGGCATGCAGAAATCGGATGGGGAACGAATTGAAAGAGTTTGGCAGTAGTGAGAACAAAGGACGCAGATGAAGGCCGGATGTAGATGCGGAGAAATGAAATTGAGGGCGGAAAAGATCTGGCGGTAATGGAAATCGATGGGCAGACAAATGCAGAAATTGGATGAGGGCAGATTGAAACCCTGTGCACACAAATTCGCCCTGCAAACTTTTAGAGTTCCTCTCAATTTAGCTCAGATTTCATATGCTCTCTTAATCAAATACTGTCCAGATTCGTCCACAGGAGGGATTTGAGGCCAGATCTGGCCTTTGGAGGTCAGATCTGCCTTGGATCTTAAAAAAAAATTCAATTGGAACTTGTAACCTGCAACAACAGCCAGATCTGAAGACACACACGCTAGATTTAATGATTAAACCCTAACAATCTTGAACAATTTACAAATTTACAACTAATTTACAAGTTCAAAACCCTCAAGGTCAGATTTAAAATCTATTTAGCACAATTTTCAGAAGTTTAAAATTTAAGTGAGAGGCACAAGCCTTAGAAACCCTGCAAAATCACAAATATCGTAAGATAGACTCGGAATTTAACAAATAAAGAGCTTATCAGATTTATGCTTATTGAGAGTTGGCTGGTCCAACCGAAGACTTCCCCAGACGCCCAATCTTAAAAAAATTTCCCTGCACACTTAGATCTGAACTTTAGACTGATAGAGACTTAAGAAAACAACATGAGACTTTTGCAAAAAAAATCAGAATGTTATTTTATAAACCCAGAAAACTGCATAAGATACCTATATGCAGATTAATCCACGAAGGCCATCAACCATAAGATGCAAAAAACCAAGTAGCAGAGTTTAGAGACAATTCACCACATAGATCTGAGAAGGAACATCCAAATTTGTAACCCCAAAGTCTTTGCTTTATTCCTCAAAAAGTTTACAAGAGCTTCTAAGAGCAAGTGCACGATTCTGAGATCGGATGATTCAATACTGACAAAGACCTCTAAATTTATAGGACTAGATCTCTAACGGCTAGTTTGGATGATCCTCGTCAAAATAATCTCAACCGTCCAAAAGATTTAATTATCTTTTAATCCGGAACGTTGAAATTAAAATTTTGGGGAAAAAACGAATTTATCGTTTAATTCAATTTTAATTAACTTAAAAATATTATTTTTAAGTTAATTACCCCAAAATTTTGACCTTGACATAACCACCAAGGCCCAAGGGTCCAATATTTCTTAAAATTCTCAATATTCCCTTGGCCTGGGGCTGTCAAAATCATTTTCCAAGGACCAACAAATTTTGCCTTTAAAGATTTAATCCTAATTTAGGACCCTAAATTAATTAAATTTCTGGTTTAGGATTTTATTAATTAATCGACCAGAAAATTTAATTAATTGACTAAGAGGGGATTATAATTATTTTTCCAACCCTCTTTTACATGAGATAATACATTTACATACATGAAGGGGGGAAACCCATTCGTATAGACCCTCAAAAAAATACCCAGTTCTGCGACTCAACATATGATCTAGTAGACCAAGTAGTTCAAACTACTTTTACAAGGACTCGATAGAACACTAGGACTCACTTAGCATGCTGATGACAAAATCCACCCTAGCTTTGGGGTGAGGCCGGAGGGAAAAACTCTGCCGATCACTTTCGTGAATCAGTGAGACAAAAAACCTCCTAGGATGGAAGTCATCAACAACATACTAGGCTTACCTAGGTTGTTACATACATGGACAGTCTTACTTAGATCATTTACATCATAAAATGCAGAATGGGTTTACATCATTTATAACAATATCAACTGTCGATGAAATCTGGATGATGGAATCTGAATGGTGCAACCACGTCGAACATGACGAATCCCATTTGAAAAAATGGGGGTGTACTGCTATGGGGTAGTTGACGAAGTGCGGTCAACAGCGCACATGGAGATTTGAGAGCAAAATGATCATGCATATTATCAGTATTTCCATCGTCCATTTGTACCTGATCATCGGATGGGGTTCAACCCCCATTAGAGTCAGCAACAATTGGTTTTTGTTATTTTTGCTTTCAGTTACTTTTGTATATATGTTCTCAGACTACTGATTGTTGTTCCACAACATGTATTTATGTGGCATATAACGGATGTATTTATCTTTTGCTACACTACATCTATCTATTGACAGCTTCACTGTTGATCTGCATATGCATTTAGCATATACAACATGTAGCTTTTATTTTCATTAATAAAAGCTACGATTTTTCCTGTGGAAAAAAAACACATCCAATTATTATTTTTTTGTTATATTTATCGTCTAAGGAAATATCCAGGAAGATCCACCCTAAAGTGGGAGTTCTTTCATTCACATGTAGATCCTAGTTATTGGATAAAGTTGTGTTTAGGTGTGGAGTTAAATGGGAATATAACTTTGTTAGGTGTTTAACACATCCTAGGTTTGTAATTATTTATTTATTTTTTTCGTCCAAGAAAATATTCAGGAAGATCCACTTAAAGGGATTGCATCACACTGGCTTATTAGCAGAGCCTAATCTTGAGGGCGTCGAGGATAATTGACCTCGTGACTTCTCATTAGTGAGGTGTGGGAGCTTGACCAATTGAGCTAACTCTTAGGCCTAATTTATGTAGTGTTTAATGGGAAAAGTTTTTTACTTTTCAACTCATGTTTCGTAATTTATGTGGAGTGATCGATTTTAATCATATCAAACGACTAGTTGTCTTAAGGGCGCTATCAAAGATTGCAAATCCTCATCCTGAGGGTGTCGAGGAGAATTGACCCTGTGGCCTCTCATTAGTGAGGTGTGGGAGCTCGACTAATTGAGCTAACTCTTAGGCCTAATTTATGTAGTGTTTAATGGGAAAAGTTTTTTACTTTTCAACTCATGTTTCGTAATTTATGTGGAGTGATCAATTTTAATCATCTCAACCTACTAGTTGTCTTAAGGGCACTATCAAAGATTGCAAATCCTCAGGCTAGGGTTGGATAGTAATGTATGTAATCTTAAGTGATATAATTATTTATTTGCAAATTGATAATAAATCTATTATGCTTGTGTCAAACATGGGTTTTTGTCTCATCTTGCAGGTTTTTCCGATGTAATTGTTGGTGTTCATGGATGACTTCATTGACATTACTTTGAGAGAAACAATTAGTTGCTATATTTTTTTCATGGTGATATGTTGTATTTTCCTTCGTTTAATAGTATTTGTAATAATATCTTATTATGATATCTTGTTATGATACTATTATGGTAACCTAAAGTCAAATATGAAGGGACCTAATTGTACAGTAGTATCAAACCACATATGGGAATGATTTGCTTGAATAGAATTAAGCGAAGTCCCATTGTTTAATGTTTATGTGGTTGAATGTTTTGTATGTCGTGAGGCACAAATCACTAACATTTGATATCAAAGCATAGTAAGATTGGGAAAGCTACCGGTTTTCTTTATTTATCCATTGTATTTGGTCAATTTTAAAATATGTATGTTGGTATTGACATCTTAATTTTTTAAAATGTAAAACTGAAATTGGCAAGCAAGTTGAAAATTTAATCGTATATATGTATATATGAGACATATATATTATATCATTATGGACTCAAAACTTTGGAAGGATTAGACAATACTGATACGATTGAGACGCTTAGCCCTTTCACGGCGAACCACTGAGTAATGTCAAAACTTGGTTGGACATCATTTTAGTAAAATGATATGTTTTACATATATTAGTGCAATTGACTTAATCACCATAATAACACCTCCTAAAATACTCTAATAAAGTTACCTCAATTCAAGTAGCAAACAAATCATGATCACTAAGAATAATCTTCATTGATCAAAGTTTTAATTATAATTATTATATTTAAAATAATAATTAACAAAAAATTTACCTCAATTTGTGTGCCAAACAAATCATGATCACCAAGAATAATTTCCATTGATCAAAACATTTATTATGAATATAATTATGATTATTGCATTCAAAATAATAAATAACAAAAATACATGGAATACATGGAATATGATGAAAAAAAATAAACATAAAATATCATAATGGAGTTTAAAAACCACCACCATAAACGTTTAATTTAATTAATGGATGATGGTGTCAATGAAATGTATATTTGTTCAGGGAGCTGAAAGCTTAAATGCCAAGCAAGGCATGAATATTTGATATCATCATATTTGTCATTGTGATTTGTGAAATATATATTGGTTACAAAAGATTTATTTTCAGAGTTGTCCTTGAATAAATGAAGAATACAGATTTATGACTATGAAGATAGGAATATCATTTTTTTTTTAATGTTGTTACTATCATTTCTTCACTTGTACCTCTCACATTATATATGAGCATGGGTGTGGGAAAAGAATAAATAAAATATGAAAAAAAAATCACCCCTTATACTATATATGAAAGGTGACATAGGGAAAATATTATTTGAAAAATAGAAAAAAATAAAAAGTACTATATGTAAAGATAGAAATAATAGGAGAAAAAATAGCACTTACCATTTCAAACTATATATGAGGGTTGGAGTGGGAAGAAATAATAGAGAAAAATATATATAAATTAAATAAAAATAAAAAAAATACTGACTGGAATGGGGGACAATGATGAAAAAACATTAAAAAAAAACTTTAAAATATATATATATATATATATATATAAAATCGAGATGGGAAAAATAATAGGGAAAAAAATCCATCCTCTTGTGGGAAATAAAAACTCTCTCTCTCTCTCTCTCTCTCTCTCTCTCTCTCTCTATATATATATATATATATATAATGGAGATGAGAAAAATAATAAGGAAAAAAACCCATCCCTCATACCATATATGATGGTGGCAGTGGAGGGAAATAATAAAAGTTAAAATAAATAAATAAATAAATGTCATACTAATATTAGTGTTGGGGTGGAGAGAAATAGTAGGGAAAACATAAAATAACATTATACTATATATGAGGAGAAGCATAGGGGTGGGGGAAATAATAGGGGAACATTAAAAAAAAGAAAAATGCATATTATATATGAGGGTAGAGATGGGGTAAAATACTAGGGAAAACATTAAAAAAAATAAAAAAATAAAGTCATTTTATATGAGGATAGGGTTGGGGTGAACATGGTTCAATTCAATTTTTATGATTTCTATATACGTTTTTGGAAAAAAGACTTAAAAGACTTATTTTTCCATCGTCTGGTTTCCCTAGTGGCAAACCACAACTAAAAACTATTTGATATATGTTTTATTTAGATGATCAATAGAAAAGTAAACTTACAAAAAAAGAATAAGGTAATATTGATGCATGTTTAAAAAGGCGTAGTCTAACTAATAAATGAAATGGCCTTTTCTAGGAATTTTTTGGTTCATTTATTAACCAATACTTGGCATAGATTTTTAACAACTTTGAGTTTAAGTTGTTTACTCTGCAAGATTCAAGTTCGCCAGAGATTTGCCCTAAATCTATCTATACATTCAAAAATATTTTTTAAACAACAAAAACACAATCTTGTTTGAAGTTGTATCACGAGATTCTAGTGAAAAATGACATTTTTTTTAGACTACTCGTTTAAAAGTATATTAATAACAAAAAAATCATTTTAGTGTAAACAATGTGGCTTACAAAGAAAATATTTCAATAGCAACGTTAACTAAAATATTTCAATGTCAAATATGTATATACTATATATGGTAATATATATTATATTATATATTAATATTTCAGGTAGTCTTGCTATTCTATATTT
The DNA here is from genome assembly GCA_034641835.2 of Pinus albicaulis. Taxonomy (NCBI): domain Eukaryota; kingdom Viridiplantae; phylum Streptophyta; class Pinopsida; order Pinales; family Pinaceae; genus Pinus; species Pinus albicaulis. The sequence continues at coordinate 311,315,043 of CM076578.1, forward strand.
TGGTCTTTTTTAAGGTATATATTTTAGATCAATTTTGTGAATTCCAATAAATATTTGTTGGAATTGCAAGTTTAGTCTACATAATCCAAATGTGTAAAGAGATTTTCAAGGTATTAATCTCTTAGCGACGTATCTATCAAACACTAAGAGGGATCAAATTTCTCGATTTGCATATATTTTTTGAAGTTTTACACTTTAAAAGAGGTTTGCACATCAAGAAATCCGATCCCTTTGGATGCTTACTATATCCGTGGTTAAGCTGGTAGTATTTACAAATCAATGGTTGAGATTTATTTCAAAATTAGTCATCTCCTTTTTACCTTTTTAAGTAAGTTGAATAATTAAAAAAAACTCATATGAACAATTGTCATATGAAATAAGTTATGTTTTTTGATTAGGTAGTATTGATAAGCCATGGTATTGTAACAAAGCCTATTTATACATTATGAATCTCCATGGAAAAGTGAGGTTGAATCTACATGGTTAAAAATCTTGTTACATTTGTTTAGAATGTATATATGTTTAAATTATACATCAATTCTTTTTATAATTGAAAATAATAATAACAAGAGCCACGTGGTGGTGATGTCACTGTTTTTGTTTTTTTGTACATGTGTATTTTTTGGACACAATGTATCAAAAGCGGTCAATTTGACCCTTCGTGGGCCATGGCGATCCAACGATGGTGATGGCATTGGAAGTCAATGATTGCGATCAAATAGTGCAACCACCCCCCGCTCCATGTTGATGTCACAAAAGGGGTTTTGCTATTAGTGTTCCGCGCAATAGAACTAACAATGTACCATAATGGCATTGGAATCAAGGGCTAAGATTAAATAGCGTGAACCAGCGACCCACCCCACCTTGTTGTTGTCACCAAGGAAGGGGGGTGGCACTATCATGGTTTTGCGCCAGGTTTCGTACAAGGTCCCAAAACTTAATCCATTTATTCACCATCGCTCATGGGAGGTGTCTACAGATGTTCAATTGTATATAGTTGTCTGCATTTAATTGAATGTGTTATGGCTATGTTTAGTGTATGTGATATGGTTATTTGAGTAATATGGCAACGTTAATTCTACTGATTGATTCCATGAAATACATGATCTTAATAATTGTTGAATAAGATAATTACACATTTTTGTACGCTATGTCTTTTGCGCACATACAACTAGCATATGAAGTTTGGTACATAGGTGTACTATGCGGGCCACATGCATTACTTCTTTGTACATGCAACCATATTTCCAGACAGAGAAAGAGAGCGAAGCGACCTCACCTTCCAGCTGAGTTTTCTCTCGAAAGGGTTTCCCAAAGAGCATATCTTATGTCGTATGTGTGTGTGCGAGCTTATTTTTTCGTTCTCTATTTTTCTGCATAATTTCTATTAGCATGCATGTACTAATTACAATTAAATCTACAGATCTAGAATTTTAATAAAATTGTAATTGCGTAAAAATTCAGTGTTTCAATATATTATTATTAAATCTGTTGTGACGAAATGTCCAGTGGCATATCCATGGCAGTTTACGGATCACTTATGTGGGCTCATGTCCTGGGATAATGGCCCACTTGAGAAAATACAAAGTACAATAACATAGATCCGACCCAACAAATCTGACCTAGATTAATGCTCGATCTCTCCCGCAGATCTAGATCTCCAACCTCTCTGCACTCCCTTGGACCCAACACACCGCTCACTAAGATTTCGCTCTCAATCTTGTGTTTTTGTAGCGTGTCCTCTCCTCTCCTCAACCTTGCTTTTATAACTTTACATTGAGCTAAATCCCCAACCCTAACTCTAATCTCAAAGTGATTAACGGTCGATATTAGATCTCACCTCAATTGAGATCAACACTAAGATTAAAACTTACTAAAGTGTTTTTTCCAACATACTAATATGTGTTTTTTCCTAAATTAGACTTTATGCTAAAGTTACATTAACAACTTGCTCACAACTTGCTCACACTAGAGCAAATGTTCTAAAGAGAATGTGGGTGACTTCTACATGCCTAGACACGAGGCTTGTGTAGAAGTACCTGCTCGAGCTACAAAAATCAACAATTTTTCACATTAATATTTAATGCTTTCATTTTCTTACCACCAAAAAATAACATCCATTCAACAATCACGTTTTAATGCATCAAATTTCTGCAGAAAAGCTCTACCATAAGTTAATATGACACTAAAGTGTGACCCATCTTCAATAAATACTACATATGAAAGTCAATTTTGCATTTAAGACTAAATTGAATGTATCATGTCATGTTAAACTAACATGCCTCAGCATACGCATATTTCACACATTCTAAACCCAAACACAGATTCGTTGTTTACATTTGAATAATATTTTCCTAACCTTTCAATTAATTGAAGCAATATAATTTTAGAAATTCCCCAATCTTTCAAAAGGACAATGTTATATTTCACAGCTATTAATATTAGTATCTTCTATTCTATGAAAATTCTAGACTGAAAACAAGTATGATTATTTTCTTCAATGAGAATTTCATCAAACACATAAATGATGGCATTGTTATTGGAACTGATTTTGTTGGGAAGAAATCTGAAACAAAGCTCTCGCATTTATCATTTACATTGCAAGAGACTTTAAAGACCATTTGATAAGGGGATGTTGGAGCATTTCCCCCTGTTGAAAACATTTCCCATAGTTGCTTTCAGCCTCAGGTGCAATTCTGGCACCTGAAAATCCACCAGGGCTAAAAACACCAAAATGGGTATAAATCCAAAGGTAGATCCTTGCAAACGCAAATGCATGGAACCTAAGAGGTGATTTCAATTTATCTGTTTGCCCTAGCTCATAGATGTTGACTAAGGCCTAATGAGCTTATCAATCAAGCTTCACCAACTTGTAGCATTATGAACAAGATAAAATGGTATTTGGGAGAGAAAATAAGAACATAAAATGGTATTGGGAAGAGAAAATAAGAAAATTGTCGATTTTATACATAACTTTAGCTTGTGAAGACTTCAGAAACAACTTTGACAATTTTCAAATGTGTGTTAAAAATTTTATGTACGCCTTTCATGCATAAAAATTGATAAGCTTAGCCCACGAAAGTCCAATTTAAACCTAAGGTACATGTAAATAGAACATGACAGACCTCACACACTAGATACAAATGACAAATAAAATAATCATATGGTGAAACAAATTTGTGAGTTAAGTGTGAGACAAATTGAAATAAGTAATGCGAGTCTTATTTAAGAAGTGGAGATGGCCGTTGGGATCCGTAATTGGGATATTCTACTAAAAATGTTAATTGTTATTCAAAATTTGTTTATAACATATGAGAGAAAAGCTACATATGTAACAACCACAAATTTAAAATATACAATTAATTATATCAATCATGTGATTAATAATCAACACATACCATTCAACTGATTAGTATAGATTTTTTGAATAACACGAGCATAGACGACTTCTTTGTAGCGATGATATTCCTTACTTGTGATTTCAGAGTTTAACGCTCTTTGAGTTTTGCTAACCACAACAAAAATTTTGGGGACGACTCTCCACCCAAATATAGGCTAGTTGCACATAATCTTCCTAGAGCTAGTCACCCGCAAGCCCTCAATCAACGTATTACTATCAGAGAATCTTTTGTCTCACAACAATTTCCTTCCCAATAAATGAATGAATGAAGGGGTTTTATGAGGGTTTAGGAGAAGGGAAAAATGGGTTTCATAGAGGGAAAAAGGGAATAAATGAGAGTGGGATGTGGAGAATAAAATGAAAGGGATCCTCCTCCTCATCCATTAAATAGACCAAACGGTTCCAAAGATGGAAAGGGATCCACATGTACACATTACATGTGTCAACATGCCAACTTTATTTCTTTATTTTAAGGTTTACTTCATACAATATTTTTCTTAATTCAACTATTTCTTATTTTATTCCTTTTTTTTTAACTTTTTGTTAACTTTACTTATTTTTATATGTATTTATTTGGAACTCTAGTTTGTTATTTATTATTATTATATACTCTTCATTATTTATTATTTATTTACTATTATTATATTTTCTTTATTATTTATTTACTATTATTATATTTTCTTTATTGTTTATTAATTATTTACTTATATATTAATATTATTTTATTTTATTTTGTATTATTATTATTATTATTATGGGGTATTACATACTCCCACTCTTTAAGGAACATCGTTCCGAAGTTAAGTTGAATCATTTAACTTTTTATCTTATTTTATTTAGTTAATTATTACTTCACGTTTGCCCTATACCCTCTGCTAAACTAGTATAACTAGCCGGCATCGAAAGTTTTCACATCAACGGGGAAATCCCAAGGAATCTTTGTCATTTTTCCCAACTTTCAGAACGAGACTTAAAGCCTCATCGGTCTGTACCATAGTCCAAGGCTCGCGCCCAAGCTCGAGCCTCATTTTCCCAAGGAAAGCATCTGATCTCAGTACTCAATGACTTTGGGCATTTCACAAGGCTGGCCCACTCCCTCTGTTAGTCATGAGTGATTTTTGTTGATATCAAAAGATGACTAAATTATGATTCTAGATTTCTAGAAACAAGATTTGAGAAATATTGTGAAATCTAGATATCTCACTGCTTTCATTATCCTAAAGGCCTAATTGTTCCACTAAATTTCATCATCTTTGCCTTCTCAAAGTTTACCCCATTGCTCCAAGGAAACTCCATTTTCTGAGCTTGCTGATTTCATTTTATTTCCCACATCCCACTCTCATTTACTCCCTTTTTCCCTCTACGAAACCCATTTTTCCCTTCCCCTAAACTCTCATAAAGCCCCTTCATTCATCATCTTCCTTCTATAAATATTAAACAATGTAAAAAATTCCCTTTTTTACATTGTTTAAACCAAAACTATAGCCTTTCGGGTGTTTAAAATTGTTACATAAAACCCTGTTTTATGTTAAAACCCGCCCTTCATACACACAGGCCCTAAGCCACCTTTCCTTCTAGCCCCAACCCGTTACCCCCCGTAAAACCTTATCCCCCACTTATTCTTAGCCCCTTCCACCTATAAACTACCCTTTCGCCCCTTTCATTTTATTAAAACCTTATGAAACCCCCTTTTAACCTTCGAAATATTAAAAGGCGGGCCCGCTTTCCATAAACACCCCGCACCCATTCATGTTCTGCCATCTATCTAACGGACCCCACCTCTGAACCTGCCTTCCACCCCTCCAACGTGCGATCGTCGTCGATCTCGTTCTTTGAGATCTAACAACCGAAACGGCATACCGTAAATGAAGTTGTGATGGGTTTAATGATTCACGACCCACGCGAAATAGGCAGTTTCCACCTGCCACACGTCGATCACCCAATGGTATCGCGCGCCCACCGCCCTAAACCACTTACTGCCTCCAATCCACGCGATAAACCACCTTTCACCTCCGTGCCAAAGTCAAAGTTCTTCCCGCCTCCGTTTGAATTCCTCCCAGTTCCGCCTCCAAAACCTTGTCTTTGCTCCATTTCTCCCTCTATAAACACCTTCTGACCACCCAAAACCCCTGAAAATGCAATCAAGCCTGCTCCTGCATGGTTTTAACTAAAGGTTTGTGTTTTGTGTAGGATTTAAATGGCAGAAAAGGTCCAAAATGCCCTCCCACAGTCCATGAATGATGGATGAAACCCTGGGTGACGATCCAAGGGTCTTAAATCCAAAATTGGGAAGATCAGAGGCCTTCTCAGGGTTAATCGATGATTAAGCATGCTCATCGATGGATCATAAACCCTCCAGCACACAAGAAACGTGTCCCTGCACAATGGACAAACACAGACAGTAAGGAAAGATGAAAAGGTAAAGCCAGTCAGAGACCGTGATAAAGCAAAAAGGATTAAAACGCCAATCAGGTATCAAAAACAAATTATAAAGATTGGCCACATGGAAGACATTAAAGACAAATGAAGACAAGCGGGCGAAGATCAGAAGATTAAAAGTAAAAGCAAAGGGTTAGCTAGTCAAAACAGCAGGTCAAAGAAATAAAGCAGACAATAGAAAGACAAAAAGAATAGAGGCAAAGGATCAAAAGAAACAAATCAAAGATCAAAGGAACAAAACAGAAAGATCAAACAGATTGAAGAAAAAATGATAAAAAGCAGACAGTAAAAGATAAAGACAGAGTTTTTAAGGCCTAAATAACAAAGATTAAAGATTAAACAAAGGGCAAATCAACCCCAGACAAATTCGAATGACTTGGCCTATGGCAGTCACTCCTCTCAAAGGATATTTTTGCCACCTAATCCTTTGTTTCCTTCAATAAAGCACTAAGCAATTATTGAACTGAGTCAAAGATATTTATATCTGCCAGATAGTTATTGTAAAAGTTATGAATAGGCCTTAAAGTCAAACATTTCACCTATTTTTCCTTAGCAGTTAAAATAGAAGTTATTCAAACAGAGAAGTAGCTGCAGATATTCATGCCTTGAGCCTTGCATGGTCTTCAAGGTTAGGAACTCATTAGCTCTTGTAATAAATGACACTCAAACCCTAGATTAACTTCATCTCCTCATTTGCAGCATAAATACTGCATCTGAACTCATTATCTCGTTTGCATTTGATGACTCTTTGAAGTAATACATAGTCTCTTGGAAGTTGAAAAGAAATTGATGTCTTGGAACTTGTGGATGCCCTAATTTGTTTGTTGATGGAGGAGGCTAGATCACTGGATCCCTGAGCTTGGTTGTTGGTGAAGTGCTTCTAATTTGTTATTGTTATTTCCTGTTTCATTATGTTTCCATCTTTCTGTGCCGCAGTAGAATAAAAGTTTTAGGCTAAGAAATGTCTTTTGAAAGCACTTTAGTTCTGTTTATTCTTCACTGCCTTGATGTTTTCTTCTGCTAGGACATTTTAGAAAATTCTTAATTGCTCTCTAAACCCCCTAAATTTGTTTATTTCATAAATAGTTGAATACAGTTGGTATCAAGCATGGTTTATGGTTTCCCTGCTTACTTGCTGCCACTTAAACACTGTTTTTGAAGTCTCTTTCTAAAGTACCATTCTTTAAAGTCTGCCAAAGAGGTTTTGTTTCGATCATACCCTTTGTACTTGCTTGACTAATTGTTTTAGAGATCTTCATAACTATAATCAAGGATGTTTAGATTCCCCTCTTCTCTGATTATAGTTATATGTGTGTTTTAAGTGTTTTCTTTTCTTGAAGGTGAAATCACTATTAGTTAAATGTGTTTCTCACCTTCTATATTTCATTGGAAAAGTTTGTCTTGAATTATTATTTGCTGAAGTGTGGATTGTAGAATTTATGGTTTGCCCTGTCTATTGATTGCCTCTTCGTGTTTATAATATATTAAGTCCCTTTGTTGAGAAGTAATATGATAAAGGATTCTTAATTGCCCTTTACCCTACTTTTCATTCTTACAAATTGATGTCCATCTCATTACCCTTAAAACTTGAAGATCCATTGGCCAAGTTAGATTTGCCCTATGATACTCCCCAATCCATTGATGAGCTTATCATGACTTCCATTTGACTCCATTGCCCAATGACTTAGAGATTTCCTCATTCTACCTATGCTTCTTGATCATTATACCCAACCAAAACAAACAACAAAACCTCACATTTAATAACTAGCCTAAAATCAACCCTACAAAGCAAACAAGTTCATTTCATTTGCAAACAAATAGAGAGACCCCTCTCTAAGTCCAGGAAGGCTAGGTCCTAGGGCTCTAAAGATTGATTCCATGTTGCCTTGTCATTTGGTATACCAATATGCCAAATCACGGGACACCAACACCCTCCACACTCACTAAGCTGCACAACCCCAAGCATCAAAGTCCTTACACCCCCACCAGAATTCGGCATCTCAATCCAATATCAGGCACTCGACCTCCTCAAGGTAGTCCTATAGCCCCTCAAGAGTTATCCATCTAAAGCTATACAAGACATAGGAACCACAAGCATATGTAGTGTTGATTGAGTCTGTCCCCAGCCCATATGGTGTTACATATTCTCCCTTGCAGGTATGGACTCCCACAAGATCATCAAATAAACCCGGCCCTCTCGGCCCATTTGTGGAGTCCTTGTTAGTCACCACATGTCAATATACCTCATATCATAACATCATGATCCCTATGCATATCATACGACATAATTATCATAACAAATAAATAAATAAGCAGCACATATGCATCATTAACCTCTCATCAGAACTATATCCATTTACCACATACCATCACATCATGAATCATCATTAATATGATAATTATTTCAATACTTATCAGATATACAACAATAATACACTATAAGCATGCTTATCATGATTCATTAAAAAAAATTATTCATTTGTTTGTATAAACAATGAATACCGACTATAAAGTAAGATTATTCATGAATACTATTAGTAGTCATTATATTGTGTATAGAATCATTCATTGTTAATACCATATCTCTTGCAAAATGGGCAGTTGCTAGATCTAAGGTTTTGAGCTTGATTTGAGTCTTAGAAAATACTAATTTTCAGATTTATTATTATGTCATGTTTTTATCAAGATGCCAAATACTTTTCAATAATCATTCCATATTCCTTCAGTTAAGAAGCAATATTTACACAATAGATATAGTCATTTAAGCACATCGTTAAAATTCAAATGATCCTCATCATCATCATCCATATTCGAAATTTGTTTGTAACATATGAGAAAAAGGCTACATCCCATCAGAGAAAATGACCCTGATTATGTTACAATATTTTTCACAATTCTTAACCACAAGATTAGATGAAAACATCTAATAATATTTAATGGAATCATTTTAAATTTTTTAATTCTAACATGGCAGCAAGCCAAGTTGTACTAAAATAAATACATCTAGGAAGCAAAGTTCTAACATATTCAATCACCAGGTTGATAGCCACTGACATCTTAATGAGAAACAAAATCCTTCTCAAAATAATTACTCTTGTAGAAAATGTACGTATTCAAGTTCTTATTAAAATTAATTTAAAACACAAATTTTCTAAGTAGCTTGAATCTTAACATCATTAACATAAAAGTGTAGTCCAGTATGACTCTATGCCTTGTATATGCATCTCTTCCCCATATCTGCAAGGGGATTTGTCCTGTAAAATGGACAAAATGCCAAAGGTTCCATTCTCAAAATAGAATCTAAAGAAAATCCCCAGAGCAATATACTTCAGCATTCTCTGTAAAAAAGAAGTTTGTTAAACCATCTGCTCAAAGCTGAACATACTTCAAGGCAACAAAAATTATAAAATTCACAAATAAGACAAAATATCAGGTTCTATATCACCAAATGGATTTATTTATCCTCTTAGAGCTGAATAGTGAGATTTAAAATGGCATAAAATCACAAGGAAGGGATAAGATAACTCAGTTTATGCTATAAAGCTACATTGTTTGTAGCTCACCATATCAAGAAGCCAACTTCAACATGTCATGGAATTTATTGCAAGTAATCTCACCTGATGTAAAGAATAGACAGTAGGCTTGACTGAAAGACACTTATATACATCTTCTAACGTGGAAACCGACCTTTGACCAGAATTTGATTGTACTCGGGCCTGGATGTCTGCAAAATGTACAGATTAACTTCCTCGACACAAAATATAAATGCTCCACTATATCGTGAATTGAGATGATCTCCATCTTAATATCAACAACAATATAAAATATTCTTCACAGGATACTTCCAACAGCCCCGAACCTAATAACTGCATTTTAAGTAATCATGTTGAAAGAGCTAAATCAAGAGCTTAAGGATAACTATAATAGATATCATTGGCATCAATGATTTCTAACCATAGTGGTATTTGAAAATTTCCAGATTGTATTGTAAACTGGAATATTACTTATTGATGAATTGGCGACTTTCAGGCAATCGGGCATCAAGAATCTCTTGTAATTATGCCTCATGACTCGCTCATGTGGCACTACTCCAGAAAAGATGAGAAGATAACCCATTCAAGCATTCTAGTTACGGAATCTGGAGTAGCTACTGGGGTGTGTCTAATCTGAATGTAATATTTTGCATACAGAAAAGGCTGAGCCAATCTCATGACTAATAATTTTAATTGTGTGAAATCAGTTCCTTAACAGCAACATCCACACATAGGCCTTAATACTGGAGACATATATAGCAAGGAGAATCTACCGTCTATCACCTCAGGGAGAGAATAAAAAGTATTCATTTTTCCAACGGTAAGACAAGTTGTGCAGTCCTAAGTAGAAGAACCATCAAATGATCTAATTGTAATTTTTACTTGTAACTAACCCTCTATTCCAGTTTAAGGATACCAAGATATTTTGTGTACAGTGCAAGGGTATGGACATTCTTTTTTAACAGTAAGCATATAAAATTATTTCTGTGAAATCAGTTCCTTAACAGCAACATCCACACATAGGCCTTAATACTGGAGACATATATAGCAAGGAGAATCTACCCTCTATCACCTTAGGGAGAAAGAATAAAAAGTATTCATTTTTCCAACGGTAAGACAAGTTGTGCAGTCCTAAGTAAATGAACCATCAAATGATCTAATTGTAATTTTTACTTGTAATTAACCCTCTATTCCAGTTTAAGGATACCAAGATATTTTGTGTACAGTGCAAGGGTATGGATATTCTTTTTTAACAGTAAGCATATAAAATTATTTCTGTGGATTGACCACATGAAACCTACCTCTAGTACATTACAGGAGGGTTTACAAAATTGTGTATGGACTCTGGAGCATCCAGTATTTCAGATTCTCGTGTCATTTTTGTGGAAGTGGATTGTTATCAAGTGAATAAAATTCAGGCAGCAGATAGAGCTCTGGATTAATTGGTTCCATATTAGATGGAATGTGGATAGCTCCCACAGACAAGTAACAATGCACCTTCTATGAAATTATGAATATAACTGCAATTTTTAAATTTACATTTGGTTTCCAAATTCAAAAAGATACTTGGAAACCAAATGTAAATTTAGTAAATTAAAGTCCACATAAATCAAACTCACCATTTGCAAAATTATGTTGAGAAGAACAAGAAAAACGATGTAAATACTTGGAAATTGCAGGGCATAGAAAGAACCAACAATCTAACCTGGAGAATGATATTTTATTTGTATTAAAAAATATATGATAATGCACAGAGCAGAAGAGCTTGTGGCACTTACAATGTCCTTGAAAATAATGTACACAGTCAGTATGAAGAGTACAAAAAGAATTTCAAACTCTGCAAAGCGAACAAATGCAAAGACCATGTTCACTGCTCTTGTGAGCAGTGATTCAGGCTTTGGCACCACCTGTCTGCGCATCACAAAAAATTATAATCTCCCCTGCCCTGCCCCTGCCACAGCAGATCTTCACTTCATTTATATTCAATTATAGGTACCGTAAAAGTAAACAAAAATCACAATTAAACAAATCAAATCCACCTTCGGCTACACATATCAAGTCAGATATTCATTCACGCAAGAAAAATCCTTACCAAAGAAATGCATAAATAATACAGTATTCCTTCCCCTAGTACTGCTATAAAAGACTCCCATTACATATATTCATTTGCATACAACCTGAAACTGTAAAAGGAATAACATCAAAAAAATTTGATCCTGTGTCCTTTTTGGGGGATCTGATAAGGAACACATCTTATACTTCATTACTAAATAATAAAATTGTACATCAAGACTTATACATCATTAATCCAAACAAAAGTCACAATGTTTGCCCTTCTCTAAATATTGATGGGAAAGTTAGCATGTCTGCTCTTTGATCTCAATAGAATTTACATCTTTTCTAGAAATGTCAATCCCTTGCCAAAATCTGCATGACATGAGCAATTCTAACTTAAAACTTAACACGTCTCCCGTGCTGAATGGATTAGCTATCTCATGATAGATTGCTTGACATCGTCTTTTCCATATGAAGGAGATACCTTGTGGTGAAATTTGAACATTAGAAAAACAAAATAAAGTTTAACAACTACTCTCCCCTAGGAAGAGAGATGCCTTGAATTTGACCTTTCACTCAAGCAACTTCTGTTGAAGAATATAACTAGTGTCGGTCTTCATAATTGTACTTGTCAGAAGAAATTCTATTATTAAAGAAAATGACTTATTAAAGCATGGATTTCATGCTTGGGTCAATGTTTTCTAGGTCAAGACCTCCATTGAAGGCTTCTAGGTTTTGTCTTGAGTCAATAAAGTCCTTGTCATTTTATTAGACCCTTCTTGGGCTTTTGTATCATGTAAAAAGAATTATTTTCGAGTCAAAAAGGGTATCTGTCACCTCCAAACCAAGTCGGACCTGTCCTCATGAAGTCAGCCTACATTTGGGCAATTCGACCCAACAAAAAGGCTATATATAGAGAGGCAGTTCGACCTATTTGGAACACTCAATCATCAAGTTCGATCAACAAGGAAGAGAAGCAGAAAAAGAAAGCAAAGTAGCGGGAGAAGGACGAAAGAAGCTGGGAATACCTAAAACAAGTTCTTGGGCTATCTATCTCTCACACGTGCAAAGTTTCCGGGCAGTTGTTGGGGCCGAACTTTTGAATCTACTGCAGGTCTGAAATTCTGAAGCTGGGGGCCAAAAATTTGTTGTTGGGGGGTCAAAATTCTAGATTGTAGCTGCAACTAGGAAGTTGTCACTTGGAGACTTTGACAGGGATCATCTATAGGAAGGAAGGGCTGACTTGGTGGTTGGAGGTCTTTGTCTAGGTCTAAGAAGTCTTGGATTGTCTCATCTTCATTTGAATCTACTAGTGGAAGAGTTGGACTGGGTTTTCCCCTTGAAAGGGTTTTTCCCAGGTTGAGTGCCTACATCTTGTGTCTCTTGTTCTTGTGGTCTTCATAATAGTGTGGAAAAAGTCAGCAAAAAGTCCCGACTTTTTGAAAAAGTCTAGACTTTTTGAAAAAATCCCGAATTTTTCCCTGAGCCGACTTTATCGACCGAATTTTTCATTTTTTATTCTTTTAAAGCAAATGTCAACATCAAACAATTAACAAACACATTGACACACAAACAATGAAAACAAAACTACAATATAAAATGTATAAGATGTAATACTGAAGTCTGAAATATGATATTTGTCATTTTATCTTGACTCCTCAGTTATAAGTTCAGCGTCCTAACAAGATAATAGTTAAAACTTCATACAAAACCACATTAAAACAAAAATAAATATATCTCATGATCTAGATTCTAGATACTATAAGTCTATAAGGATAATTCGAGAAGATTGTGGTTCCCATGAAATTCCTTAGTTCCTCCCTCTAATCTCTCTTTCTAGTAGTATCATGAATTGAGTTCTTTGTAATAAGGACAATGTCTGGGGTAGCTGTAGGGAAAATATGCACATTATGCCCTGGGATTTTGGCAAGGTGGTATTTCAAGCGGGTGATTCCACCAAACATTTCCATTCCACAAAGCTTGCACCTCAACTTTTCTCTATTATCATCCTCACATGCCTCACCATACTCCCACATTTGGTTGGTCCAATGGCTTTGTCATTTGGTAGAACTCTGATTAAATTTTCAAGTTTTGGACCTACCACACAAAACAAATGTGGAAATTCAAAAAAGGGTAAGAAGAGGAAGACTCTAAATTTATAGTATATATACTAATCTAGGAAAACAAAGAAAAGGAAGGCAATTTTTTTTTTAACATACCCATAAATCATAAATATGGATATGGTATACTTGAGTAAATCTCCACTCCAAAAATGCTCAGTTGATGGCAAAGAAAACTATGGATTTCCCCTTGTTTGCTTGATGAAAAATGGTCACAAGACTCACACAATCCTCATAGCTCAAACTTCGCACAAGAAAACACAAAAATGACCCGAAAAAAACCCAAACCACAACTTATATTCGCGTTTTTTTTCTAGCAGGATGATAATTTCCCATCATCTTGCAATAAATTCACCTAAGCAAATTATCGTGATATTTTCTGGCAATAATATCGGCAAACGGTCTTTCGATGATAATATCGCGATAATTCTAATATTATCGCGATATGTGCAACACTGGTATATGGTACTATGTCAGTGGAGTCGATCACAGGGTTTAGCTACTTTGTGACCTTCATAGATGACTATTCCAAGAGACTTGGATATACTTCCTAAAGATAAAAGGTTGAGGTCTTAAGTCAATTCCAAGAGTTTGAAGCTCTTGTGGAGAACCAAACTCAGAAGAAGATCGAGGTGCTGAGACAAATAACAAGGGTGAGTATACATCAAATGAGTTTAAGGGTTTTTGCAAGGAGGTAGTAATCAAGAGAGAACTCACAATGCCTTACAACCCTCAACAGAAAGAAGTTGTGGAAAGGAAGAACAAGACCATAGTTGGAGCGACGAAGGCAATGACTCGTGATCAAGACTTGCATATATTCTTGTGGGCAGAGGCCTGCAATACAACTATTTTACTTGCAGAACAAGAATCCTCACAGGGCAGTGGAGGACAAGACTCCTGAGGAGGCTTTTACAGGAGCGAGAGACCAGAGGTGAGCCACCTTCGTATATTTGGTAGTCTATTTTTTGTCCATATTCCTTCAAAGCAGAGGACTAAACTAGAGCTCTTTTCTGCGAGAGGGATCCTTGCGAGCTACGATGAGGTTTCAAAAGCCTATAAGATCTACAATCCAGCACGAAGGAGAGTCATCATTAGTAGGGGTGTCAAATTCAAGAAGGGTAGGACCTTTAGGATGTCGCATGATACTGAGCCAATGGTGGTAGAGGAGCAGGAGTGACAGGCTCTGAAGGTTGAGGAGGATCCAATAGCACTAGCAGTAGGGACATAGCCTTTAGTTCAGGAGGAGAGGCGATATGTTCCTTCTAGCTCTACTAGGAGGAGGTTGAGATGTGTCGAGCAGACAATGATAGATGCAAAGGAGTATGTGGAGGCTCTTAACATGATGTTTAAACAAAGTAGACCACCAACTAGATTTTCCATATATATGGCCCTTATGGGCAGTGTCAGTGATTCTAAGCCTCCTACTTTTGAGGAGGCAACATATCAAAAGTTGTGGAGGGGTCCCATGGTGGAAGAGTATAGGTCAAACATGAGGCACGACGTGTGGGACATAATGTTGGGGGCAGAGGAAAAGTCTGTGGTCACTTCTCGATGGATCTATAAGCTCAAGTGGGAATTATATGGCAGCATCAAGAACTACAAAGCAAGGTTTGTGGCAAGAGGGTTTTCCCAAGAGGAGAAAGTGGACTATGAGGAGACTTTTGCACCTATCACAAAATATGCATCTATCAGGGCAATCATATCTATTGCCTCAGAGATGGGGTCAAGGATACATCAGGAAGATGTGAAGATTACCTTCCTCAATGCGGTGATTGAGGAGGAGGTTTATGTTGAGCAGCCTCAAGGATTTGACGTGCATGGGAGGGAGTCCCATGCATGCAGATTAAAGAAGGCCCTTTATGGGCCGAAGTAGGCCCTGCGCGCATGATACTCCCCTACGTGCATGATACTCCAAGATCGATGGGTACCTTCTTGCTCTGGGCTTCACCAAGAGTGAGGCGTACTCCAATTTGTATTATATACTTGTTGAGGACGAGTCACTTATCTTGGTGTTGTATGTGGATGATCTATTCTTGACAGGATTAGAGAAGTTCATAGGGATGTGCAAGGAGGACCTCTCTTCTAAGTTTGAGATGAAGGACATTGGTCTTATGCACTACTTTTTGGGATTGGAGGTGTGGCAACAGCCAAGAGAGTTCCTTGGGCATGGCAAGTATGCAATTGAGATCGTGAGGAGATTCAGGATGGAGGACTGCAGGCCTATGTCTACCAACTATGATCACCAACTTGAGGAAGACTGATGCTTCCCAAAGTAAGTTGGTGGATCCCACTTTGTACAGGCAGCTTATTGGGTCCTTGATGTATCTTGTCAACACTAGGCCAAATATTTGCTTTGTAGTGAACACACTCAGCAAGTTCATGGTGGAGTCAAGGCAAGTTCATTGGGTGGCAACGAAGCATGTGTTGAGGTACCTTCATGGTAAAGTAGACTTTGGACTAATATATGTCAAAGTTGGTGGAGTAAAGTTGCAGGGGTACACAGATTCTGAATGGGCAGGAAGCGCAATGTATAGGAAATCCACTTTTGAATATTGTTTCAACTTGGGGTCTCCGATGATCTCATGGTTCAAGAAGTTGTACTCAGTGGCACTTAGCTCAAAAGAGGCAAAGTACATGGCAGCACATCTGGCAAGTTGTGAGGCCAGCTAGCTTCGCAAGATGCTCACAAGTTTATTTAATCTTGAGATGGGACCAATTGTGATACACTATGATAAGCAAAGTTGCATCAAGTTTTCGAAGAATCTAGTGTTTCATGACAAATCCAAGCACACAGAGATTAGGTACCACTTCATTAGAGAAATGGTCTAGAGAGGTGTTGTGAGATTGTAGTACATACCCACAAGGGAGCAGGTTGTAGATATTATTACCAAGCCTCTAGTGAAGAGAAAGTTCATGTTTTACAAGGACAAGTTGGGGGTGGTGGAAAATCCCTTCCTAGCTAGGAGAAAGTGTTGAATTTTGTAGCTGCAAAAGGCTTTCTAGCTTGGTATCTTAGCTAGGAAAATATTGTTTTTCCTCTTTAGGAGCTTGCATGTGACATTTGAAGTATGCATGAGGGTTGAATGCGACATGAAAGGTAAGCATGAGAGTTGCATGCAACATGCAATGCATGCATGAGGTTTGAATGCAATAATGCAAAATATGCATGAAGGTTGCATGAGACATGCAAGGTATGCATGAAGGTTGCATAAGGCATGCATGAAATGCGAGATATTTATAACTTCTTATGTTTAGAAAAAGAAGGCCTAAGAAAACTAAGCTACTTAATGACTTATTTTTAGTAACTCGACGATTTAATCTCAGTCAGCGATTTAGGCCTTAATGAAGTTATAAATTGCGCCTAAGGTAAGAGGCTAAGACACGCAATCACTGTTGAGCACTTAAGCGGGTGATTTCCCGCGTGAGAAGGCTCAACTTGACCAAGGATATTCAGGAGGACATTGAGGAGACTTTGGGAGGAAATCAAAAGGCCAAATTTCTCAGGCAGCAAGGGGTTATCTCAAGTTGAATTTCTTAGTAAGAGGCCAAGTTACAAGTATTCTTATCAACTATAATTTCCTATGTATTTCTCTATTGGTCTGACCCAAATTTTGAGTTTAAAAAATTCAAAAGGATTTTGTGAGTGAATTTTTCTATTGTACATGTCATTGCTTTCTCACTTATTCCCACTACAAATTTACCTGTTAATTATCAGTGTATTTATTTTTCGACAATTTTGAAATTTATTTGGTAAAATATTTTTTCTAGGTATTGTTATATTGCCGAGTGAAATTAAACTAGGGCTTAAAAGAGTTTAAATTAACAAAAAAGAGTTATTACCACTTTACAAACTAAAAATTCTCACATCCCAAACAGGAGAGAAAATATAGGATGAAATCACACTCAAATTTGTCACATGCCTTGTCAAATTCTCCTTTACCAAGGATAAAACCCCACTCAACACTGGCATATGCCTTGTTGAAAAATTATTTACAAAAATGAAAACCCATTCAAATCTGGCATATGCCTCGTCAATACTCCCTTGTCTATACAATACTTTCCTACACTGTAAAGTCTCCCTTGCCATTTAGGGCTTTCCTAAGTTGTCAAGTCTCCTGCACCCATTGAAGACTTTGCTAAGCTATAATAAGATCGTCTAAAAAAAAATGGCCTTTAATAGACCCAATTTGCCCCATCAAAAACTTCTGACAATAGTAATTTTTTATCCAAATGACCAAAAGTTGGGGTCAGCATTACAAGAAACATTAAGTAAAGCAATTGGCCTTCAACAACCCCTACTCAAGGACAACAAATCTACACCAAGTCACTAACTTGAATTTGAAACAAATGCAAGAGTGAATGGGTGAGGAAGTGTCTCAAGACAGCTGACAAGGTTCTTGTGTTGGAAAGGAACCCTTTGCATGCTTTGGCAATCCCATATATGTGCCATGAATTGGCATTCCCATATATATGGGTAGTGTTGAAAATTGGTAGCGCAAGGATGAATTTTTAAAAATAGAAAGTCTATAAATCTAATTTTTAAAAATAGAAAGCCTTAAGTCCCATGTATGACTTTCAAAAATAGTAAATCACCTTGCATCAATTGGTAATCAAGTATTGTTGGTGAAAAATCCCTTTTGATCATGAATCAATCCTAATAGTTCAATTTCGACTTAATCATCAATATTATCATTGATATTAATATTATTATTCATTATTATTCTTATGATATTATTATATTATTATTAAAAAGAAATTAAAGTCTCTCAATCATGAGACTCAATCATGTCATATGTAACTCCTCTCGATCAATGCATATGTTACTCTCTCTCTCTCTCTCTCTCAATGGATTCATTCCTCTCTCTATTTAATGCTCTTACGCACCTCTTACACTCTCTTACACACTTTAATGACTCGTCATAAAAAGATTCCTCTTACACCTCTTTAATGCATAAGTTACACTCCTCTCCTTTATGGCATATGTTACACTCTTATTTTGGCATATGTAACTCCTCCTCAAGGCATAGGAGTTACTCCGTCATGAATTCGACCTCCTTGCTCTTACACTATATATCTGTGTCTCTCATCCTCACTTGACACACACTTGTACTGTGAAAGGAGAATTTGAACTTAAGAAAGATAGAGTTGGAGAGTCTAGAGGAAGATTGAGAGAGAGAGAGAGAGAGAGAGAAGTTTTGAAGAGCAAGAGCATATCTTGGAGAGCCAAAGTGATTCAGTGTTTACATCAGCCACTGCTATCAGATATATTCTTCAAATTTGGGTGAACTTCTTCATTCTGTCATTGTACTTTGTTCTCTATTGAACAATTGATTTCTAATAGAAGAAGAATCTGGTTGGGTTTCCCCCTTGTGGGTTTTTCCCTGGTCATTGACCTAACTTCTTTGTGTCTCATTGAGTTCTTGGATATCTTCCATTGTGCATATGGTTTATATGGTTTATGTTCTATCTACAATTACTTAATTTATTTTGAAGCATAAAGAAGTTCTAGATTTAAGTGATTGTAATAGCATAGAACATCAGAATTTCAACAGGTAGAAATCTGCAACTCACAAAATTCAAGCATATACATGCATTTCTCTTTTCTATAGGTATGATAACATTGCACTCTTGTGATGTGTTATCTTTGATTTGAACTAAAGTCCAAACCTTATCTAAATGTTGAGGCCCACTTTTACCAACCAATTTAGTGCCATTAATTTTACAGGTCTTGCTAAGCCTTTGTCTTACCTACCATAATCCAATCGTTGTCCCCATTCTTGCTTGCATTTGCTTTGAACAAACCTACTACTCACTATGTATTCTCACCTAAAAGACCCTATGACTTATTTATCTTCTCTTCCTTTTTCAAAGGACAATCCTTGATTAAATATCCCAAAGAAAAACAAGCAAAACAAGCACTAGGGAGGTTGAGATAAACTACCTTTTGAACATGTACCATGGGATGAAATGAAAAAGATCACACTTCCTTATTTCAAAGGAACAAAAGACAAAATTGTAAGAATTCTAAAGAAAGGTAACATCAAAGTTACCTTCACCCCTCCAAACACTCTCGAAGGCATGCTGGATTGCGCTAAAGACATCATTGATCCAAAACATCATAAGGATGTTTATATAATACCATGTTCATGTGATAAATACTATATTGGTGAGACAAGGCGATCATTACACATTAGACTCAAAGAACATCGCGTAGACATAAAGTATAACCAAGTTAAAAGATTTTCTTTGGCCAAACATTCGTATGTTAACGGGTGAAAATATCCCACCAAATAGTCAAGGGATCCAAGCCAAGGCAAAGGCCCAATTAGACACTAACCTGTTTGGGATAGTTGAATCCTCTAGATTATGTGGCCCAACAACTAGTTTCAATGGGTTTTAATGCTAACAATGGAAAAGGAATAATTGAAGCCCCTCAAACCACCATTCTACAAACTATTAAGAAATGAACTATAATTCAACAAATAAGATTAGTTCAAATCTACTAAAGAATAATTCAAACACTACTCTAGAAAGCAGTAAAGCAAAAAAAAGTTGCAATTCAGCAAACAAGATTAGTCCAAATCTACTAAATGACAATATTAGAAACCTATTTTAATTGCAGAAACAAAAATTACTCTAAGTTGATAGAAGAGAGGAAGAATGAAATTGTACTAAGCTAATAAAGAAATATAATGCTACTCTAACATGTGAAGGACAATGCGTCAGTACAAAATAGTTCATCAGCATGCAAATTCATATCACAGGAATCCATCAAGTCCATGGTTAGGAATAGTCCTTATACGGAAGTGATGGACCGATATTAACAACTAATTTAAATAACTTGAAATTGAAGGAAATAAATATAATCTATGCTCTACAAAAGGAATCTATTTCTTCCTAGAATAGATAAAGAAGTACAGTAATTTTCCATAGGAACAAGGCTAATCTAACTTGATATTAGAAAAACAAATCTAATCTAATTTGTAGAAGGAAAATTCATGCTCACGGAGTATTCCAAAAAAAAAATGAAATTCTTCTACAAAATACTTGGCCAAGAAATGGCTTCTTGGTATTAAGAACAAAGCAAAAATAGTTCTTACAAAATCTTTATTCCCCTCGAATGCAAAATTTCTCAACCCCTAATCCTTGGAGTATTGCCCATATATATAGTGTTACAAAGTCCTTCCCTCCCTCTATGAGGCAAAGGGAGGTTAATCACAAAGTTGAATTTGGTTCTAGCTCTTGCCATGTAACTGTCTACAGTAACCTCAACTGGATGGAGGAGGGAAGGTAATCGTACTATGCATCTTGGCCATGTGGCGTTCCCAACTCCCTCGAGCTAGTTTGATTCCTTGGCATGACGAAGACATATTGACTTGTTGATAATTCACATTTCGCCATGTTGCCCCAGCAATTAGTTCTAGTTCTTGGTCAATGGCCTCTCTAAAAAACGTCCATTGGCAACCTCTTCCACTGTTGGTCTCGGTGCCCCTATCTGCACCCCCACTCTTCAATCACCTTCATTGCCTCCTCTTTCTTTTTCTTTCTCTCGCTTGGGTTGTCGCTTTATCTTCCTTGTGCTCAGCTGCTTTTGCTTGTCAAGTGCATCTCTCGAGTATCTTTGCTTTTAAACATATCGAACAATAACTAGCAGAGCCTAAACTTTACATGGAATTCTACAATTAGGGGCATGCAAAAGAAATTTATGGAATTGATTCATGATGCCACCTAAAGACAAGTTGTTTAAACTAATGATTGCTCAAAAATCCTTTAAGCCTGGCAAACATGGCTCCCCCCATTCTATGGTTGCACCAAGAGATTTCTCTAATATAACTACACTCTTTGGTAGAGTGCATCATGCCTTGTTGCATATCTTTTTCCCCAATACAAACATACTAAACCCGACTACAACAATCCTTTCTAGAGGGGTTTAGGCTCTAAAGCTAGGGCATGCGACCACTCATACCCATCCTTTGTAGATATGAGGGTGGAGTTTTTGACTTGAGATGAGATGATAATCTCCCACAACCTACTTCCTACTCTAGAATAGCATGTTTGGGCCCCCACTTCTTCCCATTTCTTCTTAGCTTGCCAAAGCTTCATCGCCACCATTTGATTCCCACAACCTATTTCCTACTCTATGAGAGTGTACTTGGGCTCCCACTTCTTCCCATTTCTTCTTAGCTTTCCAAAGTGCCACTGCCACCATTTGATCTTATCCCTTGGCCTACCCAGAAGAAGCTTCGGGATGGGTGTAGACTATCTGTAGTGGCTTGGTAACTAGGGGGGAAGCTTTGTGAATTTAGTGAAGGTGGCCATTTTGATGGGTAACCCTTCAACTACTCTGGGACTCCAAGAGAGTAAGGAATGAAATATTGCAAAGGCCAAACAACAATTTATAGGCTGGATATCTTAATTTGTGAGTACAACATCATCCAAAACTCCTAATCCCTGTATACTTCACCCTACTTTGTTTGGTTGGGAGGAGAACTAATCTCTAACACTCTTCACTCATTCAAATCTTACCTTGACTTGGTAGAGGATTTTATTGTTCGCTCCATTAAATGTTATCAGTATGGTTACCCCACCTCTACGGGTATCTTTGGAGTCGTTAGTGCTTTAAAGTCACACTTCATGCATGGGAGACACCTCAAATGATGGCGAACCAAGTCATGTCCTATTGTTGATGGAGTTTACACTCTCTTTGTTACCTAATTGAGGCAAGGTTTGCAATGTTGGTCCATATGGTAAGGAATGCAAGGAAATCTAAAGCCATGGATATGCAATCTGTAATATGTTTGACCTGCAGAAATTATCAGAAGAGTGAATATGCAAATGATACCATAGAACAATAACACAATGAGATGAGAACAACAGAAACATTTTATTAAGATCTACAAAAATATTGTTCACTTGCCTCTTCAAGGAGGCAACCTCCAGTAGAGCAGAGCTCAATTACACAACACAACACAAGACTTTCCTTACTATCTTCGACATTATATAGTTTCTAGAGACCCAAAACCCTAACTATGTGTAGTCCCTTACATATTGCGGGTTAACCACTTTATTTATTAATGGTCCGTTATAACTAATTGTGGTCCCTTTTTAATAATGTCAACCAACCACTTAAAATGCTTACAGGTTTTATTTATTAGACTAATTAATCATGACTCCTACGATGTCTCTTAGGATTATTACATTAATAAAGGGGTTAGGGTCGAACCCTAACATGCCCTCCCCTTTCAGAAACAAACTTGTCCTCAAGGTTGAAGTTGCGAAAATTTCTGAAGAATAGTTGTTGGTTCCCATGTTGCATCTTTTGGTAATATGTCTTTCCACTGGATGAGGACTTCCTTGATAGTGTGGTCACAAAGATGTCATCCCCTGCAATTTAGGACCTGTTCCGGCTGGAGCCAAATAGATCCTTCCTCGTCCAATTCGAGCAGGGGGGTTTGAACCTTACAATTGTGCCCCGCGATTTTTTTTAGATAAGAAACATGGAAGACAAGGTGGATTTTGGAAGTGGTCGTCAATGCTAGTTTATAGGCAACGAAGCCAATTCGTTGAACCACATGATAAGGCCCATAAAGTTTTGGAGCTAACTTTTGGAAGCCCTTTTCTTTGAACAATGTTTGCTTATAAGGTTGGAGTCAAAGGAACACTTATTCACCCACTTGAAAAGATCTTTCTGAGCAATGTTGGTTAGCCTGTTGCTTCATCTAGTTTTGTGCTTGGTTGAGATTATCTTTCAAGATAGCGAGAGTGGCAGCTCGGTTCTAAAGCAGCTTATCCACTGCCTGGACTTTGGAAGATCTTGGAAGATAAGAAGTTGGCGAAGGTGGGAGTTGGCCATACACCACCTCATACGGTGTCATCTTGGTTGCTTCATAATAATTAGTATTATACCACCATTCCGCTAAAGGTAACCACTACACCCACTGATGTTGCCTATCCAAAGCAAAGAACTGCAAATAGGTTTCCAAACATTTGTTTATCGCTTCAGTTTGACCATCTGTCTAGGGGTGATAAGTTGTACTCATTTGGAGTTGTGTGCCGTGTAGTGTGAAAAGCTCCTGCCAGAAATTGTTGGTGAATGTGGGATCTCGATCATACACAATAGAGGTAAGCATGCCAAGCAGTTTGAAAATTTGATCCATGAAGACTTGAGCCACCAGAGCTAGAGTGAACTGTGAAAATTCTACTGTAGTGTATTGGTTTATTTCCTCCTACTTGATTTAATTAATACAAGTTATTTTCAGAAATTAGATTTAGAAAATACCGAAAATAAACACAACTACAGCCTACACATGCAGATCATTTACTGAATAATTCACTCATGCAACAAAGTGACACATGGACTTTTGGACATAAGTCCCCGGAAAAACCCAAAGCGAGAAAATCGATTCAGCAGATATGAGGATTTATTATTAAGTAGTTCTAAGTACAGCAAATCTGGGTTCCAACCTTGGAAAACCCGACAGAGAATAAAAGATATCAAATCTCCAGCTAACCTGAAGATCTAGTGCCAAATATCTAACCGATCCACACCCTCAAATGGGATTTACAGGACTCAGCCCGGATCTGACCCTAGAAACCCTCAACGCTGCTTCTGAAGCCCCAGCATTGCCCTGGAGGGACTGCGTCAACCTTTGCACGGCTCTAGGAGGCCCTGCGTCACCCTAGGAGGGTCTACGCTGCCCCTGCGCTGCCTCTACTTGGCTTGCGTCAGCCCAGCGTGGCCCCTAGCTGCCTCTGCGTTGTCTCTGCGTTGTCCCTGCTGCTCTGCGTGGCTTTGAAGCCTCTCTGCATTGTCCTTGAGCTGCTCCTCTTGCCTCTTGCTGTCTCTTGGCCCTAGAATCAGAACATTCCCTTGGCCAATACTACCCCTCACTACAAGAAATTCCTCCGAAAATTCTTAGCAAACCCGCCCTAGAATTCCAGATCTATTCCTCAGTTCTACAAAAATTGTGTATTCAACTGACCCTCAAGCCTTTCTCTTATACTTTTTCGTTGAACCCTTCAACGATCGAGATTAAAAGACTGCTTGATCCATGTGACTTAAGACAATTTTAGCACATGTGTTAATTAATTCACTTTAATTATTTTATTTTCCTAAGTTAGACTTAGGAAATCCAATAAAAATAATTAATTATTTGAATAACTTGAACAAAACTTGAAATTTCTCAAATCCATTTATGGGTCTTGTAGATCAAGTGTACTCTAGTCCCTCCACAAAATTTGGGACCTAGAGCACAACTGATGCTACCCCAAATACACAAAATCTCAACAGTCCCTCTTAGCATCAGGAGTGTGCTTTAGCAATACATCACACCATGCATCATAAGATCTTGAGTACTAGAACTGTGTTGTTGATGCTTGGCTTGTTGCCCTCCATCCATTGCACTGTTGCTCTTTGCTGCCCATGCCATTGCCACATCTGTACTACAGCTCCCTCTCAATTGCTGCATCATGCTGCCCATAGCACTGCCACTGCTAACTGCTG